>CM045560.1:15353349-15948757 GCA_024721245.1 Mitragyna speciosa | reverse complement strand
CTTGTACTTACTAATAGAGAATGGCACCATTACTTGCTTGGTAACCTTCATGTCTCCAACCTCAGCCAACCATTGTAACTTGTATGGCTTAGGATGTCTTCTTGTCTCTATGCCCAATTTATCTATAAACAAAGTAAAAGCAACATTAGTGCAAAGAACCACTATCTATAATCATGCTACATACCTTGTTTTGCACAGTACACCTAGGGTGGAAAATATGCTCTCAATGCTAAGGGCACGCCTTGTGACCAAGATTTCGCCTTCATCACCACCAAACAAGTCACCCTCATCTTTAGAACCTCCCTCCAATAGAGGCATCTCCTCATCATCTTCACTAGATGCAATGCTTGTTATCTCACCATCATCACTAATCATCATAGCATGTTTGTTTGGACAAGTTGCAGCAATGTGTCCATAACCTTGACACTTGAAGCAACGAACCTCCCTTTGCCTAGGTTTCTCAACCAGTTTACCCTTGGCATCCGGCTTTGTAGTGAATCGAGTTTAGACGCTTGAACACGGTTTGGAGGATGGCGTACTTGTTCAAGCTCCCTTGCACTCCTACGTGGCTGCTCAACCCTCCAAGTAGTACGGTTTTGGGTAGTAGAAAACCCCCTTGAACGCCTACTTTTAAGTTGTCTCTCAACCTTGATGGCTAGGTCCACCAAGTCAGGAATGTTAATGTAGTGTTGAAGTTCCACCCTTTCAGCAATTTCCACATTAAGACGTGCAATAAAACGAGCCATTAATGCCTCCTCCTCTTCCTTAACATCAGCTCGAATGAGAAGTATCTCCATCTCCTTGTAATACTCATCCACAGACATTGAACCTTGCTTCAAAGTTTGAAGCCTATGATGGAGGTCTCTCACATAATAGCTAGGAACAAATCTTTTCTTCATGATATTCTTCATCTCACGCCATGCACGTACAGGTTCCTCTTCACATCTTCTTCTCTCCTTCACAAGTTTGTCCCACCAAATGCTAGCATAATCCGTGAACTCAACTGCAGCTAATTGCACTTTCTTTTCTTCTGAGTAGTTATGGCAATTGAACACATGTTCAACCTTGCGTTCCCACTCTAAGTATGCCTCTGGATCAAGCCTTCCTTGGAATGGAGGTATTTTCATCTTAATGCTTCCAAGATTATTGTCTTGATTATTGTTCACCCTCTTTCCTCTCCTTGGAGCTATATCTTCAAAATCGGACTCCCCCTCATACTCCTCTTCAAAAGGATTTTTGGTGGCTGACACACGTGCTTGGGAAGTACTAGTTCTCCTCTCCAATTCCTCATAAAATTCCTCTCTCATGAGGCGCAATTTTCTATCCATATCACCAACTATAGCATCCCTAAGCAATTTGAAATCATTTGAAACCTCTTGAGGTGGATTTTCTTCATGCGCCATTAAAATGCTAAACCTGCAAAAGAAACGTTAGAACAAGATAAAGCAAGTATATAGGAAACACTCCCTTAGTGTTTGCACTCGCTTCCCTCAAGTAGTATGACTATTACCCTCAATTGTGCTCACAATTAAGCCTTTTATCACTCAAAGAATTTTCTTATTGGCCCTTTAGAGAAGAACCAGCTCACTCAAACCTTATTAAGGCCAATAGCAACCTCAACCTGTAAGAGTAAATGTAGAGGTCAAGAAAATTATGCTTAGAGTGCTTTTGATCAAAAAAATAACAAAGAATGACCAAGAATCTTGATGTGCGCACGGTTGCGTTGCCAAGAAAGTCTTGGATTTCAGGTATGTAACTCGTTGAACTCAAGACCTCGTTTGATTCGTGAACCAAGGAACTCTTGACGTGGAGTTGTTTTGCCTTGAATCTCCCTTGAAGAAGATGAACACGCCTAAGACAAGCTAGATTAAACCAAGTTGAGCGAGTTCAATCATTTAACCTAAGTTACCTAAGACTTGATCAAAAACACAAGAAAAACTCTAAGCGAAGTTAGTGGTCACCACAAGCAAGCTTGATAAGACCAAGAGTAGTTCTTAATCGACAAAGAACCAAGAAAATTCTCACAATAGAGAAAACACACAATTTTTCTGAATAATTCTTGTTCAAAATCGTATGAACAGTAACATGCCTATTTATAGGCTTAGAAAGAAAAGTCTAGAAGCTTAAAATAAAGTAAACTACTAGAACTAGTTGTAACCTATCATAATTAGGTAATTAACTAAAAGTTACAACTTGTAAGACTTAGAAAACTTAACAAAAACATAAAAATTCGTCCAAGGCTTGATCATGGGCTGGACATCCCTCCATAAGATCCATTGGGCTTCCATTGAGCAACTTCAAGGGCCCTCTAAGCAAGTCCAAGTGACCAGCCCCTTGTAAGATTGTTTTGGACAGCTTAATATCTTCTTTTGGGCCTTCTTTGTAGATGAACTTGATCCACAACCAATACTTGAATCCTTGGCCCAATGTGATAGCTTGAACATTGCAAATTTCAAGCTTGTGACTAAATTCAAAATCATGTAACTTTACAATCCAGCCACCATGTTCAAACATTCCATGTATGATTATCACTTCTTCAATCTCTTCTTGATCCATATAAACGGTCTCTTCAAGTCTACCAAGTATAAGTCCAAGTCCAACAAATATATGCGCTCCTTGGATCACATCAAATCAAGATTTGACACAATATGAAAACCCTAATGTGTGGTAAATTTGTGTGAAAATTCTTGATTTTTAATGTTCTCTTGGCTGAAAATATGAAACTTGTGCAAAAATAATACTCCAACAAAACACCAAGAAACAAGAAGAGTAGAATCTGGTCAATTAAACTTTCGTACGTGGCGTTGTTCTCTGTCCAACGATCTATTTGTTTCAACAGGTCTATTCGGTTGCACAAGGACAGTATTCCAGCCAAATATACTTCAGTTTAATTGGTTTAGTTCGTGTGCTTGGCTTTTATCACCTTGCACGCCTCTTTCACTTTCTTTCGTGTTGCACGACTTTTCTTTGTGCAAGATTTTTTTTTTTAAATTCAAAACCTAGATAACCCACAAAACTCAAACAAACAAGTAAAATTCACCGAATGAACAGTAATTTCCGATGTGAACAGTAACCCTACGCTTAAACAGTAACGTCGCGTGAACAGTAGCCATCGTGAACAATGAGGCTACAGTACCGTGAACAGTGACGCGACTTTTTTTTTATTTTCACCAAGAATCTTCAACCCTAGGATGGCAAATCCAAGAAACCAATTCTTTTTGAAAGATTTTTGCACAAGAATTCCAGGAAAATAATAAAAACAGTCAAGAAACACAAAATACCACATGATCTAGAATTCTCGATTGAGAAGCAACCAAGAACGACTCTAAACAAACCCTAAAGCACGAATTTAATAAGGAAACAATGAAAACTAAAGGCTGAAATTTTCAAACGATTAAAGACGGGCAGAAACAAAGCAAAACAAGTTCAAACGAATTTAAGCAAGACACAAAAAAAAACACCAAACAAATTATTATGACCAGGCTCGAAGCTCTTTGTCACAATAACAACACGAAAAACAAGAAAAACACAAGACACAAGGATATATCTGAAATTCCAAAGGGAAAAATGGATTGAATAAACCTGGAAAATCCAAGAACTTTGGCTCTGATACCACTTGATGTGCGCACGGTTACATATGCCAAGACCCCTTGGATTTTAGGTCAACAACTCATTGAACTCAAGACCCCGTTGGATTCGTAAACCCAAGAACCCTTGATGTGGAGTTGGTGTGCTCACGAATCTCTCCTTGAAAATGAACACGTCCCTAAGAAAACTAGGTTAAACCGAGTTAAGCGAGTTCAATCGTTTAATCTAATCTATTAAGAACTTGATCAAAAACTAGAAGAAACTCTAAGCAAGATTGTGGTCGCCACAAGCAAAGCTTGATAAGACCAAAGGAGTAGTTCTTAATCACCAAAGAACCAAGAAAATTCTAAAAAGAATTCACTCAAAATATCATCACATGGCTGCCGCTACAGTAACGATTTTAAGCCTTTAAATAGGCACACAAATAACATGCTAGGGTTTTGTAGTAAAACAAACTACTTAACTAAATGGACTAGCTTAAACACATCATAAACGAACTAAACTAATTATATAATCAGCCCAAACCAGCCCAAGTGAAGTGGATTTGGGCTTAATAAAATGTGCATGCTCCAAACCAGCCCAAGTGAACCATCTTGACGCCTCTTAGCCCGTTACACCACAAATGGACCAGCACCCTCCAAGTCTTCAATCCTCACACTTAGCTGGTTATTTAGGCCCTTCTTCTAGACCTTGTTCAGCCCAAATGGTGTAGACCAACCGTGGAGAATGCTTAGCCCAACTTGTTTGGTTTTCTTCTTCAAGCGTATCCAAAATCAGTTCATGAAGAGCATCCTTCATTCTTTTTGTTTTAGCTCTAGTCATTGGTCCATCCAAACCTCCAAGTACATCATTAGCATCCTTGGAAGTGTGCTCAGCTCGTCCATCACCATTGGAACGTCCTTGTTCATCCTTCAACCCTTGGGACATATCATCAACGCATGCATGGCTTCCTTCATTCTCTTTTCCTCGCTCGTGTCATTGGACCACCTATTCCTTGCAAAAGATTCGGGACGCTTGAACTATGCTTGGACATGCCTTGATCCCTATCAGAAACGTTTGAGAAAACGCACGAGGTTAAATCCACGTTTCTTCATACAAAATATCAAAGGCTTCTGGACATGAAACGTGGATGGAAACGCGTGCGTTTTTTACCCACGGTTTTTACAATGAAACTGAAACGTTTGAGAAAACACGCGAGGGGTCACATGCAGTTTAATTGGCAAAGTTTCTGGAAACAACCCGCATGTCAAACCGCAGGGGTGTTCACACGGTTTGTTTCTTGTGTACACAACCGTGGATATTCATGCCTGCGGTTTCAATTGCCAAAGTTTCTAGACACAAACCGTGTGAGAAACTGCGCACGGCTTGATCCGCGGTTGTTTGTCTAGAAGAAACAGATCAAACATGCGGCAGTGAACAACACTTAACCAAATTTTCACCCAATTACACCCAATCCTAATTCTCCTAAACACAGACATGTATCTCACACTACTCAAACCAAGACAATGGCACATTCAACTAGTGAAAAATAAGAAATTTAACCGCAATTAAATGACTCTTTCAACAAATTAGTGCACTTCCCTTTTTCTCATATTATATCCCTTGTGCAGTAGTGAGTCTTAATTTCTCCAAATTGACCTGCAATCAAACATGAACCACTTTCACAAATCAACAATGTAAAGGTTATTCAAAGGAAACAAAGGAAAAATTAAGAAAGAACATTCAAAATTGGGTTGCCTCCCAACAAACGCTTTGTTTAACGTCGTTAGCTCGACGTTCTTTAAACAATTTATGACTGAAGACTAATGAGGTAGAGAACCTCCTTTTGTGGCTCCTCAATATCTTGGCCTGGGTATGGTTTCAACCTTTGTCCATTCACCTTAAACGTCCCATTTTCCTTGTGTATAACGTCTACAACACCAAAGAGAAAAACTTCGTTAACCACAACTGGGCTGGACCATCTAGATTTCAACTTACATGGAAAAAGACGAAGTCTTGAGTTGAATAGCAACACTTTGTCTCCCGGCTTGAATTCCTTGTGATGCTTGATATTCTTGTCATGCCATGCTTTCGTCATTTCCTTATAAACTCTTGAATTCTCATACACCTCATGACGCCATTCCTCAAGTTCATTCAATTGCAAGATCCTCTTCTCACTTACACATTGTAAGTCAAAATTCAGAAATTTAATGACCCAATAAGCTTTATGCTCAAGTTCCACCGGTAAGTGACAAGACTTCCCATAAACTAATCTAAACGATGTCGTTCTTATGGGTGTCTTGTAAGCGGTTTTATGGCCCACAAAGCATCATCTAACTTGATAGACTAATCTTTTCGAGACCGCTCTACAGTCTTTTCTAAGATCCACTTCAATTCCTTATTGGTTACCTCAACTTGACCACTCTTTTGGGGATGGTAAGGTGTAGCTAATTTGTGTGTAACACCATACCTAGTTAACACCTTTTCCATTTGTTGGTTGCAAAAGTGAGTACCCCTATCACTTATAATTGGTCTAGGAGTGCCAAAGTGGGTAAAAAACCACTCTAGCATCATTTGTAGGAAGAGCTTGAGCTTCTACCCATTTAGAGACATAATCTACCATTACTAGGATGTACTTATTCCCATACGACACGGGAAACGGC
Organism: Mitragyna speciosa; assembly: GCA_024721245.1. NCBI lineage: Eukaryota > Viridiplantae > Streptophyta > Magnoliopsida > Gentianales > Rubiaceae > Mitragyna > Mitragyna speciosa. Next base: position 15,942,527 of record CM045560.1, on the reverse strand, counting down.
CCCATAAAGTCGATGGCCCAAACATCAACGATCTCACAAACTAATATGCCCAACTGGGGCATCTCATCTCTATGAGAGATATTACTTGACCGCTGGCAACTATCACATTGCTCCACATACCTTTTAGCATCTTTAAAGATTGTGGGCCAAAAGAAACCTGAATCCAGTACTTTTCGGGCTATCCCATTAGCATGATAATGACCACCTGCCGGCCACGCATGACAATGCTTCAAAATCAACTCAATCTCTGAGTTTATCTACACACCTTCGAATGATATGATCTGTACAAATGCGAAACAGGTACGAGTCATCCCAAAGGTAGTAGCTTAACTCAGAGAAGAATTTCTTCTTCTTTTGATACGTCATTCCCTTGGGAAAAACCCACGAAGCTAAATAGTTAACTATGTCTGCAAACCAAGGTACATGAACATAAGAAGAAGAAATTGCATAAAATCTCTCTCATCAGGGAAATCATCACTGATTCCTCCCTCAATTAAGTCTTTTTCTTCATCATTCTCGAGACGAGAGAGGTGGTCAGCTGCCAAATTTTTTGCTCCTTTCTTGTCTTTAATTTCAATATCGAACTCCTGCATCAACAAAATCCATCTAATGAGTCCTGGTTTAGCATCATTCCTGCTTAAAAGATACTTGAGTGCTGAGTGATCAGTGTGCACTATAACTTTAGATAGGATAAGATATGATCTAAATTTATCAAAGGCAAATACTATTGCAAGCAATTCCTTCTCCATTGTGTGTAGTTTTCTTGAGCTGCCGTCAAGGTTTTGCTTGCATAATAGATAGGTTGGAAGTACCTATCCCTTCTTTGTCCAAGTATTGCTCCAACTGAAACATCACTAGCATCACACATGATCTCAAAAGGTAAAAACCAATTGGGAGCAACTATAATCGGGGAGTGGGTCAATTTTTCTTTTAAATTCTAAAAGCACTCGTACAATTGTCATCAAAATCAAAGACCATATCCTTTTCAAGCAATGTGGTTAGAGGTTTAGTTATCTTGGAAAAATCTTTTATGAACCTTCTATTGAATCCCGCATGCCCAAGGAAGCTTCTTATTACCTTAATCGAAGTCAGTGGGGGCAATTTCTCTATAACCTCTATCTTTGCTCTATCCACTTTGATGCCTTTCTTAGAAATTTTATGTCCCAAAACAATTCCCTCTTAAATCATGAAGTGACATTTCTCCCAATTAAGCACCAAATTTATTTCCTCATATCTTTTTAGCACTCTCTCCAAAATTTTCAAGCATAAGTCAAAGGAATCACCAAAAACGGAAAAGTTGTCCATAAATCTCCATGATGTCCTCGACTAATTCATTGAAAATAACTAGCATGCACCTTTGAAATGTGGTCAGTGCATTACACAACCCAAAGGGCATCCAGCAATATGCGAATGTGCCATAGGGGCAAGTGAATGTTGTCTTCTCTTGGTCTTCTGGGGCTATGAGAATTTAAAAATACCCCGATAATCCATCCAAGAAGCAGTAGTACTCATGGTCAGCCAATCCCTCGAGCATTTTATCGATGAAGGGCAAAAGAAAATGATCTTTCCAGGTGGCATCATTGAGCTTTCTATAGTTGATGCAAACTCTCCACCCGTGACGATTCTCATTGGGATCAGTTCATTCTTCTCATTTGGTACCACCGTCATGCCTTCCTTTTTAGGTACCACTTGCACTGGACTAACCCATGGACTGTCTGAAATGGGGTAGATCACTCCCGCATCAAGCAACTTTATCATTTCGGCCTTGACCACCTCCTTCATATTTGGATTAAACCACTTTTGATATTGCACTACTGGCTTGAAATCATCTTTCATTAATATCTTGTGAATGCAAAAGGAAGGACTAATGCCTCTAATGTTGGAAATCTTCCATGCAAGTGCTCTTTTATGTTCCTTCAAGACTTGTAAGAGCTTTTGCTTCTTCTCGTCATTTAGACTCGCTGCAATAATCACTGATAGTTTGCAATTTTTTGCCAAGAAAGCATATTCCAAATGTTCCAGTAACCTTTTTGATGTGCGCACGGTTGCGTATGCCAAGACCCCTTAGATTTTAGGTCAACAACTCGTTGAACTCAAGACCCCGTTGGATTCGTAAACCCAAGAACCCTTGACGTGGAGTTGGTGTGCTCACGAATCTCCCCTTGAAGATGAACACGTCCCTAAGAAAATTAGGTTAAACCGAGTTGAGCGAGTTCAATCGTTTAATCTAATCTATTAAGAACTTGATCAAAAACTAGAAGAAACTCTAAGCAAGATTGTGGTCGCCACAAGCAAAGCTTGATAAGACCAAAGGAGTAGTTCTTAATCACCAAAGAACCAAGAAAATTCTAAAAAGAATTCACTCAAAATATCATCATATGGCTGCCTCCTACAGTAACGATTTTAGGCCTTTAAATAGGCACACAAATAACATGCTAGGGTTTTGTAGTAAAACAAACTACTTAACTAAATGGACTAGCTTAAACATATTATAAACGAACTAAACTAACTATAATCAGCCCAAACCAGCCCAAGTGAAGTGGATCTGGGCTTAATAAAATGCGCATGCTCCAAACCAGCCCAAGTGAACCATCTTGACACCCCTTAGCCCGTTACACTACAAATGGATCAGCGGCCTCCAAGTCTTCAATCCTCACACTTAGCTGGTTATTTGGACCTTCTTCTAGGCCTTGTTAAGCCCAAATGGTGTAGACCAACCGTGGAGAATGCTTAGCCCAACTTGCTTGGTTTTCTTCTTCAAGTGTATCCAAAATTAGTCCATGAAGAGCATCCTTCATTCTTCTTGTTCTAGCTCTAGTCATTGGTCCATCCAAACCTCCAAGTACATCATTAGCATCCTTGGAAGTTTGCTCAGCTCGTCCATCACCATTGGAACGTCCTTGTTCATCCTTCAACCCTTGGGATATATCATTCCCTCCTTCCTCGAAAGGATTCGTCCTCGAATCACCTACACCATACAAAGATAAATCAGACACATTAAAAGTAGCACTAAAATTTCCATACTTACTAGGTAAGTCCACTTTGTATGCATTATCTCCGATCCTATCAAGAATTTGAAAAGGTCCGTCCCCCCTTAGATGAAGCTTAGATTTCCTTTGTTGTGGAAATCTCTCCTTTCTCAAATGTACCCACACCCAATCACCAGGTTCGAATACCATCTTTACTCGGCCCTTGTTTGCAATTTTGGCAAAGTGTTCATTCTTTTTCTCAATGTTTTCTCGCACCTTGGCATGGAGATCCCTAACAAATTTAGCTTTCTTTTTACCTTCAAGATCAGAAACTTCATTAGTGGGCAAAGGTAAAATATCCAAAGGAGTTAAGGGATTAAAACCATAAACAATTTCAAAAGGTGAATAAGACGTAGTAGAATGAACAGTTCTATTATATGCGAACTCAATGTGGGGCAAGCATCTTTCCCAATTCTTTAAATTCCTTTGAATGATTGCACGCAAAAGTGTAGAAAGTGTCCTATTAACGACCTCAGTTTGACCATCAGTTTGTGGATGTGCAACAGTAGAAAACAACAACTTAGTACCAAGTTTACTCCACAAAGTGCGCCAAAAATGACTTAAAAACTTGACATCTCTATCACTGACAATTGAACGTGGTAAACCATGCAACCTCACAACTTCTTTAAAGAACAAGTCAGATATGTAAGTGGCATCATTAGTCTTAGAACATGCAATAAAGTGTGCCATCTTACTAAATCTATCCACAACAACAAAGATGCTATCCTTACCACTTTGTGCCCTTGGTAGACCCAAAACAAAATCCATGGAGATGTCTACCCAAGGTTGAGAAGGCACCGGTAATGGTGAATACAAGCCATGGGGTTTCACACGAGATTTTGCTTGTTTGCAAGTTAGACACTTAGCACAAAAGGACTCAACATCAGAACGCATACCTGGCCAAAAGAAGTGTTCATGCAAAACATGCAAAGTCTTTTTAACACCAAAGTGTCCCATAAGACCACCCCCATGAGACTCTCTAACCAGCAACTCACGCAAAGAACAATTAGGCATGCATAACTTAGTACCCTTAAACAAGAAACCATCATGCCGAAAGAAATTTGAATGAGCACATTTTTCACATTGAACCCACAATTTCGAAAAATCCTTGTCATGCTCATACAAATCTTTAATGAAATCAAATCCAAGCAATTTAGTTTGAAGAGTAGTGATAAGAGAATACCTTCTTGACAATGCATCAGCAACCACATTTTCCTTACCTTGCTTGTACTTGATGGTGTAGGGAAAAGACTCTATGAACTCTAACCATCTTGCATGTCTCTTGTTGAGCTTACTTTGAGACTTCAAGAACTTCAAGCTCTCATGGTCAGAGTGAATCACGAACTCTTTAGGAAGAAGATAGTGTTGCCATGTTTGAAGAGTTCGAACTAGGGCATAGAGCTCCTTATCATAAGTGGGGTAGTTTAAGGTTGCACCATTCAACTTCTCACTAAAGTATGCTATGGGTTTAGACTCCTGCATAAGAACAGCACCTATACCCACTCCAGAAGCATCACATTCAACCTCAAACAATTTATCAAAATCAGGCAAACACAATAGAGGTGCATTAGTTAACTTTTCTTTTAACATATCAAACGCCTCTTGGTGTTTGCTTTCCCACTTAAAAATCATATTTTTCTTAACAAGTTCATTTAGGGGTGCAGCAATGGTAGAAAAATTACGTACAAACCTCCTATAAAAACTTGCTAAGCCATGGAAAGATCGTACATCATTAACACTTTTAGGTGTCGGCCAATCACGTATGGCTTGCACCTTAGATTCATCAACATGAATGCCATTAGCACTAACAATGAATCCAAGAAATATAATGCTTTCCATGCAAAATGAACACTTTTTCAAATTAGCATAAAGATGATGTTCACGAAGTACACACAAAACTTGATACAAGTGTTCAACATGATCTTCAAGTGATTTACTATAGACCAGAATATCATCAAAATAGACCACCAAGAATTTACCAATAAAAGCCCTAAACACATAGTTCATGAGTCTCATGAATGTACTAGGTGCATTAGTTAAACCAAAAGGCATAACTAACCATTCATACAATCCATATTTGGTTTTAAAGGCAGTCTTCCATTCATCACCTACTTGCATTCTAATTTGATGATAACCACTTTTAAGATCAATTTTAGAGAAAATAGTAGAACCATGCAACTCATCAAGCATATCGTCTAACCTAGGAATAGGATGACGATACTTTACCGTTATTTTATTGATGGCCCTACAGTCAACACACATGCGCCATGTTCCATCTTTCTTGGGTACTAAAATCACGGGAACAGCACATGGCGACATACTTTCTCGCACAAACCCCTTTTCCACCAACTCATCTACTTGTCTTTGTATTTCTTTTGTCTCCTCCGGGTTTGCTCTATAGGCGGGACGGTTGGGTATGCTAGCACCAGGTATGAAATCGATTTGGTGCTCAATCCCTCGCAAAGGTGGCAATCCTTGTGGTATATCTTCAGGAAATAAGTCTTCAAAATCCTGCAAAAGAGACACCACAACACTTGGCAAGGAAGGGTTAAGTTCATTAAGCTCAATAGAAGAAAGAAACACATCTTTATATAAAATAATTAAAAGTTGTTCCTTAGCTTCCAAAGCTGAAATGATCTCACTTTTGGTTGCAAAAGCATTAACCTTCCTTTTCTCTTCCTTCTTCAAATCACGAATTGCCTTCTTTCCAGCCTTGAATCCGCCACTTGACTCATTATTTTGCCCAACTCGTGACCCCTCATTATGCTCATTTCGGCCAGCTTGTTGCTCTTCCCTCACCTTGAATTCCTTTGCTATTCTCACTTGATCCGCATGAGCTTCAGAAGGTTTGATGGAATCCAAAGTGATTTTGCGGTTGTTCCACATGAATGAGTACCTATTCTTGAAGCCATCATATGTCACTCTTCTATCGAATTGCCAAGGACGTCCAAGTAGGATGTGGCATGCTTGCATGGGAATCACATCACACCACACTTCATCCTTGTACTTACTAATAGAGAATGGCACCATTACTTGTTTGGTAACCTTCATGTCTCCAACCTCAGCCAACCATTGTAACTTGTATGGCTTAGGATGTCTTCTTGTCTCTAGGCCCAATTTATCTACAAACAAAGTAGAAGCAACATTAGTGCAAGAACCACTATCTATAATCATGCTACATACCTTGTTTTGCACAGTACACCTAGTGTGGAAAATATGCTCTCTTTGTATGTCCAAGTCATCCTCCTTAGGTGCAATGCTAAGGGCACGCCTTGTGACCAGGATTTCGCCTTGATCACCACCAAACAAGTCACCCTCATCTTCAGAACCTCCCTCCAATGGAGGCATCTCCTCATCATCTTCACTAGATGCAATGCTTGCTATCTCACCATCATCACTAATCATCATAGCACGTTTGTTTGGACAAGTTGCAGCAATGTGTCCATAACCTTGACACTTGAAGCAACGAACCTCCCTTTGCCTAGGTTTCTCAACCAGTTTACCCTTGGCATCCGGCTTTGTAGTTGAATCGAGCTTAGACGCTTGAACACGGTTTGGAGGATGGCATACTTGTTCAAGCTCCCTCGCACTCCTACGTGGCTGCTCAACCCTCCAAGTAGTACGGTTTTGGGTAGTAGAAAACCCCCTTGAACGCCTACTTTTCAATTGTCTCTCAACCTTGATGGCTAGGTCCACCAAGTCAGGAATGTTAATGTAGTGTTGAAGTTCCACCCTTTCAGCAATTTCCACATTAAGACCTGCAATAAAACGAGCCATTAATGCCTCCTCCTCTTCCTTAACATCAGCTCGAATGAGAAGTATCTCCATCTCCTTGTAATACTCATCCACAGACATTGAACCTTACTTCAAAGTTTGAATCCTATGATGGAGGTCTCTCACATAATAGCTAGGAACAAATCTTTTCTTCATGATATTCTTCATCTCACGCCATGTACGTACAGGTTCCTCTTCACATCTTCTTCTCTCCTTCACAAGTTTGTCCCACCAAATGCTAGCATAAGCCGTGAACTCAACTGCAGCTAATTGCACTTTCTTTTCTTCTGAATAGTTATGGCAATTGAACACATGTTCAACCTTGCGTTCCCACTCTAAGTATGCCTCTGGATCAAGCCTTCCTTGGAATGGAGGTATTTTGATGTGCACACGGTTGCGTTGCCAAGAAAGTCTTGGATTTCAGGTATGCAACTCGTTGAACTCAAGACCTCGTTTGATTCGTGAACCAAGGAACCCTTGACGTGGAGTTGTTTTGCCTTGAATCTTCCCTTGAAGATGAGCACGCCTATGGAACAACTAGACTAGACCAAGTTGAGCGAGTTCAATCGTCTAACCTAATTAGCTCTAAAGACTTGATCAAAAACACAAGAAAAACTCTAAGCGAAGTTGGTGGTCGCCACAAGCAAGCTTGATAAGACCAAGAGTAGTTCTTAATCGACAAAGAACCAAGAAAATTCTCAAAGAGAACACACAATATTTCTGAAAATTCTGATTAAATTCGTAACTAATAATATGGCCTATAAATAGGCTTACAAAGAACATTCTAGAGTTGTGAAAATAGACTTAACTTCTAAGACAAAACCTATACTAATAAAACTACCAAAACAAAGCATGAATTAACTAAAACCGGCGGGTACTCGACCCGATCCATAGTAAGGGGTAGTTTTGTCATTTTGGTATGTTGTATTATTTTACTAATGCATTGTTTTAGTTTTTGATTTATTTTATTGTTACTACTAATTTGTGCTTCTATTTCATTCTTGATTGATGAACATTTGACTATTTATTTTATTATTTGGATGTTCATTTGACTAGTTATTAAGTATTTTTTTTATTTTTATAGCTAATTGAAATGTGATAATGAAGTTTAAAAAACTAAGTATCTATATGTTTATTTAGTTTTTTATTTTTTCGTTACTTTGAAAATTATAGTTTTATGATGTAATTTAACTTTAAAATCATTGATACTTGTGTTACTAGTAATTTAATAATGGTTTACGATTTTTCTCCTTTTATTTTTTATTTTAAAAATATTAAAAAATTATGATGGACCAGGTCGGGTAACCGGTCTATCGAACCGGTTTTGCAAGTAACCGGAAGGTCGGGTACCCGCTATGTGTGGATCGGTTTACGGTTTGAAATTCTGCAGAACCGGTAAGACCGATTCGGTTCAAAATTTTTGTTCATGGACCGGGTACCCGGTCCATGAACACCCCTACCTGACGGTCCTTCTGAAATCGGCTAGGATAGGGGATAGGGGGTTTGTACTCCTTTACCACCTTCTTCATGGATTCCAAATTCGTCTTCTTGTCCTCATTGTTTTGTCTCTCCCCTTGTTCTTCTTCATCTCTCTTTTTCTTAACCGGTAATTCCTTAGCCTTCTTTGGTTCCTCCTTTTTCACTTCCTTGCCACTCCTTGAAGTGATTGCTTTTGCTTGTTCTCTTAGATTGGCCTCGGTGTTGCTCGGAAGGGCCCCTTGAGGTCTTTCAAACATCAACTTTACTATTTGCCCAATTTGATTCTCCAAATTATGGATGGATGCCTGTTGATTCCTTAGAGAGGTCTCCATGCTTTGCATCCTATTTTCAGATGTGTTGATGTACTTGGTTATCAATTTCTCAAGGTTTAATTTCTTCTCATATTGAGGTTGAGGTTGATATCCTGGTGGTAGTTGTTATCTTTGTTGCCCTTGATTTCTCCAAGAGAAGTTTGGGTGATTCCTCCAACTCGGATTGTAAGTGTTGCTGTACGGGTTGTTTTGTTGCCTTTGACTGTTGCCCATGAAATGACATTGCTCATCCAGTTGTTGCATTACATTAATTGCTCGACACTCCTGGTATAATGTTCACCTCCACATAGGTCACATTAGATCACGTGCAATGGTCTTTGACTCATCGATATGCCATCAATCTTTTTGTTCAAAGCCTTAACCTGGACTGCTAATGCCGTGACTGCGTCCACATCATAAACTTCCGCTGGTTTACTTGGCCTAAAATGAGCAACCTGCCATTGATATCTATTCATGGCCATTTCTTCAATAAGCTCTTAAGCTGCCTCCAGCGTTTTGCTATTCAAAGTACCACCTACAGTCGCATCAATCATTTGCCTTGTAGATGGATTGAGCCCATTGTAGAATGTTTGTACTTGCATCCATGTGAGCAATCCATGGTGGGGATACTTCCTCAATAATTCCTTGAATCTTCCCAAGTGTCATACAAGGTCTCAGCTTCAATTTGAGCAAAAAAAGATATATCATTCCTCATTTTTGCAGTCTTGGCTGGAAGAAAGTACTTTGCTAAGAACTTCTCTGCCATTTGATCCCAAATGGTGATTGAGCCTCGGGGTAAAGAGCTTAGCCATTGTTTGGCTCTATTCCTCAAGGAGAATGAGAATAACCTCAACCTAATAGCATCATCTGTTGCCACATTGATTTTGAAAGTGTCACATATCTCCAAGAAGTTGGCAAGGTGAGCATTCCGGTTTTCATCTGATACCAATTGATACGCGCGGACGTACGTGGAATTGCTTGAAATACCAAGTATGAATTTTGAACCTTTCCCCTTGGATAAACTAGACTCTAGAATCAGTACCAAAGCCTTGACCACACAAGATGAACAACTCGAAAGTTCAAGGAAGCTTTGAACCTCCTTATGGAACGAACAAGAACTCGAGGAATCAGCACCTAGAACGCTTGATCAAACCAATAAGGCAACTCTAAGCTAGGGTTTTTGAACTTGGAATCACTCTACAAGTTCGGGGGTTGTTCTTAATCAGCAAAGAACAAAAGAAGCACTCAATTTGAGAACTCACAAATTTATTAATCATCAAAGCTTATAAAATTCGTAACAGTGTTTTGGCCTATAAATAGGCTTATAAAATAACCTAAAAATATGCTAGAATAGTTTAGAAAGTTAACTTAAGTTGTATCCTAACACAATAGGTAATTACTTAAGGATTACAACTTGTAAACTACTTAGGAAACTGAATAAAAGCTAAACTTCTAAAAAAATAAAAAGAAATTCGCCATAATATAATAAATGGGCTGGGTCATTCCTCCTTGGACTCTATTGGGCTTCAATCTTGCATTTTTAAGGCCTTCAACTTGGGTCCATCAAACCTAGCCAACTTGTGTGCATCATCTTTGGACCATATGCTATTTTTTTTGGCTTTTTTTTGAATGCATGTTTAATCCAAAACCAAAACTCAATCTTCAAGTCCAATTTTCTCGATTGGTCCACGGATTCTCCAAACTCAAGAATGGTTGAAAACACAAGACCCCTTGTAGAATCAATCAAATCACACAGATTGACAAGTATCATTGATGAAGGTTCCAAGTTTAAAATGGGTGCTACCATGCACGTATCACATGAAAAATGGAATCTTGCGAAGAAGTGCCATAAAGACAAATCAAATAAAGAAAAACTTAAATGAAAGAAAGAAAAATACTAAAAAGTAAATAATGGCTAGAGTAATTAAATGCAAGTTTTCCTAATATTGTCGAATCCCCAGCAACGACGCCAAAAATGATGTGCTCACGGTTGCGTTGCCAAGAAAGTCTTGGATTTCAGGTATGCAACTCGTTGAACTCAAGACCTCGTTTGATTCGTGAACCAAGGAACCCTTGACGTGGAGTTGTTTTGCCTTGAATCTCCCTTAAAGAAGATGAACACGCCTAAGACAAGCTAGATTAAACCAAGTTGAGCGAGTTCAATCGTTTAACCTAAGTTACCTAAGACTTGATAAAAAACACAAGAAAAACTCTAAGCGAAATTGGTGGTCACCACAAGCAAGCTTGATAAGACCAAGAGTAGTTCTTAATCGACAAAGAACCAAGAAAATTCTCACAATAGAGAAAACACACAATTTTTCTGAATAATTCTTGTTCAAAATCGTATGAACAGTAACATGCCTATTTATAGGCTTAGAAAGAAAAGTCTAGAAGCTTAAAATAAAGTAAACTACTAAAACTAGTTGTAACCTATCATAATTAGGTAATTAACTAAAAGTTCCAACTTGTAAGACTTAGAAAACTTAACAAAAACATAAAAATTCGTCCAAGGCTTGATCATGGGCTGGGCATACCTCCATAAGATCCATTGGGCCTCCATTGAGCAACTTCAAGGGCCCTCCAAGCAAGTCCAAGTGACCAGCTGATACGCGCGGAGGAACGTGGAGTTGCTTGAAGATCCAAGTGAAGCTTCGAATTTTCCCTTGGAGGATTTCGACCCTTCAAAGTGCTCAAGTAGGACCAATTTGAGCGAGTTCAATATGCCTACCTAATTGCTCTAAAGGACTTAATCAAACAAGAAAGAAACTCTAAGTTAGGGTTTTGATCTTGGAATCACTCGACAAGATCGGGGGTAGTTCTTAATCAGCAAAGAACTAAAGAAACTCTCAATTTGAGAACTCACAATAATAATATTCATAAAAATCTGATCAAAATCGTATGAATAGTGTCATAGCCTTTTATAGGCTTACAAGGATGATTCTAGAACTTAAAATTGTAAGTAACTACTAAAACTAGTTGTAACCCATCACAATTAAGCAACTAACTAAAGTTACAACTTGTAAAGACTTAGGAAACTATTAAAAACGAATTTAAGCAGAAAAATAAATAAGAAATTCGTGTAAGAACTCCTCATGGGCTGGACATCCTCTTTAAGCTCACTTGGGCCTTTATCTTGCAACTTAAAAGGCCTTCCAACAAGTCCAACCAAACCAGCACCTTGGAAGCATGCTGATGAGGACATGTTGATCACTCATGACGATCAAAATGGCGGAGTTAGGGTGCCTAGTGGACCAGTGACAAGAGCACGGGCTAAGGAATTCCAGAACGCGCTACAAGTATTCATTCGTGCAATCCAAGAACAAGTGGGTGCCTCAAAGACCATTGACGAAGTGTCCAATGAAGGAACAAAGGGATGCACATTCATTCAAGTGGAACGAGGCAACCAAAATACAAGTGTAGGTGACAGGAGAGAAACCGCGGATCCAACCGCGGATGACCTTCCCGCGGGTCCACACGCGGTTCACGTCCAGAAGCGTTGATCAATTCACGAGAGAAACCGCGTCATAAACCGCGGATACTCCATCGCGCGGTTTCTCCCGCGGTTCGTGTCCAGAAGTGTTGATCAAGTCACGAGAGAAACCGCGTCATAAACCGCGGATACTCCATCGCGCGGTTTCTCCCGCGGTTCGTGTCCAGAAACTCTCTTCAACACAACCGCGGAAGAAACCCGCGGATCATCCTCCCACGGTTTGTCGCGCGGTTCACTTCCGGAATAATACGGGCTTTTACGAGGTTTTATGTTTTTTTTCCTGTTTTTCAAGTTGTAATAGCCTAGGACCTAATGTAAGGGCTTTAAGGCAATTAAGCCTTGTTTCTTTTAGCTATTAATAGACACTCTATTGTAAGAGGAGGGTATTAGACATCACGTTAAAAAATTAAGGGTTTTCCCTCTTGGCTTCTTGAAAGCTTTTCTTTGAATACCTTAGGAATTCTCTGGGTGTTCTAGGCTTATCAATCCAAGTAATCACCTTGGCTTGTGGCGCCATCTACCTTCAAACTTGGTTCGCTAACTCGTTGGATCGTGGGTCGAGATCGTATCAAGGTTCGCCATCCCGAGGGTTAGAGGGGTCGAGTCTTTCATTATCCAAACTTGGGTATTGGCTAGATCGCCGTTCGTATCATTTGGTATCAGAGCTAGTGCCTTTACCCAGGTTATATCCTTTTAATCTTGTGTTTTTCTTGTTTCTTTGAGTTCTTGGAAAAGTTCCTATCAGGGTTTTCTTTTTTGTTCTTGCTTTCTTTGTTCTTTAGTCCAAAAAAAAAAATCCAAAAGGATTGCGTATTAGTCTTTCTTTTGTGTTGGTTTTTGTTCCTTTGAATTAAAAAAAAAAAATACTGTTCCAGTACTGTAGCAAAGTACTGTTCGCCGCCACTGTTCAGTCGCGGTCACTGTTCATCCGGTGAATTTTTACTTAATTTGTCTAGTTTTGTGGTGTTTGGTTGTACGTTTTCCGGGATTTGTTTTAAAAAAAAAAGGCGTGCTTAAAGGGAGTAAAAGCCGAGCACACGAACTAAACCAATTAAACTAAAGTATATTTGGCTGGAATACTGTCCTTGTGCATCCGAATAGACCTGGTGAAACATCCAGATCGTTGGACAGATCACAACGCCACGTACGAACGTTTAATTGAACCGGATTCTACTCTTCTTGTTTCTTGGAGTTTTGTTGGGTTTTCTTGTTAATTTGGTGTTGAAAGGAAAAGTCGTGCACTTTCATTGCAAAAGTCGTGCATTTAAAAAAAAAAAAAAAAAGGAGGAAGAAAGTGGATTATAATCCTTTGACCCAGCAAAATTTCATTCAAGTATCATCATATTGGGGGTTAGGGTCTTAATTAATCCTTTCTTGAATCAAATTCTTGTGTCTTCTTATTGTCCTCTTTGTGTTTGGTAAAATTCCAGTTTATCCATCATTATTCTTTTGCTTCTATTTGAACTTCCAGATTGAGTCTAGCTTCTTTGTATTCTATTCCAACCTCTTGCCACACTTGGGTGATTCTAAATTGGTGAGTGTTTGAGTACCTTTGGAGGAATCCTAACTCTTCAAAGGGAGGCATACGGAGGCCAATTGAGGAGCGGTGAGTGCATTAAAGTGATTGAGTGATACACGAGAGTGAGGGAACATCTAGTGAGAACGAGTGGGTGAGGTCTTCTTTTACTACTAACATTTTTCTTGCAGGTTGTTTAAAAAAAAAAAGAAGAAAAAAAATGTCTAGGGAAGGTGGAACTCCTCAACCAATTGATGTTCGACTCTTGACTGAGGCGATGAGAGCCGAGTTCCAAGGCATGTTGGATCGCGCCTTAGAACCCCTTCATGAACGCCTTGACCACTTGGATACTTCCCAAAGCCAACCCCGAAATAGGCGAAGTGGGACTCCAAGGTATGAGTCGGATGAATATCACTATGAGGAAGAGGAACTCGTGAGGAGGCCTAGACGTGGGAGGCGTGACAATGATCAAGGAGGAGACGCCATTAGGGGGATCAAAATGAAGATTCCCACCTTTCAAGGCAAGTCCGATCCCGAAGCATACCTCGAGTGGGAGAAGAAAATAGAGATGATCTTTGATTGCAATTCCTATTCCGAAGAGCAAAAGGTAAAACTGGCCGTCATTGATTTTACCGATTATGCAATTGTGTGGTGGGATCAATTGGCTACGGGTAGGAGGAGGCACAGAGAGCCACCAATCCGCACTTGGGAAGAATTAAAAACGGCTATGAGGAAACGTTTTGTTCCTACCTACTACCACCGAGACTTGTGTCAAAGGTTACAAACCTTAACTCAAGGTAATCGAAGCGTTGAAGATTATTACAAGGAAATGGAGATGTTAATGCTCCGTGCCGATATAGCAGAGGATCTTGAGGCTACTATGGCTAGGTTCTTGAATGGATTGAGGGCCGAGATAGCCGAATTATTGGAGCTACAACACTACATGGATATGGAAGAGATGGTAGACAAAGCCGGAAAGATTGAGAAAAGAATCAAGAAGAGGGGCCAAGGAAGATCTAATTCCAATTTCCAATCTACCTATGTTAGGCCAACTCAACCAAAGAGAGAGGAACGGGCCACTTCTTCTACTCCCTCTCCAAAGCCCGTGAACAACCAAGCAAGGGTAGAGGGTAAAGGGCAAGCCTCTCATGACCCAAATAAAACCCGCAATCGGGACATCAAGTGTTTCAAATGCCTTGGAGTTGGGCACATTGCTTCCCAATGCCCAAACAAGCGGACTATGATCACATTGACTAGTGGTGAGGTCATCACTGATGATGAAAAGGAGTATGAAGGGATGCCACCTTTGATGGAGGAAAGTGGTGAAGAATCCGGAGAAGAAGTCCCCACTAATGATCACGTGGGATTGGTAGCCAGAAGAGCCTTGACCACCCAATTTAAGGAGGATGAGCTTCAACGTGAGAATATCTTTTACACCCGTTGTCACATCCGAGACAAGGTATGTAGTCTCATTGTTGATACGGGCAGTTGTGCTAATGTTGCTAGTGCTTTGATGGTAGAGAAGTTAGCTTTGCCTACCAAGGAGCATCCGAGGCCTTACAAGCTTCAATGGCTCAACAATAGTGGTGAAGTGAGGATCTCTAGGCAAGTTCCTTGTACGATTCAGGGTTGGGAGGTATGAAGATGAGGTACTTTGCGATGTTGTACCTATGCAAGCTACCCATCTGTTACTTGGGAGACCATGGCAATTTGATAAGAAGGTTAATTATGATGGGTACTCCAACAAATACTCCTTCCTTCATAACAATAGGAAGATTACACTTGCTCCACTCACTCCTAAGCAAGTGTATGAGGATCAAGTGGCTTTGCAAAAGGAAAGTGAGCGAGAAAATGAAAAGAAAAAGAAAGAGCAAGCTGTGAAAAATCCAAAGGCCGAGAAAAATGAGAAAAAAAAAGCAAATATTGAATCGGCCGTAGAGGAAAAACCAGAGAGAAAACAAAACCTTTTTCTAAAAGCCAGTGAAATGAGGAAAGCTTGTCTCTCTCACCAGCCTATATTCCTGCTCTTGTGTAAAGAGGCATTAATTGCTACTGATGAGCTTGACCCGTCTTTGCCTAGTGTTACTGTTTCTCTCTTGCAGGACTACGAAGATGTCTTCCCCAAGGAAGTGCCATGTGGGCTACCACCCGTTCGGGGGATTGAACATCAAATAGATTTTGTCCCCGGGGCGTCCTTGCCCAATAGACCCGCTTATCGAAGCAACCCGGAAGAAACCAAGGAGCTTCAAAGACAAGTGGAAGAGCTACTAGAAAAAGGTTGGGCTCGGGAGAGCTTGAGCCCATGCGCTGTTCCGGTCATCCTTGTGCCCAAGAAAGATGGAACGTGGAGGATGTGCACCGATTGTAGAGCCGTTAACTCCATTACGGTAAAGTATCGCCATCCCATTCCTCGATTAGATGACATGCTTGATGAATTGTGTGGTGCCGAAATCTTTTCAAAGATTGATCTTAAGAGTGGGTATCACCAAATTAGAATTAAAGGGGGGGATGAATGGAAAACTGCATTCAAAACTAAACACGGGTTGTATGAATGGTTGGTCATGCCATTTGGGTTAACTAATGCCCCTAGTACTTTCATGAGGTTGATGAACCATATATTGCGCCCATTTTTAGGAAGATTTGTGGTTGTGTACTTTGATGACATCTTGATTTATAGTAGGAATCTCTTAGACCATGTGGATCATTTGAGAAAGGTTCTTGAAGTACTTCGAAGAGAGAAGCTCTATGCTAATCTCAAGAAGTGCACTTTTTGCACTAACCAACTTGTGTTTTTAGGATTTGTTGTGAGTTCACAGGGTATACATGTGGATGAAAGTAAAGTGAAGGCAATTCAAGAATGGCCAACTCCAAAATCCATTGGAGAAGTGAGGAGCTTTCATGGTCTTGCCAGTTTCTACCGGCGATTTGTTAAAGATTTTAGCACGATAGCCGCCCCGTTGACCACTGTTATCAAGAAGAATGAGAAATTCCATTGGGGAGAAGCTCAAGAAAAAGCTTTTAATTTACTCAAAGACAAGCTCACACATGCACCGTTATTAACCTTACCTAACTTTGAGAAGACTTTTGAAATTGAGTGTGATGCTTCAGGTATAGGGATTGGTGCCGTGTTGATGCAAGAGGGCAAGCCAATTGCGTACTTTAGTGAGAAACTCAATGGTGCCGCATTGAACTACCCCACCTATGACAAAGAATTGTATGCGCTTGTTCGTGCTATGGAGACGTGGCAACACTATTTGAGGCCCAAGGAGTTCGTTATCCACACCGACCATGAATCTTTGAAGCACCTCAAGGGACAAAACAAGTTGAGTAAACGACATGCCCGATGGGTGGCTTTTGTGGAGTCCTTTCCTTATGTTATTAAATACAAATCCGGTAAGAGTAATGTGGTAGCTGACGCACTATCTCGAAGGTACGCTTTGATCACTACACTTGATGCTAAGCTACTTGGTTTTGAAATGATTAAAGATTTGTATATTAATGACCATGAATTTGCTGCCATTTATGAAAAATGCAAGAAGATGGCTAACGGAAGATACTGCATCTCTAATGGTTATCTATGGTATTTAGACAAATTGTGTATTCCTAATTGTTCCTTGAGAGAATTGCTTGTTAGGGAATCGCATGGAGGAGGATTGATGGGACATTTCGGTGTTGCAAAGACTCTTGGGATCTTACAAGAGCACTTCCATTGGGCACGAATGAGGAGGGATGTTGAGAAAATGGTGGCAAAATGTGTGACGTGCCGACAAGCTAAGTCCAAGGTCCAACCCCACGGTTTGTATACTCCATTACCTATCCCTAAGGAACCATGGGTAGATCTTTCTATGGATTTTATACTTGGATTACCTAGGACAAAAAGGGGTAATGATTCCATCTTTGTTGTCGTTGATAGGTTTTCTAAGATGGCACATTTCATTGCTTGTCACAAAACCGATGATGCTTCTATTGTAGCTAATTTGTTCTTTAAGGAAGTTGTTAGGTTGCATGGCATGCCTAGGACTATTGTATCCGATAGGGATGTGAAATTCCTTAGCTACTTTTGGAAGACTTTATGGGCTAAGTTAGGCACTAAGTTGTTGTTTTCTACTTCTAGTCACCCTCAAACTGATGGTCAGACAGAAGTCGTTAACAGAACTTTAGCTACATTATTGCGTGCGATCATTAAAAAGAATATTAAATCTTGGGAAGAATGTCTACCTCATGTAGAGTTTGCATATAATAGAACCATTCACTCTACCACTCAATGTTCACCATTTGAAATTGTGTATGGGTTTAACCCACTAACCCCTTTGGATTTGTCTCCTTTACCTGTTTCTGAGCATGTGAATTTAGATGGTGAGAAAAAAGCTGAGTTTGTGAGACAATTGCACAAGAAAGTACGTATGAACATTGAGAAGCGCACAGAACAATACATGAAACAAGCCAACAAGGGTCGGCACAAAGTAGTTTTTGCACCGGGCGATTGGGTGTGGTTGCACATGAGAAAAGAGAGGTTTCCTCTTCAACGGCGCAACAAGTTGCTTCCACGTGGAGATGGACCGTTTCAAGTTGTGGAGCGTATCAACGACAATGCATACAAACTTGAACTGCCCGGTGAGTATGGAGTTAGTGCCACATTTAATGTGTCTGATCTAAGTCCTTTCCCTGTAGGTGATGAGCTTGATTTGAGGACAAATCCTTCTCAAGAAGAGGGGAATGATGAGGACATGTTGATCACTCATGACGATCAAAATGGCGGAGTTAGGGTGCCTAGTGGACCAGTGACAAGAGCACGGGCTAAGGAATTCCAGAACGCGCTACAAGTATTCATTCGTGCAATCCAAGAACAAGTGGGTGCCTCAAAGACCATTGACGAAGTGTCCAAGGAAGGAACAAAGGGATGCACATTCATTCAAGTGGAACGAGGCAACCAAAATACAAGTGTAGGTGACAGGAGAGAAACCGCGGATCCAATCGCGGATGACCTTCCCGCGGGTCCACACGCGATTCACGTCCAAAAGCGTTGATCAATTCACGAGAGAAACCGCGTCATAAACCGCGGATACTCCATCGCGCGGTTTCTCCCGCGGTTCGTGTCCAGAAGTGTTGATCAAGTCACGAGAGAAACCGCGTCATAAACCGCGGATACTCCATCGCGTGGTTTCTCCCGCGGTTCCTGTCCAGAAACTCTCTTCAACACAACCGCGGAAGAAACCCGCGGATCATCCTCCCACGGTTTGTCGCGCGGTTCACTTCCGAATAATACGGGCTTTTACGAGGTTTTATGTTTTTTTTCCTGTTTTTCAAGTTGTAATAGCCTAGGACCTAATGTAAGGGCTTTAAGGCAATTAAGCCTTGTTTCTTTTTAGCTATTAATAGACACTCTATTGTAAGAGGAGGGTATTAGACATCACGTTAAAAATTAAGGGTTTTCCCTCTTGGCTTCTTGAAAGCTTTTCTTTGAATACCTTAGGAATTCTCTGGGTGTTCTAGGCTTATCAATCCAAGTAATCACCTTAGCTTGTGGCGCCATCTACCTTCAAACTTGGTTCGCTAACTCGTTGGATCGTGGGTCGAGATCGTATCAAGGTTCGCCATCCCGAGGGTTAGAGGGGTCGAGTCTTTCATTATCCAAACTTGGGTATTGGCTAGATCGCCGTTCGTATCACATGCTATGGACCACTTAAACACTTCAATTGGACCTTCTTTGAATGTAGATTTAATCCATAACCAGTGCATAAATTCTTGACCCAATGAATACACTTGAGTAGCTTGATCAACAAGTCCATTAGCAAGCCCAAAGTCATGAACTACCCCTAAGCACCAACAAAGCTTGAATGTTTCCACCATGATCAACCACCATTCAAGCTCATCTTGAACTAAACAAGTTGTTCCATGAGAATGTCCAAACATCAAGATTGTAAGCACTCCTAGGATCACATCAATCCCTCCTCCCTCGAAAAGATTCGTCCTCGAATCTGCGAGGTCAAATAAACTAACATAAGTAACTAAAGGATTGATAGAAAAACATGCACCATTAGTAGACATACACGACACACGAAATAGATTATGTAGCTCAATGTAAGTAAAAACATAAGTAGAGATTAATTCCATGTCCTCAAAAATTAAAACAATATATAACTCAAAATTATAACTTAAAGACGCAAGAACAAATTCTAGCTTAAGAAGAATAAACATATCTAGATGAAAACTATCTTTAAAAACATGCAAAAGAATTAACAAATATGAATGATGCACAAATAAATCACGATTTGAATAACCTAAATGACCATGAATGGACTTAAAATAACATGCATTAATGAGATAAAAATCATAATCAAATAAAGACATATGGATACTAGAATGATGTGGCAAAAGCACATGAATATCATCACAAGCTATAACACTAGAACATTTTGCAAGAATGAACACATAGCAAAAATGACTTTTAGAAGTTAAACACTTAAGATAAACAAACTGAAAACCATTAGTATAACTCCCTAAAAATCGTTTAGAAGGTCTAAAATAACACAAAACATAATGACAAACACAAGAGTTATCAATATGCCTTAGACAGAAAATATGCACTAATATGCAAACCCTAAAACACACAATATTGCATGATATATCACATAAAACATACTTAATAACATAATGGTCTAACACATAAAGACTCCTAGAACAAGTAACATTAGATGAATCTAAACATGCTAGATGCAAAACACAATTATCTAAACTAACATAACAAATACGAAAGAATGAACTAAGTTGCAAATTAAAACAATTAAAACAAGAAAACTTAGGCCACAAATCAGTTGAATCCATCATAGTTGTCAAACTCAATGTGGCGTTTGAACTTAGAACCAAATCCCTCTCCAAGGTTTTGTCATCTTCCAAGCTCTTTGAAAGACGGTTTACAAAACAGCACGAATGTGGCGTATCTTTTTCCATACTTTGATCTCTAAGTGGCTGCAAAAGAGAAACAAAAACACTAGGAAAACAAGTATTAAGAGTGTTAGCAAAATAATTCACCTCTTTGTACATAGGTACAAGAAGTTTAGGCCTTTCAATCAAAGCACTATTTTCCATATTTTTGCTAGCTTCCACTTCCGCTCTCTTATTTTCTTTTTTGCACTTAGATTGTTTCTCCTCAATGCTCATACTACTCATACTCTTTTCTTGCACACACTCTTCTTCTTTTTTACTCTCTTCTTTTGATTGTGTGCTCATTAATCTTTCCCACTCTTTGCAATCTCTTGCAATTTTTTCTCTATCCTTAGTTGCCTCAAGTGGTGAAAAAGGAATTAGTATGTTCTTTCTCCCATTCCATAGAAAGGAGTATCTATTCTTCTCACTATCATACTTGGCATTGATATCAAGTTGCCATGGACGCCCTAAGAGTATGTGACAAGTGTCCATAGGTATCACATCACAAAGAATCTTATCATGATATTTGCCAAGTGAGAACTCTATCTCCACTTGATTGGTCACCTCCAATTCTCCATTGTCAGTCAACCTTTTATATGGATTTGGATGCTTCAACAAGGACAAACCTAGCTTTCCAACACACATAGTACTAGCCAAATTAGTGCAACTATCATGATTGATTTGCATGCTACATACCTTATTTTTCACAGTGCATCTAGTATAAAATTGATGTTCATGTTGCACTTGTTCACCATTACTACCTTCTCTCAATGATTGCATCTTCTCAACTTCATTAGCTCTCATGATCTCCTTAGATTTTGAAGTTGATGGTTTACCCTCCCCTTCGAAGGCATCATGATTACTCTTAATGTGAGGTGATGAACTTTGGTCCTTAATTAATGGTGTAGATTTCTTCTCAAGCACTTTTTCTTTTTGTGCAGCCACAAGTGCTTCATATCTACTCCAAAGATCATTCCAATCATTGAGGTTCTTCAACTTATCCTCATTCTTGGAAGAATTATAACTCTGGGACAGCTTTTTAGAGGATTTTGAGGCCACATTGTGATCAAATTGATTTGTTCTTCTAAGCACAACACATTCCCAAGCCATATGTAAACCTACACAAAAAAAACGTTAGAACAAAAGAAAACAAAAATAAAGAGAACAACCTTACCACTCCCTTAGTGTATACACTCAAGCTCTCGTGTATCACTCAAGGTATATGGCTTTTTCCCTCCAATGAGCTCACCCCTAAGCCTTTTTCCACTCTTGAGTAGCTTCGTTGTATGTTCCTTGATGAAAGAACCAGCTCAACCTTTCTTGTAAAGCTCCAAGAAGTCAAACCACAAGAGTAAATGTAGAGGTCAAGAAAATAAGCTTAGAGTAATTGTTTGATCAAGAGAATTCAAGAAAAGATGGAACAAACAAGACTTGACTCAAGAAATCACAAATTAGAAACCCTAATGTGTGGTATTCTTGTGTGAAAAATCTTGATTTTTAAAGTTCTCTTGAAAAATATGAATATTCTTATGCAAAAAACAAAAACTCAAAGCAATCCTTGTTGGAGTAGGATTGAAGTCCTTTTCCTTGAAGGATTCTTGAACAAATAATAAGAAAAATCAAACACAAATCACTTTTGGAAACAAGGAACACGGCTGGACAAGAAATGCCACTCCTTAACCACCTCAAAAATGCAGATTTAAGAGAAAAGGAAATAATAAATTCGCCACTTGCTTAAAGGAAAAAAAGGAAACTGTTGTGCTTAAGGATTAGTTTCCAAATCCTCTTGTAACTAACTTTCCTTTTCCCAATTAGTTTCCCAATACAACTAACTTCTATATAAACCAAAATAACTCCTTTTAACACCTTTAAACATCAGAATATTTCTGGAGAAATAACCAGAAAATCGTACAGCAACACAATGCAAAAATTCCAGCAACTAAACTCAAGCAATTCAACCCCAAAACCCTAACCAATTGGAGATAGGTTAAAGGTGACTCAAAAGGGCTTCAAGAACTTCAAGAATTGCTCAAGAAACTCAAGAAATCAATCAAGAAACTCAGGAATTTAAGACAAAAAAATTCCAGCAACTCTATACTTCAAGAAACTCAAGAACAACTTGGTACAAGTTCAAGAAACTAGTCAAGTAAGTTCAAGATCTTCAAGAATACACCTTGTAACACCAAGAAACTTCAAGAAACTTGAATAAAACTTTGTGCACGGTTTTTAACTTGTGTGCACTCCTTTTTATTCTTTGTTTTCTTTCTTTTTCTTTTGTGCTTTTTTGGCTTTTTCTTTTTTGCACGAATTTCTGCCTTTTTTTTGTTTTTTTTCAGAAACGATTTTTTTTTTCACACAATAAACAACTTAAACTTCCAAGAAAGTTGATTTGTGAGTGTTCTAAGTTCAAGAATCTCTTTTCTTGCAAGTTTTTAACACAAGAATTTTCAAGAAAACAATAAAAACAGTCAAGATTATCAAGAAACCACACAATACCTAGAATTCTTGATTGAAGACAATCAAGAACGACTCT
This sequence comes from Mitragyna speciosa, assembly GCA_024721245.1. Classification (NCBI taxonomy): domain Eukaryota; kingdom Viridiplantae; phylum Streptophyta; class Magnoliopsida; order Gentianales; family Rubiaceae; genus Mitragyna; species Mitragyna speciosa. The sequence continues at coordinate 15,919,468 of CM045560.1, read as the reverse complement.
AAAACCTTAAAGAAAATTCAAGAAAAAATTATGCACGAATTTTTTTTTTTTTTTTACAAGAACATAGGTAACAAAGAACAAAGAAAGAACACAAGTTGTTTAACTAGGCACGAAGCACTTGAAAAACAACGACACAAGACACGATTCAAAGAAAAAAATAAAGGGATATATCCAAATTTCTCCAAAGGAAAAAAATTGGATTAGAAAAACCTGGAATTTCAAGAACCTTCGCTCTGATACCAATTGATACGCGCGGAGGAACGTGGAGTTGCTTGAAGATCCAAGTGAAGCTTCGAATTTTCCCTTGGAGGATTTCGACCCTTCAAAGTGCTCAAGTAGGACCAATTGAGCGAGTTCAATATGCCTACCTAATTTCTCTAAAGGACTTAATCAAACAAGAAAGAAACTCTAAGCTAGGGTTTTGATATTGGAATCACTCGACAAGATCGGGGGTAGTTCTTAATCAGCAAAGAACTAAAGAAACTCTCAATTTGAGAACTCACAATAATAATATTCATAAAAATCTGATCAAAATCGTATGAATAGTGTCATAGCATTTTATAGGCTTACAAGGATGATTCTAGAACTTAAAATTGTAAGTAACTACTAAAACTAGTTGTAACCCATCACAATTAAGCAACTAACTAAAGGTACAACTTGTAAAGACTTAGGAAACTATTAAAAACGAATTTAAGCAGAAAAATAAATAAGAAATTCGTGTAAGAACTCCTCATGGGCTGGACGTCCTCTTTAAGCTCACTTGGGCCTTCATCTTGCAACTTAAAAGGCCTTCCAACAAGTCCAACTAAACCAGCACCTTAGAAGCATGCTATGGACCACTTAAACACTTCAATTGGACCTTCTTTGAATGTAGATTTAATCCATAACCAGTGCATAAATTCTTGACCCAATGAATACATTTGAGTAGCTTGATCAACAAGTCCATTAGCAAGCCCAAAGTCATGAACTACCCCTAAGCAGCAACAAAGCTTGAATGTTTCCACCATGATCAACCACCATTCAAGCTCATCTTGAACTAAACAAGTTGTTCCATGAGAATGTCCAAGCATCAAGATTGTGAGCACTCCTAGGATCACATCACCAGCCCCTTGTAAGATTGTTTTGGACGGCTTAATATCTTCTTTTGGGCCTTCTTTGTAGATGAACTTGATCCACAACCAATGCTTGAATCCTTGGCCCAATGTGATAGCTTGAACATTGCAAATTTCAAGCTTGTGACTAAATTCAAAATCATGTAACTTTACAATCCAGCCACCATGTTCAAACATTCCATGTATGATTATCACTTCTTCAATCTCTTCTTGATCCATATAAACGGTCTCTTCAAGTCTACCAAGTATAAGTCCAAGTCCAACAAATGTATGCGCTCCTTGGATCGCATCAAAAAACTTGATGCGTATCCTTCGAACTATACCAAAGAAACTCTAGGCAAGTGCACCTATCGCTCTGTAGTATAGTATACAAGAGCACCGAATATTGTCCCACAAGGATTGGCAAATACTAATATTTACTTGAGTTCTATTATCTAACCTAATGAACGCAATTAGACTATTAAAGTAAGAAACTAAGAAAAATCCTATCTAATCCACTAGAGTAAAAAGGGAACGATAAAGGAGAGTGAGAAGTAACAACAAGAATGACAAAATAAGTCTAGACATGGTATCCCCCAATTGCCTAATCAATGAACCAATTCTGGACTAATGCTATTACCGAAACTTGAATTGAACCCAAAGTCCGAAAATTAGACCGTAACCTTTCTCAAGAGAAACAATCTCTATCCTCTTAGTTGGTCAATTGGAATCTCTTCGCAATTAACACCGCAATTAGAAGCTTTAGGATCAATGGACTCTAATTCATTAAGTCTTTTTCAACACTTAACAATTGGGAGCAATTTATGGAACCCTATCTCTAGTGGTTCATTCAAATTGCCTTAATTTGTGAAATGGTCTATTCATATGTGCAATCTCTCGATATACTCATACAAAACCAACCATAGAATCAAGGATGCATGCAAAATCCCAATCCCATTAGACATGAAAAATCACAAATTAATCCAAATCAAGAGAGTAATTAGCATAAACCAACAATCAATCCATTAATTACACAAATGGGTTCAACCAAATCTAGACTACTAATGATTACCCCATAAGAATCAAAGAAACTACATTAATTAACAAACGAAAAATGTAAAAACTCATTCTAATTGAAGTTCTTCAATCTCCCTTTGATCAATTTTCTGCAATTTCTTCTAGGTGGAGAAGATGCAAGCCTTTTTTCATTCCTTGAAGCTTCTTCCTCTTCTCCCTTTTCTATCTCCTTCAAGGAGCTCCCCTTCTTCTCTTTTTCTTTCTAAGGAACCCTAGGAGAAAGATAGATTATGGAATATCACATCACAATACTCATATCAGCTGTTAACATGATACAGATTCAAGTCTAGGAACCGCGTGCATGTCTGTCGGTTGATCTCCTGCGGTTACTCAAATTCTCAAGAAACTGCAAATTAGCCTGATAGAAAACCACGCGCAGTTGGTCACATGGTTTCCCTTCTTTGCGCTGCCCCACGCACTCTCGCGCTTTTTAATCCACGTTTGCTCTCTGGATAGAACCGACAGTGAGAACCGCACGTGGTTAATCTTGCAGTAGACCTTCTGTTTGGAAGCCACGCGAGAAAAACGCGCGCATTTGCTTCGAAATGGTTCGCGATTTAGCATTTTTCTTCACCAATCTACCTTTTCTTCTCAACAATCTCCCTGCCTTTTTCTTCAATTCTGATCACCATCCTATCCTTGATCTTCTCACCTGCACAAACTTAGCGAATAAGTGCAAGTACATGGCTCTATTTTGCTCCAATATAAAATTCAATAGACAACAAGAAGTAAGTCTAGAAAATAACTGGTTTGACCCAAAACTACTAAATAAAAGTGCTAAAATACCTACGCAAACCACCACTTAGACACTCTAAAACATGTGTGAAAAAGCTATTATCATAAGTCCTAATCTTAGTGTGGGTATCGAAAGGGTCAACATGTTCCGTCAAGGCTTAGTCGGGATTATCGCATTAATTGCGAAACCCGAGTCGAGATCTTGAGGGAGTCATGAGTGTATATGCAAAAAGCAATGCAAGAGGAAAAAGAAAATACTATAGATAGTAAGTGTCAAAAAAAGTGGGAAATGCTACATACGGGGACTAATAACTCGTGACTGATATTTTTTCACTTACGGAGGGAAGAGTTGCCTATCAATCCACTGCTTCCCACGTAAGTAGATGACTATTTTTAGTCAGAACACACAAAATGACCTAACTTCTATGTGAAATATAACTTAAGTGTCATACACTGAGTTTATGTAAAAATAGGTAATAATAGTAAGATATATACAAAGAAATATCATGCATAAATGAAAAAGCCTAAATATGAGAAGTAGTGTGTGAAATGCCATGCAATGCACATAGGGATTGAAACTATCACTAAAATGACCTCAGAGTCTAGCATTGGACTAACCCTTTCTAGGAACTCCCCATTAGCATTGGACTAGCTGGGAAGCGAGAATACCATAACTAGCATTGGTCTAGTGTGGTGACGGAATACAAAACTGATCAAACATAAATTAAAGCAATAAAGCATGAATCGAAAAGCAAATAAACATATAAAGACATATAAGGGCATTAAAAGGAGTATTTATAGGCCACTTGTCTTGTTGGCCAAGAATGCTATAAAATAACGAAAACGCCACCGGTATTAAAAATACTAATTTTATTTAAAAAATATTTTTTTAACCCAAAATTAAAAATTAATACAAAGAATCTGACAGCAATCTCTAAAATTTTCAAAAAAAAATTCGAAGTAGATTTCAAAAATAAAATCTAGAGCTCAAAACTGATAAAAACATGCTCGGGTGTAAAATGACGATTTTGCCCCTAGACAACAAAAATATACACAAAATATGGTTATTAAACTCGAAAAATTATCAAAAATTAAAATAAGCTTGAAACACTAGAAAATGCATTTATGATACAAAAATTGACAAAAAATAATTTTAAACTGTAAAATGACGATTTTACCCCCGTACAACGGAAATTCACAGAAAAATAGCTATTGACCTTGAAAAATTACCAAAAATTAAAAATAAGCTTAAAACACTAGAAAATACATTTATGACTCAAAATTGGTGAAAAATAAATTTAAACTGTAAAAATAACAATTTTGCCCTTGGGCAATAAAAATTCATAGAAAAATAGCTATTAACCTTGAAAAATTACCAAAAATTTAAAATAATCTTAAAACACTGGAAAATGCATTTATGACTAAAAAATTGATGAAAAATGAATTTAAATTGTAAAATGATGATTTTGCCCTTGGAAAATGAAAATTTGCAGAAAAATAGCTATTTACCTCAAAAAATTATAAAAAATTAAAAATAAGCTTAAAAAACTGAAAAATACATTTATGACTCAAAAATTGATGAAAAATGAATTTAATTTATAAAATAACTATTTTACCCTTGAACAATGAAAATTAACAAAAAAATAGCTATTGTTTTCTGAAAAAATCAAGAAAATTTAGAAACATGCTTAAAGAGTTAGAAAAATGAATTTGGAACTAAAGATGAACTAAAATGGTGTTTGCAAGGTGAAATTACCATTTTGCCTTTGTGCTGATAAAATATATAAAAAATACCAATTGAATCTAGAAAAATCATAAAAAATTAACAAATTCATATGAAAGTAAAAAATATGAATTTTAAAACCCCCAAAAGCTAATAAAAAATATTTACAGATAAAATTACTATTTTGCCCCCGAATTATTAAAAAATTAGAATTTAACCCCAAAAGTATAGACACCTCCCCAATTTTTGAAAAGTAAATGGTGTGTCAAAATTTGGTGTCTGTAAGATAATAGCATAGGTAACGCAGCGAAAAAATAAAAATTTATTACCTTAATCACGGATCTCTTTGACATATCTATATGATTAACAAGGGGTTTTGCATGAAGATTACCTTAAGCACAGAAGATTTCTATGCTTCTAGGCAAAGATCCTTCGAAGAAGATGTTAGATCTACCACGAAAAGCCCTCCAAGCGTTGAGCCTCTAACGATATCCACACGAACAACTTCTTTGGGAACATTGAAGGCTTGCTTGCTTTGACTTTTGAGTGCTAGCTCCCTTGAATTATTTAAGAACACAAGAAGAATAAAAACCTAACAATTAGGAGAGAGAGAGAGAGAGACACCTAGAGAGAGAAGAAGAGGCGTGTTTCTTTCTTTCAATTTCTCTCTCACTAGTTTTTCTTTTGTGTTGCAATAATAATTCAAGAGTCAAAGCATGAACCTATTTATAGAGGAAGTAGTCTAGTCTTTTAGGAAATAAAGCCAATTGGAAACCAAGAAGGTTTAGGCAATTTACTTTAAGCTAATCCTTCTCCTTTAGGAAATCTATTCCATAAGGAAACCAATTAGTTACTTTATTTCTTTTAGGAAACTAATTTCCTGCAAGATTTAGAATATTTATAAATAAGTCCTTTAAGTTAATTTATCTTATAAATTAGCTCCATAAGTATCTCATACTTATCTTAATTACATTTTAACCCAAAGATTTTGTTCTTTATGTATGTGACCCATTAGGTTCCATTCACGTTGGCAATAAGTATAAATTATAACTCATTAATTGAGCTAGATAAATTAAACACCTTTAATTTATCATTAATTCACTAATTAATCAATTCATACTTATAGATCATGAGTGGCGTCTAGCAATGCATCATGACCACCCAAGTGAATAGAAAAGTCATATGGTAGACCATACCCTTCAATGACAATGTTACCGTGTAATTAATATCCTTTCACCACACTATATCCCAATTAGTCTATAAGTATTGTGCATACTTTTAAATGACTAATTTATATTTTCTTGTTCCAGAAATATAACTCTCCATGATGTATAACCTTGAAACTACTTCCAAGTTATACTATCACTTCTGCAAAAGATTTATGAGTTAATATTTCCAACAAGTGGCCATAAAGGGATATACTGTCACACCCCGTATCCGGCGTATAACACCCCCGCTGTATCATGGAGAATTAACCCCACAATACCAGGCTAGCGAAATCAGAGGACTTAAATGTAACAATCAATAACGAATCCTCCGAGATATCATCAATTTTCCATTAACATAAATAAAATCTCCCAAGTTTACCACCTGACAATTTAGGTTTCATTTTAAAAACATGCTATACAATAAAATTGGATTAAATTCTTATAGCACAATCTCACAATCTACAATCCATAAGCAAAGTATAATTTACATCAAAACCCATATAATACAAATCCTGAGTATTTACATTACATGACTGCCACCACAAATCTTGCAAAGCACATTGCTTCCTACTCTAACTACATACACTAGGCTCACCTTCAACAATCCAACCCAATGAGCCCAAAAGCCTATTCCCAAAACTTCACAAAAACCTGCAATAATTAATCAAAGAGGAGTGAGCTTCACATGCTCAGTGAGGAGCTATAATTATACTTTAGGGCATGAATTAGTTCATGACATTCACACAGATACATATATTAATCTTCATTCACGAATAGCTCAATATTTACAAGTTAACCATCAACCTACTGGAATTTCAGCCCGACTATTTATCCCGCCAGGTAGGCCATACTCATGTCCTAGCTATTTCTCCCGCTAGGTAGGCCATATATCATACGTATCATATAGACTAGTCTTGGTAGAGTAATTAACATAGCAAATAAAGAGTCATTCCAAACATATGAACAAATATCAAATACTTTCAATCAATTCACATTCTTTTCGTAAGAACCATTCACGCGCACTTAAACTTCATTCATGCCAACTTGATATCCAAGTAGTGATTTAAAGTCAAGTATACATAAGAGTTATACTTTTTTTGAAAAAGCTAAAGTATAAGGAAGTCCTCACCTCAACTTCCCCAAAACTATCACCCACCTGATTGTTGAATCAACTCAAATAGCTTGAGTTTCTGGCCTCATCAAAATCACCTACAAAGTGTAATTGACTCACTTAAGAAAACCCAAATCATGAACCTAATATTAACTTAATAAAAGCATGCCTAATGATATGTCATGAAACAAGTGAAAACCCTTGAAAAATAGGGCTCAAATGGACCAAGAAAACTGTTTTAAAAGGAGTAATTTGGAGAGGAACCGTGGGTGGAGCCATGGGCTTCAAGCTCGCAGATCCTCTCTTGGCTGCCTGCGCAGGGTCCTATTCATTTGAACATTACTTGGGATATACTCATCAAAACGCTACAAAATTGGTACTGTTGGAAACTAGATTCATATTCCTACAACTCTTCAGAAGAAACCATTTTTAAATTCGAAGAAAATCCTAGTCAAAATATGGCCACAATTTAAACAAGTTGCAAACCATATGCTGATTTTCGAAATTCTCAGTGCAGTGAGATGCTGATTTTCAACTCAGCATATCTTTCAAAATATAGGTTGTATGAGAGTGATATTTACATGTGTAGAAACTAGAATTCAAGAACTAAAACTCTTATGAAGGTCTCCAATTCATATCTGAATCATATCGAGGTTGAAATTGGCTTACAAATTAGGACCTCACCAACCCTGTTCTTTGCAGGTCTAGCTTTTCAGCCAGATTCCAAACGATTCTGATATTTCTACATGACGAACCAGAACATAATTTTATACCATGAAAAGGCCTCTTGAATCTAGTTTCTAAAACAACAAACGGCATCCAATTTTGAGTTTTCTACACAAAGTTATGATCAGTTTCCTACAGCTGCGCAGAGGTGACTGTGCTGCGGGTTCTAGGTATGTTAAAGCTTTCTTGGTTCAAAAGCTCCTAGTTCCTAGTTCAATTCCACCTCCAAATCAGATTATATACCATCAATTAAGTTTTAGCTTTGCTAAATAACATATAGAATCAATCAAGAAGTTAAGAAAATTGGTGTTACCCTCAAGAGCTTTCAATCTTGGTTCAATTCCAGCTTGCTTTTTCTCCAGATTTTCTCTCCTTTCTCTTTCTCTCTTTGCACGAATTTCAAGCTCATTTTTTCCTTTCATTTTTCAGTTGTTTTTATCTCATCTAATCAGAACATGAAGCTGGCTGCTCACAAGGTGCTTGCTTCACCCTACAAATTCCAAAAAGATGACACCTCCTACTTGCTTGCTGTCTTGTTTGACCAGCTAGCTTCTTGAGAAGATTTTTCTTCTTTTTTTTTCATTTTAATTATTTTCCTTTGTGTAGTCCTCCTACTAGGGCTAATAAGGAGATTATATGGTAGTTTAATTCACCAACTTACTTCACAAATTGACCCCTAATTTTGTGACATCTTGTGCTACAATTTTTTTTTTTTTGTTTAAAAAGCTAACACAAACCTAGCTTTTATGCATGCCATGTAATTCAAGGAAATGAATCTAAAAGGGTCAAAGTTTAATTTTCTAAAGTACGGAATTGAACTTTGGGTATTTCATATACTCTCCTATTAAGGAGTGGTGAATCTTATATTGATTACTCACTATCTTTCCATGCTTCAAACTATACTCAATCTCTAACCTATGGGCTACCCTTTTACGGGCACCGAGGAATAGAGTCAAAGTATAGCAATTCACATTCAAGATACTATGGTAATCTCAAGTCAAAGGATCACTTACACCATTGCCATTAAGAGTTCAACCATTGGCACTATAGTTGAAACTCTTGGCGGATCAATCCAATGAACTTGTTCTTAATCAAGCATCCACATACCAGCTTAAATGTCACGCACACCATAGTCAATGAGATCAACTACTACTTACCATAAGTAGAGACAAAGTATGTGCTAGTCTATCCGTATTAACGATGTCCAATCTCATCAATACTACGACTAGGGATATTTAAGAATATAACTTTAAGTATTAGAGTCTCATAATTGTAACCCTTACAATCTCTAATACACAGACAATATTCTTAGGACTTTATCAATCAAACAAGTAACATGGAAATACAAGTATAGATGATAAAGAAAAAATACCACATGGATAAATATAACATAAATAAGTGTAACACAAAACACTTTAAACTATCTTGGTTTTAGGGCATACACTAACAAACTCCCACTTGCACTAAAACCAATCACTCATTTTGATGCGCGCAGGATTGTGAACGGCCAAGATCGCTTGATGATTCCAAGTAAAAAGCCTCGAATACTCTTCAACGAAGAACGAAGAACCTAGGGTTCTAATTTAGACCAACTTGAGCGGGTTCAATTTGCCTAAATTATTACGCTAAGAACTTGATCAAACGCGAAAGAATTACTCTAAGCGGGTAATTGGGTCGCCACAAGCGTAGGCTTGATAAGACCAAGACGGTTCCAATCCAAGAACCAAGAAAGCACTATTGAAGAGCTCTCAAAAACACACGTTTTAATGATAAATGATCTTAATCTGTCATTACCCAATGTGTTCTGCCTTTAAATAGGCGTACGACATGTACTACAAAATAATCAAATAACAATAGAATAGGAAAACCCTAAAACTAACGCGACTTCGCGTTCTCTAGAGAAGGCCGCGGGGAAGGCCGAGGGCCGGCCTTAGGCGCGGACTCGATCAGAACGTCTGCTACTCTCCCTTAACCATTCTGATGAAGGCCGTTCGGAAGGCCGCGGCGCGGACTGGAGCGCGGCCTCAGTCAAAATGTTCACCAGCCTCGTCGTCTCAATCTGATGGAGGCCGTGGGTAAGGCCGCGGCGCGGACTGGGGCGCGGCCTTGGTCAGAAGCTTTGTTTCTTCAATTTTTGGCCCGAATTGCACACTTTGTCCATTCCCTTGTCTTGACATTGCCTCTCCATATGCCCCATCTTCATGATCAACACCATCTCTACTCCATATTAGCGTAACAAGTCTGAACGATGCAGAATTGTCCTTGGAAGCTTCTTTCCCTAACATTTCCATGATTAATACATGCATGGCTTCCTTCATTCTCTTTGTCCTCGCACGTGTCATTGGACCACCTATTCATTGCAAAGGATCCGGGACGCTTGAATTATGCTTGGATATGCCTTGATCCCTATCATTCCCTCCTCCCTCGAAAGGATTCGTCCTCGAATCACCTACATCATAAAGAGAAAGGTCAGAAACATTGAAAGTAGCACTTATACCTCCATATTCACTGGGTAAATCGATCTTGTAGGCGTTATCCCCTATCCTTTCTAACACTTGGAAGGGTCCATCTCCTCGTGGGTTAAGCTTAGACTTTCGCTGAGTAGGAAATCTTTCCTTACGCATATGCACCCACACCCAATCACCGGGTTCAAAGATGACTTTTACACGACCCTTGTTTGCCATTCGCGCATAATGCTCATTTTTCTTCTCAATATTTGCTCGCACCTTGGCATGTAACTCCTTAACAAACTCTGCTTTCTTTTTGCCATCAAAATCTGCACGCTCGTTAGTAGGTAAAGGCAAAATATCCAAAGGAGTTAAAGGATTAAATCCATAAACAATTTCAAAAGGTGAAAAAGTAGTAGTAGAATGAGTCACACGATTATATGCAAATTCAATATGAGGCAAACATCCTTCCCAATTCTTTAAATTTCTTTGTATGATTGCACGCAACAAAGTGGTGAGTGTCCTATTGACCACTTCAGTTTGGCCATCTGTTTGTGGATGTGCAACGGTGGAAAATAACAATTTGGTGCCTAACCTATTCCACAAAGTGCGCCAAAAGTGACTAAGAAATTCACATCACGGTCACTCACTATAGTCTTTGGCATACCATGCAAACGCACAATCTCTCTAAAAAACAGATCAGCAATATGTGTAGCATCGTTAGTTTTAGCACAGGCAATAAAGTGTGCCATTTTGCTAAACCTGTCAACTACCACAAATATGCTATCCTTTCCACTAGCAGACCTAGGTAGACCTAAGACAAAATCCATGGATATGTCTACCCAAGGTTGAACAGGGACGGGTAGAGGAGAATATAATCCATAAGGCCTAACTTTAGACTTTGCCTGCCTACATGCAATGCACTTATCACAAATAATTTGAACATCACGTCGCATGTTTGGCCAGTAAAAATGTTCACTCAACACAGATAAGGTCTTTTGAACACCAAAATGCTCCATTACTCCTCCCCCATGAGTTTCCCTCACAAGTAATTCACGAAGAGAACATCTAGGCATATAAAGTGTATCACCCTTAAACAAATATCCCTCTTGCCTAAAGAACTCCTCATGAGCTCGTTTTTCACACAAAATCCAAATTTGACCAAAGTCTGCATCATTTTCATATAAAGACTTAACATGCTCAAATCCAAGCAATTTAGTATGCAAAGTAGTAAGAAGAGTATACCTCCTTGAAAGCGCGTCAGCTACAACGTTGATGCGCGCGGGTTTGTGAACGGCCAAGATCGCTTGATGATTCCAAGTGAAAGCCTCGAATATTCTTCAACGAAGAACGAAGAATCCTAGGGTTCTAATTTAGGTCGAGATGAGCGAGTTCATTCACCTAAACTATGGCTCTATGAATCTTGATCAAACGCGAAAGAATTACTCTAAGCAGGTATTTTGGTCACCACAAGCATAGGCTTGATAAGACCGAGAACGGTTCTAATCCAAGAACCAAGAAAGCGCTCTGAAAGAGCTCTCAAAAACACACCTTTAGGGTGAATAATGATCCAAAATCTCATAATCTTTATTAAACGAACGAAGTCAGCCTTTAAATAGGCTTAGAAGCATATTACAAAATATGGAAAGTAAATCACTAATAAAACTCTAGATAAGCACGATCACTAATCATAGTCTATCATGCCTAACTATTAGGAACGGATTACGACTATGGAATAATTAAAATACTAAGAGAAACCCTAAATTAAGACGAAGTTGCACGTTCTGTGGGAGGCCGCGGGCGGCCTTAGGCGCGGACTCGATCAGATCGTCTGCTGCTCTCCCTTAACCATTCGGACTCAATCTGATGGAGGCCGTGGGCAAGGCCGCGGCGCGGCTTGATGCGCGGCCTTGGTCAGAAGTTGCGTTCCTCCATCTTTTTGGGCGACTTGAATACTTTGCCCAATCCCTTGGTCAACCATGGCTTTCCCCAACGATCCATCTTCCAGTAAAGCTCCATCCTTGACCAAAAATAGTGTAACAAGTCTTGGCAATTGTAAAAAGTCATCCCGCGTAGCTTCATCCGTAAGCGTACCCATGATCAATCTATGCAATTTCCTTGTTCTTGAGCACCAACATAGGGTTGCTTGATAGACGATCCTTGGCTTCCTCAGCTCGGTTATGAATAGCTCATCTCCATGGAAACCATCCTGAACCGTGCTCACATCAGACTCCCCCTCTTCAAAACGATTCGTCCTCGAATCGTCGCCTACATCATGAAAATGAACATCAGTAACAATGGAAATATTAGTTACGTTAGTAGGCTCACCTTGCAAAAGTAAACTATAAATGTTCCCAAGAAACTCGAACTTCCTTAAGCAATTATCATCACAAATAAACCTAAAATCAATGTTTCTTGAGTTAACACTATAAAGCTCACATATAAGCAACAAAGATGCATAGATAGGTTTATGTCTTAGAGCAATAAATTTTCCTTGATGAGAATCATCCCTAAAAACATGAACAAGAACTAACACATAGGGACACAAAGCAACATAACTACCATAAGATAAATACTCCAAAATAGCAACACAATGAAAATAACCAACCAATAAAACAAGTGGACAATGTGCATAAGTAGATCTACTAGGCTCACAATGCAATATAAACTCAAGATCACAATTAACAAAATCTAAACTGAGTAATTAAACTGTCTAAACACACATATGCTTTAGCTTGAGAATAACAATGAAAACTAGCATGCACAGGGTACTTAAGAATAACTAAGCCATGAACAATGAAAATCCTAGAACGCATATCACATGAAGAATCATGTAACAAAAATTTCAAAGTATCAGACATAGAGTGAATTAACAAGAATAAACTCCTAAAACAGAATGCAACATATAAATCGTCACATCTTAGATGCACAACACAACTGTTTAGACTAGAATGAACATATGAAGTAAAACTAAGATGCATGTTAACAACACTTAAACGAAATAAAGATAGAAAATATCGCCACCAAGAAAATGAAGTAAGCAAGTAAGGAATAATGGTAATAGTGTTATGAATCCTCCCATATCCTTCGCCTTTGATGAACGCCACTTGACCAACTCCATCCTCATGGAATCGTCCCTTTATGAAAGGCATATTTCTTGCTAATTCAAACTGCAAAAAAGACACAAAACTACTAGATCAAGAAAACAAAAATGCATAAGCTAGCTTAATCAAAGCATAGTAAGCTGCTTCATGCATGCCATCTTTGTAAACCCTATTCAAGCTCCAATAGCACTTAAACATGGTAGCACAAGATATTTCACCTAAACTCATCACAACATAGAAATCACAATCCATAATAGGTGAATCCTCAACAAGGTCTTGCATAAGATGATCATGCAAAAGACTAGACTTATTCATACTACCAATGTTCAAATGAAGTATGCCATAATAGTTAGACTCACTATGCAAGAATATATCATGAAACAAAACACCTAAATTACACATAGAAGTAGTAAAGATGAAATTACCAAAATTATTCGTTCTTTTGAGCACAATAGGTTCCCAAGCCATATTTAAACCTGCAAGAAAAGTTAGTGACAGAGAAAACAACTAATAAGAAGATAGCCTCACCACTCCCTTACCGTATGCACTCAAGCACTCGTGTTTCACTCAATGTATATGGCTTTTTCCCTCAAATGAACTCACCCCTTAGCCTTTTATCACTCTAAAGTGCTTTCTTATTGGTCCTTTGATGAAAAACCACTCAATCACTCTTACCAAGTACTAATGGATACCCAAATGCAAGATTAATGGTGAGAGTAGACAAAAGAGAAGGCTTAGAGTAGACTTTGATCAAGAGGAAATCAAGAAAATAGTGCAAATAAGATTTGACTCAAAAAAGACATAAATGAGATGTCCTAATGTGTGATATTGTTGATTGAAAAATCTTGATTGTTTATTGTTCTTTTGAAAGGAAACAATATTCTTGTGCAAACAAAAAAACTACTTTTCCCAAAAGGAACAATCATACACAAGAAATCAACTTTCCTTATTCAAAAACCACCACACTTTCCTTTCTCTCTTTGCTCACTCCCAATCCCCTACAAATTAGGACATTCCTACTTTTTTCTCTTAAAAGCACACGGCTTCCTCTTCCACACTTTTGGACAATTTCTTTTTTTTTTTTCAATAAGGTACACAGCCAAACTCTTAAAATTCCTCCAAGATTGCAGCACATTCCCCTCCTAAAATTTCTCTACGATTTTCTCTCAAGATCATTTCTCCCCTTAAAATTAGGAAGCTTATTTTCTTTTTTTTTTCTTCTAAAACACAATTAGACAGATTTGGGGGAGATTTCTTCAATTAATCCAAGCTGGAATTTTCAAGAAACACATCTTATCATCCAAGAAATAAAATCCTAGCAAGCTATTCTTCCAAGAAAAATGAAACTATTAATCAAGAAGTCCAAGAACACAACTAACCTTGCTTTATAGATAACAATGTTACCATCCATGTCAGTCTTTCTTTTAAAGACCCACTTGCATCCTATGGGTTTTATCCCTTCAGGTGGCTCGACCAAGGTCCATACCTTGTTCTTGTACATGGAATCCATTTCGGATTTCATGGCTTCGTGCCACTTCAAAGAGTCTACATTAGACATAGCTTCTTCGTAGTTAGTAGGGTCGTCATCATCTATGACCAACACATCATTGCTCTCGCTAATGAAAAATCCATATCTCTCAGGAGCATAACGTGTTCTACTAGATCTTCGAAGTTCTTGTGTAACTTGAGCTTCCGACTGTGCCTCATCATGTGTGGCGTAAGCTCTTGTTCCAACTGTTGACTATTTTGTGGTTCTTAAATTTCTTCAAGTTCTACTTTACTCTCACTACTTCTTTCAAGAATAAATTCTTTCTCTAAAAAGATAGTATGTCTTGAGACAAACACTTTTTGCTCAAGGGGATTGTAGAAATAGTATCCTCGACCCTCTTTAGGATACCCCACAAACAAACATTTGTCAAACTTAGCCTCAAGCTTGTCCGATATATTTTGCTTTACATAAGCAAATGTTCCCCATATCTTTAGATAACTAAGATATGGTCTTTTACCATACCATATCTCATAAGGTGTGGTATCAACAAATTTTGTAGGAACACGATTGAGTGTAAAGGAGGCGGAATCTAAGACATATCCCCAAAACGAACTAGGAAGTGTTGCATGGCCCATCATGGAACGTACCATATGTAATAAAGTACAATTTCTCCTTTCAGACACACCATTTAGTTGTGGCGTGTATGGAGGAGTCCATTGAGGAATAATCTCATTTTCCTCTAGATATTGTTGGAACTCTTGACTTAAGTATTCTCCACCTCGATCAGATCTAAGTGTTTTGATACTCTTGCCAAGTTGTTTCTCAACTTCAGCTTTAAAGATTTTGAATTTTTCAAAGGCCTTGGATTTGTGTTTCATTAGAAACACATAACCATATCTAGAATGAACATCCGTGAAAGTGATGAAGTAGGAGAAACCACCTCTAGCATGGATCGACATTGGACCACAAATATCAGTATGTATAAGCCCAAGAAAATCACTAGCACGTTTACCCTTTCTAGAAAAAGGTGTCTTGGTCATCTTACCAAGTAAACAAGATTCGCATGTCCCAAATGATTCATAATCAAATGAGTCCAAGTATCCATTTTTATGTAACTTGGATATACGTTTCTCATTTACATGACCAAGTCTACAATGTTAAAGGTATGCTTGGTTAACAATATCTAATTTTTGTTTCTTGGTGTTTATGTTGAGAATAGACTTTTGTTCATCTAAAATATATAAACCATTAATTAATGTACCAGTACCATAAGTAATACTATCACGTGAAAAAGAACAACTTTTATTCCTTTGAATGATGGTAAAACCATCCAAATCTAACAATGAGATAGAAATGATGTTCTTTGTAAGTAGAGGAACAAAATAACAGTTTCTCAATTCTAAAATAAGCCCAGTAGGCAAAGAGAGTACAGAGGTTCCTATGGCTAATGCAGCAACTCTTGCTCCATTCCCCATGCGTAGTTCGACCTCTCCCTTTGTCAGGAATCTACTATCTTTAAGACTCTGTATATTATTACAAATATGAGATCCAGATCCGGTATCTAATACCCATGAGTCTTGATTAGTAGATAAATTAATCTCAATCATAAACATACCAGAGGTTGAAGCTTCACCAAGCTTCTTTGACTTTAAAGAGTCAAGGTAGGCGTTGCAATTCCTCTTCCAATGCCCATCTTGTCCGCAATGGAAGCATGTGCCCTTGGGTTTGTCATTCTTAACCCCACCCTTAGGCTTGGTTATCTTCTTCTTGGACTTCTTAAGCTCAGAATTGGGCTTCTTTTTCTTGGAGCCCGAGACAAGCATAACGGTGCCCTTCTCCTTCTTAAGATTAGGCTCAGCAGTCTTGAGCATGTTCATCAATTCAGTCAACGTGCACTCAACTTTTCGCATGTTGAAGTGCAGGATGAATTGTGAATAGCTCTCAAGGAGGGACTAAAGAATTAAGTCAATATTGAACTCATTGTCAGAAACGTGTCCCAAATCAACTAATTTTTCAATTAGTCCAATCATCTTCAGTACATGGGCAGTCACTGAAGATCCCTCTGCCATCTTGCATTGATAAAGCTCCCTCGAGGTCTCATACATCTCAGTCCTAGCTTGTGCGTCGAACATTTCTTTTAAATGCACAATCATGGACGGAGCATCCATCTTAAGATGTTGCTTTTGCAATGTTGGGGTCATAGCAACTAACATGATACATGTTGCAGCATCATTGTCGGCTTTGTGCATCTCATATGCATCTATGTCCTCAGGTGATGCAGTAGCAGGAGGAGGAGGGGGCAATGGTCTATCGAGGACATACTCAATTTTTTCATGTTTGAGAACAATTCTCAAATTGATATTCCAGTCCTCAAAGTTGGTTTCATTGAGTTTGTTGTCAAGAATCGGTCACAAATTCACGTTAAACATTCTACAAAAAGTAAAGACAGAAAATAAGTATTTGTTTTACGTTATATATGCAAACCAAAAATGTGGATTCATAAATTTATTTGGTTTGCTCCCACTATTTTACTTCAAATCAATAACCCTCAATATTGATTCGGGAATCTGTTGGAAATTCCTAGTGGATCAGGATCCCATCTAATTATCTTTAAGCTTGACGGTGGGCCAACAACCCAAAGATAATTTTGATTAGATAGGTAACTTTTACCAATCATAACCCTTGTGATTCCTATTTTGACATCAACCCTTGAAGTCAAAGTTTGCCTCAAAAATACCATAACCTTGACGGTGGGCCAACAAGTTATGTAATTTTGTTAAGTCATACCCATTATTCAGAGATCAAATCTCATAACGAAAACATATTCCAAGTAAGGTGACCTTGACGGTGGGCCAACAAGTCAACACTTAATAGGAATTCTTCGTTTTTGTTATAATAATGGGAGGCAACTAAATAGATGACTTAATATTTAAATTTGAGGGATTTTAGTTTAAAATAATGTCTCATCATATTATGCAATTAAAATATATCAATCATATAAAATAAAAGCATAATAAACGTGGATGATTATGGACTTTAACTAGTAATATTTCCTTCGAGCCTTGAAGAAAATATTTGGTTAAAATTCCTAGGGGACGTTTCAACTCCTTGATGCGCCTCCTTGGTTGCTCCTTGGTACCACCTCCATCTTCTTGTACATTACATATGTAATTCTAGTCTAAACAATTTAAAATAAACCTATTCCTAATCTATACTTTGTACATTACAAATATTAATCAAGAAACCTCGAGTTACATTCGAGGGGAATTTAGGTGAGAAGAGAATTACATCAAAAAATAGAGAGGGAAGGACACGCAGGCCCTATTTATAAAACCAATACAAGCCAACGATAAAAGAAGTATTAACCATTCAATCACATTGGTCTAGTCCATAATCATCCACCATGCCATCATACTATTTAACAATTAAATAAATTTATTTATTTAATTCTAGTCATAAATCATATTGATGTGATCCTAGGAGTGCTCACAATCTTAATGCTTGGACATTCTCATGGAACAACTTGTTTAGTTCAAGATGAGCTTGAATGGTGGTTGATCATGGTGGAAACATTCAAGCTTTGTTGCTGCTTAGGGGTAGTTCATGACTTTGGGCTTGCTAATGGACTTGTTGATCAAGCTACTCAAGTGTATTCATTGGGTCAAGAATTTATGCACTGGTTATGGATTAAATCTACATTCAAAGAAGGTCCAATTGAAGTGTTTAAGTGGTCCATAGCATGCTTCCAAGGTGCTGGTTTGGTTGGACTTGTTGGAAGGCCTTTTAAGTTGCAAGATGAAGGCCCAAAGTGAGCTTAAAGAGGACGTCCAGCCCATGAGGAATTCTTACACGAATTTCTTATTTATTTTTCTGCTTAAATTCGTTTTTAATAGTTTCCTAAGTCTTTACAAGTTGTAACTTTAGTTAGTTGCTTAATTGTGATGGGTTACAACTAGTTTTAGTAGTTACTTACAATTTTAAGTTCTAGAATCATCCTTGTAAGCCTATAAAAGGCTATGACACTATTCATACGATTTTGAATCAGATTTTATGAATATTATTATTGAGAGTTCTCAAAGTGAGAGTTTCTTTAGGTTCTTTGCTGATTAAGAACTACCCCCGATCTTGTCGAGTGATTCCAAGATCAAAACCCTAGCTTAGAGTTTCTTTCTTGTTTGATTAAGTCCTTTAGAGCTATTAGGATAGGCATATTGAACTCGCTCAAATTGGTCCTACTTGAGCACTTTGAAGGGTCGAAATCCTCCAAGGGAAAATTCGAAGCTTCACTTGGATCTTCAAGCAACTCCACGTTCCTCCGCGCGTATCAATTGGTATCAGAGCGAAGGTTCTTGAAATTCCAGGTTTTTCTAATCCAATTTTTTCCTTTGGAGAAATTTGGATATATCCCTTTATTTTTTTTCTTTGAATCGTGTTTGTGTTGTTGTTTTTCAAGTGCTTCGTGCCTAGTTAAACAACTTGTGTCCTTTCTTTGTTCTTGTTGCCTACGTGCTTGTCAAAAAAAAAAATTCGTGCATAATTTTTTCTTGAATTATCTTTAAGGTTTTAGAGTCGTTCTTGATTGTCTTCAATCAAGAATTCTAGGTATTGTGTGGTTTCTTGATAATCTTGACTGTTTTTATTGTTTTCTTGAAAATTCTTGTGTTAAAACTTGCAAGAAAAGAGATTCTTGAACTTACCATTCACAAATCAATTTTTTCTTGAAAGTTTGAGTTGTTTTTTTTGTGGTAGTTTGAAGTTAAAAAAAAAAATTCGTCCAAAAAAAAAAAGGCTGAAATTCGTGCATAAAAGAAAAAGCCAAAAAAAAGCACAAAGAAAAGAAAGAAAACAAAGAATAAAAAGGAGTGCACACAAGTTAAAAACCGTGCACAAAGTTTTATTCAAGTTTCTTGAAGTTTCTTGGTGTTCATTGGTACAATTCTTGAAGATCTTGAACTTACTTGACTAGTTTCTTGAACTTGCACCAAGTTGTTCTTGAGTTTCTTGAAGTATAGAGTTGCTGGAATTTTTTGTGTCTTGAATTCTTGAGCTTCTTGATTGATTTCTTGAGTTTCTTGATCAATTCTTGAAGTTCTTGAAGCCCTTTTGAGTCACCTTTAACCTATCTCCAATTGGTTAGGGTTTTGGGGTTGAATTGCTTGAGTTTAGTTGCTGGAATTTTTGCATTGTGTTGCTGTACGATTTTCTGGTTATTTCTCCAGAAATATTCTGATGTTTAAAGGTGTTAAAAGGAGTTAGTTTGGTTTAAATAGAAGTTAGTTTGCATTGGGAAACCAATTGGGAAAAGGAAAGTTAGTTACAAGAGGATTTGGAAACTAATCCTTAAGCACAAGAGTTTCCTTTTTTTTCCTTTAAGCAAGTGGCGAATTTATTGTTTCCTTTTCTCTAAAATCTGTGTTTTTGAGGTGGTTAAGGACTGGAATTTGTTGTCCAGCAGTGTTCCTTGTTTCCAAAAGTGATTTGTGTTTGATTTTTCTTATTATTTGTTCAAGAATCCTTCAAGGAAAAGGACTTCAATCCTACTCCAACAAGGATTGCTTTGAGTTTTTGTTTTTTGCATAAGAATATTCATATTTTTCAAGAGAACTTTAAAAATCAAGATTTTTCACACAAGAATACCACACATTAGGGTTTCTAATTTGTGTTTTCTTGAGTCAAGTCTTGTTTATTCCATCTTTTCTTGAATTCTCTTGATCAAGCAATTACTCTAAGCTTATTTTCTTGACCTCTACATTTACTCTTGTGGTTTAACTTCTTGGAGCTTTACAAGAAAGGTTGAGCTGGTTCTTTCATCAAGGAACATATAAAGAAGCTACTCAAGAGTGGAAAAAGGCTTAGGGGTGAGCTCATTGGAGGGAAAAAGCCATAAATACTTGGAGTGATACACGAGGGCTTGAGTGTATATACTAAGGGAGTGGTAAGGTTGTTCTCTTTATTTTTGTTTTCTTTTGCTCTAACATTTTTTTGTGTAGGTTTAAACATGTCATGGTTAGCTTTTGTTCCCAAAAGAACAAATCAATTTGATCACAATGTGGCATCAAAATCCTCTAAAAGGCTGTCCAAGAATTATCATACTTCAAAGAAAGAGGATTTCAGGAAGCGCATCAATGATATTTTTAATTGGGATATGGAGGAGTTTAAGTCTAGTGTTATGAGAGAATATGAAGCACTTGTAGCTGCACAAAAAGAAAAAGTGGGTGAGAAGGATTCTACTCCATCAATTGAGGATCAAGGGTCATCACCTCACATCCAAAGGAGGAATCACGTTGCTTTTGAAGAGAAGGATAAACCATCAACTTTATGGCCTAAGGAGATGTGTGAGGCTACCACTCCACCATGTGAAGTTGATCGTAAAGCATCCTTGGAAACAACAAAGGTTGAAACATCACCCTTGGAAGCAAAACTAAAGAATGCACTCGAAGAAGAAAATGAGGATAATCCAAAAGAAGAGTGTGTGCAAGAGAAGAATGAGGATAGCATAGGTCTTGAGGGAGAACAAATTGAGAGGAACAATTCTGAAAAAGAAGAGGAAAATAAGAGAGTGGAAGTGAAAGCTAGCAAAAGTGAGAAAAAGAGTGCTTTGATTGAAAGGCCTAAACTTCTTGTACCTATGTACAAAGAAATAGATTATTTTGCTAACATTCCTGACGCTTGTTTTCCTAGTGTTTTTGTTTCTCCTTTGCAGCAACTTGGAAGTCAATTTCAAGATAAAGAGATGCCATCAGTAAGTTGTTCATTCAATGGTGTAAAGTTGCAAATTGATGGAGCATTATCATCATCAAACAAGGAGATGCAAGTGATTCAAAAGCATGATTTGGTGAAGAAGAGATGTTTTAAGACAAAAATCTGGTCTCATTCAATCAATACCAACTGGTTGATGAAATATATGTTTGATTGGTGGCATGGTGTCAATTGGATTGATTCACAAAGTCCAAACGCCACAACTAAACTGAAGAACTTGCTGGATTCTACTGGATTGTGGCATAAGTTTTTATGTTCTTTTAGTTCTAATTATTTTAATTTGCATCTTAATTTAGTTTTGCATGTTTATTCCATTGGTCTAAGTGATTATGTCTTGCATCTAGTTTGTTTAACTTCATCTAGGTCAATCTGTCTTAAAGGATTTCTTGTGTTTTATGATCATATTGATAACTCTTGCATTTGTCATTATGTTTTGTGTTATTTTAGATCTTCTAAACGATTTTTAGGGAGTTATACTAATGGTTTTCAGTTTGTTTATCTTAAGAGTTTAACTTCTAAAAGTCATTTTTGCTATGTGTTCATTCTTGCAAAATGTTCTATTGTTATAGCTTGTGATGACATTCATGTGCTTTTGCCGCATCATTCTAGTATCCATATGTCTTTATTTAATTATGATTTTTATCTTGTTAATGCATGTTATTTTAAGTCCATTCATGGTCATTTAGGTTATTCAAATTGTGATTTATTTGTGTATCATTCATATTTGTTAATTCTTTTGCATGTTTTTAAAGATAGTCTTCATCTAGATATGTTTATTCTTCTTAAGCTAGAATTTGTTCTTGCATCTTTAAGTTATAATTTTGAGTTATATATTGTTTTAATTTTTGAGGACATGGAATTAATCTCTACTTATGTTTTTACTTACATTGAGCTACATAATCTATTTCGTGTGTCGTGTATGTCTACTAATGGTGCATGTTTTTCTATCAATCCTTTAGTTACTTATGTTAGTTTATTTGACCTCGCAGATTCGAGGACGAATCTTTTCGAGGGAGGAGGGATTGATGTGATCCTAGGAGTGCTCACAATCTTGATGCTTGGACATTCTCATGGAACAACTTGTTTAGTTCAAGATGAGCTTGAATGGTGGTTGATCATGGTGGAAACATTCAAGCTTTGTTGCTGCTTAGGGGTAGTTCATGACTTTGGGCTTGCTAATGGACTTGTTGATCAAGCTACTCAAGTGTATTCATTGGGTCAAGAATTTATGCACTGGTTATGGATTAAATCTACATTCAAAGAAGGTCCAATTGAAGTGTTTAAGTGGTCCATAGCATGCTTCCAAGGTGCTGGTTTGGTTGGACTTGTTGGAAGGCCTTTTAAGTTGCAAGATGAAGGCCCAAGTGAGCTTAAAGAGGACGTCCAGCCCATGAGGAGTTCTTACACGAATTTCTTATTTATTTTTCTGCTTAAATTCGTTTTTAATAGTTTCCTAAGTCTTTACAAGTTGTAACTTTAGTTAGTTGCTTAATTGTGATGGGTTACAACTAGTTTTAGTAGTTACTTACAATTTTAAGTTCTAGAATCATCCTTGTAAGCCTATAAAAGGCTATGACACTATTCATACGATTTTGAATCAGATTTTATGAATATTATTATTGAGAGTTCTCAAATTGAGAGTTTCTTTGGTTCTTTGCTGATTAAGAACTACCCCCGATCTTGTCGAGTGATTCCAAGATCAAAACCCTAGCTTAGAGTTTCTTTCTTGTTTGATTAAGTCCTTTAGAGCTATTAGATAGGCATATTGAACTCGCTCAAATTGGTCCTACTTGAGCACTTTGAAGGGTCGAAATCCTCCAAGGGAAAATTCGAAGCTTCACTTGGATCTTCAAGCAACTCCACATTCCTCCGCGCGTATCACATATGGTCTAATTAAATTAGATTAATGCTCTTGAAATTTATTTGTCTCAAAAATATAGTTATGGAAGGCATAGGTTTCTAAATTTTAACTCTCCAAATCTTAACAATTAAAATTGGAAAGTGTTTTAATTCAGAAATGATCAAAATTTGTGTTTTTCAAAAATTTAGAAAAAATCCCGCTAGGATTCTGCCTACAAACCGTGCGATAAAACGTGCACGGGTTCATCCGCGGTTTGTAAACCATGGGACAAACCGCGGGCGGTTTCATCCGCAGTTTGTGGACAGAAGTTACGGGATTTTGACTGCGGGTCAAAACGTGCGCGAGTTTTCGCGCGGTTTGTGTCCAGAAAATACGATCTTTGAAATTCTTTGGTGTTTTTCAAAACTCTTTTGAATCAAAACATGTTAAAATCCTTTTAGCACGTAAAAAACAATTTAGAAACCATAAAAACAACCTTAAGAACTTATCTTAATTATTTAAAACATTTCTAAACAATCAAGAACTTTTCTTAAAAATCAAACATTTGATTTTTCTAAAACAATTTTGAGACAAATTTCATCAAGAACAAACCATCCATATTTATGACAATTAAATAAACACAAATCATATAGATATAATCAAAGAAGGCTCTGATACTACTGTAAGGTAATAGCATAGGTAACGCAGCGGAAAAATAAAAATTTATTACCTTAACCACTGGATCTCTTTGACATATCTATATGATTAACAAGGGAGTTTGCATGAAGATTACCTTAAGCACAGAAGATTTCTATGCTTCTAGGCAAAGATCCTTCGAAGAAGATGTTAGATCTACCACGAAAAGCCCTCCAAGCGTTGAGCCTCTAACAATATCCACACGAACAACTTCTTTGGGAACCTTGAAGGCTTGCTTGCTTGCTTTGACTTTTGAGTGCTAGCTCCCTTGAATTATTTAAGAACACAAGAAGAAGAAAAACCTAACAATTAGGGAGAGAGAGAGAGAGAGACGCCTAGAGAGAGAAGAAGAGGCGTGTTTCTTTCTTTCAATTTCTCTCTCACTAGTTTTCTTTTGTGTTGCAATAATAATTCAAGAGTCAAAGCATGAACCTATTTATAGAGGAAGTATTCTAGTCTTTTAGGAAATAAAGCTAATTGGAAACCAAGAAGGTTTAGGCAACTTACTTTAAGCTAATCCTTCTCCTTTAGGAAATCTATTCCATAAGGAAACCAATTAGTTACTTTATTTCTTTTAGGAAACTAATTTCCTGCAAGACTTTAAAATATTTATAAATAAGTCCTTTAAGTTAATTTATCTCATAAATTAACCCCATAAGTATCTCATACTTATCTTAATTACATTTTAACCCAAAGACTTTGTTCTTTATGTGTGTGACCCATTAGGTTCCATTCACGTTGGCAATAAGTATAAATTATAACTCATTAATTGAGCTAGATAAATTAAACACCTTTAATTTATCATTAATTCACTAATTAATCAATTCATACTTATAGATCATGAGTGGCATCTAGCAATGCATCATGACCACCCAAGTGAATAGAAAAGTCATATGGTAGACCATACCCTTCAATGACAATGTTACCCTAGTAATTAATATCCTTTCACCACACTATATCCCAATTAGTCTATAAGTATTGTGCATACTTTTAAATGACTAATTTATATTTTCTTGCTTCCAGAAATATAACTCTCCATGATGTATAACCTTGAAACTACTTCCAAGTTATACTATCACTTCTGCAGAAGATTTATGAGTTAATATTTCCAACAAGTGGCCATAAAGGGATATACTCTCCTATTAAGGAGTGGTGAATCCTATATTGATTACTCACTATCTTTTCATGCTTCAAACTATACCCAATCTCTAACCTATGAGCTACCCTTTTACGGGCACCGAGGAATAGAGTCGAAAGTATAGCAATTCACACTCAAGATACTATGGTAATCTCAAGTCAAAGGATCACTTACACCATTGCTATTAAGAGTTCAACCATTGGCACTATAGTTGAAACTCTTGGCGGATCAATCCAATGAACTTGTTCTTAAATCAAGCATCCACATACCAGCTTAAGTGTCACGCACACCATAGTCAATGAGATCAACTACTTACCATAAGTAGAGGCAAAGTATGTGCTAGTCTATCCGTATTAATGATGTCCAATCTCATTAATACTACGACTAGGGATATTTAAGAATATGACTTTATGTATTAGAGTCTCATAATTGTAACCCTTACAATCTCTAATACACAGACAATATTCTAAGGACTTTATCAATCAAACAAGTAACATGGAAATACAAGTATAGATGATAAAGAAAAAATACCACAGGATAAATATAACATAAATAAGTGTAACACAAAACACCTTAAACCATCTTGGTTTTAGGGCATACACTAACAGTGTCTACAATGCACATATAAAATTTTTTCACACAAAATTCTAATAAAAATAAAATAAATAAAAAATGCCTTGAAAAATACGCTTTTAGCTTAAAATACCAAAATTCTAAATAATTACTAAATGACTCCAAACAATCTTTAAAGATTAGATAAATGATAAAAAAACCATAAAATATGAATTTAGAAATGAAAAAATAAAATAAAAGGTATCTACAAGTTGAAATTACTATTTTACGCTTGATGTATACCTAAATGAAGTAATATACATTTTTACAAAAGTTGTGTCAAAATTTAGTGTCTACAATAATTAGGGCCTGCGTGTCCTGCCTTCTCTATTATTCTGACGTAATTCTTTTCTTACCTAAACTCCCCTCGAATGGAACTCGAGGTTTTTTTATCAATACTTGTAATGTACAAGAAGAAGGAGACAGCACCAAAGAGCAACCAAGGAGGCACATCAAGAGTTGGCACGTCCCCTAGGAATTTTGACCAGATATTTTCTTCAAGACTCGAAAAAAAATATTATTAGTTAAAGTTCATAGTCATCCACATTTATTATGCTTTTGTTTTATATGTTGATATATTTAATTGCATAATATGATGAGACATTAATGTTTAAAATTCCTCAAACTAAATATTAAGTCACTAATAAAAGTTGCCTTCCATTATTATAACAAAAACGAAGAGTTTCTATTAAGTATTGACTTGTTGGTTGAGATTATCGCATTAATTGCGAAACCAGAAATGAGGCCCCGAGGGAGTCACAAGTGTAGATACAAAATGGAATGCAAAAAGAAAAGAAAAATAGTAATATAGATAATAAGTAGTTAAAGAAAGTGGGGAATGCCATATAACAGGTACAGGGGACTAATAACTCGTAACTGATATTTTTCTACTCATAGAAGGGGAACAACCTGTCAATCCACCGCTTCTCACGTGAGTAGATGACTATTTCTAGTCGAATCACACAAATGATCTAATTTCTAAGTAAAATGCAACCTAAATATCATGTACTTGAAGACACTAAAAAATAGATAATAGTAATAGTAAAATATTTACCAAAATCATGCAAATATGAAAATTTCTAAAAAGGGAAAATGTGTGTGAAATGGATGAAATGCACGCGAGTGAAAACTATCACTAAAATGCCCTAAGGGTCTAGCGTTGACTTGCCCTTTCTAGGAAGCTCCCGACTAGCATTGGACTAGCAGGAAAGATAGGAAAATCACAGCTAGTGTTGGACTAGTGTGGTGACGAAATAACATAAAACATGAATTAAAATAGTAAAACATGAATGAAAGCAAATAAACATATAAAGACACGTGAGAGCACTGAAGGAGCACATAACACGTAGGACATGATATCTAGATACAAAATCCTAAGGAAATCGGTAAAAGCGTATGAGCACAAAAGCACACAAAAGCACATAAGCCCTAACTATTACACCAAGAGAATTAACTGCAAGTTTAGAGGGAAAAAATAAAAATGACCTATCTGTTATGCTTTCTATCTAAATACACAAATATTTGTCAAAAATACGAAATGTACCAGTTACATCGGCTATCTAAGTACAAAATATAGGCCAAGATAAAGGCAATTGTGATCTAACTATTACATTTTCGCCCAATAATAAAATTCAAAATTAAATAGCATAAAATAAATAAATATGCAAAAAGCATGTAAAATAAGAAACAGATTGAAGAGAATGCAGAAAAATTACATAGGAGCACCTTGAAGCATATAAAAAGAAATTAATGAGAAATAGAAATACCTCTTTGAAGATCCGGTACAAATAGCTTAAGAACACAAAAAACATGTCAAGGTACCTCAGTATAAATAAATAAAGGCTTTAATATGAAATCCTAACAAAATTAGGGTAAAAATATAAATTCTATGAAACTAAGGGGGCTGCAAGTAAATTTCTATAAAGCTTAAGGGGTAAATTGGAAATTCACGCAAATATAAGGGGACAAAATGGTGAACTCCAGCAATTGGGGGCAAATTTGCAAATGATGGGACCTGATTGAAAATGAATATAAAATCTAGGGGGTCAATATACAATTATGGAGGGACTTAAATGCATAAAACAAAATCATTTGAGGGCATGTTAGCAATATTCCAAACCAACGAGGGTTAACACATAAATATTCACATTATGAAAAACTAAAAAAATACAAACTAAAATCAGACTAGATTAATTAATTAACTAACTTAGTTAACTAAAACTAATTCCTAAACTAGTCTAAAATGAATCCAAATCATAAAATAAGACTGAGCATTAACCAAATGAAGAACTAAAGGCCAAAATAAAGAAACCATCATACGGAAAACCCCATCCCTAATTATTGTTTTCTTCTACCGAAATAGAAATTCCCCCATATCTCTATTTTCTCTCTATCGTTTCTTTCTCTGAAAGACCATTTCAGCTTTCTCCTCCTCCTCCTCCTCCTCCTCCTCTCTCTCTCTCTCTCTCTCTCTCTCTCTCTCTCTCTCTCTTCTCATCCGTCTTCTTCCCTTTCTATCGATTTCTCTTTTCCTTTTTTTTTCTTTCTTTCTCTTTTCTCTCCCCTTTTACAGATTTCCTTTTCTCTGTTCTCTCACTCTCTAGTTTTAATTTTTCCTTCCCCTATGTTCTCTCTTGTTCCCTGACTTCTCTCTTTCTCCCTTTTCCTTTTTTTTTTCTATTTTCTCGATCTCCCTTTGTTTTCTCTCTATAGCTGCTCACTCTCAATTGCTGCTCTCTCTCTCTCTAACCTTCCTCTTTATTTCTTCCCCATTGTTCTCCCTCTATTTCTCTCTAATCTTCTCTCCTCTCTCCAGCTCTTCTCCCTTTTATTCTCTTTGCTTCTTCTCCAAAGATGGCAGAATCAAATCCTCTTCCAGTTGGCTTCCCTCCCTCGAAATAAGGGGGTGGAAGTGTGTTTCGATTTGGTGGTTGTGGAGACGGAGGGTGGTGATTGCTAGCGGTTTGGGGCTGTGATTTTTGGTGGAAGGGCTGATGAAGTGGGCTTCAATAGTGAGGGAAGATGGAGGTGATGAGCTAATGTTGTGGTAATAGTAGCTTCCAGTGGCGAGAGGGTGGTTGAGGAGAAAGAATTTGGCTAGTGGTGGTGATCTAGTGCAATAGGTGACTGGTTTGTGGTTAGGAGAGGGATGGTGGTTTTGTTAATTGGTAATTGGGATTTTTTAATGGCTATGTTGTAGGTTTGCAGGGGTGCAATCTGAGGCTATGTGGTGGTGTGTGGCCTGAATTGTGCGTTTGTGTTTTGTATGCTGTGCGTGAGTAGTGAGAAATCTCTGTGTGTATGGGGTGGGTGAATATGTGCTTGTGTGAAATTGTGCAGGAATTCTGTGATTTGTATGTGAATTTCTATGTTCTTGTGATGATGACTGTGGTTGTTTTGATTTGGCTAGTGGTAGAGACGGTGGAAGATGATGCTGGTTTCAGGTGATTGAGTGGTTGTGGTGGAGGAGGTTCTGACATTGCGTGGTGTTTTATTACTGATGGTGGTGGTGCTGGATTGAGAATGGATTTTGACTGGAATTGGGTTACTACTTTGCAACCAGTAGTGATGGTTTGTGGTTGTAGGTGGCTTATAGGGGAGGGATAGTAACTTAAGGAAAAGGTTGGGGTTGAGACAGGTGGTGGAGAAGAGTCGAGAGGGAGAAGATAGGAGCTTCGATGGTTGTTGACTTGGGGTTGCTGTGAATTGGTGTTGAAATTTTGGTTCATATTGGTTTGTCTTGGGCCTGAAGTTGATGCCCTTTGGCTGTTGTTTTGCAGGTAATAGACATGGTCGTTTGGTTGGGATGCTTAGAGGTTACAATTGCTGGTAGTTGTAGGTTGTTGTGAGGGGGGCTGGTGAAGAAGACTTGGTGGTTTGTTCTGGTTGTTATGTTGTTGATAGGAGGCGTGGTTTTTGATAGGCAGAAGAGCAACAAGTGGCTTGGGCCTGTTTCTGTGGATGGTTACTTTAGAGGTGAAGAAGGAGATACGGTAGTGGATGGTGGTAGGGAGAGAGTTGAAGCTGGTGGAGAAAAGAACGGTGAAGAAGAAATTGGAAGAACAAAAATCCCAAGAACAAAAACCCAGAAATATGAACCAAACCCAAACATATAACAGAAGGAAACATCCTAAAGATTAAATTAAAAAATCCCAATAAATAAAGATAGTTAATTAATCTCACATAAAAATATATAGAAGGAAAAATGAATCCAAACAAAGAGGAAAAATAGCCTAAGAACTTACCTTTTGAAGGTTGAAGACAAGTTGATGAACAGTACTATCTTCTTAGAGAGACTGATGAATAGTAACTAAGAATGGAAAAATAGAGTGTGTGTGTGTTTTTTAGGTGAGGTAGTGTGTGTTTGATTTTTAATAGATAAAAGTAAATGTATTTTAGGGTTTTGATTTTTTATTCCTTTTTTCTAATTTTAATGGGGGTATTTATAGAGTCCTAGTAGTCATGATCTCCACGAATAGCCCAAAATAACTAAAACGCCACTAGTAATAAAAATTTTAATTTTATTCTAAAAAAATATTTTTGATAAAAAAAATTCAAAATTAATACAAAAAAAGGACAATGAACTCCAAAATTTGCCAAAAAGTTCAAAATAAATTTCAAAATTTAAAAAACAAATATTAGAGCTTAAAACTGCCCAAAAATGCGTTTGAGGTGTGAAATGTACTATCTTGTCCCTATACTTGACAAAATGCACATAAAAATAGCTACTGATCTCGAAAAATTTCTAAAAATTAAAAATAATCTTAAAACCCTAGAAAATGAATTTAGGACTCAAAAATTGGTAAAAAATGCCTTCAGGGTGCGAAATGACTATTTTGTCCTTGAACACGGTATTTATAGCAAAAATAGCACTCATTCTCGAAAAAATAAGAAAATTTAGAAACATGCTTAAGAGTTTGAAAAATAAATTTTGAACTTAAAATGAATGAAAATGGTGTTCGTGGGGTAAAATGACCATTTTGCCCCTGTGCTGGTGAAATATAGAAAGAATGCCAATTAAACCCGGAAAAAATCACAGAAATTTAAAATACGTATGAAAGTACAAAAATATGAATTTAAAATCCCAAAACTAATGGAAAATATTTACAGCTAAAAATTACTGTCTTGCCCTCCAAAATTGTTTATTTTGCCTCTATTTGCTCAAAAATCAGATTTGACCATGGAACTAGAAAAAGAAAGGTCCCCAATGTTGAAAAAATAAATGGTGCTGTCGAAATTTAGTGTCTGCAGATACATGAGTTTTAATTTGTAATTTTATTACTACTTCTGTTGCAAAGCATTTAGAATAATAAAATTAGATCTATTTTGGCAAGTAAGTTAACATTATATAGTTCTAGTCACTCGTAAGGGTGAACAAAAATTGAAAAATAAAAAAATCACAAAAACTTGTCCATTTTGAATTGAATTTTAAAAGCAACTAAGTTAATTGAACCTCATCTATAAAAGTAGTTCTGTTTCGAGGTATCAATTTTTAAAAATCATAGTTAATTGAAATCGATGTGTGTGTGTGTGTGTGTAATTGAGGATTATTATGTCAAGTTAGTTCTCAAGTCTAAGATTACTCAAAATTTTAAATATCATACTTAATTTTCTTTCAATTTAAATTTTTTATTTATATATGTCATTTGTATTATGCTCTAATTATCAGATGTTTTCTTTATACTAACTAAAAAATCACTTTATATAACTTCAGATGTAGAGTATAGAAGATAGCATAAGTAATTTTCTTAAGTATATAGTGAAGAATTTTGGTTATGACTCTTTTTGCTCGTAAAAAAAGTAGATGCAAGAGTTTTAATTTGTAATTTTATTACTTTGATTTGCAAAGGATTTGGAATTGTATAAGTATTCTCATTTTTAATTTAAATAAGTATTTATGTTGTAATCTTTTTTATCTATTATGCCAAATTAATTTTAGAACATATAGTTTCGGTTACCCATGATGCCCAACCTTATTTAATTGGGTAACCAACTAAGCGATTCACTAGCTAATGAAGATTAGGCACGATTAGGAAATTAGGCAAACCGGCAAATAGGATATCAAGTATGTAGACCGATTAATTGTTCCATGTCCCCAGTCACTCCTTATAACAGATTATCTCTAGTCCGCTAATTAGTTAAGCAACAGGTTAATAAAAGTAAGATACCTTAACAAATTAGTCAAAACTTGTCAAAAGCAATTTGATTAGATTAATAGGTATCTAAATCGGTTAATAGATTAACGTGGACCCTTATCTAGGTTAACAAATCACCATTGTTTTCAAAATCGGATCGGACTGGTCAGTTCGACCAGTTCAACCGCAAACCGACTAGGCCACTAGTCTGGTTTTGTACAAAAGTCGATAGGAGTCAAAACATCACTGTGAACCGATCTAAATGTATGAATTAGAAAAAACCCGCATGAATTGTGAACCAGCGATTTTTCCGATGGAAATTTCCATCGAATCTTTAGCCTCATCTTCCCATGAAATTATGAGGTTCAATTCGTAATCTGAGCTAATTTTCCCCTTGCGAACAATGACTATGCTTGCTTTCGAGTATTTCAACATTTTTTATCTTAATAGAATGCCTTCACCATTAAAGAGGGTTTGATTGGAGAGGGTTTTGTTGAAGAAATTGTGAGACTATTCGAGACAGTCTTGGCCTAGTTCCAGTCGTGGACATTGGCAGCCATCTGAGTGATCTTCGATGATCTTGTCTCCTTCAACCATTCTCGCTATTTTTTGGGATAAAATTATGAGGAAAGTGAAACAGAGAGTTGTTGGTGGGTGTGTGTGTGTGTGTGTGTGTGTGTGAATCTATTGGAAGTGAGATTTAAACAAAAATTGAGGAAGAGAGAATCTGGAGAGCTTCAAAGGCGAAAGTAGGTGGAATGGAAAGGTCCATAAGGAATTGATTAATGGTAATCAAAGGCCACTTTGGTAACTTGGATTAAATGGTAATCAGAAGGAATTGATTAATGGTAACCCAAAGCATATTTTTACACATTAATAAAATAAGCAATCTTAAATATCATATTATTGTACACGACGCTCTAAACTGAGTTTGGAAAACTTGGTTAACTTGGTTATTGAATATTTGTATCGTTTTACTTAACTAATAACTAAATCTTGAACAAAATTAGGTAAAGAAAAATGAAAATATGAGCTTTCTTTAGGGAAGAAAAGAAATAAAAGTTGATTTCTTGATTTCTTTAAGGAAGAAAATAAATAAAAGTTGATCCTGGTTATTGAATAGCTTTCAGAAAAGGTATTCCAATCATATGCCTTTCTTCCCATCAAAAGATATTTCTTGCTGTCTGATACCTCCAAGAAGCTCTTTGATCCAATTATTCAAATTGGCATACCAAATTCTTTGCATGACGAAATCAGAGTGTAATATTAACAAGTTGAAGGTTGGTTCTAAATTAAAATAAATATTTATTTTTACTTATAACATGGGGTACTAAAAGTGTATACTTGAGTTTTGAATTTTCTTTAAGATGAAACTGGGGAAGATATAGATTCGGTAACATTTCAATGTAGGTGCCTTTTGGATGGTGACGAAGATAATGGCTAGTAATCAAAACATTTTAAGCACAAGTGATGATTAGTAGCAATTAAATCTTTAAGTGTTTGGTTGTTTTCTTTTCTCTTCTAAAGTTTTTTTATGTTTGTTTATTTTAGCTAGCTGAACTTTTTTTTTTTTTTGAGTTATGTATTTGTGTTGAACTTTTTGACCTTTTTAGGTGAACTAAAGAAGTTATCAAGGTAATGATATTTACATAGGTGTTGTTGCTTTGTGATGACAATAGAGGAAGTTTGTTATTGAAATCATTAACTTTGAGCATTAGTTAAAAATTTGATGATGAATATGATGAATATGCAGTGGCAAATGCATTAGCTAGTTAGGCTAGAACAAATCAAGATTTTACTTCTTGTAATTTTCCAAAGCATATTTTAGGACTTTCCTTGTTAGATAGAAAGCAATTTCCTTATATTTGATTCATGTAATGACTTTTATATTTTAAATTAATAAAATGAGGGCTGGCATCCCACACCTGTTTACAAGTTTTGCCAATAAAAAAAAAAGTTGTTAGACTTATTGGTACTTTTTTTTAATTAATCTCTTTAAGATTGTGAGAAAAACTAAACATGTACTTTTAATTAGTAGTTGAATTATACTTACTAGTTTTATTTATGTTTGTAATGAATTTACAAAAAAACTTGTGATCATATGTATGATTTTTTGAGTTTCAAGAATGATTTTTTAGGAATTTTTTTTATGCAGTTGTGAAAAAAAAGTTGAACCGCCAATTACATTGATCCGAATGTGAACTTCCCCTCCTCCAATTCACTAGTCGCTTCGATTCTGAAAACACTACAAATCACAAAATAAAGAGAAAATTGTAATTTTGGTAGCAAATATTTGAGGCATCAATAGTTTTAGTCCTTAAAGTTTGAACCAAAGTAAATCTAGTACAAAATGTTTTAATTTTTTAGCATGTTTAGTTCTATTGATTATTTTTACCAAAATTTTACCTTAACATGCTGGTTACAAAAGTTTTTAAAAAAAATTAGAAAAAAGAAAAAATTTTAATTACTATAATTTATAATTAAAACACTAATTTGACTTCACATATGATAAATAAGTTGATAAAATTGAAAAAATTCACCTAAATAGTGCATTCATCTTTGTGATTTTAATTACAAATTATGATAATTCAAAATTTTTTCCTTTTTTTAATTCTTTTAACAAAATTTTATAACTATCACATGAGTATTTTGTGACTAAATTTTAGTAAGATTTCAATAAAATTGATCAATAAAATTAAATATGTTAAAAAAATTAAAATATTTGTTACTAAATTTAATTTTATCTAAATTTTAAAAATTAAAACTGACGACTAAACATTCAGGCCAAAATAAGCCCCAAACTAAAGCAAACGCGGCCGTCGCAGGGCCAAAAGACGCTGGCACTAAATCCCAATTACTTATAAAAGCTCCAACTACCAGGAGAAAAGAAAACCCCACCGAAAAAAAAAAAACAAGAAAACTAAATCATATTATTATAATTTCCTGTTGAGCCACGGGTAACGTGAGTTCCGGTCGGTGTTGCAGCCGGAGATCGGCCATGGCCGCCACCGGAAGACCCATCTCTGCCTCCTCTGCGGCTTCCGCCTCTTCTTCTTCTCCGGCTGCTAAGCCTTTTGATTTCTCACCGGATGCGGGGCCGGCAAGGCCCGTTCTCCCTCCGGATCAACTTCGTTACTGTTCCGAAGCCCTTCAAGCTTTCAAGGACAAATTGGTCAATTCTCCTCAAACAATACGCCAGAAGTTCCTCACCTTGCAGGTATTCAACAATGATGTTATTGGCTCATTTGCTTTAGATTCTGAAAGTTGTTCGCAAGAAAAAGTATAAAACAAGTAGAAGAAAATGAATAGGAAAATTATGGGAAAATATTGGGAAATTTTTAGTGTGACTTAAGGGACATGACCAGTTTATATTTGAACACCCATTTGTTTTGAATTGTATAAACTGTTTTTAATAATCTAATTGAAGCTCTCTAAATTAATACTTAAGAAAAATGAAAAAATATAGCTCCCGTGCTCAGCAGACATCGGTAGGTGAGGGATATTTAATTGCTTAATGACACCACTGTAAGTTGTGGGCTGCTAGGAACTTAATTTAAACATTGTGGGTGGGTGGTTTAGGTTTTAAATCCTTCTGTGTTTTAGGGAAAATAACAAGGAACACCTTCTAAACTGGCTCCATGGATGCAAAACCATTACTGTTGTGGGGAAGACTTGCATTCTGCTGCAACTTTAACTTGATTATGCTTCCTTGGCTGCAGGCAAAGAGGATGAGCGCTTCCTAGATGCGGAATAGATGCTTAGTGGCACTTGACAGTGTGAATCATAACAAAAATCGATATAGTGATGTCCTACCATGTATGTCAAACTAGTTACACCTTAGTCAGCTCTTTTAATACTGAATGTCGCGTTTCATTGTGGAAATAATTGTCATGTTTCTTTGAGCAAATAACATGTTGAATCTGGTTACCCTCAGTTGACTGTAACAGGGTTGTCTTGAAGCCATGCAAGGATTACAGACCATCAGCAAGGGGATATATTAATGCAAGCTTCATTGCGGTGCTCTCCTATTTCCTTTACCTGCCATGGTTTAACTATATTGCTTTTGGTTGAAACTTCTAGTGAAAATTTTTGGACAATTGTTGCAAAGTTTCGATGTTGACCATTTAGGAACACTTCTTTTGATTGTAGATATCCGACAGCGTTTCTCAGTTTATTGCAACACAAGGTCCCCTACCACATACCTTTGAAGACTTCTGGGAGATGATACTCCAGAATCGTTGTCCAGTCATTGTAATGCTTACAAGATTGGTGGACAATTACAAGGTACTCAACTGTGTTGATTATAATTTAAATTGGAACTATTATTTTAAATCATATTCTGTAGACATATATGGTTATTTATTCATTTCTTGGCTTAAATTCTTTGCAAGAGATGAGGAGAACATTAATTTACTCTATTAATGGGTACTAGTCATATAACTATGCTTGGCTCTCTTATTTATCGCCATTGACGAGTTTCAAGATGCGATAGATAGGCGTTAAGGTAGGCAGACAGAATGGTGCAGGATTGAAAACCCGTTCTTACTCAAAATGTTTTCTAATACATTTTAATTCTTTTTATATGGTTTTGAATTTTTAGGTAAGAGAATGGAAATTCTTAGACGTCAGATGAACTGTCTTGAAAATTTTCAATCACACAATCAGCAAGTTTTATGCTTACCAAAAATAAATAAATAAATAAAAAATAAGTACTTTATGCTATGGAATTAAGAAGCATTATTGATGCGATACTGTACAGGAATTTACCAATTGCACCCCCACCTAAAACAAAGAGGGAAAAAAAAAACCACAAAAACTTGAATATGATATTATTTTTATGGGTCCCCGTATTCTAGTTGCTTGGGAATTGACAAATTTGACACAAAGATATTAATCACACCAAATACTCCTTTGTGTCCATGTAACATAAGTCTTATCTCCATCTATTCTATAGCTTGTCATGCTGTCCTCTTCCTCTTCTGCATGGCTTTTCATCAAGACAACACAAAATATGTAGATTGATGGAGAGATATTACAATAGTAATGGAGAGGGATAGCTTCTACAGTTAGGGAAACTCAAGACCCTGAATCAAATCTATTGGTTATAAGACGAGGAAAAAGGTTCATGCTGCGCTAGGCAAAAGCACTTGCAGGGCTGCAGAATAATTTGGTTGTGCTGAGTTAAAAATGACAACATTCCTTAATTGCATTCCATGCCAAGCTAGTGCATAGCAGCAAACGCTTATTTCTAAATAACTGTCAAAACCTTATCCATCCAAAGTAACCAACTTGTTCCAGAGCAACAATGGTGACAATATTTAGGATGTTTTTGCACTGAGAAATCTACAGTCTTCAATTTGATTAGCTGGTGTCTTGTCTATTTCTGGTGTTCTACTAAAGCCTAAAAATGTAGGTCCATGTATGATAAAACTATTTTATATTGGCATGTCTTGATATTCAGCTCATTTTAAACATGGAAACTTTTCACTGTCCTATAATGAAAATTATTGTAATGAATTTATAACATTTGAAAACTTGTCCAACCCTTGTTGTCCTTTTTTCTGGGATGCCCAAAAAGTGATCGACTTTCCTTTGATATACATAAAATTGATTAGTATCCTTGAACTGCCCATGACTTATTGGAGCAGGAGGTGATGCAATAGTAGCAGCAATTTTATTGCTCAAGTATTTTTTTGCCAACCAAGTGCAGAGAGTGCATTTTTGGTGTTACTCTAATGTTGCAGCCATTGCAGCCAACAGAGACCTTAAGGAAAAACAAAGAGCTTTTAATAATTGTCCTTCAAGCTTTATGTGTCGTTATTTTGCTATTAATAGTCTTAGGTATTGTTTATTTTGAATAGCCTTAGGCATATTTTGGTCTTCTCATTTGTTTGCAAAAAATTTTCAAAAATTATGATGTTTGAATCTTATTTAGTTATTTAAATATATTAGGCAATTAATTGGAGTCATAGTGATGCAGCACTAGAAGCTAATAATAGGCAAAGGTTGTAGGTAGTTGTTTAAAGCTTAAAACTAACAAGATATAGGTAGAAAATTTGCAGGAAAATAGCTGAACGAATTTTAGAATAAAATTCAGTAGGAGACTGTTGGGAAATTAAGATTGAAAGTAGGAACGAATTAGGAATCCTAGGAATCACTCCTAGGCACCTTTAGGTATCACACCCAAGGCTAGATTGTATCACACAATCCACAAAGTAAGCTAACAAAAGCTGCTGGAAATTTTATTGATTGAAAGGAGATAATAAAAGAGGGAAAAAAGAAAAAATAGAAAGAAAAAAGGAAAACAGAGGCAAAGGAAAAACATTAAAATTATGATAATCTAGATCCTAAAATTATGCTTATCAAAATTAATCTAGAATCTAATCAAATCTTCGAGTATCAAATTGAATCAAATCTTTACACTTAGCAAATCAAATCATATCATATCATATTTACAACACTTCCCCTCAAGATGGAGCATGGATGTTAATCATGCCCATCTTGCCACAAATATAATAGATTGACCGCTTAATGATTTCGTAAAAATATCAGCTAATTGCTCTCTAGTTTGCACATGACTGATTGAGTTCAAGTTTTGCTAAATCTTTTCTTGAACAAAGTGACAATCAATTTCGATGTGTTTAGTCCTCTCGTAGAAACCCGGATTTGATGCAATATGAAGAGTAGCTTGATTGTCATACCATAATTTCATTGGAAGTGAAATATTGACTCCAACCTCTCTTTTTTTTTTTAATTCGAACCTCACTCAATAATTGATGTATCCACACAAGCTCGCAGGTAGATTGTGCCATGAATCTGTATTCTGATTTTGCACTAGAGAGAGATACCAAATTGCTGCCAACGAAGACACAATATTCAGTTGTAGATCTTTGATCAATCTTAAAACCTACCTAATGTGCATCTAAAAAGCATTCAATACGAGAATGATTGTGATTAGTATATAATATACCATATCTGGAGCTCCTTTAAGATAGCACAAGATTTGCTCCAAAGTTGCCCAGTTGGTGGTTCTTGGTGGAGACATAAATTCTCGCAATACTATCTGGATATGCAATGTTCGGACAAGTCACAGTAAGATAATTCAGCTGCCTACTAATTTTTGATACATGTCTAGATCTTAAAACAATTCCCCATCATTTGCTGTAAGTTGCATGTTGGGAATTATTGGAGCACCCAATTTTCCTATTGCTTTCAAAAGATCAAGAATATACTTCATATGGTGTAGAAATAAATCTTATTTACACCTTGTAACCTCAATATTCAAAAATTACTTCAACATACCCAAATCCTTTGATTGGAAGCGTGGTTGAATAAAATTTTTAAGGGCTACAATACCTACGTTGTTACTGCTAGTAATGAAAATATTATCAACATAAACAATAAGATAGGACCAGCATCTGACTGTTGATAAAAAACAAAATGGTTAGAATTACTCTTCCTCATGCCAAATTCTTCAATTGCCTCACTGAATCTCCCAAACCATGCACAAGGACTTTGTTCTAAGCCATATAATGACGTTCGAAGTCTACAAACCTTACCAGACTCCCCTTGAGCAAGGTGGTTGCTCCATAAAAATTCCTCTTTTATTCTCCACGAAGGAAGCATTTTTAACATCTAACAGATGCAAAGGCCAATTATTAGTAACAGCAAGAGAGATTAATAATCGAACAGAGGTGAGTTTTGCTACAGGAGAGAAAATATCTGAGTAATCTACCCCATATGTCTAAGCATACTCTTTTGCAACAAGATGAGCTTTGAGACGAGCAATAGAGCCACCAAGATTTACTTTAATAACAAATACCCATTTTCAACTAATAGCTTTTTTACCTGTTGGTAGATGGATGAAGTCCCAGGTCCTATTATTATCTAGAGCCATCATTTCTTCCTCCCTAGCGGCCCACCAACCAGGATGTTCCAAAGCCTCAGACAGGTGTTTAGGTACAGAAACTGAATCTAAAGAAGCAATAAAACAAGGCAAAGAAGGAGACAAATGTTTATATGAAACAAAAGAAAAGACTGGGTAAGTACATTATCTTTTACCTTTTCTAAGAGCAATAGGCAGATCAAGATTGGAATCTGTAGACAGTGAAACTGTAAGAGGATGTGAGTATATGCATTGAGAACGACGAGAATACACTTGAGTTTTAGGAGGTCTTGTAGGAACAAATGGACTAGCGGTAGTAGTCGTAATAGTGTAGACTAGGATATCATCTTCCTCCCCTTACTACTGTGGATGTTGGACTTAGGAAAGAGTGGACTGGTTTAGAAAATGTAACACATCAACAGAGACTAAATAATGATCTAAGATTGGAGAATAGTACCCATACCTTTTTTGAAGACAAGAGTATCCTTAATACACACACTTGATAGATTTAGGGTCTAATTAGACATTTGAGGACGGATATCACGAACAAAGCAAGTACATCCAAATATATGCGGCTCAATAGGAATAAAGATTGGGTTGGAAATAAAATTGAATAAGGAATCTCACCAGCTAGGGGTCCCGGTCCATGAGCTAATTTTTTGAACCGAACCGGTTCTACCGGTTCGACAAAATACTGAATCGTAAACCGGTCCACATATGGCGGGTATCCTATCATCTGGTTATCCGCAAAACCGGTTCAGATAAACCGGGTACCCGACTTGGTCCATCCATCATGACATGTATTTTTTAAAATTAACAATAAAATAATAAAAATTGTAAAACATCATTAAATTATTAACATCCAAGCTTCTAAAAGATACTAAAATTAAATTACATCACAAAGCCTTAATAATTGGCTTAATTATCAAAACAACCAAAAAAATAAAAACTAAATAAATAGCCAAATTTCAATCTCCATTCTTACAGAAAAAGCTTCTCACATGTTGCAAACCATGGTAAAATTGATGTTTTTTGTATAATCTTCAAACCTCAGAATCCCTTGTAATGTCGTGTCAGAATCCCTTGTATTGTCAAATTATAGAAAATCCACTATAGGGTAAAAAATCCCAAGTTCCTTTGTTGAAGTTGTCCCACAGCCTTTTTCTCCCTTCACTTCCAATGTCAGATACTGTATTCAAGAGAAGAGAAGATATTCTTCTTTAGTTATGTTATCTAAAAATGATGCCTCAAGCATCTATCATCTTCAACATTTTTGTCTAAGTTTCAAATTTTTTCTTTGGGTCATGTAACAAAGTTAAGTTGCAATCTAGTCTCACAAAATAGAACAGAAAAAATTATATGATCTTGTAACCAAGTCATTGAAGCCTTTTATTTCTTCCATAAAAATTACTTAATTTTATCATTGTTCCCATAGATCTATCAAGAGATTTATGCCAATAACTTACAAGATTAGGTGAATAAATATGCACAAACAAGCACAAATACATTCCTAGATTACTTCAATCTCAAAACCTTTTCAGATCTTCAGAAACAACCATATGTCAAACTTGCAATTGTCTTCCCATACAACATAAAGCATACACCAAATGAAAAGAAATTTTAGTTCGACAAGCTTAACTTAACGAGTAAATAGATATTTGATTGAAGCTAACAAATATCTTAGTGAAGCTACTCCTTTAAAAAAAAAAAAAAAAGAGAGAGAAAGAAAGGAGAGTTAGTGGCCTAACCGTGACTGATAAGGAGGAAGGGTAGAGCAAAGTGGCAAGATTAGCACTGGTGTCACAAAGAGAGAAAGTGAAGGCTGGACAGAGACAACAGTAGACATCGAAGACAGAGAGGCGGGAGAGTGAGTGAGAAGGAGAGAGTAGAGAAGAAAGTGACGACAGGTGCAAGGGTAATTGGTGAATGTGATAGGTAGGATGTCGCCCTAATGGGCAAAATGACAAATATACCCCTTGAGATAGACCTGGTCGGGTACTCGTTGGTTCACAAAAATGTGAACCGCTATCTGACCTGCTACATTTATGAATCGAACGGGTAACTAACCCAATACTAGTAACCGGTTCGGTTACCCTTTTTTGATGGTTCGGAATGGGTCAGTTATACCGGTTTTTCGGTTCTTTAGTTTTTTTGAATAGCCCTATCACCAGCTAGTACAGATGATGGCATGTGATTAATTAAGAAACAGGCTATTGAAACAGCATCTGCCAAAAATTTTTTAGGGACCTTCATGTGAAATAGGAGGGCTCTAGCGACATCTAATAAGTGCTTATTCTTGGTTTCAGCACTTCCATTTTGTGGTGTGATGTATCGAGACATGAAGACTCGTGAGAATTTCATTTTTTGACATATATGAATCAAAAGGCTTAGAGAAGTACTCTTTTGCATTAGCACTTCGTAAAATGCATATTGACTCATTGAGTTGTGTTTTTATTTTAGCACAAAAGGAACAAAAGACATTGAATAAATCTGAACGATTTTTCGTTAAATACAACCAAGTAACATGGGAATAGTCATCGACAAAGGTGACAAATATTTAAAACTAGACTTAGATGCCTACTGGACAAAGCCCCATAAATCAGAGTGCACTAATTCAAAAGGGGACGTAGCCCTTTATTGACCCTAGGCAAATGATGATGCTTGGCTAATTGACATGACTCACAATCTAAATGAGATAAATCCTGAAAATTTGAAACAATTTCTTCAAAGTAGGTACATATGGATGACCCAAACGACGGTGAACTTCAAGTGTGTCAAGGTGGATGGATATGTAACTGGTTTAGGTGCTTTTACTGAAGGAGTTTCAAGTATATAAATGCCGTCAGACTCATGTTCTCTACCAATAATCTCCCTCATCATAACATCTTGGAAAACACAATATTCAGGGAAGAATGAGATAGAGCACTAAAGAGCTTTTGTAATTTTGTTGACTGAAAGTAGATTAAAAGAAAAATTAGGCAAACATAAAACTAAAGATGAGGAGATAGACAATGTAGGAATAGCTACACAAGAACCCCACAATTGAAATACTTGACCCATCAGCTGAAATAACACTTTGGA
Organism: Mitragyna speciosa; assembly: GCA_024721245.1. Lineage (NCBI taxonomy): Eukaryota > Viridiplantae > Streptophyta > Magnoliopsida > Gentianales > Rubiaceae > Mitragyna > Mitragyna speciosa. The sequence continues at coordinate 15,876,612 of CM045560.1, read as the reverse complement.
GATTTATGTTAGAATTAAATGAGGAGAGGATACCTTTATCATTGGTCAGATGATCTGTTGCACCAAAATCAATGACCCATTTATTTGAGGATGACGCAAGACGTACTATGTTTATCTAAATGGTTAACAGAAGATGGATTGGTAGATGTTTGTGAGGCTTGGTATTCAGTAAAGCGGGCAAACTCATCAACAGAGACAATTATGTGTTTGTCAGAAGATGAAGACACATAGTTGCTCTCTTGGGTTGCAAAATTGGCAAACTTGGAATTCTGTTGAAGTTTGCCATGAAGTGACTAGCATGTATGGATGGTATGGCCGGGTGTTTTACAATGAACATACCCATTTATTTTGGTCATACTGTCCACGACCAGCGGTTCCACTGGCTTGAAAGCCATGTTCATTTTTACTGCCGTTACCATCACTATTTTCTCAACCAGCTTCACCTCGGCTCACAAGGGCAATAGTATTATTAGAAAAAGGTCGAGATCCCTCAACCCTTAATACTCATGTATAAGGTGTCATGGAGAGATACAATCTCTGGACTAGAGAGAACTTGTGTTCGAGTAGCATCAAATTTAGTTGGCAATCCTACAAGAAAACTCATCACGACCATTTGCTTCCATTGAGACTATTTTTCTACTTCAACACTAAAAGGAAGGAGAGAATTTAACTCCTCATATACCCGTTTAATATCCATAAAATATTCAGCAAGAGATCTCTCTTGTTTTTCCAGACGATAAATTCCTTGCAAACATCATACATATGATTTAGATTACCCTTACCAGAATATAAGAAGGCCTAATAATCCATAAGATCTTTAACAAACTCACAGTGATTGATCAAACCAATAATCTTGTTGTTAATAGAATTTCAAATTTGCAAAAATATTTTTGCATCTTCTCTTAGCCAAGCTTTCTTTTCATCATTTATAGGTGGGTTCATCGGTAAGATGATCATCTTTATCGATGCTTCGAAGATATGCCTGAACAATTTTACTCCAATTCAAAAAGTTTCTTCCATTGAGTTTGTGATCAGTAATTTTGATGTTATTGTAATAACATCATAAATCACTGTTTTGATCTCTCTGCTACTACTGCCTACGTTACCGTTATAACTCACCAAGTAAATTTTAATTGAACAAACACAATTTGAGCCCGTATGAATACCTTGGACAGCTTGGCAAGTTTAGTCCCTTTCTAGCTCAAAATGAACTAAATGATCATCAAATCATGCTCAACTTGCTTGCTTTGTGTAGACGCCCTTGGATTCCTATCAATCCCTCTTTTCTCACGAAGATTCGTCCTCGAATCGCCTACACCATAGAAACAAACATAAGTATCATTGAAGTGTTGAGTCAAAGGACAAGAATTACCTTGTAAAACTATTTTATATGTCAATTTTAAAATACCCCTATAAAAGATAATGTAACACTCAATGTACTCACTCACATGTATTGAAGACACAACTCAGATCATGTATCAAGAGGACAAACTTACTCCTATGCGCCTAATCATTAAACACATGAAAATATAACATGTAAGGACTAACTTGTGACAAATTAAGACAAATAGATATTAAATGTTCAAAGCCTGAAAATAAAGAAAACGACTCCCTAAAATCAATACAAGATTGACCATGCTCACCATGCAATAGACTCACTAAAACACGAATATCAAGCATTTTTAAAGCCCTAAAACAGAATGTATGATCATACAGATGCATCTTAATAAAAAAGATAACATAAATAACAATGCAAACATCCTAGTCTACCATGCATAACATGCACTAAACATGCTAAAACACTTCGAATATGATCAACTAATTCACTAGAAACTCCAAAACAGAATGTACTTATATGCAAATCAAAACATACTAACTCCCTGTTCTTGGTAGATTTTTTAACCAGTTTTTAGATTATAGATTAACAATAATATGTATTAATATTGTTCTCAATTAAATCTCAAATTAGATTTTAGATCTTTTGTACAACTAATTTGAGATTATTTAGTTGTACAAAAAATCTAAAATCTAATTTGAAATTTAATTGAGAACACTATTAATACATATTATTATTAATCTATAATCTAAAAGCTGGTTAAAAAATCTATTGAAAACAGGTCCTAAGTGTAATCATGCAAACAAGAACAATGACAAAAATATAAGCTTAAACCAGAATAAGAAACATATAAATGAATGAAACATAATAATTCCCCATGCCATCAAGAGATCAAATTAAACAAGCAATTTTTAATTGTGGTGGCATCTAAAAATCCTTCAAAACTTTTAGCCAGCAACGTTCCACTATGATCAAATTCAATTTCATCAAAATAACTCCTTGTGGATCTTGTTTCCCTTGGAGATCCAACCTAAAAAATTGAAACAAAAACACTAGGAACAAATTGGTTAAGTGAGTTAGCAAAATACACTTCTTCTTTTGAGTACAATGGTACAAAAGATGTCTCACAAGTAGCACACTCTTGTTTTGACTAACTCTGTTGTTTTTCTCAAGATCCTCACTCATGCTAATAATACTCTTTTCTTTCTTGCTCTTTCCCTCACGATCTCTCTTTACTTGAGCTTTCATCTTGCACTTATTAGTTATTCTAAGTTGGTCTTGGTAAGCTTCAGTTAGCTTTAATGGTGCTAAGACAATACTCTCCTTGTTCCACATGAAGGAACAAGTGTTTTGGAATCCATCATAAGTCACCCTCTTATCAGATTGCCAATGTCTTCCCAAAATTATGTGACATGCTTACATAAGCACCCCATCACACAACTTTATCTTCATACACACTTATGGCAAAAGATACCAACACCTTCTTTGTGACTTTTAGATCCCCAGTATCAGCAAGCCATTGTAAATGATGAGGCCTTGGATGTCTCAATGTGGGAAGATTGAGTTTTTCTACAAACAAAGTACTTGCGATGTTAGCACAGCACCCATTATCAATAATCACATTGCATACCTTGTTTTGGACCAAACATCGAGTGTGAAAAATTTGCTATCGTTGCACTTCCATTTCTTCATCCTTAGGTTCAATGGTAAGTGCCTTACGAGTAATCAAAAAATCTCCAGAATCAGCTTTAATGCAGTTTGGCCCACTTAACTCTTCTACATCGCTCCCACCTTCCAATGGAGTTATCTCTTCATCACTTGAAATTATGCTCGTAATGTCTCTATTATTAATCACCACAATTGTTCTCTTATTAGGAGGACACTCAGAAGCAATGTGCCCACGCCCTTGACACTTGGAACATTTAATTTATCTATGATGCTTAGGTGCTTCTTCCTTCACCTTGGACGTCACTTTGGTAGATGATGATTCGGCCTTAGCTTTTGCAATTTCCTTTGACTTTTGTGATTCATGAATCATCCTATCCTCATTGGTTCGACCCTCTCTCCAAGATCTATTGGTTGAAGAACCTCCATAACCACGATTGGATGAATAACCACGACTCCTCTTAGCCTTGAGTTGCCTTTCAATAATTTCAGCTGTTTCTACCAAATCCCTGAGCTCCACATAGTGTTGCAACTTGACTTTCTCAGCAACGTCAGGATTGGGGCCATCTATGAAACGTGCCATGGTCACCTCCTCGTCTTCGTGGATATCACCTCGGATTATGAGCATCTCCATCTCCTTACGGTATTTATCCACAGACATCGACCCTTGAGTGAGTTGTTGTAGCCTCCTATGTAAATCCCTCGAATAGTGGCTAGGAATAAAACGCTTCCTAAGGATGGTCTTCATCTCCCTCCACGAGCTAACTGGTGGCTCATCATATCTGCTTGTTTTACTGGTTGGTCCAACCATACACTAGCATATTCAACAATCTCCACAGCAGCTAGTTGGACTTTCTTTGCCTCAGCGTAATTATGCACGTTGAACATGTGATTCACCTTTCGTTTCCACTCCAGATATGCCTCGGGATCATTCATACCCTTGAATGGTGGAATCTTCATTTTTATACTCCCTAGGTTGTTGTCACGTGTATTGGTAACCCTCCTTTTTGCGGGAAATCACCTTGTCAGAATCATATTCCTCTTCCAATTCTTCTTCGTGGGTAGGGTTACGGGCCACTTTCGTCTTGCCCTTGATGGTAGAATCCATGTCATCCATACTGGAGTTCATCCGTCTAAATTCATGTTGCCTGGCTTTAAGCATGAACTCAATGCTAGCAAGCTTTAGCTCACTTTGGTCAGACATGATGATGTAAACCTGCAAAGAAATATTAGCAGCACTGACAAAATAAAGAAATCCTCACTCACTACCTAAGTGTTTCACTCTTCACTCGTGTATCTCTCAAGTATATTGACTTTTACGCGATGATAGTCTCACCAACTAAGCCTTTTACCACTCTTGAGATCACTTCTTGTAAGTTCTTTAGTAAAAACCTGCTCAATCAAGCCTTACCAAAGTCCTTAGACGACCAATTCAATGAAGAGAATAAGAATGATAGAAATAGGAAGCTTAGAGTTAGGTTTGATTCACAAAGAATGCAAGAATATGAAAGAAAGCAAGAATATGACCCAAGGACACAACAGATGAGATCCTAATGTGTGGATCTCAAATAATAGTGCTTTCTTCAAAGAATATAGTGCAAGAATTAATTCTTTGTGAAAAACAAAAAGTCAAGTTTTCCTAATCCAACTAGGATTTGGTCTAACTTCCTTCCAAATTCAACTACAAATCAAAACCACTTTAGGACTTGATTTGCCCTTCAAAACCACGTCCAAATATCCCTTTTCCAGGCTGAAATTGATACCAAAACAGAAAAGAGGAAACACTTTCCTTTTCTCTCTATGCACTGGAAATCCAAGTGCATATTGGATTGGGGTTGGCAGCCCTTTTCCCTTGTGTTTTAGGATTGGTGAAGCCTTTTCCCTTGTGTTTTAGGATTGGTGACTTCTCCTATATATAGCACGGTTTTAGGCTTCAAAATTTCCTGCTCTTTGCTGCCAAAACACCAGAAACAAATCACAATCAAATCAAATCTTCCACACAACAAAATTCAGCAACACCCAAGCATACCCTAACTTGGCGGTAGCAAACTTCTTCAAGGAAACTAATTTCAAATGAGGTAAGTTTGCTATTTTTTCTTTCTAAACAACAAAAATACTTCCTTGAACACTTAGAAAACGTGCTGGACAGAAAGAATTTCAATGAAAATTCGTTAGATTTTAATAGGGGCTTCAGTATGAGGGTGTTGAAGTCTTTCTGTGGTGCTACATTTTGCATGATATAGTCAAAGAGTGTGAAGTTGAAGATCTGCAACGTGATGCCGGAAAGAAAGGACTATTTTGACTGTGAAATTGTTATTAGTGGCGGTGGCTTTGGCTTGAGGCTGCAAGAGAAAGAAACATAAATTAGAGAAGAGAGAGACGACAGATACAGATTACAATAGAAATGGTGAAATAAAACATTAGAGAGGAAGGGGAGAGGGGGGGAGAGAGAGAGAGAGAGAGAGAGACTACAATAGAATGGCAAAAGTTAAACATAGATTCAAATGGATGGGGGAGAGGGGACGTGGAAGTGGCAAATGGGAAGAGTGATGGCCCACTGATGGTTGAATTAAATAGGAACTTGAAGAGAGCCTGTTGATTGAAGTATTGACTGATAAGACAGCTTGATTGGGTTTGACACATTTGGTGGTTGAGTGCTGAAAATTAGAGAACTCATTGCAAATCGAAGATTGAGAGCATAGGGGAGAGGCGTAGGTGTTCCTAGGGTCTTAGGCATCAATTATAAGAGAAAAAGGCAGCATATATCTTTTGAAGATTGCTACAACTCATTTCATCAGTTCCTTCTACTAAAAGAGGTGGCTTACTTCACTTAAAAGATGCAAATCACTAACCTGGATGTCAATCATGCCTAGTCATGAAGTGTCTTTGCAGAAATCCTGCATGTTGGATGTTGTTGCTTACTAAAATACATAATGTGAGACATTGGAAATCGAGCAAACAGATCTGCTTGTTTGAAGAAACTAAGATTTAATAACCAAAACCACCCTAGAGAGAGAGAGTGTGTGTGTGTGTCTATATATATATATACACACACACACTTGCTTTTGGTATTGCATCTTTGTTCACTTTATGTGATACCAAAAAAGCACTTTTGTTGGTTATTTTTAAATCGTTCACATTTAAAAGATGAGGAGGGGGGGGGGGGGGGGTTGGGGAGAAACTTACAACCATAAAGAAACTCAATAACTAACATTTATAATTTAATAAGCGCACACATTGAGTGTGCCAAGAATACGAGTTTGTATCAATGGCTAGACTTATGCTTTAATTTCCTAGGCAGATAAGAGCTAAACTCTTTCTTGCTCAACAAATAATTTAAATGCCATACTAAAATGTGTCCAAATTTCTCAAGTTGTCTACAGGACAACTGCTAGAGAGTTAAGTTGTATATATCACTAAATTGTAACGAAGTCAAATGCTACCGCTAATGTATAAGATGTTTTTACCATTTTTAGATTCTCAAAATAAAACAAATTTGCATTTTTTTTCTCTTTTCCCTTAGGGGGGAAGGGGTTTAATTGTATTGGGTTTCATCATAGAATATAATATGTTACTTCAATTGCTAGCTTCGAAATAAAGTGACTGTTAATTGTTCTACATGACTATGCCTCAATAAATTTTTACATGTAGTTTTAATGAGATGCTTGTGAGAATCATGCTTTGCTACCTCAAATGTGCTTTGTAGGTCTGTTAGTGGCTACTTATTTCACATTCAGGTGTGTAAGATTCTAGTCTTTGATTGCCTCTCTTGGAGGTGAAGTTTGTGTTTTTGTTTTTCACGTGACCCATGTTTCCTGGTTTTAGCGTCCATTAAAGAGAGCAGGGAAGTTTAGCTTATTTAACCAGAACTTTCTCCTCTTTCAAACTAACCCCCTCTTTTGGTTAAAAGCTGTTAGTATCCTAGTTTAAATGTTCTTCTCTTTAGTATATGCTACCTTTTGGCTGGGTTTTCCTTGTTAAAGTAGTGTACTTACTTGTGTTTGGATGAAACGATGAGATAAGAATGCCTTACATTTTCCTTTTGGCATTATTGCAGTCAGAAGATTTACCATTGAATGTTTTACACATCCAATATCCTGAATGGCCTGATCATGGAGTTCCTAAGGATACTCTTGCTGTGCGTGAAATTCTGAAAAGACTATATGATATACCACCCAGTCTTGGACCTATTGTCGTGCATTGCAGGTTAACTTACATGTTATTATTTTACCATAGATGTATTTGACCTTTTCTGAAGTAATTTGTTAACTTGCACCTGACGGTTCATTTTCTTAAGCAGTGCAGGTATTGGTAGAACTGGAACATATTGTACAATCCACAATACCATCCAAAGGATCCTGGTTGGAGACATGTCGGCTCTGCATCTTGTTAATACCATAACTCTTTTTCGGTCACAGCGGATTGGGATGGTTCAGACATTGGTATACTGCCTTCTTGCTGGATACTTCATGTTAGCCTTTTCCTTTTCATAAATTTACTTTAAGATACAAGCAAAATCTAGGTTGGTGGCGGGTAAGATAAAAAGCACTACAGACAGGGTCAAGCACTACAGACAGGTTCTAGGACCAAGATAAAAAGATTCCTTTATGTACTGGATAAGTTATCCAAAAGATATTTTCATATTTACATGTGTTGCAGGTTTTTTTTTTTTTTAATTTAAATTTGTTCTTAGATGCACAAGAAATTTGGACTTCTAAACTTTCTCAAAACAAGAAAAAGGGGGGGGGGGGGGGGGGTGGGGGAGAATTACAAATAAAAGAAGGCAAATTCTCTTGACCTGTGAAATGAGATGGAAAAAATTAGAGGATGAAAAACATGCAACTTCAATTATAGAAAGCATTCTTAACCAACAAAAGAAAATGGAGTTGACTTTGAACAGAAGAACTCTGATAACAAAGGGTTGTAGAATGTGCACAACTATGAATCCCATGTCTGTTGCCCAAAAAAAAAAAAAAATTGAATAACTTTTCCTTTACAAAAGAGGTTGAATTGCTTATTGTCTTCTTTTGACTTGGGTGGTAAAGTTCTATTAGTGGTTCACAAGTTTTGGATACTTTCTTATTTATAAAGGAGGAAGACCTGTTTATTGCTGTCTTTTGACTAGGGTGGTTAGTTCTTAGGGGTGCCAATTTCTGACACGACTCAGAAATATGACACGAATCTAAACTGAAAATTACAGATTTGGGTTTAAGCTTGGTGGGTTCTGGTCGGACCGGATTGACTTGCGAGGGTCGAAGGCGGGTTGACCCGCAAACCCCCCAGGGTGGGGGGGGGGGGGAAGCTACTATTATCCCCAAATTGTCTTTTACCGAACCATTAAAACCCATCTCCCCAGTTCAGTGTTGTCCTTCAATCAAAGCACCAAACCCATAATCAAAATCCTTCAAAACTCCAAATCAAATTCTAAACTCACAAATCAATGACCAAATCTCAAATCCTTTACGCCAATAATCAAATCCACAACATCTATAAACAAATTAAACAAATTGAAAGAGAAAAGACAGCAATTCTACTTGGATTGAAAGGGGGAAGGTCTAGTGTTGGTGAAGAAACGGTGGCACAGGCTGACAGTGGCTGGGGCTTGATTGGCTTAGAATTTTGTGGTATAAGTGCTTGGTTTGCTGCTAAAGTTGCGGGTGGTTGTTTTTGGGCTGGTTCTGGGTGGTTTTGGGGCTGCTTATGACTGCGATTTTGGTGGCTTTTGGGTGGTAATTGGGCTGTTGTTTGTGGCTGCTTTGGTGGTGATGTATGACTGGTTATGGTGCTGTTCTTGCAGGTTGTTTGGGGGCTGCAATTTATGCAGTGATGGTGGCGCAAGGTGGCTGTAATTTTGGGTGATGTTGGCGGTGGAAGGTGGAGGTTTTGTGGGGGTGGCTACTGAGTTTTTGGTCTGCAATTTGGGTGGTTTTAAGGCTGCGATTTGGGGCTTTTTAGGGTGGTTTTGGGCCTGCTTGATTGGCTTTGGCTGGGCTGGTGGTGATGGCGTTTTTTGGGGCTGGTTTTGGTGGATTGAGGTGGGCTTTGGCTGGTGGTTTGATTGTTGTAGTTGACCTGCGGTTGGTGGTGACCAAATCTGCGGGTTGACTCACAGGTTGGCGGGTTTCCTGTTATACTTGGTCCTAATCCGCCAACTTGCCAACCCAAACCCGATTGCCACTCCTTTTGGGGGTCTGTATTTGCTGGTCAATGAATGTTTGATGGTTTTGCATTCGTAAATCAAATGCAAATCCATGTGGTACATTGTAATTGATAAGTACGAATATATGGCTGGTTTAGATCTTGAATATGCAAAAGCTGCATATACCTGACCCTCTGCTGTTACCTTTCTTGGCCTGGTTTTTTGGAACAGAATGAGCATAGGCTGATTTTTGGAGACTGACTATGTATGCCCATTCCTGTTTGGTCTCCGAGTATCAGCCTATACTCATTTCTGTTCTCAAATTACATATCAGTGAATTTATTCTCAGAAAGCAGTTCCCCTGCTGTTTTCTTCTTGACGGCTTTGTGTATGCTATTAACTGTTTCAGGAGCAATACCTTTTCTGCTATGATGCTATAGTTGATGAACTTGAAGACTTAAGTTCGGATGAAAATGGCCAGAGGAGCTCATAATGGTAATTTATAACTGCCCCTTTATAAAGATTTTATGATTTGGCACCTGTCTAGCCACATAATATAGGTTACTTACTGTGTTTTTAGGCTTTTCAAGATTGATGCATGATAGCTTTTTCAATTGAAACTCTAGCTATTGGTGATTTTTTGATACACTAATTTGCAGGAGAATACCAGAATCATCGTTGATCTCTCCAATGCTGCTAATGCGATGGAACTGTCTGAATCAACTCCGCTGTGTTATCTTTTAGGACCTAACATCAGTTGAATGAAGACAATTGTTTTGACATTCTTAGTGTAATTGTAATTCCTCTTGACACTACAAATAGTGAGCCTTGTGATGGCCAGTACCTTATTCTTTCGAATAAGAAATCTGAGGATTTTATGGGCTTCTAGTTGTCATAGGTCTTGTATTTTATTTGTTGTGTCATAAGAATAATTTTCACCACGTTGAAGTATGTGGTTATCTCATTCTTGTCACTACTGATGTTCCTAAACGAGAAGGAAAATGATATTTGATGCTTCAAGAAATTCCTTCTTGGTGGAAATGAAACCATTATATGCTGATATCCATCAGAATTGAATGGTATTTGAAGAAGTTGCATTTGGTTGTGGGGAGAATATGAGTTAAATCTGCATTTGATTTTCATAAAATCTTGCAAGTATTTCGAGGATTCTACATTCATCAGTTTAAGAAGCAACATATTTTAAACCCATGCATTAACTCCATTATTACATATTGAAGTTATCATGGGTTTCAAATTCGTGGTAAAGGACATGAACGACATGAAGCTGTTTTTGTTGTACGTGGAATACGTCGTTCACAATACGGTATTGCTCTCATTGAATTTTAATGACCAAATCTTTTGGAAATTTTTAGTCGTGTTATTTTAGTATAAGAAAACATCACTCAAGTAACTCAACTCGATTTGATATTGTCAACTAAAATATAAAAATTATTTGATATCGTTAACTAAATTATAAAAATTATATGCCCCTACTGAGACAAATGTTGTCCTTGTGATCTTGAGATGTTGGGGATGAGTGCATCTGCCCTTGCTAATATACAAGTTGGGAAAGAATAGGAGTGTAATCGAGCCGAGCCGAGTTCGAGCATCACATGCTCGAGCTCGGCTCGACCTTTAATTAACAATACTCGAGTTCGAACTCGAGCTCGTCGAGTATATAATTTTAGAGCTTGAGCTCGACTCGAGTAGTATTCGAGCTATACTCGAGCTCGAACTCGAGCTCGAGTGATATATTGACTTTTCAAAAATTTTGAGGGTCAATTTGTAAACTATAAAAACTTTGTAGGGGAGAAAAATACAAGGAATAAAAAGTTTCAAAGTTTATAGATTTGCACACAAGTCTTACCAACTATATCTAATTTTAAAAAAGATGGCCCAAGCTGTGGCCTTCGACAACTTCGCCGGCGACTCGCCGTCAACTTGCCAGCAGTCAATTTCAACCCAAAAAATTGAACTTTCCTACTCATTTGATCCTATAAATTACAGATCTACACTCGAATTTAACCAAAAATGACCCAAAATGCAAAGATCTGAAAGAAAAAGTCACAGAGGTGACACTATTGACAACTAACCAAATCACCTTCAATCGAACTGATTTTTACACCAAAATAGTTAGGGCAATGCGTGGAACATGATTTTAACAACAATATACATCAAACAAACTGAAAAAAGGCATGAATCGAACCTTCAAATTTCAGCATTTTTATTCCAAGAAAACACAACAAAATGCCATAAAATAAACCTTGTGTATATGGGTAGTTAGTGTCTATGTGTTTCTATGCAGCTCTTTGTGTTGTTTGCTGGTGTGCTTTGTGTGATTTGGAATTTTGGAAAATAATGAAAGATTGAAGACCTTGAAACAATGGCCACAAGAGAGAACGACGATGTAGTAAACTCACAAACATATAGCAACAGGAATGACTAATGAATTAATCAATTTACAATTTTGCCATTTTTTTTAATTTCACATTAATGTAATTTGACAGTGTTACCCCTATATAATTCAAAGTTAAAGATGAAAGATGTAATTTTTATGAAGAATACAAGTATTTTAGTAATTTTATATATTAAATAAAAAATAAAATATATATATAATAAAGCTCGAATAGCTCGACGAGCTATTCGAGTAGAACAATATAGGATCGAGCTCGACTCGATGATCGAGTTGAGGTGCTCGAGTTCAGCTCGAATTTCGAAGTTGACCGAACTCGAGTCGAGCCTTTGACCGAGCAGCTCGCGAGCTGCTCATGTTCGTTTACACCCCTAGGAAAGAAGAAGAAGAAGAAGAGGGGGGTGGGAAGTTGGAAAGTTATGAAAGAAAATGGAAGAGAAAGAAAGAGGGGGGGGGGGGGGGGGGGGGAGTTTTGGTATTGGTCTACATTTCTAACTTGGAAAGGACGAATCGGAACGATAAAGGACTGAATCTCATAGGATCGTGGTAGCAAAGCCACTCTGCCGCTTACAATACTTTGACTTGGAAAGGAATTGAACATTTACTAACGCGAAAAATTGAATATTGGTTCGACAAGTTAGTGATACGCACTGAAATTTAAGCAGTGCAACTTGTTGAACTTTAGACCAACTTTAATTTTTGACCAAAGCAACCTAGGAGTGGAGTTGTTTGCTAGAACTCGTTCCTTCTTGATAGCCTCAACCTTCAAGAACTTTGGCTAGATTTGTTGTGCGTAAACAAGCAAGACTAACCTAAGAAACCCTAAGGATTTTTGACAAACAAGATAGAAAGAACTCTAACCTAGGGTTGGATGCCACATACAAGTTTGATAAGTTCAAGAGTTGCTCTTAATCACTAAAGAACAAAGAAAGCTCTCAATTTGAGAAGCACACAATATCGTTAACATTCAACTAAACTTGAAACATTTAGAAGTCGTAGCCTATTTATAGGCTTAAAAAAAATAATCTAGAAACTCGCTAAAAGACTAAGAATAGTTGTGATATATCACACTTATTAACGTATCATAAAGATTACAACTTGTAACAAAACAAAAACATAAAAATTCGAACATGACTAAAGATTCTGATCTCACCCATGGTGCTACTCGTGGCACGACTGAGAGCACGGGTAAAGATCAGAAGCTAATGCTTCCATAGCCCATCATTCTAACGGGACTTGCAGTTCTACCCGTGGCACAGGTGAGGTCAGCACACTTGATCCTTTATCATTTTTAGCCAAAATCAATGTGATCAAAGGGTGTGGTTGTGTTGAACTAGGTGAAGCTTCATTGGATACATGAACACTTTGATTGTGCAGGTCCAAGATCAATCCATACATTGCTTCCTTCATCTTCCTAGCTCTTAAAGGAGTCATAGGACCTCCTATTCCTTGCAGTGGATCCGTGGACTTCCCCTTGGCATGTTCATCCTCTTGGTGAGCTCATAGTTCTCTATTCCCTCTTTTCTCAAAAAGATTTGCTCTCGAATCACCTATATCATATAAAATATGTCAGTAACATTACAGGTAGCACTAACATTACCATACTCACTTGGTAAGTCAATCTTGTTAGCATTCTCTCCGATCCTCTCAAGTACTTGAAACGGACCATTTTCTCGTTCGCTTAACTTAGATATCCTTTGTCAAGGAAACCTTTCTTTCCTCATATAAACCCTCACAAAATCACCAGGTTCAAACATAACTCGAGTATGCCCTTTGTTGGCTTGCTTTGCATGTTGCTCATTTCTTTTTTCTATGTTGTCACACACCTTTGAGTGTGATTCCCTAACCCATTCAGATTTTCTTTTGCCATCTAAGTCAATAACTTCATTAGTAGGCAAAGGCAAAATATCCAAAGGAGTTAAGGGATTAAAGCCATAAACAACTTTAAAAGGTGAGAAAGAAGTAGTTGAATGAACAGTGTGATTATAAGCAAACTCTATATGGGGCAAGCATCTTTCCTAATTCTTTAAGTTACGTTGTATGATTGCACGTAATAAAAAGTGAGTGTTCTATTTACCACTTCAATTTGACTATCAATTTTGGATGTGCAACAGTAGAGAACAACAATTTAGTGCCTATTTACTCCACAAAGTGCACCAAAAGTGACTCAAAAATTCAACAACGCGACCACTCACAATTGACCTAGCAACCATGCAACCTAACAATTTTCTTTAAAGAATAAATTAGCAATGTGTGTGCCATCATTGGTTTTAGAACATGCAATCATACAACCCCTTGGATGCCTATGCAAGTTCTTGGAGAAACCTTAAAGAATCTTGGATTAAGTGGACAAGCCAGGAGAGTTTTCCCAAAGCTGCCACACGATTTTGGCATTCAACTTGGTCTTGGAGTTTGGGTTTATATTTGCTGAATGTTTGGGCCAAGGAGTGAGCTATTATTTGTGGATCAAGTTTACATTCAAAGAGGACTCACTAAGGGTGCTACAAGATGAGCATGCGTGTGGACTTGGAAGAAGGTTGGGTTGGATCTTGCATTTTGTTGGTTAGGAGCCAAACGAGCTGCATGGGGAAAAAGAGCTGTTCTATTTCTTTTAGTTTTTATTTTTTCAAATTGTAACTAGTTTAGTAACTTAATTAGTTATGTGTTTAGTTAAGCTAGTTATGTGTTTAGTTAGTTAGCTAAATATTAGGGTTTGCCCTAAACCCTAGCTCGTTAGTTGTTTGCCTATAAAAGGCTATCGCGTTGCTTTATTTTGAAAAAGACACGTTTAATAATATTTTGAGTGAATTCTTCATTGAATTTTCTTGGTTTTGTGGTGATTGAGAACCGCCATAGGTCTTATCAAGCTTTGCTTGTAGCGACCATCCAATCTAGCTTAGAGTTTCTTTTCGATTCTGTTCAAGTTCTTGAGAGAATTAGGTTGAACGATAGAATGCATTCAATTCGATTGATCTTAGTTTTCCTAGGATCGAGGACATCTTCAAGGGGAAAAGTTCAAGCAACCTACTCCACGTCAAGGGTTCTTGAAGATCAATCTAAGGGGTCTTGAGTTCAACGAGTAGTAAGCCTAAAATCCAAGGGTCTTGGCAGTCTTCCGTATGTGTGCACATATCATGCAACAAAATGTGCCATCTTACTAAACCTATCAACCACAACAAAGATGCTATCCTTATCACTTTGTGACTTAGGTAGACCTAAAACAAAGTCCATGGTACGCGCAGATAAATGTGAAATTACTTGAAAGACTAAGTATGAACTTCGAACCTTTCCCCTTGGATGAACTAGACTATAGAATCAGCACTAAAGTCTTGAACAAAGATGAACAACTTGAAAATTCAAGGAAGCTTTGAACCTGCTTATGGAACGAATAAGAACTTAAAGAATCAGCACCTAGAAGACTTGATCAAACCAATAAAGCAACTCTAAGCTAGGGTTTTTAATTTGGAATCACTCTACAAGTTTGGGGGTTGTTCTTAATCAACAAAGAACAAAAGAAAGCACTCAATTTGAGAACTTAAAAATTTATTAATCATCAAAACTTATAAAATTAGTATGAATAGTACCCTCTATTTATAGGGTTACATGGATAATTCTAGAACTTAGAAATTAAAGCAACTACTTAAACCTAAACATTAACTAATTGAAACACTTAACTTAAAACACTTGTAACTGAAATAGAAGTCTAAACAATAAGTAAACTAAGTTCTAAAAATACTAAAACACATCCCAAATAAGCCTTAAGCTAGATGTCCAAGTCACTAAAGCCCAATGGGCCAAAATGCTAACTCCGTAATAATGTTGGGTTTCAATCTTCAATCCAATACTATATGGGCTGAACTTTGATGCTCCATATGGACTCTTGAGCAGCCAAAAACAAGTGGTAAGCCTTGGTAATAAGTTGGACTTGGCCTAAGTTGATTCTCTTACAGGCACTTCTTTGTAGTTGAATTTGATCCACAACCAAAACTTCAACTCTTGGCCCAATGAACACACTTGAGAAGCTTGATCAACAAGTCCATTGAATGACCCAAAGCCTTGGTTTTCCCCTAGGCAGCAACAAGGCTTGTACGCCTCCTTCATGACCAACCATGATTTGATCTCATCAAGGCCCAAACGAGCTAGCTTTCCTTGCTCCACAAGTTGGCGTCCAAGCTCATAGAGAGCACGTACCAGCAGCAAAATTGTGATTGATCCTTGGATCATATCAGTCCATAGATATGTCTACCCTTGGAGATGTTGGGACGGGTAAAGGAATGTATAAACCATGTGGTTTAACTTTAAACTTTGCTTGCCTACAAGTAACATCATGTCACATATTAATCCAATAAAAGTGTTCATGCAAAACATGCAAAGTCTTTTGAACTCCAAAGTGACCCATAATACCTCCCCAATGTGTTTCCCTTTTAGGCACGCAAAGTTTATTACGTTTAAACAAGAATCCATCACGCCTAAAATATTCACCAAAAAACATAGTTTTCCCATAAGGACCACATAGATTAAAAATCGACATCCATAGCATACAAGTCCTTAATGAAATCAAATCCGAGCAATTTAGTTTGAGAGTAGTGATAAGAGAATACCTTCTTGATAATGCATCGGCCACTGCATTCTCTTTACTTGTATTTGATGGTGTATGGAAAGGACTCAATAAATTCTAACCATTTGGCATGTCTCTTGTTAAGCTTCCCTTGAGACTATAAGAACTTCAAGCTCTTATGGTTAGAATGAATGACAAACTCCTTAGGCAGTAAATAATGTTGCCACTTTTGCAAAGTCTTCACCAATGCATATAACTCCTTATCATAAGTGAGATAATTTAAGGTTGGTCTATTGAGCTTTTCACTAATGTAGGCTACAGGGTCAAAATCCTGCATTAAAAAAGCACCTATACCCACTGAAGAAGAATCACATTCAACCTCAAAAACCTTATCAAAATTAGGCAAACTTAACAAAGAAGCATATGTCAATTTATTCTTTAACAAGTTAAACGCCACTTCATGCTTATTTTTGCACTTAAACACAACATTCTTTTTGACAAGTTCATTAAGATGTGCAGCAATAGTAGAAAAATCACGCACAAACCGCCTATAGAAACTTGCTAAACCATGGAAAGATATCATAGCATTAGCATTCTTATGCGTAGGCCAATAACATATGGCATGAACCTTGGAATTATCTACACTAATTCGATGTGAGCTAACAACAAATCCAAGAAATACAATGCTTTCCGTGCAGAAAGAACACTTCTTCAAGTTTGCATACAACTTATGTTCACATAAAACAAGAAAAACTTGATGCAAGTGCTCAACAAGATCTTCAAATGAATGACTGTAAACAAATATATCATCAAAATAGACTATCACAAATTTTCCTATGAAAGCACAAAAAACAAAGTTCATGAGTCTCATAAAAGTGATAGGTGTATTAGTTAAACCAAAAGGCATAACTAACCATTCAACACACATGCCCATATTCCACCTTTCTTGGGCACGAGAATGACTGGAACCGAACATGGACTTAAGCTTTCTCTCACAAACCCCTTCTCCACAAGTTCATCAACTTGTCTTTGAATCTTTTGTCTCCTCAGGGTTGGCTCTATATGCAAGTTATTGAGAATGCTTGCTCTAGGAGCAAAGTCAATTTGATGCTCAATTCCTCGCAATGTTGGCAATCCATGTGGTACATCTTCAAGAAATACATCTTCAAAAGACTGCAATCAAGACATCACAACATTAGGCAAAGAAAGGTTAAGGTCGTTAGTGGAAAACAAAACATCTTTATACATTATTACAAGAAGTTGTTGCCTTGCTTCAATCACTACAACCACTTCACTTTTATTAGCAAAGGTAGACGCTCTTTTCTTTCCACTCTTCTCTACCTCAAGGCCCTCTTTCTTTTTCCCCTCAAAGACGCCACTTGTCTCTCCTTTTTCTTCAACTTGTGATTCCTCTTTCTTTCCCTGCTCATGAGCTCGTTCTTGCTTCTCCCTTTTTGAACTCTTTTGCTTTCCTAACTTGATTCGCATGTGCTTCAAAAGGCTTCAAAGGGTTCGAAGTCACTTTATGCCAAGAAGAGTACTTGTTCTTGTAACCATCATAGGTTACCGTCCCATCAAACTACCATGGACGTCCCAAGAGTATTAGCATGCTTGTATTTGGACTACATCATACCAAGCTTCATCTTTATACTTGTTGATGGAAAACAGAAGTAGAATTTGTGCCTTGATACCTTCATATCTCCAGATTCAACAGCCAATGAAGTTTGTATATCCTAGGATGCCTCTTCTTAGTCTCTAAATTCTACCTTGTTTACAAACAAGGTACTAGCTACATTAGTGTAACTACCACTATTTTTTTAATCGGCAAAACCCCGTATAGAGGGTAAAATGCTAGCCTAGATTTTATTAATAGGAAAATTTTTAAATTCAAGATTGGAGGGGGAACCTCCATGATACATAAATCCAAACAAAAATTAATGCAAATTAAAACTTCTAAGAACAAAATAATTACATTTCCTAAGTGATGGGAAACCAAGTCTATCTATCCTAATCTCTCCTCTTGATAGTTGTGGAAGATCCTTCTCTTCCTGATATATCCTATTAACCTGACTCGGACATCCTTTGTTAGCTAACAGATTTGCCACTTTATTGGTCTCTCTATAACAATGATTATAGGAACTGAACATAGATGAAAAATCAAACAATTCCTGGATTTCTTGTTTCATTGTCCATGGACATGATATTTTTCGTTGCAAAATAGAAATAAGGAGTTGAGAATCACATTCTATCAAAACTCCAAAAATACCCCGTTGTATACAATAATGTACCCCCCATAGAAGAGCTTTAGCCTCAGCCTGACTACTGGTAGCCTCTCCAAAAAAACAAGAATATCCAAACACAAATTTGCCCTCTTGAGTTCGTAAGAATACCTCCACCACCACTAAGCCCAAGATTACCTTTAGAGCCTCCATCCATGTTTAACTTAAAATGCAACAAAGGAGGAGGAGACCACTTAACCCAAAAAATGGTATAAGGTCTAGTAAGGAGCTGAATTGACCTCACAAAAGAAAACCAATTAGCATCATCCACCCTTACGTCTTTAAACTGAAGATGAAAAAGATCCCGTAGATCCCAAAAAATCTTTTGAACAAGAAAGTTACAGGAGACCTATTTGCCTTCAAATCTAGCCACATTTCTCCATTTCCACAAATGCCAACAAACAACTGAAGGTAAGATATGCAAAATAAACGAGACAAACAGATTGCTTGATTCTTGAAACCACCATGTAGCAAGTAGAGCTCAAATCGTTTGAGAATTAGACCAAGTCTGACATTTCTTGGAAAAGAAACCCCATATGCTCGTGGCCAACTCACTTGAACAAAAAACATGGTCTAATGATGATGTGGTTCTTAACCTCCACTAAAGTATGACAGAAAATGCTGAATATACATCATGTAAAGAGTGCACTCTTATTCTTTTTTCCTCTGGTGCAAAGGTCTTTCCGTTTTATCCAATGGAATTTATTTTCGCTCTCCAGATCAGCCATAGCTTTCTCAACAGTGTGGAAAATACCCTTTGTTGAGGTTAGATGCTGCCAAATTGTGCAACAGAATTGAAGATAACACACTTTTGATAAGTACAAGCTTTCTCCCATAGACAACAAATGGTTCAACCAAGAAGCAATCTGGGATACAATTGATTGATAAATGTTTGAAAAAATGCTGCTTCCTCGGACCAGGGTATAAAGAACACCCCAGATATCGCACCGGAAAAATCCTATGAGAAAATTCTATAATTTGGGCAATTTTTAACTTTCTCTGTGTTTGGATACGTGCATAGGTCAAAAAGCAACTCTTATGAGAGTTAATCTTCTAGCCTGAAACCTTTTCGAAATCCTCTAAAATTTTCATAATGCCTTTCATAGAATTAATACTAGATTTACAAAAAATTAAAACATCATTTGCATAAGCCAAATGAGACACTATGGGATAACCCCGAGGTACCTTAAAAGCACAAGAAGGGCCCACAATCATCACCTCATTTAGACTTCTTGATAACACCTCAGTAGCAATGTCAAACAGAGCTGGAGAAATAGGATCTCCTTGCCGCAATCCTTTAGTTGATTTGAAGCAACCACAACTAGAAAAGTTAATTAGTAAAGAAGAATTTAATATAGAAAATAATAATAGAATTTTAGAAGAAGTTAAAAAGAAATCTTTAGAATTAGAAAACTCTTAAAAGGAAGTAAAGAATCTTTTAGAAAAATTAGAAAAAAATAATCCTTAGTTAATGAATTTGGAAGAAAATAAAGAATATCAACAGTGCTTATTAGAACGCAGAAGATATCATACTGAACCTATAGGATTAACAGATTATTCTGGAACTTCAGTAGCAGATAAAGTATATCCTAAACAACATAATTTAGAGATTGCACTTTTAATCAGAATTTGCCAGAAATCAGAAAAGCTGGAAAAAAGATTAGATGAGCTTAAGTTAGAAAAAGAAGTAGAAAGAATAACAGAATAATTTAGTAGAATTCAGACATATAGAAAACAGAAAGAGCCATTAGAAAAGAAATTTATATTTAAAAATGAGGAGACATTCGTTTACAGGACCAACTAGATCTTTTAATGAAAACACAAGGGTAGAAACTTCTATACTAGATAGAATTAGACCACCTAGAGAAAATAGACAAACTCATTTAGAAGAAGTTATAGATGTCAATAGAGATGTATAAATATATAGAAATTATAATATTAATTTATTAAATCCTAGAAGATTATATCATGTTGGATTTTTACAGTCAAATATTGGATTATTTAGAAGTAGTAGAGAAGAACCCTTATCAGTAACTACATAATCTAGAACTTTAAATCTTATAACTAGAGAAAGCATTAGAAACCTAAATAATACTTATAATTATATCCATTTAGGATTAATTGTTGTAGGAATTAAAGGATTAAATTTTCTAGCCTTTCCGATTAGCAACTAGCCGGATCTCAGTTGCTTTCTTCTCTTCCACGCGTTCTACATGTTTACTTGGCCTCTAAATTGATTCTTCGGCTGGTAGTGGCGCTCTGTGCTGACTGTGCGCTGCCATCCTATTAAGCATGGTGCTGCCTTTTCAATCTTCATCTACTAGAAATCAGGGTGATCATCCTTCTCCTTCCAAGCGCTCTTTTGCTGATGTTTTAGCAGATCCTAAGGCTTCTAATGAGCCTATCATCAAACAAGCAGAATGTCATCGTGGTCAGCCTGCTATATCCTTCTCCATTGAAGAGGTTCAACAACTTTCGTTGCCTTTCAATTTTTCTTTGGTTGGTAAGTTCTTGAAGGGGAGACCTTCCATGGAAACCCTACGAAAGGACTTTCATGCGGTTGGCTTTAAAGGTTCTTTTTCCCTTGGCCTCCTGGATCCATGTCATCTACTGATTCGATTCGATTTGGAGGAAGATTTTCATCGTTGTTGGATAAGGGGAATCTGGTCTTTCCAGGTATGAGTTATGAGAGTGTTCAAATGGTCCTCATCCTTCTCTATGGATGTTGAATCTTCTATTGTGCCCATCTAGATTCAGTTGCCTCATCTCTCGGTTCATCTGTTTGGGAAAGGTCCTCTCTTCTCAATTACACCTTGTTGGTTCCCCTCTGAGATTGGATTCTTCTACTGCATCAGTTAGCAAGGCCCAGTGTTTCTCGTGTATGTGTTGAAATTGATCTACAACAACCTTATCCTGATTGCATCTGGATAAACAATGGTTCTAGTGGTTTTTGGCAGTGGATTGAATATGAAAACATGCCCCAATATTGTGCTCAATGCAGTAAACTTGGACATGATATGCTAGAACTTACTGTTTTACCCCTAGAATTGCTGATTTGGTCATTTTTTACATGAAAACTAGAATTTAATCCCAAAAAGAGAAGAATACCCCACAATGTTAGAAAAAAATAAGTGGTGTATCAATCATTAGCCTTTTTCTAATCCATATGTATACAATATTTTAGATATGAACTTTGGGAGAGATTGCCTATGTTTAGGCCATCAATTCTATCACATACAGATGATATGAAATTGATTGGTCCATATATGCTTGCTAATAGGTGTTTATTTTATACATTTTAGCGTATGTTTTAGCACTTGTTTTTAGTGTCTCTATCGTGTTTTAATATGAATTTGAGCTCTCTTTAACAACTTTTTCTTCGAACTAGGGGCTTGAGTCAAAACTCGTATTTTGAGTAGATTAATGTTTAAACTTCTTGTATTTTTACAAGTTTTGGCAAGTCAATCATAATTTAGATCAATTAGATTATAATAAAATAGATTTAAAGATGATTCAAAAGTGATTCGAAGTAGAGAAATGAAACAACAAAAGTCGTATGTATTTAAATGGAATTAAAATGATCAAAAAAAGTGATCATGGCGTGAATCTTGATGACAGTCCGCAAATTAATTTAGTCCACAAATCTGGTTTTACAACCAAAGCAAATCCACGAAATTGGATCTATTGGGTGCAATTTGTAGACCACAGTTCTAAGGTCCTATATGTCGGCCAAAAATAACTTTTTTGAATAGTGCCAAAAACACCTTATTTTCAACTTACAACTTGTTTACACTAAGGTTATGAAACTTTAAATACAAGAAAACAAACCACAGTCCACGGACCTTAGATCAACTTGCAACTCGCAACTCGCAACTCGTTCAACTTGCTCAAACTTTGGCCATAAAACTTCCAATGGAGGGGGAAACAAAAAAGCTTAGATCAAGCTTTAATAAATTATGCACTCACAAAGTGACATCCTCATATCTAACGAGCTTCTTAACCCCACATTTAAAACGCAAGAATTAGTTAGAATGTAAAGACTTTTTCAACTTATTAATTTCATTCTCATGTTCGGTACGAATATTTAAAATTAGAAAACCTTCGCTCGAAAGCCTATGTCATGTTTTTTTTTTTTTTTTTTGGTGAAAACTCATTCCTCAACAAAATCTTAGAAAAGCTCTTTCCAACTTTTGAGAATGCCAAAATAATAGGAATCAATTTTATCCCAAAAACATATTTCTTTTAATATTCTTTTTAACTCAAATACATTGACTAATTTTTATTTTTAAAATTTTATAAAATATTAAGTTATCTATAACTTTAATTAAGAATTGTTTATAATTTTTAAAACACGATCAATTTAATATATGCTCATAATATTTTTTTTCTTTGTGCTATAAAAAATATCTAAGATACTATTTTTAACTTCTATGCAGATATGTACAAATTAAACTTCCTATGAATTATATGTAAATAAAATAAATAGAGAATATAAATGTTTGGCTTTATTACTAATTTTTTATGCTCTTTATTATATTGCTGAATAATTATTAAAAAATTTTAAAATCAATTAAGAGTACGATTAATTTAATTTTATCGTAATATTTAAGAATTTTAAAATAAGAAATGTTAAATTTTTTGATAGGCATTAAAATAATGCATACCACAAACGAACAAAAAATACAAATACGATACATTCCAATACATAGAACTCAATATAATTAAGTCAAATTAATATAAATCTTAGTCTATTATGACATTTAAATTTGATTATACCAAACATTCATAAAAGAATAGACATTTTATTGTGATTTAGATTACCAAATAGTGAACTTTAAAATTTTTTCTAATCAATTCCAAGTGAGAAGGCGTTTTGAGTAGAAAGACCTTTTCATCTTGTACCAATTTCATTTCATTGCATCATACGTGGGGTGCATGTAGACATTTCAAAGAGAGAAAATGTACAGCATAAAAGATAGCATAAAATGTTCCCAATAAAAGAAAACTGAAAAAAGAATAGAATAGTTTATACATTACATTTACACAAAGAAGCCACTTCAGTCAGAAGCTTTCTTCAAAAGAGAGAAAAAGCAACTTAAGCAGCTAACAATCTTAGTATCAACAAGCACCAGTCTGAAACAACTATAAATATTTTTAAAATGATAAAGCAAAAAAATATCAACCTACCATAATTAGTGTTGATGGATGAAAAATTTTGCCAAAAATAAAAGGGCAAAATTGAATTAAACTTTGGAAAGGAATGGAACAACACCACGGATTAAATATCGGATGTACAGCATGAGGATACCATTCAATCACTCAAATTTACAGAACTGTATTGATATGAAGTGCTTTAAGCAAAGAAGTTGCCATCTGTTTCACCAAGACTTGACCACCAGAACTTTGCCCGTCCCTGCGTTCCTCAATCAAATTCTGAAGCTTATGCGGTAGATCATTCTCCACAATCAGTTGCTTTGGACGAGGGTGGTGCTCGTAAACAGCCTAAGAAGAGAAAGCTCATAGTCAATAAACTATGGCAAATATATAGTCACAAGCATCACATACTACCTGGTGCCTTAAAATGGTTGCAGAATTCTGTTGAGATAAAACGTATTATTATATTGCTAAAACATTTAATTCTCTCCTAACTGCAGTAGGTAGACAAATTTTATCGGTGTTTTTAAGTAAAATTTTAATTACAATCTTCCAAAAATCGGCAGAACGGACACTCCCCAAGGTATCATTGTGCAGAATCACACATAACCAAGCATTCTCTGTCTGTGTGTGTGTGTGTGTGTTTGTAGAGAGAGAAAGAGAGAGAGAACAACAGAAAACTTTGTAACAATATTATAGCTTATTTTTTAGTTAGAAATCAGCAGAACAGACTCCACCAACGTATCATTGCACAGAATGTTGTTCGAACTCCCAAACTGCCGTCAGATTGCTTTTAGAAAATTTCGATAGCTTCCAAGTAGGTATAAGGAAAACAATGATGAGCAATTGTAAGCAGAAGATGGAACATAAAACTTTAAAAATGATTCAGACGGCAAAAGCAAAACAGTCACCAGCATCTGTGGAAAGCAGAACCCAATGATCCTTCAGTGAGTAGATGGATAGATGAATAAACACTTCTAAGCTTTAATATTGGTGCAATGACTGAAATAAACTCATATTCCAACCACAATAATTCAAATATTAGCACAGAAGAGAATTTACACAAAATGTCAACCATTAAACGCCCCCAATATCGACTTTTGACAACTCAACTTCTATCTGTAAAACGGCAGAAATCTAATGCTAGGTAGGCATTAAAACCTGTTGTCCATAAAGAATTAGCAAATTCTGGAGCATGAGAGATCATCAAAGATACAACAAATAAGTCTCTAATGTTATTTACAGTATCCCACGTGATGTAACGGAAAGGATTGCTCTTTTCTTACTTTCTTGCAAAGCTGGGTTTATCCCTCAAAAGCTACAATGTAGACTCTACAATCTTCTCTAAAATGCACAGTCAATGATAGCCAGGAAATATCATGTGTCGCAAATAACACACACTGCTTGGCCAACCATAAATTGCCCAAGAACTGGAAACAACATGCACCACTAAACAAACATCACACACAGCACTTTAGCACTAGACAAGTATTATCCACCTTTATTAGCTTCAGCAGATTCAACCGAGCTATAGCATCCTGGTGGTCTAATCTTGAAATCAGCAGTGGTGTCAAGCCATTAACAGCAAGAGTTGTATTGATTCGGGAAGATTTCCTGCATCGGAAACACAAAGCTAAATTAATGCCAAGAATAAAATTCCAATGGTCGCTAGCTAACACCAAGAGACACTGCAATAGCTGTGTCAAAGATAGAATCTTTTTGACTTGATTTGTTCAAGAACAAGAGTCAACCCATTCAGGCAGCTAAGTGTAGGGGGGTTGATTGCTCCTCTGTCATTGCACAAGGACTAGACATAGATTATCCATGGAGAGTCAGGTGTGAAAGGCATTGACGCTATCCAGATTAACTTTTTGGCAAGGTATAAACTGTATGGAAAGCAAATGTCGCAAAGTATTTTGAAATCCTTTAATCATCTAATTATAAAGTAGAAAACATGGACAACATTGCCACTTCTCAAACCTCCCATCAGCTACTGAGAAAGCACATTTAGATAACATTCCAGATGATTTTCAGAAACCAATCTCAAGAAGGGGCACAATGTTTGCAGAAGCGACATTACATGTACTAGTGCTTAAGGCATCCTCCCATAAGTGTGCTCAGAATAAGGGAATTAAGAAAAACATTGTCGGTGTTAAGATTTGTGCAGTAGTTAGCAAATTCACCAAGTGTTTCAATTTTTTCTATTAGTGATAGTGGGAGGTAAATTCTATCCTTTGCAGTAAGGATAATATAGGAAGTTCAAAAAATGACAAAAAACAGTAAAACCAAAGTGAGTGCTCTGGTTATATATATAATAAATACTAAAAAAACAACTGAAAAAACATACGTTATAATTTTCAAGAAAGGCTCCAGTATATGCAGAAAATGTGGTTCTGGACAATTCTCAAAAAACTTAACCAGTTTCTGTACAGCATCCTTTCTTAGTAAAGCTTGTTCAACTTTCCTGCTGTCATTATCATGTGCCAAGCAAACAGCGATGGAATCCAATGCAGTGACAGACCAGAGCTCATCTTCTAGCAGGCTCAAGTAAACATCCAATCCACCATGAGCCCGTAATTGCTCCCTTGAATTACGTGAAGCATGGGCCATGTCACAAAGAAGAGGCAAGGCATACTGTTTTAATGGAGAATCAGACATGATAAATTGCATCAAGTGTGGAATGATCCCATTTTCTGCTGCCTGTTCCTGTCTCCTCTTATTTATCTTACAGAGATTGAAGAGTGCATGGAGGACCTTCAATAGACAAAATCAGTGAGACTTTCCTTTTACCGAACAACAAACTGAAATCAGGAAACTAATCATAATCAAGGTTTATTGATGCAGCGCAGTTTGATCTTAAGCACCACAACTAGTCTAATCGTAGCTATTTCAAGGTATCTCAATGGCTGTAAGCTTTGGCAAAATGCTATATCTTTGATTAAAGTGTTAACCTTCAAGGCAGTGATTTGTGTTGAAACATTGACACATTGGAAGAATTTGAGTGCCAGTTGTCTTGCTGAAAGTGCACATGAAATAGAGTATCAAGAGTAGAAACAATGTCGAAAGCTAGAAGAGGAGGAGACAACAAAGATGAAGAAAAGAAGAGATCACAGGCCTCAAACCAAAGAGAATGGATTGGTTTATATGAATATTCTTATTATTATGCTGTCCAAAAGATGTCATATGGGGAGTGTTATAAAGAATATCAACACTTTGCCTCCCCGAGTTCAGGAGTAGTAAAACTTAGGTCTCAACTCCAGAAATATACACTATGCCCCTCTCCCCATCCTTAGAAGACCAGTCAACCATTAGAAAAGTAGACTCAATTACAAAAGTTGGTATAATGACATTATTGCCCTTCAAGTATCACTGTTATTTATTTATTTAAATATCTAGTTATTTCACATTGTGACGGAGAGCTAATTATACTGAATCTCAATATGTTTTGAAAATAATCATACTTGAACATAGAAAATATATTCATTTCAAATGTAATCAATAATTACAATAAAAAGATGAAAACATAATTACACAGTTTTAGTGATATTGCATGCCAAATTTTATGATTTTTTGCTAATTCTTATCAGATATTAAGCAATATAAAAACAGAAGTACATCATTTTATTTAATTTGTCATTTTTATCTTTACAATGCAAATATTAACAAAGTTCATCCAAATTTGTCTCTTTCTAATTTATTGTATCACCCAAAAGAAAAACTCCAATAAATTTGTCACTTTATCAGGGTAAACTTTAATATACTAAGGAAAGATTAATAATTAATGAGCTAATCCATCCCGAATAACATAAACTACCAAATAAAAACTAAAGACTCAAATTGTCATGAAACTACTAGAGAAATTTTTTTCTTTCTTGGAAGAAGTACATGATATTTATGTAAAAAGAAAAAAAATTAAAGTGAAATATGCTGCTTCAGAAAATTATGTAAATGATATCCTAACTTTATTACTCGATTATATGTATTAAATAAATTATAAACTGCTAAATATGAAAGGGAAAAATGGAGTTAAAGTTGATATCCTAGAGGCATTTTGGTCACAAAAAGATGACATCGTTTATCTCCATTAAATAGCATTAATGAAGTTGATGACAAGGGACAAGCATACTTTCGGAATTGACGGGGTAGTGTGTTACTGCCCCCTAAGTTCATGAGAGCAAAGTGTAATTAGCCCATTTGAATAGGAGGAAGTGAACGAGTGCCTAGTAACTGTCTGAAGCATGAAAAACTGGCCCAAATGCTTTATCCCAAGTCACCAGCATTTGCAATCCACAATCTTATAAAATATTACATCAATTTAAAGATGTAGCATTCATATGACCATGTCTGTTACTTTTGATCTAACTGCACAACTAGTACACTCCCAGCCGAACTGCTCCATAAATAGCTCTATTCATATGCATATCAAAATACCCAATATAAAAGTGCTCTAATTCACATCTATGAGGGTTCCTGATAAAGTGCAAGCCAAAGAATTGCACAAGTACTAACTTAAACAAGTGATGCACCTAGCAAAGTTTATTCCGTTATATCAATTAGGAGTTTCAACTACTTTCCAGAATAATACAAATTTATGCTTGTTATCTTGAATTTGAAATTAAAAAAGTCAAAAGACAATCCTGCAAATACACAAACAAAAAGAAAACAGCCAAAGTCTAATATAAAATTTTTTGCCTACTTCTATGAAGATAACATTTACAATATCAAATCACAAATGTTCAGATACTTCCATATTGAAGTTCAAAACGAAATCAAGAATAGCCTACTATATTCCTCAGCAGAGAAAACAATTCTTTGTTAACTCAACCCACTAAACTGGGTACTGCAACATGGTAAGCCATACAAATTTAGCAAATTGTCCAGCAATGGAATAGTTTCTTGGCTCCTTATGAAGCACCAAAAAAATAATAATAATAATAATAATAATAATAAGGAAAGGATAGTGTACGCATATTTAGTAACCTTACCTCATGATGTATTTGAGAAACAAGAGGACCCTCTTTAAGATCCAGATTTGGAATCAAATATTTGATAGCATCTGCCCTCTGAAGATGTTCTAAGCAGTGGGGATCCATCGAAAGATGATTGATGCACTTCAGCAACTATTTAGAGAGAGAGCCAGAAAATCAGATGGACAATTATGGACAGAGATCCAACCCAATGCTAACAATTAGATAACTTCTTCTACCTTCAAAAGAATAGGAGGTTCTATTTTGTTGAACATCTGGAAAAGACGACTAAGCAAACTTTGGCTGCACATATGGGATTTCACAGTTGTGTCTGCTCTGGCAAACTCAAGAAGAAGATCTGCAACTTTTTCCAGATATTCCCTAGCAACATCTGCATTCCAAGGTGATACCATATGAGAAAGTAACCCTGATGACGTGGCACTCCCTGGTCTAGCATTTAGAACCCCAGAGCCAGATAGAACACCAGATGCAGTCTGAGATGCTAATCCTGATTTAGAAACCATTCCATCATTAGATGCTGACAGTCCAACCTTCTTAGTTGCTGCTTTGTGTGAATTTCTTGGCACTGCCTCCAAATTACTGTTATCCCTCCCACGCCCGGAAACCTCTATGCACCCAAGAGTCGCATATCAGGAAAATATCATTCAAGTGCAATATCAAGAACAAAAAGTGACGCAAGTCAAATTAAATAAATTGATAAAACAATGCGGCACAAAACAGTTTTCAAGTTATTGAAGGATGTAGATCAGAGTCAAATAAAAAAAAGTAATGGCTTTGCTCCAAACATGTCGCTTTCTGCAGTGAAGGTCAAAATACAAAAGAACATTAGTCTTTCAGGTGGCTACTTCAATTTTTTTTCCATTGTTTGTCTGCAAGAGTTAAGATGCCCTACAAGGGAGAGGGGGTTTGCTGGGGGGTATGAGGCACTGGAATTAATCCACATGTTTGAGATTTTTGTACTTAGGAGCATGATTAAAACTTGATGCACTACTAAGCCAAATGTTCCTATTCCAAAAGTTACCTTTTTCCTATAAAACTTGACCACTGTGATAATTTTGACAATTTCTTCACATAATAGCTAATGTTTCCTAATCTAATTCCCAGCTTAAAGTCGAAATTCTTTCCCTACAATGTGGTTTAGACTCTGTGTGTTTGTTCTCATTCATCAAAAAGGATATAGAAGTGCTTTCTTAGATTAGAATGGATCCTAACTCAATCAATTAAATGCCAAACCACACTGGCAGTGATCAATAATAAATTATCTACAATTAAAATGAAATAACTAAAAAATGCAGTGCCTAAACTGGATTATTTGCTAGAAGAACAAATGAATGGAAAAGCTTGGGATGAAATGTACTTTGTTTTGAACACAAAATAATCAAGGAACACCTAAAAGAAAAGGTTGAGAGTTGTCAATGAGGATGTCCATATGACTGATGCTCTAAGGCTACCAAGAAAGGATAATCTACAGAAACTAATCTAAATAACTTCTGATATTTTCCCCCATGGGATTTCTCTCACTTCCAAATGAGTGGAAAATTTAATAGCAGCTGAATAAAATAACAAGATTGATTACAATACCTGCAAATTCAGCAATTAAAAACTCTAACCCATTGGATTTCTTTTCATTAGATGCATGTAGAAGAGGTAGTATGCTTTCATGCTTCTCCAATCCCGTGAGATGCCGTACATACTCAAGCTGACCGGAATAATGACGAGATGGGGGCTCCTTGTCCAGTAAACTTAGAAGGGGACGAACATTCTCTTGCTGATTAGCAGTTGCAGAAGATCCACTCTCAGTCATTTTTGGAGGCCGATCAGTGGATGTTCTATTTGCAGTACTAGCACCTCTCTGGTGCCTCAGATCAAACTCGATACGGGAAGGATCATTTTTCCATCGATCTGTATTCTCTCGATCTCCAGAATTAGCCACAGGAAAATCTTTCACACCTGCACTCACAACTTTGTCCGAAGGTATTGTATCTGGTAGTTTTAAACTGCCTGAAGCTTCTACTGTTGTGTTGCTTGACTGAGGTCTGTCAGTATCAAGAGAAAAGAATCTTGCCTCCGGTGACTGTGAAGCTGATGCACGTGACATTTCCTGTGTTCCAACTGGTAATACATGATTTATTGTCCCATGCTTATGTTTGAAGTGATCAGGCAGATCAATTCCATAAGGTGATGCCTCAGGCTGCAACAAGGAAGGATCCAACGGACCTGAACGTGGTTGTGGAGCCAAATTATCTGGTGGTAAAGCACCACCAGCAGCTATAGAAGCTAGACGAGTTGCCTCATTCAGACTATGAAGTGTGTTGATGAGCCTAAGTAATATACCGTTTTTGGCAGCTATACGACAAAAATCATTTCTAGGGGTTGAACGCTGAAGCTTAAATACCTGCCACATGCCATCAATAGCCAGATGAACCATTTCCCTGGATTTTGGAGGAAATTACAAAGAGAAAATGGAATGGATGATTAAGTGACTTGTCATATGCATATAAAGGTAAAAATAAACACAGAAAACTATGCAAAATTGATAAAAACAAAAATAAAAATTTCCAGGTGATGTGTGTACTGTTAAAACAATATGCAGCAGAAACACATGGATCTAATTAAAACTTAAAAGCAACCTTACGTTCATCAACCATATCTTCATCTTTACAAGCTAATTAAAACTTAAAAAACTTGCAAACCTCAAATCAGACAACACATGCTTCGTTTTAAAGAACAAAGTGCACACCTATACTTCGCATAATCAGCCTCTAGAAAGCCCACCAGAATCGGTATCCCACGGCAAGCAATAAACATTTGCAATGTCAGTGAGCTGCACAGAGTAAAACACTTAGATTGTGTGAAAGAATATCAATCACAACTAGTACAGGAACTAAACCAAAACTTTACCTGGACTGACAAAGTTGCTGCAGAAAATAAGCAGCTTCCATGCGAACTTCTCGAGGACGATCAGGCACAGCAAAACTCATCACAATGGGGATCTACCAATGTATTTTAACAGTCAATGCAACATTCAAGAATGCAGACATCTGATGCAGAACACAGAGAGCAGAATTCCACAACATGACAGATTGCAGGAGTTTCTCGCTGTTTCTTTTTTAGTTTCATATACTCGTAGTAATTTATGCTCGGTTAGAATATCCAGATTTCCAAGGATAATTGTATAATCTCAGCCATTGCTGAAATAGATCATTTCTGCAATACAGACAGAAGTTTGTCATGGTAATTTCTGAATTAGGATTTCATAAGAGTCAAAGTTTCAAATATTAAATCAAATTCAATGGTTGTCATTCAAGGTGCGTTTGGTTCACAGGATGACAAAGGATTAAATTAGGGTTGTGTAGGAGCCAAGGTTTTAAATGTTATAGACAAATTTGATGGTTGTCTCTTAGGGTACATTTGATTCACAGGATGACACACCATGTTTGGTTGTTTTTTATGCATGAGATTGGTCATCCCATGTAACTGAAATAATCCCTTGTACATGGGATAAAATAATCTTATGGAGGAGGTAGTATTAATTATCCCTGGATGACTCTTAGGATAGGATAACTAAATTTCAGACTAATTTGCCCTTGCCACCACCGTGTGCACTAAAGGTGGGCCAAAAAACCTGGAGATCTAAAAACCAAGCAAACATGATCCAAAAAATAGGGTTACCAATCTTTTTTTTTTTTTTTTTTTTTCAGCGGGGCAGATGACCACCTACAAAATTCAGATACAGCTACGGATGAGAAAAACAAAAGCCTGCGTGTACCTGATTCCACCCAGGGGGCATATTATATAATATAAATTTAAAAATAGAGGACCATCTTGTATTTTTATTAAAATTATTAACCTAAATGACTAAAGCCCTAATTCTACTCTTTCCTGTTACTCGTACCACCTCTGGCTCTCCTCTCAGCTCTAATTTTACTAGTGAATTTTTTCAGTTTTTATAACATCTCTTAATTGTTCTTATAACATTTACTAAATTTTGTTTATCTATATGTTTAATGCTCAATATAAATCAATATACAATGCCATTTTCCTTTTTGAACGAATGTGTTTTAATATAAATAGTATAAATCATGCATCTATCGACTAAAATTCTAGAATTTTTCTATTTTCTTGATGAAGCTATTTAGATGAAACAAACATTTTAATGGGTAACAAATAGTATATCAGAATCTTGTGATTGCCTTTTCCTTTAGCTCCACCAGTACATGTGTAATTTTATTCTCTATCAATCTATCTTCATTTTAGAGCTTTATTGTTTTAATGAATTATTCTCTTACTCTGGTTAGTTTTTTTTTTTTTTTTTTTTTTAATCTGATGACACGTATATTAAATTGATTGCGTTATTCTTATTACCGATTTCAAACTTAAGCACCATCTATTATTAACATTGAAGATTGAAGATGGGAGGAATTGCTTGTTTCTTTTTATTGATGTTCTATGTTTTAGTTTGTGTTTCCCGTTTAAGTGGTACTTAAAATTGTAATCAAAGTTAATTTTATCTATTAGATATTATGATTCTAATGTGTACTGGACATTTGAGATTGGCATGTATTAGGGTGTTGGATATAATGTTTGAAAAAATTGAAACTTGAGATATTGTATGGAAATTGTTATCTTTTTATTTAAAATGTTGATTTTTATTCATATCAACCATGGAGCAGGCCGGGTACTCTATGAGCCACCCCTATTTTATCGGGTACCCGCTTACATTATGGGCGGTTTAGGGTCACAAAATTGCTAACTGGACCATTGGGGCGGGTACCCGACCCTTGCCTGTTGTGCACCAATATTGCCATCCTATGTTACCCGGACTCGAGTACAGGGCTGTCGGACACGATACATGTCTGAGAGTCTGATACATTATTTTCTAAAATTAAGGATACGAGGACACCACAAAAGTGTCGGATACAGGTACGGGTATACTATATATATTCATCCATATCGAAAAAGTTCTTTAGTTTTTTTCCTAGAAATAATCCATCAAAAATTGTTTAAAAATTTTGAGAATTTGGCATTTGATAAATGGATAAAAACAAGCAGGAAGAAAAATCTTAACAAGTTTAATTTAATTTTTTGTTGAATAAATTTTTAAATAGCATATTCTTTTTTTTTTTTTGAAATATAACCATCTGATAAGTAATAAATTTATCAATATTATTAAATATATTATTATGTGTTTTAGGTGTTATTTTAGTGTACTTATAGTAATTGTGATTGCAAATAACTCATTTTTTAACTTTTTATAGAATTATGATTTTCCCTTGGAATTAGGGTTTTTGAGACAGAATTGATATTTTGAGCAACTTATACACAATTGTTGTATAACATTGCAGATACATCATAATTAAACTCATTTTGGATCAATTGGAGTGAAGGAGAATCAAATTCAAAGGTAATTCAAAGGACTAAGCTTAGATGAACGACTTGGAGAGAATTTTGAAAAATAATTGTGCAAAAATATGTGAGAGGCCTAATTTTACACCAAAAATATATGGAAATGCATGAATAAAGTCTGCACACATGGATTCCAATTTAGCAAAATTAGAAAATCATGTGGGGACCACAAAGTAGTGATCTGCAGGTCACAATCCGGAGGTTGCCACCCGCGAATTGACATCGGCCAGCAACTTCTAGGGCTTGCAACTTGCATCTTCTTCCAACTGTTTTTGCAGACGTTTTCAGATAAAGATAGAGTTTTGCAAGTTGGAGATTTCATTGAAAACATAAATGAAGACTTTTGTGTAAGTTTAAAATCTCCAAGCAAATCTTCATCATTTCCATGCATTAAATGCAATTACAAGTTAGAAAATGACTTGAAGAACATTTGTCTATAAATAGAAGTCATTTGTAATGCATTTAAAACTAATCTTGGTAGGAGAAAGTAGTTGTTAGCTTATTTTTACAATTAGTTTGGTAGAGAATTAGTAGAATTCTCTTTATCCTTCAATAGAATAGTGAGAAACATTGTAAGAGAGCTTTGTAAGTTCAAATTTTGAAGGTAAATAAGAAGAGAGGTTTGTTGCAACTTTGGTTGAACAATTATTAACTCTTTCTCTTTTACTTTTCATTGCTAATATGAATTCTTATTTTGATATTGAATTTTTAGTTATTTCATTAACTATGTTGAACTAAAAGCCTCATGTAGATCATAGAAACTAATGAATTAACAAGCACGATTTAATCTATTTGCACTTGCTAAACTTGCATTTGTTTGTTTACTTGTTCAAGTTTAACACTTGTTGTTGCATGACCAACTTAAACAAATTACTTAATTATTACTTGACATTGAGAAATACATGTAACAATGGAAAATAAACAAGTAATGTTTAAGTAAATCATATGAGAATAATGGTTGCTTAAGTGAATCAATACAATTCATGTTGTCATAAGTTTCATCATGAAAATAGTTGAAATCTTATCATTTCATAGAGATATCTAGTTATGACACTTCAGGAATTGAATTCTAAATATAGCAAGATTACACTTAGTAAGCCATTGATGCATGATTCATTAGTGGATTCTATATTCTAGGATTCTTTACTTTGAATTCTACAAAAGTTCTCAATCATTTACCTATTCTATTTAAGGGACCCCATATCACTCTGCTTTTGATTGTGTTTAGATAATAAAAGTTAGTGCAAAAACCTCAGTAGTTGCACATATTTGATTCCTCGTGGGATTCGACATCTAATACTCCAAATACTACACCCGACCCGTGCACTTGCGGAATAAGTTGAGAGATTGGGTTTTTATTACTTGATTTGTGTGTATATGTTCATATTTGCTATACCTAATCTACACCACATCACCATCCATAGCATTTATATCAAATGTTGGAAATTTAAATTATGAACAAACCTTGCTAATATAATAATAAGCAATGAGTAATAATAAGTAACGAGTTTTGGGTTAGTAGGGCTTTGGGCCTTAATATTTAAAACCTAGACCTATCAAAATTTGAGCTTGTGAATATGGAACATCATACTGCGGCCAGTTGGGCTTGAGACAAATTCAAAAGGCTTACAGAGTCCAATTATTTCATGAGAACCATAAAGCCCATTTAAGTTAAACAAAACCACAAAAGCGCTTTTCCGTGTTGTTGGTATCTTTGACGGTGGAAGAGGCGCCAACGGAGGAATCAGTGCCGATTGATCAAAGAATGCAGTGCCGAGCAATCTACCTGGCTTCTCTGCTCCTCAACTTCTTCCTCACTGGTTCCCCTCTCCCCCCCCCCCCCCCCCCAAAAAAAAAAAAAAAAAGAAACCCATGTGAAAGTCAATGGATCCAATTGGAATTGATTGCAATTGAAGTTCTGGTTGATAGTGTGAATGGATTTTTTTTTCTCGGGGAGATTTCAACGAACCCAAAATTTTTTGGCCGGATCCGGCATGGGTGCAACGGGGGGAACCGCCGAGTCCGAGTAACATAGCTACCATCACCATTGTGCATTATCACACTGTGCTCCGCCACAATTACCAGATTCCATCACCACCATTGTGCACCACAACCACTGCCACCACACACCACTACCATTTCCAAATAGCACCACAATCTACCACAACCATCAAACACCATTACCACAACAACCATGCATCACCACCACAAACAAGCACCAAACAATACCACTGCGAAGCAATATCAACACCACCACCATCTACTACCTTGCACCATCTACCATTGTGCACCATTTCAACCAAGCACTACCACCTATGTCACATGGACTCTTCACTGACCCCCGCCGCACCCGTGTCTTGCCATGTCCTGTCAGACATTGGTATGGGTATGGGTGTGACATAAATGAACTAAAATGTTCACTTTTTCCAGCCGTGCCTATGTCAGACTCTTCATTCATACCTGTATCCACATTATCCCATACCCGAGTAACATAGACTAACACTATCACTACCAAGTAACATCACCACCAACATCGAGCACCACCATTACCACTACCTTGTAACAATACCACCATCCACCACCTGCACTACCGCCATTACTTAATAAAAATAATATTGTAAATCTAGGTATATTTTGGTTAGTTAAACTAAATCTGCTCACCAACCAAACACAACATGAGATTAGCTTGTCTCGTTAAACATAACGCCAACCAAACACTAGACCATTAGGACCATTAATCCAATGATGACTCATCTCAGGATTTATACTTCGAGGATGAGTCATTTCATCTCATCCACTCTATGAACCAAATGGATCCTTAAGGAAGCCATACTGAACTCCACTTCTAATAGTTTTCAGCTTTTAACTTTCTTAATTGTTAGGCTTGCCTAGTCATGAAGTTTTTCATCATGCTTAAGAATCCTTAGCCTTTTAAGTCTCGTGTCCCATATATATACACATACTAGTTGTAATAGCACAAGGAAGTTGGACTAAAATTAGATTGTGCGCCACTATGAAGTTATGCAAAGCTATCTTTGAGAAATGAATGTAATCTAAACTTCGGTGGTTAATCCTGAGGAAATATGGATGTAATTCCTAGAATTTCACATTCTCCTCTTGTTCTCTTGCTTCTTCTTGAACTCCTCCTACTGCCCTCTTTTATCCAAGATCCCCAGTATTCACTTCCCCCTAAAAAAAAAAAAAATATATCTGAAAGTTCTCAAATCACATATTATCCACAGAGGCTTATTTGTTACTACATCAACAATATCAAAGAATTAGATAATGAATTATCCCTCCTAATTTGTATTTCCACTCTTCGTACGTGTTTGAATGAATAAGATAAAAGCAATGCTAAATCTAGGAAATGAGAGACTAGGATGTCATACATATACTATCTACATGACATTGGAGATATATTCCCCTTCTACTTTGTTTTTCCTCTCTGGATTCGTGTTTCAATATGTAATAGCAATTACTAAATTTTGGAAATGAGAGACTAGGATGTATTACAGATATTATCTACACAATGTTGGAGATATATTTTAAACTTACATATTTTTTTGGGCTGCTACCTATCAAGTTCAACGTTAAGGTACAATAAACTATCAATCGTACTCTCATCTTGCACTCTTGCTTCTTCCTAAACTATTCCTGCTGCTCTCTCTTATCCGAGATTCTTAATACTATCTCTTCCAGAATTACATCAGAAAGTTTTCAAATCAGGTGTTATCCACATAGGCTTCTTTGTCACCGGATCAACAACAACACCAAAGAATGGGAGAATGAATTATTTCCCCTTCTACTTAGTTTTTCATCTGTATCATGGTACATGTTTGAATAAGTTAAAAGCAATTGCCAAATTTCAGCAACGAGCAACTACGATTGCATATAGTTACTTTCTACACAGCATTAGAGACATATTTTGACCTTATACCATGTCATTGAGCTACTGCTCATCAAATTCAAGTTTAACTGGTACAAGGTACAAGAAAAGGCATTACACCAAACTACTATGAACTCATGACAAACTAGGACATTTTGGAGAGCAACAACTAACAGAGGGGGTTGAAAAACCTGGCTTTCATACAAGGGGTTTGTCAATCCTATAAAAAATTAGCAGTTTAACAGTGTAAGTGCCACAGGTATATGCTATCAGTCACTCAAGGGATTGTATCTTTAAGTTTTAAAGTCCTGTAGGAGAAAATTTTGATTTAGAAGGGATAAAAATTTATTCGGTGAAATTTTGAGGTCACTGATATTTGATCAGGTTCAAGGTTAAACTTGTATAAGACACAATAAAAGGCATTACACCAAACAACTATGAAAAAACATGACAAGCTAGGACAATTTAGAGGGCAACTGATAGAAGGGGTTGAAAAACCCGGCTTTCATATGAGGGGTTTGTTGATCTTTCTAAAAAAAGCAATTTAACTGTGTAAGCGGCACGTCTATATATGCTGTCAGCCTTTTAAGGCACTATATTTGAAAGTTTAAAGTCAATGTAGGAGAAAATTTTGATTTAGAAGGGATAAGAATTTATTCAGTGAAATTAAGAGGCCACTGACATTTGAACAAGTGCGCATACGAAAGTTATTCTTCATAAAGTCAAACATGTAACTCAACAAACAAACTAATACTCACAAGACCCACAAGACAGGCATTCTCCTGAAAGTCAGTGTTATCTTTAATTATCTGGTTTAGAAGTTGCAGCACAGAACACATGACCTGAAATTGAAAGGAGATATAAGTTACCCTATAACATTTCAGCTGTTTAAAAAAAATGACGAAGAATCATGAAAAAACATACACGAGTTCTTGGAACTTCAAGTAACTCCATTAAAGGAAGTAAACCATGCTGAGTAACAAAGACAATTTTCTGCTCAGGCCTTTGGTGAAAGAACGCTGTTAACTTCTGACAAGCAGATACAATAACATCTTCCGGTTCATCTGGCCTTAATGATGACACTAACTTGCTGAACTCTACAGCCTACAAAGAGAAGCAGTTACATAAGCTCCATAGGCATGTGAGACCCATTGTCCTTTTCCTTTTTCTTTCCCATGGAAGTGGGGGTCAAGCAAAGATGAACTATATTTATGTTTTCATTCAACTAACATCACGGAACTGGGTAGACAATGAAGAATATTCATAATATCAGATAAGAAGCTGAGACAGATATAAAAGATAGAATTGGTAGATCGACAAGAGAAATGCAGTAATTTTCCTGGCATTGTTCAACTACTAGAATAAGAGGTTTAGCAACAAACTTTCTTACACTCTGCAAACCGCAAGTAGACCACAACCAGGTCCTTATTGACAGATAAACCATAGCTCTCATATTCCAAAAAATAGCATCATGATGAACACAGGATGCCTCTTGAACAGTAATTGTAAAGATACAAGGCTATATGAAGCACTTCTAACGTACAAAAAAAGAGGCCTACTAATAATCCAAATGCAAGTGAAAGCACAAGAAAATTGGAAGAATAGAAAAGATTCAACTAAGAATAAAAGCCTATCTTAGTGAGTCTTTTAAGGAGTCTCAAAATTGGTAGAATAGAATCTAGACTCCCATTTTCATCAGGAAGTTATCATTTGGAATATTTATAGACACTTCATAAAAAATATAACTTACAATTTTGAATCAACTTATCATAAAAAATATACCTTATAAATGCTGTAGGACCAATTCTTCCTAGGGTTATAAAGAATTCAACATTACAGAATCTTTTGTGAAGATACAAAAGACAACTCCCGCATAAAAGAGTGCAGCCATATTTGAACAGTCAAACAGTTTGACCTTGAACCCAATGAACATAGCTCCTCCTTTTTTTTTAAGGGGCAATGAACTAACTTATCACAAGTGGAAATGATTTTGTTTCATTCCATTACATTAGCATACTAAAAAGTCTCCTACTTCAGCCATCAATAATTTTCCTTGTATGGGCAGCTATTAGATATTTCCCAATGAGTTTAAAAGAGCCAGAAACACTTAAAAGTTACATTAAGCTATAGAAAAAGGATTATTTGCAGAATACCTGAAGATGAAAAAGATTTTCTGCCGACAGCTTATCATCAAAACCCTAACAAGCAAATTACCAAAAGGAACAGAAGTTTCAGGCACAGGTACCTAAAAGGTCCAGAAAAATTACATAATAATAAAAGCATACCAAACCATCCATGTCAATTACATCGTCTTTCAGGACACCCATCATCAGACGCAGCAGATCACCACCATTTGCCTGCCCAGATTCGTTCTCCATTTTTTGAGCAATGGTAGCTCGCAACTTTGTTGCTAAATCATTCTTCCCAGGGTCAGAAGAAACATTAGCCTGATTTACATTTGATGAAGATGCAGATGTCGAAGCTTCAGCCCCATTATCCACCAGATTCTTCTCAAGTGGATGAAACAAGTCATCCAAGGAAGCATCTCCAGGAGTGTCACTAAATCTGCTGAGTTCATTTTCACCGGAGATTATTGATGCCTTAACAGCCTTCAAAAGTAATCATATAGAAAATTCATGAGAATTACGACAACTAGTCAACTTATAGGTTCCACATAACATGACTATGCATTGAGCAAAGATAAGCAAATGGCAATCCAATGTGCAACAAAATCTTTTATGGTCAATGAGGTCATGGGGGGAAGGCCAATAAATGAACCAAAATTCAGTCAAGATTTCCGGCATCAAATCCTAGCAGTGTAATTCAGCGGACAATCAGTTTTGCTTGTGTATGATTCCACATCTTTGGCACGTATGTCAAGCACAGCAAACTCTCTTTAGTTACTTTTAAAGTAACTAATTTTTTGGTACATCAGTTGAACGATGATCTATTACAGACGTAACAGAATTTTGAATAACGTGTGCACATGTATTCAAATAGCTTGATGTGAGACATCTCGCAGGTACGGTTCACACATTTCTTCCTTGTGTAAGAGTCAAGCAGGAGTTGAAATTGATTTTTACCATTAAAATCTTTTATACGAGGACATCCATCATGTTAACTTCTGTTGTTAAGGAACTGCAAAAATAATGACCATCATCATAATTACAGGTGAAATACACCACTACGCTCTTACCAACAATGCCTTTAGAGTAGTTTTTTCTTATAAGCAAACTGCTCAGAGTATATGATAATTTGTGTCACCAATATGCAAAAAATCATCTGTGCTCCAGAATACTCACAAAACTGGTAAGGCTGTCGATGAGAAAAATCAATTTGTAATCACATTTAGTATCATCTATGCTCACAACTGGTTGAGAGATCTATCTCTGTAGCTTATCTTTTTGCGTGGTCCTCTCTGAAAACCCACCACCCCAGCACCTCCTCCAATCCCTCATTTCTCACTCCCGTCAGCTTCTTCCCACTTCTCTTCACAATCACCACACAAAATGCAAAAACACGATTCCAGACATGTACCATTCGTAGAAATAGGGTTTTTGTCATAGTGAAGAGCCAAACACATCATATGCGCAAGCACATTGTGCAAAACAGTGGTCCACATATTTTCAGAACCAAGTAATTGAGAACCGTAGGATCAAAACTTTAACCCCAGGCTATCTTCCGCTCTACTTTATCCAGTATCCTGGATACTTTTGCCAACTATTAGCGATTTTGGTCTTGATTTTGGTTGTAGTGTGGAAGATGGAGGTAAAGGAGCGGGAGGTTATGGGGTTCAGTGTTTTGCAGCAAATAAGGGATGGACCATAGGGCTAATAAGGTTATAGACCCCTCAAAATTAACGTTATACGCCAAAAAATTAGTCAAAGCATCAGTGTGCTTTTTTCCAACTTAATAAATAACCTGGAGGAATATCAGTGTTCATACAAGTTGGATTCTTCTATCTATGGCTAAAATTCTGTATCCAGTATTTATGAGGTTAACGAATTTAGCATTTTGCAGTAAATATGGTAGGCACCGGAGGCCTAAAAAGGTCCATGTTTTGCAGGTCTGTGATGTGCCAAAAAGCATACCGGAGGTCCTAGACTTGATGAATTAACTAGAGGGGGCAAGCGTTGTTTACCAAATAGACACACGTGTATATTAGCACTCAACACAAGCTATAGGTATATAC
The DNA here is from genome assembly GCA_024721245.1 of Mitragyna speciosa. Lineage (NCBI taxonomy): Eukaryota > Viridiplantae > Streptophyta > Magnoliopsida > Gentianales > Rubiaceae > Mitragyna > Mitragyna speciosa. The sequence continues at coordinate 15,834,596 of CM045560.1, read as the reverse complement.
CCATGTATATGAGGCACCATCACAGCTTAACAAGGATTGTCTCTCTCTCTCTCTCTCTCTCTCTCTCTCTCTCTCTCTCTCTCTCTCTAAAATTCAGGTATCCAATGGTATCTTCCAAGTCCAATGCAACACTTCTTTCTCTCTCTATTAAAAAAAAAAAGAAAAAAGCAAACAAAAGAGACACTAAATGACGAAAGAATCACAAATCAAATAATAGCGAAGAAAATTTTTGACGACATAGCTTAAAAAATAAGATCTATGCTTAATGAGTTGGAGTTTTGCAGTTTCATTATGAAATACTTTTCATATCACCGAACGAGTAGGAGTTTTGCACTTAAATTACGAAATACCTCTTCATATCTCTGATATATACCACAAAATGAAGTGAACTAGTGACGGAATTCATTAAAACTGCATTGATAGACATATTTATCACAAATTTTATCTTTTTATGATAGTATCAGATTATTTAATTCCCGTAAAAGATCAAAGAAATCAATGTCTGAAGCTGTTACTTTGGTTAGGCTTCTTCTGAAACCTTAAGGGTTCGTTTGGTTCACAGACAAGATGAGACAAAATGACTCATCCCAAGATCTATAATCTTGGGATGAGTCATTCTCGGATTGATAATCCTTTCAATCCAATGTTTGGTTGGTACTGGATTTGATGGGATTTCTTAGGAAATATTCTCATCCTGTGTTTGGTTGGAAATTGAATTATTGTTTTATTAGCTAAAGTACCATATATTTATATAATTATTTTTACTTGGCAATCTAACACATATTCAAATACTATTATAGGAATTATAACATGGCAAAATATAAAAATAGAAATCAGATGAATTACTATTTTTACTTGATAATTCAAAAAATAACGTTCAAATGGTATTATATGAACCATCATATCAATAAAAAAAATAATAATTAAATACATTACTACAATAGACTAAGAATAAAAATAATTTTTTAAATAAAAAATTGGGAACTTTAAGATCCCAATTAATCACAAAAAAGAAGCCCAACAATCCTAAACAACAAAATTAATTAATTATTATTCAACACAATACATAATTATCAACACTAAATAATATGCATGTTAAGATCCACAATCATCCAAAAAAACCTTCATGTAAAGGTAGGCATGGACCAGTTAACCAGTTCATACACCCAAATTCCTAATCGAAACAACTTATATCGGTTTGCCCAACCGTTTCCAACTCTCATTGGTCTGTTAACCAATTATCAGTCACCGGTTAAAGAGAGTCAAGTACCGTGGGTAACCAGAATTATATAATATTAAGTAAAATTTAAAAAATAGATAACAAAATATTATAATATAAATACTTGTTCAAATTAATAAAAAAGGCTACTTGTACAATTTCAATTATTTTGAAAAATAAGCAATAAAATTACAATTTGTTACTTTTGCATCCACTGTTTTTAAAATAAAAAAGTTAGAAATCAAAATTTTTCATAATACAAGTAAAAAAATATGTATGCTATTTTCCATATTCTATATCTAAATTATATCAAAGTAATTTTTTAGTTGTTCTAAAAATATATATGATAATTAGAATATAAAAAGAAGGAATAATATACAAATTAAAATTAAATAGAAAGAAAAATCAAATATGATATTTAAGTTTTTGATTTATTTTAAACTTGAAAATGAAATGATTTAGTACTCCTCAATTCCTCTATAATATTAAAAAATATTAGCCTTTAAAATATATATGTGAACCGGTTCGGTTAATCGTAATTTTTAAAAATTCATACCCGAAATCATTGGAAACATAAAATAATAATATGTACAAAATTAAAGATGTGATACAATTTACAAAACAATTTTTGAACAAAAAATATTTAATTGTACATTTTACAAAAGAGAGTACTCTGGAGGATTTAGGAAGACAAAAAATTAATCTTGATTATTATAATATATGTCTAAAACTAAATTAGTTTAAATTATTGGTATCCGACATACACCTTCATCCCAAGATAACTAATACCAACTCCCCTCATGGGATTATTTTATCCCATGTTTATAGGATTAAAGTAGTTAAGTAGGATAAAGGATAAGTAATACCATGTACAAAAACCAACTAAACATGGGATGACATGGGATTAGTTATCAAATCCCATGTCATCCCATGAACCAAACGTACCCTAAAAGAAAGCACGAAACAAGCCATTCCATACCACTTCCTACAAAGTGACCCAATGTCTGCAAGACACTAAATTTCAAGCTGCTGCATTTAGTTGCAGATGACTAAAGGCTCAAAGAAATCCAAGATTAAGGATTTCTAGAATTTTATTTAAGCTTCAATTAGGCACTGCATTATTACAGCTCACCAGCTCTCCTTTATTGGGGTTCGTTTTTTTCTGAACTCCAACTCAAGGATGAAGAAATAGTTTTTGATTTTCCAGTAATACCTTCTCTCCATGCTAGCCGCAACAATTTACAAATGACATTTGCTTTGATCTCTTGGCTCATATATTAAAAAGATGAAGACAATGGCATTGGCATTTTATAGCCCAATATAAAAAGCACAAAAAATGAATTTTATAGTGCAAGAATTAGGATATACAAAGAGGAATTGGTTCAGCTTTACCTTCCGGGAAGTATAATCTTGGCTCTTTCCTCCAAATGCAAATGAGTCATGCTCGCCATGTACAGTATTTCCGATCTCCTCAAGCTTTTTCAATACACCACCTTTTATTATCAGATCAAAAGATTCCAGCTCACCATTAATGATTATTTTGTCCTGCTCACCCAAATGTGATGACTCGTGCATATGCTCTTTTGAATTAGTGTCCACTTCATCACCTCCAGCTTGTTTATTTGAGTGGCTTCCCATAGGGTTCTTTTCATGGATAGCTAGTGTTGGGACCTGATCTGATATAGCTTCATCTTCAGTGCTATCTCTTCTTTCCTCAACAATGTTACCACCAGAGCCATCCCCCTCTAATGACTTACTAAGCTCAGCAACTTCTGTTGGTAGCAGCTCCTTTGAATACCCCTAAAGTCATAAATTATCATTAGACTTGATATGCTTAAAGTTACATTATTATAACATGTAAGAACAAGTACAACTTTAAAAAAAAATGTGCCTAAAATTGAGGTAAAATTAGCAACTTCTACTTTCTCAGCTGCACAGCCTTCAGCAGTGTTCTGGTCATCTCCGTTTGATATTTCTACATCATCTGAATCATCTTCCTCGATGTTCCTGAAAGGAAACATCAGTTTTTCAAATGTTATTAAGCTACTCATGCACATAAAATGCAATGAAACAACACATAATAATGGGAAAAAATAGACAATGAGCATAATTTAAATGCAAAAGCAAATTGGAATAAAAAGTTACATCTGAAGAAGATCTCTATAAGATTATGAGATATAGACAACATACATAGAATCCCAAGTTTATCTACTTATCTCACATATGAAGTTCATTTCAACAAATATCCCAATCCAATGAGATATATAATTTTGCCCCATTTCTCACTGATTATTTTTTTCTTAATCTGATTAATCCATAATTGATCAGAAGAAAATCCCTCATCAAGTAGAAAGTTTCAGAAAAAAAACAAGCTCAGTAGTTTTATGAAGAGAAAAATAATTGTCCAGCAATGCCAAAAGTAGATATTTGTGCATATAAATATATTCCCTAACCTAACCTAGCTTGTTTTTGTAAACACTATTTTATTAGAAAGTTTATAGATGTCTTATCCTTCTATTTCTATTGCTTCAACAATCTTTTTATCTTATTATCAGTTATTGTTGCTGACTATTATACAAAATAGCTTAAAAGAGTTTGATATAGTCAAATTATTTTCATTATATCTAGGAAGAACAAGAGAACCAAATGAGCCCTTAGCATCAATAACATTAGCAATTTACGTCCCTGCACAAGAATGTACTTGCCCACTAATCCAGAATTTCTTTTATAAAGCAGAAGCACCAACACTAAGGATACCAGCAACTCACTTATCATGTGATTCATCTTAATAACAAGTACATGAAGCAGATTCTCTCATTGCTATCATAAGAACAGATATAGGATCGCAAAGCATAGACAGGCGCAAATGCTATTGGTAGCAGAAAATCATTCCGTGTGGACGAAACCCTAACTCTGACGAAATACCTTTAAAGTCCCATCCTGGAGATCAGTACTGATACTAAGAAACGTAAACTTCGTTAAACAAAGGCAAATAACACTGACCTCACTCAAGGTTCATTATGATTAAAAGACCTTTCCTCTGCTCGAAGCTAAGTGATCTCCCTCAAATTTCCTAATGTTAGACAAACCTCTCCTACATGTATGAAAAAGTTTACTTCAAATTTCAAAATTGTCATTGTGTTCATTAAGAGACCAGTAATTATCAGAACTATAATTTTGAGAGAGAGGGTGGGTGGGGCACCTAAAAACAGGGTCTGTATAGTATATAAAACAAGAAGAAGGTCTTATAGAAAACCTCGGGAAGTTAGCATCATTTATCCTGAGAAAATAAAACATAAATACAGAAAATATTCCATAGATTGAACAATTATCAACATACATAACCTTTTTACGCTCTATGGGTGAGCTAATAAAGAAGAGGTAATTCTTATTGAACCATATACCAATAACCTTGCAAAACTCATCCAAACAATGAGAAACCAAATAATCACCTTCTTCTGTGTAATGAACTTGTTCATTCAAATCTAGTAGTGGTAGTCTGCTATAACACAATTTTGCTTCGTATTCTGAAATTTAAACCGTAATTAAAGCATATACAATATCATCTCCTTCTATGAAGTAAATTTGTTCTTAGCAATCTGCTTTGACATGATTTTGCTTTCCTATGATGTCTAAACCATGATAAAAGCATATCCAAAGTTACAAGGAGATATGATTCTTTGGTAATTACTAATATCATGCACAGAAGTGTTAATGGAAAAACCGTGAATACAAGGAAATATATTAGAACATACAAAACAAAGCCAGAGCGTTAGATGGTCAATGTCCAGATGCAACATGTTTATGTAGTCACTTCTTTTGGCATATTTCTCCCCTTCATAGACAATTATAGGCTAAAGTCCATATGCAAGAGTACACACACACAATTTAGTGGGTCCTGGCAAACCATGTGATGCAGCACAAGAAGCTAATGGTAGGCGAAAGGTTGTAGGCAGTTGTTTAAAGGCGTGGACTCACAAGATATAGGTAGAAAATTTGCAGGAAAATAGCTGAACGAATTTTAGAACTAAATTCGACAGGAGACTGCTGAGAAATTAAGATTGAAAGTAAGAACGAATTAGGAATCCCAAGAATCACTCCTAGGCACCTTTAGGTATCACACCCAAGGCTAGATTGTATCACACAATCCACAAAATAAGCTAACAAAAGCTGCTGGAAATTTATCGACTGAAAAACTTCTTTCTCTTGTAGGAAAAACACTTATTTATAGACTCTTAAGACAAATCCAATTGTGACAAGGACTCATCTTTTATTCCCTATTAAAATAACTTTCCATTCCTAATTCTATTGGTAATAACAACTAAAAACTACTTCCTAATTTAACTAGGACACAAAAACAGAAATTACTTAAACCAGAAAATTCCTGCAAAACAGCCAAATACCCTTAACTACTAAAATCTTAAAAACACCTAAAACACTTAATATAAAAATTCCCTACTTATAAAACTAAAATAAAGACACCTAAACCAAATCCCAAGTCAGCTCCTTGTCTTCCAAAGAATGCCAAATCAATGCTTGGGAGTTTGAAACACCTTTACCCCGTCTTCTATAAACCTTAGTGTCTTGTCGCCACTAGTCTCTATCACCATGTCAATGTATTCCTCCAGACATAGACGACCAAACTAAAGCACTCATCATCCAAAACAATGACTTGAGCTCCAAACAAGTAGCTTCTCATCTTAGCCACAGATACGTCGTTATTTCCACAAGCTGTATTATTGTTCTTATCCTAATAGCCAAGAAAACTTAAGGCTGCATTTCCCCATGCATCATGCTATAACATTCCTTCAACTGTAACTTCTTGACTTCTTGATTAATTTTCTCTCCCAGAAACCTGAATTCTCCAGCATCAAGGACAATTACAGGAAGGGCAGACAGTTCCAGCTACGAGTCCCCAATTCATTCCCAATTATGAATATTCTGAACGCACACCTACCCCAAGACTTTTGACCAAGAAGCACAATGACTTTTACAGATAAAAAAGGGGAAACATAATTACACAAGACTGTACGTGGGGCATTGGAATTGTTCGTTGAACAGATTGAGGAAGCAAGGATAATAATTCAACTGTCTACCTTATTGTTCCGCTATGACGGAGAGAGGACTGCAAAGCACGCCTCGAATTTTGTATCCAAGGGTGTGAAAGTAACGTCTTTGCATCAGGCCTTTGTCTGGCATCCTGAAATATGCTCCTTAATGTCAAAGAAGAAATCATAAGAATACAATATATGAACAATTTATTGCTCTTAGCTAGCTCATATTTCATAATTCAAAGAGTTAATATTTATGCAAAACTTCTAGAATTATATGGACTACAAATTAAGGCAGGATAAATTCCTTAAAAATAGCAATGATAAATTCCATTTGAATAGTTAGACAAGGACACGCAATGAGATATAATCAGGTTATACCCAATCTCATAGCTTCATTTCTATAAATATTCAGGTTTAGCCTGTATTGTGATTTGGCTTTTGGCAATCAATGAACATTCTTGTTTCTTTATGTTCTTTGAGTAGAACTTTTGAGCTTTGGGCTAGATTAGCTTCCTTAAACAATGTCTTTCATGGATCAAAGTAATCTTCCCATTCCTTGCGCTTCCCGCTGGCATCATCTAGTAGCAGAGCCAAATGCCATCCACAACAACATGGTAGTGAGAATTAAAGAAGTCAAGGAACAACATCAACTGTTATTTCGAAGGCCTGATCAACTTATGAATCAAGAAATGTTGGAAGTTTATGATGAGATAAATGATGGGAAGGTAGCCATGAGAAAAGATTTTTGTTTGACTCAAATATTGATTTGCAGAAACACTTGGTTGGTTGCAATACTCCACCAATCAATGATGTCTATCCACATGGAAGGCATGATTGGAAATCCTTAGATCATGGTAAGGGAAAAAATAAAACTTGAGGACATGTTTTCTCCAACCCAAGGAGAGGAGAACTGATGCAGGAACAATTCCTTCAAATTCCTAGGATAAGGTATAAATTCCATTTGATTAGTTAGAAAAGGCTAGAGAAGGAAATAGATTATCAAAGATCAATTACGTCCTTTCTTATAGCTTCATCTTTATAAATATTCAGGTTTAGCATGTATTGTAATTCAGCTTTTTGCATTTAATGAATATTTTTTTTTATGTTATTCAAGTTGAATTTCTGCGTTTTGAGCTGGATTAGCTCCCCTAAACAAGGTTTTCTCTGGTTTTCACCAAAACCAGACATTTGATTATGAATAAAAGATGTCTTCCTATTCCCAAAGCTTCCACCAGCTTCACAACTTCAACTTTTCATACAATTAATTACTCATAAACATTTATAGGAGGGCGCAAGAAAAAGGAAACACAAAAAAATACCAAGACAGAACAAGCACTAGGTGAACCAGCTCTCAACAAATTATACCACCAAGTCACTAGGTGACTGGCTTTCACCACTCACGGTTTTCATTTTAACAGTACCCTATGTATCAAAAGAATTCTATATGCTTACAAGGAAATACACTTCCTCTCTCCAATGATTATCTTGTCATCTTGCATTTCACTATAAAGAAAAGCTAAGTAACCAGTGGCACTGGAAAATCTTGAAGGAAATGAAAAAGAAACACATCATGAGAGTTTCCAACCTTGCAGTGAAAGAAGAGTTGGCTGAAAAGAAAATTAATAATAAGGTGAAGAAGTAAAAATGCGGTGTTCTTACATCTCACCTTCTTAAAGCATTGACGCAAAAAATCAGTAATAGTAGGAGATAAGCTATCTGGTATAGGAGGATGGTCATCCTGAGAAAATGAGAAACAGAACTAATATGGTTAGCAACATCCCACGTATCTGGAGCAAACTACAGATCTTTACTTGGTCAAATTACTAAGCAATGATAACACCGCTTGTAAATCAACAAGGGCATAAGAAACAACCAGTAAAACAATTTCCAATAAGTCAAAGCATCGCTCTCATTGTGAGAGAAGAGGAAATGACAATAGGTCAAGACAAAGCTTAACCTGCACAATCCGAAAGAGAGCAGGCATTGGCTGGAGATCATAGTATGGAGGTACACATGTAAGAAGCTCAATAACTGTACAGCCAACACTCCAAATATCTGATGCAGCACAAACTCCAGACATTTCAATGACCTGAAAAGTTTGTAATGAAGATGTCACTCCTTGGTCTACTTTGACGACTGCATCTCAAATCACACTATTTGAACTGGTTAATTTACATACTCAAGAATCCATCCAGTCAAAAATGTCATTTATATATTCTAACACAATCCACCTGAATGCATGTATTTCTAGTATGCTCAAGAAAACTCCTCACACCCCTACATGTACGTTATGCTCAAGAAAACTCCTCACACCCCCTACATGTACGTCTCTTATACTCTAGAAAACTTCTCCACCCTTGCCATCATAAAAAAATTGTTTCATATTTCACATACATATCCTAGTAAGCACAAATCAAGAACACTTCAGACCTTGGTCACCCAAATCCTATGCAGTGGATTTGCCGCTTTTACCATACAATATTTAAAGTCACAAGGATATTTTTACTAACTTTAATCAGTTCATATTGCCTACATCTATCACTCAGAATAAAGCATCTATAAAGCACAATAAGTCTTTTGAGCTTGAATTACCACCAAATCACTTACAAAACAGGATCATCAACAAAATCCCCACATTCCAAGGATACGAATTGAGTTTCAATTCCTCCAAACTGAAGGCTCATTATTTGAAGTTGCTTAAGCAATACAACAACACGCATACATCCAGTCAGCAGCAAGAAAAACCTAACCATGTTATTTAGCTAATGTAAATCACCTCCAACCATATAGTTTCCGAATTGCTACCTAAACCAGCAAATTGATAATCACTTGCACAAACGAAGAGAGAGAGAGAGAGAGAGAGAGAGAGAGAGAGAGAGAGAGAGAGATGGGAGGAGAGGAATTCACTAAAATATGATTCAATGCCTAGTTAAGAGTTACCTCGGGGGCCATCCAGTAAGGAGTCCCAACAACTGAATGTGTATTAACATCTGCCTCAGTAAGTTTAGTTGCAACTCCAAAATCTGCGAGTTTCACAAGACCCTGAAAGCAAAAGTTATTTCAGTGTTTCTACCAAGCTATTCTCTAGCTTACAAAGACAATTTCCACAGACCTGCTTAAATGAAAGAGATACACAAATAGGAGCAGAGACTAGATTAGAAAATAAGATGAATATCCCCATCTACAAGCACTGAAAGATACAAACACAAAATTGTGCAGATAAGAGATGCAATACCAGGAAACACCAGAACAAATTACATCAAAATACCTCTTTGGTTGTCAATATATTTGCACCCTTGATGTCCCGATGAATTACACCCTGTTCATGTAGATATACTAATCCTTCCAAAACCTGGTAAAAGAAAGGGCCAACTGAAACAAATGAAACCATCATAAAAGAGTTTGGCAAGCCTGAGATCGCTTTCAAACCTGGGATATGTAAACAGCCACCAATGACTCGGGAAATGGCCCAAATTTGTTGGGCTTGATTATGTTGGCCAGTGAACCATTCTCCACATACCTTTGAAATATTTTTTCCATTCAGTTAGAATTTTTTCTCCAATAGTGACATATATATATATATATATATATATATAGAGAGAGAGAGAGAGAGAGAGAGAGAGCAAAGTGAAAAGGTTCTCACTCAAGAATAATATGGAGGTGGGTCTTTGTCTTCAAAGATCCCAAGTATTTCACAATATTTTTGTGGTTCAAATTCTGTAAGATTCCCAATTAAAAATAGATGAAAATCCAGTCATATGATCGTGGTAGATGTATGAAGATGCATGAGAATATGATAACAATGTTGTGCAGCACAGTAAGTTTGGATAATCCAATGGATGATTTACCATGTTACTCAAATATTAACATTTTCATTTGCCAGAATTCCAAATAAAATTCATGATTTGCAGGACATCTTTTAATAATATAAGTCAGGGAGGGATAACACTCTGCAAGTTGCTTGCAGCTCAAGAGTATGTTAGCTGAACCCAACACAACCCAAAATACTTACGTGCAACAAAACTGCATGCAACAGAAAGGCTGTCTATCACTGGGATTTGATTAGATTGACATATAGTTGTTTATGTACACATTTGGCCAGAAGCTGAAGAAGGAGAAGTTTACCTTAAGTAAATCAATCTCTTGCTGCAACATCAACCATCCCACAAAATCATCCAAAAGAAAGCAACAATTAGTAAGTCAAATATAAAACAAACATAAATCATCAACAATTGGACTAAAAGAACCAACAGACTTGGTCCAGTGTTTCCCGCATAATTATAAGATACCAAGCAACTAATACAAGACTCAAACTTCTTTCCCGCATCATAATGTTGGAAGAAAGATTTTCAACAGTAATTTTGGTTTCTCGACTGATTAATCCTGTAGGAAAGGAAGTCCATTGTGGCTTATTACTAGGTGGCAACTTAACAAACAAGGCACGTATTGTGCTAGGCAATGCATACTGTTCATGATCCAATAATCTAAGCAACATTAGTCAAAGACCCTCTGCGGCCCCGCGGGGAGGGGGGGTGAGAGGCAACTTTTCTTGTTCACTCTCACAGACCTATCCTAAGGGGAAAATTTTCAAAAATGCACATCACATTTAAGCAATTAATGGGCAGCAAAAAATCTCAAAACCACAAATAAAAATGCGCAATACTACAATTACGACTTCAACAAGTTTAGAGGAAAGAGTCAGTTAAGACATTTTTTGGAAATTTTGGAATCACGTACAAGCAATAATGATGATACAACCCTCCAAAGGATAATTTATGCAGTTAAATGTCAAATAGCAATAAAAGAAAAGAAACAATATTGGCCAATGCTAGAAAGGTGCACCTAATGTGCCCTGTGACACGATTCTCGTTTTGCATTTTAAATAATATCATCACTTAATGGTTGTCAGGCACTAGACCTTTGCCAAGTGCAAAATCTACACCTACAGCAGCATGTACATGCACATATGAAAACTACGGTTATTGCAGCGCGTTTGACACCAAAAACATCAAAAACGAATTGGGAACAGTAAGGACCTGGTCTCATTATATCCTACCCTACCTACCTCACCCTTATTAATTTATTCCACCCCGATTCCTGATTTCTTATTCCTATTTTCCCACAATTAATTAATTTTCTTTATCATTTTTGTGACCAACTATTCAACCAGCTGGTATCTTTTAGTCAAGAGCAGTCAGAGTATGAAAGAACATCATTAGAGCAATAATTAAACATACCATAATAATGTTGAGGTCCTCTTGAGCGATATTCTCCAAAGAGACTTGCTTAATTGCAACAAAGTCTCCATTCTCCAAATCCAAGCCTTTATACACTCGCCCATATGCTCCTTTTCCAATCTCGTCACCAAGCATCTTCATCATTCAAAAATAAACACGCAAATAAATTATCAAACCTCCAGCAGCCCCATCAGACGGTAGCTATTTTATTTCTTCTCTACACTGGCTTCCACTTTAAAATAATGCCCAAAAGTTCATCAAAAACCCAAAAACCTACTCCACTAAATTATATACATTTAAACCAAACAAAATGAAAATCGGTCTATGATTTATTGTTTATTTCGAAAATATAAAAAGCTTTGCAACTTAATCATTACAATCTCTAGCCAAATTATGTTAATTGAGAGTTTAAAAGGAACAAACAGATCCAATTCTCTTTAAAAATTTTAAAAAATTATAGAAAAACCGTACATTTACCAATTCAACGAAAATGTAATAGAAATTTCCCTTAATTAAGAATGGGAATTCAAAAAAAAATTATTACATATTTGTTGTCGAGGGTCTTGGACTTGTGAAAAGCGGAAGTTGTTGTTTGCCGAGACATCTTCGGAAGGTTGATCGACGACCAATCTACGAGCTCACGAAACCCTAAGAACAGGTCTCTGGCATTTCTTCAATTTCGCCAGAGGGAGAGATAAAGTGAGCGAGAGATGGAAATGAAAAGAGTGGAGTGGGAGATAGGTTTGAATGTGAAATGACGAAAGTGGACTTGGGCGTATAACTCGCACTGTTCAGTGTATGGGGCATTTTGAGGGAGTTGGATGACAGCTGTCGATGTTAAGCGAAAACGTCCATTTTGTGTACAGGGAATAAAAAAGTCGGCCAATAAGACACCTGCTATGTTTCAACTTTACCAGCAAATATTTTTCCCATGCCGGCTGGAGTGTGGGTACCAGGTGGTTTGGCACGCATGAATGGGTTTAGGCGGTGATGGAAATTCAACTGGACTCGATGACAGTAACTCCACGTTAACATTGGTTCAGAATAAAAAGGTATTTTCCATCCAAAAGATGAATCGAAAAAAAAATTATCAATTAAGATGAATCGAAAAAGAAAATTATCAATTAAGTGTTAGTAACCCAAATCAAAATTGAATAAATATTATTTTTTTTCAATATTTAGTATAATCATATTTGGACATCAGAATCGAATAAAATCTATATTAATTTGATTTAATTGTCATGAATTGTTTGTATTAAAATATATTATGTTTTTATTTTGTTTATTTATGGTGTACTTTATTTTTATGCCTACAAGAAACTTTAACATTTTTATTTTAAAAATCATTATATTCTTGATAAAATTAAATTAATTGCACTCTTTAATTAATTTTAAAATTTAAAGAAATAGTAATGAAATCAAATGTTCATATTCTCTATTTATTTCATTACACTTAATTATGAAAAGTTTAGTTGTTCACATTTATATAAAAAGCTAAAAACAGTGTCTTAAACATTGTAATAACAAAAAGGAAAAGCAATATTCTAAGCATATAGTAAATTGATTGTGATTTAAAAAATAATACATAATTATTAATTAATGTTATAAATAACCTAACATTTTTTAATTTATAAAAATAAAAAAATTAATGAATATATCATGAGTTAAAAAAATTATTGAAAAAATTTTGTGTTGGGATAATACTAACTCCTATTGTTTTGGCCTTTCTAAGATGAGGTTGGAAAAGGCTTTTTCCTAAGTTTGGTTGAGAAATGAGATTCTAAGAAAAAATTAGAATGGCCATTCCAGTGGGAAAGGATTTTCTAATTTAAAATATTCATACCAAACATAAGAATAGAATAGATAGGTTAGATAGGCCTTTCCATTTTAACCTATTCATGCATACCAAACATTGAATAAAGAGAAATGGCGGAATAGTGAGACAGGATAATCGGCTTTACTGATTTTCATCCTTTTTTTATATCAATTATCAATAATCTTTTCTCAGTAAAACACAAATGGGTCAAAGATGGAGAAAATACAAAATTTAGAGAAAACCCAAATGGGTAGAAAAGTCTAAAAGAATGGCTTGAAGAGCTCGTCCTTTTAAAAAATCTCATACAATTCACCCTATTTCCTCTCAACCTTTGCTTCTTCTCCTCTATGATCTTTTCTACTTTCTCTTATTATTTCTACTCTCTCTTATTGTTTCTGTTCTTCTTATCATTCATTTCCTAAACCCTTCTTCATATTAATGAAGTAGTTTGGGAATTTGGGAGAAAACAAATGGCAAATACCACTACCATTAAAGGTTAACTTACTTACCAAACTTGTTAAAGGATTTGTGCTACCTGTGCAAAAATGAGATGCTAAACTAGCCATGTCAATGAATAATATTGAGAATAGTGATGAGAATAACATATCTTTTAATAGCCATGTCAAAACGTCCTAATTCTTATGATAATGCTGGACTTCTTTAATGCCGAAAGACATTTTAAAGTCATATAAAATGAGAGACATACCAATTTCTTTTGATGGCACGATTTACACTATTTATTTCGATGGCAAGATTTACACTGATTGCTTTAAGAAATTTATTATGGGTATTGTCATGGTCCACACTCGTTCCTGTAACTAACATGGCACCTTATGACTGATATCCAGTATTGCCACAGTACGAATCAGTTTTTCCCACACGAATTCCTTCTACGCATGTCTCGAACACAAGTGTTTTAGGTTTAGGAACTCGCCTTAGAGTTCAACAAGAGCAAAATAAAGCAAGGGACAACAAGTAACGTTGGCAAGCAAACACAATTCAGGCTATGTACTAAGCTACCCATGCACATTTTTACCTCTCCAACCTTCGTTCCTAAGTGAATAGACAAACGGGAATACTTAGAACAAGGTAGACTTTGAAGAGCTTTGCACACACACAAAGAAACAAGAATTACAATCTCACGACCAACCTTCCTTTCATTGACCATACAATGAATACAAGAACTCTCACTATGGTTGTGTAACGCAAAGACCAGCTTTCACTCTTTTTACCTATTTTTGGTCAGCTATCTAATTACTATCTATTTATAGGCAAAACTTTGCAACTGACTATGGCCTAGCTATTGGCCAAATATTTCACATAAAACACGTTACACGCTCTATGTTGTCTGTGTACTAACCTTGGTTGCACGCTCATGAGGCGGGCATCCTGGACGCTAATTGCACGCCCCACGTGATTCATCTCCTAAGAGCCTACGTTCTACGCCTGCAAGTCAATCGCGTGGGTCTCTCACCCATTTCTTTAGGTCTCGCGCATGTTCCCTTTTTGCGTGTTGATTTTATGCAGGTTTTCTTCATTCACACGTATCTCACACACTGGCGATGTGGCACACATACTGATCATTGATGTTGTCTTGTTTTGGCCTTGTCACACTTTGCCACATTGTTGCTTTTGCTCTAGAGTGCCAATCGTGCATACCCTATATGAATTGGTGCACCCCATGTGCTTGCTATAGAACCTACATAGATGTTTTAAAGACTATTAGATCTAAATTATTTTAATTTTGATGATTATCAAACATATGATGAAGCACACTAATATGTTTGATGAGTAGTAATCTTTGTAGTAGAAAAAAAAAAGCTAAAAAAGAAAAAACAGAATAGTTATTCGGACGCACAATGCGGACGCATTTGCGGACAGTTCAGATTGCTAAAATTGCATAGAAAGAAGGGTTGGCAAAATGTATGTGGACGAGGGTTCGAACGAGTTTGCGGACATCTGGACCACCAGAAGCTCAAATTATGTGCTGAATAGAAAACATTCGAATGAAGGTCCGAATAAGGCCTTGGACGTTCGGACTACACTTGTGGACATTCAAATCAATTTTTTTGTATTTAACAGCCAGTTTTCCCAATTTTTCTGTTTTGTTCGTTAGAACTATTTTTAACCCCTTTTTTCACTCTTATGAAAACCTTTTTGTATAGAATTAAAAATAACGTTTTGCCTACATTTATTGCAAGTGTTTAAGAGTGATTTTTTTTAAAAAAATGCTCTCCTATTGGTCTGTTCTTGCAATAGTTTGTGAGATAAAAAGTTGTATTGAATGCTTTTCAATTGGGTGAGTGGAAGTATTGAATTGTAGCACAGTATGGGGGTTGAAAGTGTTGTAAAATTCTAACTTGTCTTGGTAGAGATTCGTGTGACCAAAGTGAGGACTTTGGGTCAACTAAAACTAGGAAAAGATAGCAAGAGTGATCCCCCTTATGTATTTTTGGTTTGCTTCACCAATAATTGAAGAAGTTAATAGTGAATTAAGATTCTAGGTTAATAACTTGGGAGTGGACGTATATACTGAATTTGGTACCAAACCACTCTAAATCGGTTGTATTCTTTCCCTTATCTTTTTACATTATTGTTCATTTAATGTGCTCAATTGTGATATTTGTTTTTTATCTTGCAAGTTTTTTATTGGATGAATTTTGTTATACACTTGCACTAAATATTGTACAACCTAATTTACCCCCTCTTAGGTTGCACTTGTAGACACTAAATTTTAACGCACCTTAATAAAAAAAAAAGATAAGATAAAATAAAATAAGTGTTTTTACTTCATTTGGGGGTCTTTTGCTCTTTGGGAGTCAATTACAATTTTTGTGTATATTATGATTAATTAGTCGTATTAGGGGTAAAATAGTAATTTTATATATAAATATCCTTTTATTTTATTTTAATTTCTAAATTCATATTTTTATATTTTTATCATTTTTTTATATTTTTTAAGTTAGCGGCCTGTTTTATAATGCACCTTTTATTAGAATTTTTCGCGTGATAAAATTTCACGTGTGCATTGTATATACTTATAAATCTTTTGTAAAAATTTCATAATTTTTAGATATCGTTTGATATTTATTTACTTTTTGTCCTTTTATTTATTAAAGGCACATTTTCCGAGAATATATTGACATTAAAATTTTCTCGAGGAAAAATGTGACACGTTTCCCAATGTTCCATCAATGTCGGGTTTTCATAATGAATTTTCTTTCTTTGAGTAATATTGAATTTTCATAAGTTCATTTTAATTTTAGGAAGTCCATATTTGATTTATTTTGATTTTTGATTTTATTTTATTCTACTTACAAAGTATAAAAGATAAAAAAAAAAAAAACCAGAAGCAATAGCAGCATTGTTGCTGCTGCTATGGCTACTAAGCCATAACCACTATAGCACCACCAACTCTTCCCCAGCATTCATCATCACAATCCAATCTATCACTCATTCTTTTCCCCACTGGCATTTTCAACAGATTTTGAGGGATTTTCATAATCTTTTTTCCTTACTTCCCATCGTCACACTCATTTTTTGTCTCTCTTCCTCACTGCACATCACCTAAAAAAGACACACGAGATTCACTACACAAAATCCTCACTTTCCCTCTCGATTTCCATTGCAAATTCATCACCATCTTCATTCCCATCTCAACTCACTCACAAAATATCCATCACTCTCACACACTACACATTACATTCACATACTAGCACAAACTCTCCTCTCTCGGGCTCTCACTCACCTTCAGAGACATACTCTTGCACTCTCCTTGCACCTGTCATAAACACACTTCACTCCCACAATTCCATTCACTCACCATCACATTCAACTATACACACTACACTTCACCTGCACAGCAACACTCACACACTCACGCCTCTCTCATTGCACACAACTCATCAGAAACACTCACTACACACCACTCACCTGCACACACCAGCTCACCATCTCACTCTCACTTCACCAACACACACAACCTCACTTTGAACACTCCCCATCCTCATACAACTTCGCTTTCATCCTACACTTCACCTGCACCCTCCCACACAATTCACACACCACCATTTCACACTCACTTCAACTACACAAAATCACACTACCACACTCACAACTCATCTCTCTGCACACACCACTCCATCTCACAATTCCCTCATGACTCTATCTCACAATTCCCTCATCACTTCTCTTTGATTCTCATGGCCCTTTCCATCATCACCACTATAAACAATCATTGCAACCAGCACACTAAATTACTATAAGTCAGCCACACCACCACTATATCACTAGCCCTTCCAACTACCACTATATTACCAACCCTTCCAACTACCTTTATCACTACACCAGGATCAGCCATAGAATCTCCTCCTCCGCCTAACTTACCACCTAACACACGCGCACAATTAGCCAAATACACAAAAAAAAAAGAGAAAACCATACACACAAAAATCAAACAACATCACATGCAACTCCAAACTATCATAAAACAACCCACATCGCCACCATTTCCTCATCACCACCAAGCTGTAGTTCATCTCAACTATGGACAGCCGCCATCCACTGCCAATCGCAGCCTCGCCTCCACCTCATCCCTACACTCCACAGTCGCCCGCCATTTCCCAAATCCAGGTAAAGCTTGTCGCGTCCCAAAAATCGTGGGTAAAAAGAGGTGCTAGTGGGGTCGTTGACTGTCGCGTCCCGAAAAGATGGTCCGGTCTCGGTGACCCTTTCAAAAATAAAGGTTTTTGAAAAACCGTACGTGTGTGAGAAAAATCAAATTTTAGTAAAAAAGTATATTTTTAAGAAAAATGGTATTTTAAAAGAAAACAAGGCCGGGACTAAAAATACGACAGGTTTGGCCAAATAATTTTTGAAAAAGGATTTTATTTTAGAAAATGGAGTCGCCACTTGGTACTGAGTTAGGGTGTACCAAGTCACCCGAAAAAATTGTTTAGACAAAACAAAAAGTAAAATTTTTAGAAAAATAATTTTAAAACCCTTTTTCGACTCCGGTCTACGAAAAACGAGAAAAAAATGTCCGGGAGTCACATTTGAAGAAAGGGAAGGCAAAGGTTTGTGCCTAAGACACTCTTTCAACCTAGCCGAGACTAGTTGCGAGATTTAATCAAAATTTCCTAAATTAACCCTAGATTCTATTGCGTTTGGATGTATCTATATGAATGCAAATCCTAAGTCTAAATATAGGTATCGGGAGGGTCGAAATGTTCCGTCGAGACTTGGTCGGAATTATCGCATTAATTGCAAAACCCGAGTTGAGACCTCGAGGGAGTCATGAGTGTGAATGCAAAAATGAAATGCAAAAAGAAAAGAAAATAATAATATAGATAATAAATGGCCGAAGAAAGTGAGAATGCAACATGACAGGTACGGGGAACTAATAACTCATGACTGGATGTTTCTACTCACGGAGGGGGGAACGGCATGTACGCCACCGCTTCCCACGTGAGTAGGCGACTATTTCTAGTCGAATCACGCAAATGTCCTAATTTTTAAGTGAGATGCAACCTAAATGTCATGCATTTGGAGATGCGTCAAAATAAATAAATAAATAATAATAATAGTGATAATAATAAAAATCATGCAGAATGGAAAGAAAACTAAAGTGTGTGAAATGAAAAATGCACACGAATGAACCTAATCACTAAAATGTCCTAAAGGTCCAGCGTTGGACTAGCCCATTCTAAAAATCCCACTAGCTTTGGACTAGTGGGAAAAAGATAAGCCACAACTAGCGTTGGACTAGTGTATTGACGGAATACTAGAAATCATGAATTAAACATTAAAGCATGAATTAAAAGTAAATTAGACATATATAAGCATATAAAATCACATAGGAGCACATAACACATAAGCATAATATTCTAGATGCAAAAATCCTAAGGAAAGCGGTAAAAGAAATAAACATATAAGCACACAAAAGCAAATAAACCCTAACTATTACACCGGGGGGCTTGATTTACAATTTAAGGGGGAAATTAAAATGCCCTATCTATTACACTTTCTATCTAATTACACAATTTTTACTAAAATACGAGAAAAATAACCTAACTATTACATTGACTAGCTAAATACAAAATATTATATTTTTTCAAAATAATAAAAATTCAAAATTTAAACAAATTAACTATGTAAATACACAACAAGTATATAAAATAAGAAATAAATGAATAATAATAAAAATAATACATAAAATCACATTAGAGCATATTAGAGCACATAAAGAGGCAAATAACAAGAAGTCGGGATACCTCTTTGGAGACCAGGTACCAAAGCTTAAAAACGAACACACAAGTTAAACGGACAACTATTGAATAAAATAAAGTGGAAAATACGAAATACTAACACATTAGAAGAATGTAAATTATAGCAAGTTAGAGTGGGAAAATAAAAAAGTAGAGTAAATTGGGACCAAATAGTAAATTTAAACTAGTTCAGGACAAAAATTAAAAACTTACACAAGTCTAAGGCCAAAAATATAAATTAACGCAAATTGGGGGCAAATAATAAATTATAACAAACTAAGGGGACTAAGGATAAAATTCTATAAGACTTCGAGAGGTAAAATAAAACAAATAAATTCAATCTGAGTAGAGATGCAAAATTAAAGTAAACCGGGTGATCAAAACAATAAATTTTATCAAAAGTGAGACAAATTATAATTATTCCAGCAACTAATGGGGCATAATTGCAATTAATAAAGGTTTGATTGAAAGAGATTAAACCTAAAGGGGGTCAATCTATAATAGTAAGGACTAATTTGCAGAAATCAAAAGTATTAAGGGGCACATTAAGACTAGTCAAAAATCCTAAGGCCTGAAATGTAAATAATTATCTTGTAATAAATTAGGCAAAAACAAGAAATCCCAAACTAAATATTAAAAAATAAATAAATAAATAAATAAATAAAATAAAATAATAATAACAACTAACTAGATTCACTAGATAAATTAAATTAATGCAATCAATTAATTAAGCTAAAACTAAATTAACCAGTCAAACATATTAATTAACTAAATTAATAAAGCAAATCAAAGCAAAACAATTGATTTATCAAACTACATAAGGAAAAAAAAATATTTCACAATCTGAAACCTAAAGCCCAAAAATCCCAATCACACATTAATTTATTTCTGATCAATTTCTTCTTCCTCTATTTTCTCTCCCCTGCTTTTATTTCTTCCCTTCTTTCTCCAGCTCATCCCTGTTTCTAACCTTCGCCTCTCTCCTTCTCCTTTTCTTCTCTGATTATCCTCCGAAAGTTGCTCTCTTCCTTTTCTTTCTCTCTGCAACTCCTCCACCGAATTTTTCTCTTTCTCCTCTATTTCTTTTCCTTTTCTTTTCTTTTCTGGCTGCCCTCTTCTTCCTCACTTCATCTGCTATCTTCTTTCTGCTTTAATCTTTCCCTTGACCTCTCTCTCTCTCGTGCTCTCTCCCTGGGTTTCTTTTCTTTCGGTTTCTCTCCCTCTTTCTTCTAACTCTCTCTTTTCTATCTCTCTATTTCTATTAATCTCTCTCTTTCTCTTTTTAAATTTCTTCACTGAAATTCCCGTCTGATTTCTCACTCCCTCTCTCTGTGATGGCATACAGGGGTGAGCTGAGAGGGAGGTTTATGGAAATTGGTGCCACAGTGAGTTGTGCAGTCAAAAGGACAATGACGATGGTAGTATAGTCTGGCAAGCGATTTGAGGATTGGGCTAGGATTTGCAATAACGGCGGCAATTAGGGGAGGTCAGACGAGATATCTGAAATTGACTAAGAATGTTCGCAGCTGAAGAGAGGGTTGTGGGGGGTGGAATTCGCTGAGGGTTTTATTGAACATTTGATTATGTTTATTGCTGTTTCTTTTGCATGTTTGGGCAGGGAGGAGAGGGACTTGATGATTGTTGGGCATTCGTATGATGGTTGAGCTGGTCTGTGTAATTGAAAGGCAGAGGGCTGGGATGTTAGTTTCTGTGTGTGCATGCAGGTTGAAATTGCAGATTGAATGGGGCTAGTAGGTGAGGATGGTGGTTATTGGAATGGGTTATTGGGATTATTTTGAGATTATGCCAGTGATGGAGGAGACGCAGGGCTATTTGGTCAATGGAGATAGGTGCTGAGGGGCAGAGGACTGGGGATGTTCATGATCTGATGATTGGGAAATGGTTGCTGATGAATAAAATGATTTTTGTGCTTGTGAATTGGTTTTGAGTGCGTTTGTGCAATCCATGTATGTTTGTGTGCCAGTGACTTTGTCTATGTGTGTTTATCTCTGATGGTTCTGTTTTGCAGGTGACGATGGGTGTTTTGGAAGTGGTTGTTCTACTGATGGTGATGGAGGGCAGTTGGGTGGTTGTTTCTGGTGAAAGGTTTGGCTTTTTAGGGTGAATTTGTTGATTTTCTTACAGGTTATGGAGGTGAGGACAAGAAGAATTGAGGGAGCTGCAAACTTTGAGTTTTGTTGTCAGGGGATTGTAGTTGAATTTATGTTTGTGATAGTGCTGTTTGCGGTGGTGTGTGGGTTATGAGGGTGATTGTGAGACAGTGGATGCTGGAAGCTGGCAGTGGTAGGGTGGTTCTTTGTTATGAGGTTATTGAACCTATTTTGGTGAATTACCGGGGGTTATTGTGTAGGTTTGCAGTGAATTTTGATGTTTTGTTAATGAATTGGAGGAGAATTGAAACACTTCTGGGTTTGTTTCTGTGTGTAGACAGTTTGAAGACGGAGTTTTTGCAGAAGGCGATGGTGATGCTGTTGTGTGAGGGTACTGATTGGTGGTGAAAGCAAGTGGTGGAGGAGAGCTGGTAAGGTTCCGGTGAACTGGTGGATGGGTGGTGGTAGAAGGGTGGAGAGGCAGTGGAAGAGGGAGGAGAGAGACGATGGGAAGAAAAACCCATAACAGGAGATCCAAGAACATCACATAACAAAACCCAGATAACAAGAACAGAAGCCAGAAATCAAAACAATGAAACAAAAAATTCAGTCCAAAAATTCCAGATAGATGATTGCACATAATCAGATTCTTAGAAAAAAAAATAAAAAGGAAAATAAACTAAAATCAAAAGAAAAATGAAGAACTCACCTTGAAGCTTGGGGACCTGACGATGGACAGTAAAAAAATGAAGTTGAGAACCAGACGATGAATAGTAAAAATGAAGTTGAGAACGGCTGTGTGTGTTTTTGAGTGTGTAAAGTGTGTGTTTTAATCTAAAAATCACAAAAGCAAAAGTGTTTTAGGGTTTTCCTCTTTTTTCTCCTCTTTTTAAAATTCTTAAGTGAGGTATTTATACTGCACAAGTCTTAACCTCCAATAAATGATTAAAAGACCAAAATACCCTTGACTACAAAAATTACAACTTTATCATTTAAAAATTTATTCTTTCACAATAATAATAAAAAAATCAAGAAAAATGTAAATAATAAATTCATTAACACTAATTCACTCCGAAAAAAATTAGAAACTTAGAAACATGTTTAAAATCTAAAAAAGAATTTGGGACCAAAAAACTGGTGAAAAATGAGTTTGGAATGTGAAATAACAATTTTGCTCTTGGATGACAAAAATTCACAGAAAAATAGTTATTGTCCTCAGAAAAATTATCAAAAATTACAAATAAGTTTAAAACATTAGAAAATGCATTTTTGACTCAAAATTGATGAAAAATGAATTTAATTTGTAAAATGACGATTTTGCCCTTGGACAATGAAAATTCACAGAAAAATAATTATTGCCCTAAAAAAATTACCAAAAACTAAAAATTAGCTTAAAACACTGGAAAATACATTTTTGACTCAAAATTGGTGAAAAATGAATTTAATTTGTAAAATAACGATTTTGCCCTTGGGCAATGAAAATTCACAAAAAAATAGTTATTGTCCTCAGAAAATTAAGAAAATTCAGAAACATGCCTCAAGAATTTAAAAAATGAATTTGGAGCTTAAAATGAGCTAAAATGGCATTCGTGAGGCTAAATTACCATTTTGCCCTTATGCTGGTAAGAATATAAATAAAATAAAAAATACCAATTAAATCTAAAAAAATATATAAAAAATTATCAAATTCACATAAAAATAAAAATATGAATTTAAAACCCCCAAAAGCTAGTAGAAAAATATTTACAGATAAAATTACTATTTTGCCTCCCAGTGTTTGAAAATAAATGGTGTGTCAAAATTTGGTGTCTACAAAGCTTTCACTCATTTTCTTTCCATTACTGTACTTATCCTTTTGGTTGATAATCAATTGGATTAAAAATTTGAAAATTTGATTTTAGAAAGGGATTTAGAGATTTGAGGGGAAAAGTAAGAGAGAGCACACGAGAATCAATTCTGTCTGAAGAGAAGAAAGATGAGAAAAACTATTGAGCCAAATACTTGATTTGTTCCATGTCCTCCACCCATTGTCCACTTCCTTCCTTGATGCTTCCTATAAAATTAATCTTTTTTATCAGAAAAGGAGAGAACCAAACTTAGGGGAGGTTTAAGCAAGGACTCTCTCTTCTCTCTCTTTTTCTTTTTCCACATCTCGTGGGATTCAAATTTTAAATTTCCAGCTACCTTTTTCGGCAATCTCTTGGCCGGATTCTCATCGGATTTCACTTCTAGGGTTTCTTTTACCTTATACTAGCCTTCATAGTTGTCCCCAGGCTTTAGGAGGGCAGTTCTCTCAAACTTCTAAGCCGCTGAATCGTTCATTCATGGAAGTAGTTCTTAATGCTACTCCATCTCCCATTAAGATCAAGCATTTATCAGCTTATAAAAGAGAGCCAACTGTTTCTTTCTCTAAGGAAGATATCACAAATGTAATCCTAATTTTGATAATAACAAACATCATCTTTGCTAATCACACTTGTTTAGTATTGTGGAAGGTTTGGAACAGGTATTGAAATATTTGGTGAAAATTAAAAGTGATCGACCACCTGTTCGGATGCTTCATAAATGCTTAGGAGGTCTGAAGTATGTTCGAACACAGTTTCGGATGTCCTATCACCTGTCTGAAAGTGTCCCAAAATTTTGAAAAACTTTCGGACACGTGAAAATAAGGTTTCGAATGTTCATTCATTCATCTGACAAAGCCAGAAAAATTCCAGAAACCATCAGACACAGGTTCGAACGTTCTTTCAGTCATCCGGTATAGAAGTAAAAATTCTAGAAATTTTCAGACATCCTTTCGGATATATCTTTAGACGTCCAAAACATTCCAGAAAAGCCAGTATGAATCGGACTATGGTTTGAACAACAAGCACCTTCTTCAGTCATTCGAAAATAATGAAATCAATGCAGCAAAGAAGAGATCGAATGTTGGTTCGGACAACAACAAGATGTTCGGTCTTCTGAATGTCCCAACAACTATTTTTTCCTGTGTTTAATGCATGACCGTGGAAGGATAGTTGAAGGCCATTTAGTAATGTTGTATAAAAGCTATGAAATCAAAATTAATTGTAACTGTTGTATTGGATATATAAAGGCATTGAATAACTATCTTGAGTAAGAAAATCTTACAATCCTTGTAATAGTGTATTAGATTGTGAGTTCTTTATTGAGAGTGTAATTCTTCATTTGTATAGTTGAAAGGTTAGCAAGTGTCCTATAAAATTTCTTAGCTCAACTAGAAGGGTGTTTAGGGTGAGTGAGAAGTGAGCATTTCTTTGTACAAAGTGGTAGAGATTCAACCTCAAGAGAAGGAATTCAAGTATATTGCAACTTCAAGTTTATTGAAACTTGGAAGTTTTTGTGGTTTAATGTATTCATTCTCTCATTTATTTAATTTCAGATTATTGTTATTCTTTGATAAGTTTGATTGTTGTTTTTAACAACATATTTGATCATCTAGTGATACGTGCGTGGTGACACCTGTCTCAATTTTTGAAACTTCACCAAAAGATGTCATTATTTGGGCATTGGATGTTCACTATTTAGCATCCATTCAAGAGAAGAAAGGTTGGTGCTCACACTTGAGATCAAGGGTATGAGGCAAAATCTTCAACGGACAGAACCAGTAGCCAGTCAAAAGTGAGTTAGACATTCTGATTGAGGCCACTCCCTAAGCCATGCCGCGGCCTTCGCAACAGCCTCCATAAAAAAGTGTGCCAAGGCCAGAATAGCTTCTAACCAAGGCCACACCTAAGGCTGCCCTGCTGCCTAGCCGCGGCCTTCGTCCGCATCTTTGGAATTTTATTGTTTTAATTAGTTTTAGTTTAATTTTTAAGTTATATTTAATTTAGACTTTCCATATTTATCTCTTAGGGCTTGTACGCCTGTATAAGGCTGGTTATTGTAGGATTTTCATAAGTTTATGTTGAATTATAATTTAGTCAATGTAAATTGATGTTTTCTCTCTATGAGAGTTTCATGAGTTCTTGAGATGAGAACTTATTCTACCTTTTCAAGAGTGATTCTTGTGAGATCTACTTTATACCTTAAGTTCTAATTAACAAGTGTGATTAGGGTCTAGGTTTTCTTCTTGTTAGATTCAAACGCTTTCATTCCACTAGGTTGGATTGGGGTTGAGTGATTCGACGAGATTTTGTATTCTTTGATAATTTGGTCCAATTCTACAGGAGGGATTAGATTGGGTTATCGCCTGATCCTTCAAGATGGTCTTTTGGAGATGTTTCTGTGACACACGAAAAGGGAGATCAACCCGGATTGTGTCATTTAGTCAACTTGGTAAATTTCTATTTTGTCATAACTTGCTATGACTAAGTAAAGTTTAAAAAGGGAACCTAATTCAACTCCCTCTTAAGTTGCACCAAGGGCCTACAATTGGTATCAGAGCTTGAACTCTATTTTTAATAGCCTAACAAGCTAGGAGTGATCCATGACAACTTCTAACAATGCTTTGTTTTTAGAAGGCCAATCATTACTAGACCTCTTATGTTCAATGAGGTAAATTACAGTAGTTGGAGAGATAGAATGGAGATATTCCTGCAATCTATAGATATTTATTGAACTTTGGTACATTGTGAATGAAGGACCATATGAAGCTTATGTTGATGATCCTATTACCAGTAGAAGGAGGCCAAAGACTAGACAAGAACTTACTCATCTAGATAGAACAAACCTTATTCTAAATGCTAAGGTTATGAATGTATTGTACAGTGCTTTAGATACTAATGAATCTACAAGAATGAAGGGATGTAAAACGGCAAAAGAGATTTAGGATAAATTGAATGAAATTCATGAGGGTAGTGATAGTGTCAAGGAACAAAAGAAAATCTTACTAGTCACTAAGTATGAATCTTTTAAGTTGGAGCCTCATGAGAATGTAGACAAAATGTATTGCTGTTTCAATGATATTATCAAGAATCTTGAGGCTTTGCAAAAGAAATACACCTTGGGTGAAAAGAATAGAAAAATCTTGAATGCATTGCCTAAAGAGTGGGAAAGCAAAGTTACGGCTATAGAAGAAGCCAAAGACTTGAATTCTATGTCTATTGAATCTCTTATAAATTCTCTAACCTTGTTTGAATTAAAGTTGAAATCTAAGGTTCAAGAGGAGGAAGAGACAAAAGCCAAGAAGAACATAGCATTGAAGTCTTCACAAGATGATGAAGACAACTTCTCTATTGATGGCGAGGATATGGATACGGATGATCATAACTTAGCTGTACTCACAA
This sequence comes from Mitragyna speciosa, assembly GCA_024721245.1. Classification (NCBI taxonomy): domain Eukaryota; kingdom Viridiplantae; phylum Streptophyta; class Magnoliopsida; order Gentianales; family Rubiaceae; genus Mitragyna; species Mitragyna speciosa. The sequence continues at coordinate 15,807,647 of CM045560.1, read as the reverse complement.
AGAGCTTCAAGAAATTTCTCACAAACAAAAGGAAATTTAGAAGAGGAGGGTCAAGCAACTTCAATCAATCAAGCTCTTCAAGAAATAAAGAAAAGCAAGAGGCATCAAAAAAGCAAAATAATAAATGCTTTGGGTGTGGGCAACTTGGACACTACATGAATGAATGTCCCTCAAAGAAGAATAAGGAGGAGAGAAATGAAAGAAAAACAAGATTCAACAACTTCCAACTTATATGGAATGAGTGCAACTCCGATGGAGAGATTGAGGAAGAAGAAGAAACCGCTCAAATGGCTTTCATGGCAATTGGTGACAATGAGGTATCTTCAAGTCATTCATCCATAGATAAAAATGCATGTGATGTTTGTGATGATGAGGATGATGATCTTGAAAATTGTGTTTTCAAATTGCACTCAAGTTCAAAAGAATCATATCTTAGAAATAAAGAATTGAAGTTGAAAATTAACTCTTTATTATGTGAGAGTGCTAGACTTGTTCAAGAAAATAAAAGTTTAAGATATGAGAATAATGAGTTGAAGAAAAAGCAAAGTTGATATAATTTGGAATCTTGAGGATTTGAAAAAGAAATTAGATGAGAGATCTTCTTTCCACAACAAAATAAAGAGTGAACAAGAGAGTTTGAAGAAGAGAATGAGTAAACTCAGTGATTTTCTTGGAAAGCAAAAACAAGAAGTTTTAGAGAAGGAGATAAATACTAGGAGCATGCTTGGTACAAATAGATTCACATTGTATAGAAAGAATAGAATTAGATTTATTAGACCTATGCATGTGAACAATGCTCAAATTACATGCAATTTTTGTTGTCAAGTAGATCATATGAAAAACAATTGTTATATTAAGAAAAATATGAGACAAGGTATGAAAGCTATGCAGATTGTCAAGGATTGTGCTAACTCTTATGGACCCAAAAATTAAAAAGGGTACCAAATGTTATTTTTTAATTCTTTTGTGTAGGTTTGTTTCAAAAATACTACCAAGAAGTTAAAGTGGTTCATTGATAGTGGATGCTTAAAACACATGACCGGAGATCCATCATTGTTTGTCAAGCTAAAAGAGTAGCGGAAAAGTCACCTTTGGAGACAACATGAAGGCTAAAACCATTGGAGTAGGTGATATAGGTAACAATGATGAAACTTTTATTCAAAATGTTTTACTTTTTGAGAATCTTAGTTAAAACTTATTGAGTGTTAGTCAATTGTGTGATAGAGATTTATTTGTTTAATTCAAAAAGCATGAATGTTTGGTGCTTGACTCTAGTTATAATGTAGTTTTTAGAGGTAAGAGGCATAATGACATTTATGTAGTTTATCTAGATAGGATAGATACTAATAGGATTAGATGTTTTAAGGCTATTATGATGATCCTCGGCTTTGGTATAGAAGACTTTGTCACTTTAATATGGACTTGTTGAGTGAGTTATCTAGGAAATAACTTGTCAGAGGATTTCCTAAAATTAAATTTGAAAAAGACAAGATTTGTAATGCTTGTCAATTTGGAAAACAAACCAAGGTCTCTTTTAAACAAAAAAATTGTGTTTTTACTACGAGAATTTTAGAGCTTTTACATTTGGACTTATTTGGTTCTACTCAAGTAGCAAGTTTTGGGGGAAAAGATATGCTTTTGTTATTGTAGATAATTATTCAATATACACTTGGGTACTATTTCTTGCACATAGGGATAAGGCTTTTAAAAATTTTATTTCATTGTTTGTAAAAGTTCAAAACTTGTTAAACTTGACTATTGTGAAAATTAGAAGTGATAATGGAACCGAGTTTAAATATTGCTGCTTTCCAAATTTTTGTGATTACAATGGTATTACACATGAATTTTGTACTGTACGAGTTCCTTAACAAAATGGTGTTGTTGAAAGAAAAAATAGAACTTTTCAAGAAGACCTATTTTAAACAAAACTTCTTATGAACTCTTGTTTGACAAAAAGCCAATTGTTGGCTATTTTAAAGTTTTTAGATGTAAATGTTTTATTTTGAACATCAAAGAACACCTTGGCAAGTTTGACAAGAAAACGGATGAAGGTATCTTTTTGAGATATGCTAGTGATAAAGAGCCTATAGAGTGTACAATAGGAGAACCTCAGTAGTAGAAGAGGCTATTCATGTTACTTTTGATGAATTACCTGATATTGTTACAAAGGATATTAGTGAAGATAATGATATGTGTGTTCAAGAAAATTAGAAAATTTTTCTCTTTTAGAAGGTGATAGTGCACCTAAGGAAGTGGTTATCTCTAGTGAAGATATAATTGATGAAAAGAAAGATGATGAAAATACTAAGATTTTACCCAAAGCTTGGAGATTTGCACCCAATCATCCTAAGGAGCTCATCATAGGTGGTCCTTTCGAAAGGGTTAGAAATAAATCCTCTACTAGGCCTTTAGTAGACAACTTTGCGTTATTATCCCAACTTGAGCCAAAGAATGTTGAAGATGCTTTGAAAGATGATTTTTGGATAGTAGCTATACAAGAGGAACTGAATCAATTTGAGAGAAGTAAAGTATGGACTTTGGTAGAGAGACCGTTAGATCACCCGGTTATAGGCACAAAATGAGTTTTTAGAAATAAGTTGAATGATAAAGGTAAAATAGTGAGAAATAAAGCAAGGTTAGTTGCCAAAGGTTATGCACAAGAAGAAGAAATTGATTTTGATGAAATCTTTGCACCGGTTGCTAGGCTTGAATCCATAAGGATGCTACTTGCATATGCATGTTTTAAAAATTTCAAGTTATTTCAAATGGATGTGAAAAGTACTTTTTAAATGGTTTTATTGAATAAGAAATACATGTCGAACAACCTCCCAGTTTTAAACATGAAAGTTTTACAATTCATGTTTTCAAACTTTTTAAAGTTTTATATGGATTAAAACAAGTTCCTAAAGTTTGGTATGAGAGGTTTAGCAATTTTTTAACTGATAATGGTTTTAAAAGAGGATATGTAGAAACTACACTTTTCACGAAACATCATGCAAATGAATTTCTCGTTGTTCAAGTGTATGTTGATGATATTATTTTTGGTGCTACAAATGAAAATCTTTGTAAAGAATTTTCACTTATTGATACGAATCCTGTGACCATAATTCCTATATCCAAGTTTCACCAATGAATAGCATCATCTTGTGCAAATTGGAGGTTTCAACGTGGTCAAAACATGGCAAGAGAGCATGGAAGATGGCTTACTTAGCATCCATTGAAGGGGCCAAAGGCTGGTGGTCACGTTTTAGGTCTAAAGTGCGAGAACGAATTTTCAAAGGACAAGACCAAAAGCCAGTCGCAGACATTCTGTTGGAGGCCGCACCACAGGCCGTCCCGCGGCCTTCCCCTATGGCCTGGATCAAAATGCGTGCCAAGGCCAGAATTGCTTCTGACCAAGGCTGCCTAAGGCCGCCCCGCAGCCTTGCCTGCGGCCTTCGTCTGCAGCTTAGAATTTTTATTGTTTTAATTAATTTTAGTTTAATTTTTAAGTTTTATTTAATTTAAACTTTCCATATTTAGTTTTAGGGTTTGTACGCCTATATAAGGCTAATTATTGTCGTTTTATTATTATTACAATTGTTGAATTATGATTTGATCAATGAAAATTGGTTTTCTCTCTTTGAGAGTTTCATGAGTTCTTGAGATGAGAACTTGTTTAGCCTTTTCAAGAGTGATTCTAATTAGGTTTTCTATACCTTAAGTTCTAATCAACAAGTGTGATTAGGGTTTAGGTTTTCCTCTTGTTAGATTCAAACGGTTTCATTCCATAGGGTTGGATTGGGGTCGAGTGATTCAATGAGAGTTTGTATTGTTTGATAATTTCGTCCAATTCTGCGGGGAGGATTGGATTGGATTGTCGCCTGATCTTCAAGACGGTCCTTTGGGAATGTTCCTGTGTGAAGATTCAAGGGTTTTAGGAGCGTCGCCTTCCTAGGGTCCCCGTTTTTCTCCGTCACTTATAATGCAAAATGAATTTGAAATGAGCATGACGGGAGAGTTCAAATTTTTTCTTGGTCTTCAAATTCATCAATTGAAAAATAGAATTTTTATAAATCAAACCAAATACGCAAAGGAGTTATTTAAAAGATTTGGTATGGAGAATTCAAAGGAAGTAGGCATTGCTATTTACAAAGGGAAAAGGTAGATGAAAAAGGCTATAGATGCATGATTGGTAGTTTGCTTTATCTTATCGCTAGTAGACCCGATATTATATTTGCTGTTTGTCTTTGTGCGAGATTTCAATTTTGTCCTAAGGAGACTTATTTACTAGCCATCAAATGGATTCTTAGGTACCTCAAAGGTACGTTAGACTTCGGACTTTCGTATCTTAGAACCCATGTTTTTGATCTTGTGAGGGTACTCTAACGCTGACTTTGTCGGATGTAGAATGGATAGAAAAAGCACAAGTGAGACTTGTCATCTTCTAGGACAGTGCTTGGTATCTTGGTTTAGCACAAAACAAAGCTCTATTTCTTTGTCCACAGCAGAAGCCAAGTATATTGCTGCGGGTACATGTTGTGCTCAGTTACTTTGGATGAAACACACGCTTTCAGATTTTGGTTTGTAGTTTCAAAATGTGCCTATTAAGTGTGATAATACTAGTGCCATCAACTTAACTAAGAATCCCATTCAACATTCTAGAATCAAACATATTAACATCAAACATCATTTCATTAGAGATTGAGTTCAAAAAGGTGAGATTAGTGTTGATTATTGTATGCACAAGTGATCAGTTAGCTGATATTTTTACTAAAAGTCTATGGATGACAAACACAAGATTGTGTATTGTGCTTTAAAAGTTGAATTGATGGATGCATTTTTGCTACGCTTGTTTTATTTTGATAGAGCTTCTTTTGAGCTTTGTGATGATTTTCTACGTGTTTTGTGGCAGAATTGTAAGAGCAATGATTATTGCATCCTTATGCATGACAAGTTCAAACACTTGGTAGGAATTTACGAGTTTCTTAAGGAAGCTTACAAGTTAATATTGCAAGGTAAGCATAGTTATGTGAATATGATTTTCTTTGTTACTTATTCTTGCCTTTATGTTGTAGGCGATTCGAAGATGAATCTTTTCAAAGAGGGAGGGAATGATAGGAATCCAAGTGCTTCAACTCACTATAAAAATGTGAAAGGAATAAGCTTTGAAGAGTGCAAGCATGGATACCATTTTAAAGCCTTCAAGTTAGGAGTTATGGATCCAATAGCTCGAGTGAAACTCAAGAATGAAATTCAAGCAAGGAATTTGGGTCACAAGTTATGTTATCGGCTTTGGATCAAATCTACATACAAAGAAGGCCCAAAAGAAGCAAATAAGTTTCCATATCATGCGTACAAGGGGCTGGTGATGTGTTCGTGGTTTAGGATGTTTTCCATGTAGATGAGCTTATCACAATTGAGCTAATGGAGCTATGGATTATCTATCTAGCAACCATATGTTGGTGTTCAAAGTTTAAGTCTAGAGTTCAAGGGAGAATTCTAGAAGGAATGGAAGGATTTGGACGACTTGGTTCGTGGGTTCTTATGGAGTGATGATAGGATCCAAGGAGCACCTGCACACTTCAAGCTAAAGGAGTTTGTCAATGTTCGTGAGTTACGAGTTACCCTAATCTGGTGATGTGCGCACGGTTGCGTTGCCAAGAAAGTCTTGGATTTCAGGTATGCAACTCGTTGAACTCAAGACCTCGTTTGATTCGTGAACCAAGGAACCCTTGACGTGGAGTTGTTTTGCCTTGAATCTTCCCTTGAAGATGAGCACGCCTATGGAACAACTAGACTAGACCAAGTTGAGTGAGTTCAATCGTCTAACCTAATTAGCTCTAAAGACTTGATCAAAAACACAAGAAAAACTCTAAGCGAAGTTGGTGGTCGCCACAAGCAAGCTTGATAAGACCAAGAGTAGTTCTTAATCGACAAAGAACCAAGAAAATTCTCAAAGAGAACACACAATATTTCTGAAAATTCTTATAAAATTCGTAACTAATAATATGGCCTATAAATAGGCTTACAAAGAACATTCTAGAGTTGTGGAAATAGCTTAACTTCTAAGACAAAACCTATACTAATGAAACTACCAAAACAAAGCATGAATTAACTAAAATAACTAAGTCTATTACAACTTAAAGACCCTAAAAATCGTAGCTAATAAACCCTAATGGGCTGGCGGTCCATTAAGCCCACAAAACCATCAATTGGACTTTAATTCTTCAAGCTCCCCACTCGTGTGGCCCATGAAGTCCTCATCCAATGTTTGTTCAACCCAAATCACATTAATGAGTTGTTTAGATTGCTCCTTTGAGCCCAATTGCAAAGCCTCCTCATATGAGTCCAATATGAGTCCATGCAAAGCATCCTTCATTCTTCTAGTTCTTGCTCTAGTCATTGGACCATCCAAACCTTTAAGCACATCATTAGAGCTCCTCAAACTCGATCCATCATCCTTGGAACGTCCCCCTTGAAGGTCTCCAACTTGGGACTCATCATTCCCTCCTTCCTCGAAAGGATTCGTCCTCGAATCACCGTTATCTTGTTAATGGCTCTACAATTAACACACATGCGCCATGAACCATCTTTCTTTGGCACTAAAATCACAGGCACAGCACATGGTGAAAGACTTTCACGCACAAACCCTTTCCCCACAAGTTCATCTACTTGCCTTTGTATCTCCTTAGTCTTTTCAGGGTTTGCTCTATACGCGGGGCGATTTGGAAGGCTTGCACCAGGTATGAAGTCAATTTGGTGCTCAATCCTTCTAAGTGGTGGTAAACCATGTGGTACTTCTTCAGGAAATAAATCTTCAAAACTGTGAATCAAAGATACCACAATACTAGGCAATGAGTCATCAATTTTATTCAAAGAAATAGAAATAGAAGAAGTAGAAGTAGACGAAGACAAGTAAAAAGAACTATGAATGTCTTTATATAAAACCAAAAACAATTGTTATTTAGCTTCCAAAGCCTCAATCACTTCACTCTTTGAAGCAAATACATTCATTTTTTTTTTCTCTTTCTTCAAATCCCGATTAGTTTCTTCTTTCTCCTTGGAAGTTACGCCACCCTCTTTTCCCTTGGAAATCTATGACTCCTTTCCCTCTTGAGGCAATCCGCCACTTTGCAATTGGTTTTGTTCCTCCCTTGCTTTGAATTCTCTTGCAATTCTCACTTGGTCAGCATGTGCTTCAGATGGTGCAATAGAACCCAAAGTCACCTTACGTCCTTCCCACATGAAAGAGTACCTATTTTTGAAGCCATCATAGGTAACCCTCCTATCGAATTGCCATGGACGCCCAAGTAGAATATGGCATGCCTGCATAGGAACCACGTCACACCATACTTCATCCTTGTACTTGTTGATGGAGAATGGCACCAACACTTGCTTGGTCACCTTCATGTCTCCAGTTTCAACCAACCAATGCAACTTACATGGCTTGGGATGTCTCTTTGTTTCAAGCCCCAATTTATCTACAAACAAAGTAGAAGCAACATTAGTACATGAACCACTATCAATAATCATGCTACATACCTTGTTTTGCACGGTACACCTAGTGTGGAAGATATGATCCCTTTGAATGTTCTCCTCATCCTCCATAGGTGCAATACTAAGTGCTCTTCTAATCACCAAAATCTCTCCATGATCGCCTCCCCAAGGAGCATCTTCATCACTTCCTCCCTCCAATGGAGGCATCTCCCCATCATCATCACTAGAGGCCACACTTGCTACCTCTCCATCATCAAATATCACTATTGTCCTTTTGTTTGGACAATTTGTAGCAATATGTCCAAAGCCTTGGCATTTAAAGCATTTAATCTCCCTTTGCCTTTGCTTAAAAGCAACCTCTTTCCCCTTAGAAATTGCTTTAGAAGAAGTAGAAGATGAAGTAGAATTTCCCCCCCCCCCAATGTTACCTCGATTTGGTTGAGTAGAGAAACGACTTTGATCACCACTTCTTACCTCTCTTCTTGGTTGATCTTGCCTCCAAGAAACACGATTTGATGGAGTGGATAAACCCCTAGATCGTCTCCCTTTGATTTGCCTCTCCACCTTGATGGCCATGTCCACCAAGTCATGAATGTCTAGGTAGTGTTGTAGTTCCACCTTTTCAGCAATTTCCACCTGCAAACCCGCAACAAACCTCGCCATTGTAGCTTCACTTTCCTCCTTAAGATCAGCCCTAATGATGAGCATCTCCATCTCCTTGTAATACTCATCAACAGTCATAGAGCCTTGCTTCAATGTTTGAAGTCTATGGTGGAGGTCACGAGTATAGTAACTTGGCACAAACCTCTTCTTCATAATTGCTTTCATCTCACGCCAAGTCCTCACGGGCTCCTCGTCACATCTCTTTCGTTCCCTAACAAGCTTATCCCACCAAATACTAGCATAGTCAGTAAATTCAACTGCAGCTAATTGAACTTTCTTTACCTCAGAGTAGTTGTGGCAGTTGAAAACATGCTCTACTTTGCGTTCCCATTCCAGATATGCCTCACGATCAAGCTTTCCTTGGAATGGAGGTATCTTCATCTTGATGCTTCCAAGATTGCTATCTTGGTTATTTGTATCCCTCCTTCCTCTTCTTTGCACTACATCTTCATAGTCAGATTCTTCCTCAAGAGTCCCTTCAAAAGGATTCTTAGATGCAGTAGCTTTGACATTAGATGAGTGTGAACGCCTATCCATCTCTTCATAAATCTCATCTTTCATAAGGCGCATCTTCCTTTCAAAATCACCAACAATGGCTTCCCTAAATAATTTTAGTTCATTATTAATGTCCATAGAAGGCGCCATTATGTCCTAAAAACCTGCAAGAAAAATCGTTAGAAAAAACAAAGAAAATAGACAAGAATATGTGAAACACTCCCTTAGTATTTGGCACTCGATTCCCTCAAGTTAAATGGCTTTTACCCTCGAATGAGCTCACAACTAAGCCTTTTTCCACTCAAAGAATCTTCTTGTAGGCTCTTTGATGAAGAACCAGCTCAATCAATCCCACCAAGGACCTATAGCAACCTCAACTTGTAAAGAGTAAGTGTAGAGGCCAAGAAAAATTAGCTTAGAGTGTTTTTGATCAAGAGAATAAATCAAAGAATGGATAAGAATCAAGAATTGACACAAAATAGACACCCTAATGTGTGGTATAAATGTGTAAAAATTCTTGATTTTGAATGTTCTCTTGAAAAATAATAATATTCTTGTGCAAAAAGTAAAACTCCAACAATCCAATTTCACTTTCCAAAAAGAATTAACATCTAAAACCAACAAATAACCAAATAGGAAACAAAAATCACGCCCCAAACACTCCTCCCAAGTGTGAAAACACGGACAAACAGCCTTCCTAAATGTGAAAAATCGGAATAATAACAAAAGCAAACAAGAATAAAAGGAAACTACTTGTTTTTGTGGAATAAGTTTCCAAATCCCCTTTGTAACTACTTTCCCTTTCCCAATTGGTTTCTCAAAGCCAAATAACTTCTATATAAACCAAACTAACACCTTTTAGACTCCTTTTAACACTAAAATTTCTGGAAAAATCGCACCAGAAATTCGTCCACCAAAAACACCAAAATTCAGCAACTCTTATGAAGGCAAACCCTAACCAAAACCCTAGTTGATGAACAAGACCCTTTGACCAACACTTTTTGGCTCCAAGAACTACAAGATTTGATCAAGAAGGTCCAAGAAATCAGCCAAGAACTTCAAGAAGTCAGTCCAGAAAATTTCCAACAACTCACAAACTTCAAGAACTCAACTTACAAACCAAGAAGTGCAAGAAAATTATCAAGAACTTCTAGAAATCTATCAAGAACTTCAAGAAAGCTCAAGAATTTGTTCAAGAACCTCAAGAAATTGAACAAAAAAATTCCAGAAATTCAAGAACTCAAGAAACGATTTTGGACAGCTTGAAAAACTTCAAGAACTTGACAAGTAAGTGCAAGAACTTCAAGATTTGTATCAAGAACACCAAGAAACTTCAAGAAATTGTTGAGCAACAATTTGTGCACGGTTTTTGCTTGTTGTGCACTCCTTTTTACTCTCTTTTTCTTTCTTTTTCTTTGTGCTTTTGGCTCTTTCTTTTGCACACGAATTTTCTGCCTCTTTTTTTTTTTTTTTGCACGACTCCTTTTTTTTTTTTTTATCACAAACGATTTTTTTTCCACGTAAATAACACCAAGGACACAATCAATCTCCAAGAAATCTGGTTGTATGAAATTTTATGCTCAAGAAACCCCTTTTTCTTGCAAATTTTTTTACACAAGAAATTCAAGAAAACACAAAAAACAGTTAAGAATCACAAAATACCACACAAGACCTAGAATTCTTGATTGAGAAGCAACCAAGAACAACTCTAAACACCTAAAGCACAAATTTTAATCAAAGAAAACAACGAGAAAAATTGTAGAATTTTTTTGGACGAAAATTGAAAGAAAGCTAGACATGAAACACAAATTATTATGACTAGGCTCGAAGCTCTTTGCCACAATAACACACAAGAACACAAAGACACAATAAGAAGAGATATATCCGAATTTTTCAAGAGAAAAATTGGATTGGAAAAACCTGAAACAAATCCAAGAAGATGGCTCTGATACCACTTGATATGCGCACGGTTGCGTTGCCAAGAAAGTCTTGGATTTCAGGTATGCAACTCGTTGAACTCAAGACCTCGTTTGATTCGTGAACCAAGGAACCCTTGACGTGGAGTTGTTTTGCCTTGAATCTTCCCTTGAAGATGAGCACGCCTATGGAACAACTAGACTAGACCAAGTTGAGCGAGTTCAATCGTCTAACCTAATTAGCTCTAAAGACTTGATCAAAAACACAAGAAAAACTCTAAGCGAAGTTGGTGGTCGCCACAAGCAAGCTTGATAAGACCAAGAGTAGTTCTTAATCGACAAAGAACCAAGAAAATTATCAAAGAGAACACACAATATTTCTGAAAATTCTTATAAAATTCGTAACTAATAATATGGCCTATAAATAGGCTTACAAAGAACATTCTAGAGTTGTGGAAATAGCTTAACTTCTAAGACAAAACCTATACTAATGAAACTACCAAAACAAAGCATGAATTAACTAAAATAACTAAGTCTATTACAACTTAAAGACCCTAAAAATCGTAGCTAATAAACCCTAATGGGCTGGCGGTCTATTAAGCCCACAAAACCATCAATTGGACTTTAATTCTTCAAGCTCCCCACTCGTGTGGCCCATGAAGTCCTCATCCAATGTTTGTTCAGCCCAAATCACATTAATGAGTTGTTTAGATTGCTCCTTTGAGCCCAATTGCAAAACCTCCTCATATGAGTCCAATATGAGTCCATGCAAAGCATCCTTCATTCTTCTAGTTCTTGCTCTAGTCATTGGACCATCCAAACCTTTAAGCACATCATTAAAGCTCCTCAAACTCGATCCATCATCCTTGGAATGTCCCCCTTGAAGGTCTCCAACTTGGAACTCATCATCTGGTCAATAATAAGCAAGCTCGAGTTTTGCAAGTGTTTTAGACTATGGATGCATGATGATCAACTTGGTAATTTGGGCTACAAATTAATTAAGTGATTGTGGATCAAGTATATGTTCAACGAAGGCCCAAAATGATACCATATGGTCCAAAGAATATGCGTGTAAGATAGCTGGATGTATTGGACTTGAGTTTAGGGCTTAAAGTTGCAAGATGGAGGCCCAATAGTGCACAATGGAGGTGTCCAGCCCAAGGAGACTTTTTTTGGACAAACTTTTAATATTTTATGGAGCTTTTTTTATGTTTTGTTAGTTTTTCAAATTGTTTACAAGTTGTTTTCGATAGTTTTCCAAATAGTTGAGTATTTAGTTTTTAGTAGTTGTCTTAAATTTCAAGTTCTAGAATTCTCTTGTAAGCCTATTTATAGGCTTTCATAATTCAATGATATAATCAGATTATTCCTCAAAAAATTCATATGAATAGCGTGTGCTCTTTTTAAGAGTGTTTTCTTGGTTTTTGGATTAGAACTACTCTTAATCTTATCAAATCTAAGCTTGTGGCGACTTGAACACTTGCTTAGAGTGATTTCTTTTATGTTTGATCAAATTCTTAAAGTCTCAAACTAGCTTATTGTACTAGCTCACATTGGTCTAGTTTAGATCCTTAGGAGTTCGTGATCTTCATTGAAGAAAACTCAAGGCGTTTGGCTTGGAGTTCATCAAGGGTCTTGACGTGGTTCCATTCTTCCGTGCGTATCAATTGGTATCAGAGCCTTCTCCTTGGTAATTTTAGGTTTTTCCAATCCAAATTTTCCTTAGAAAATTTTGGATATATCCCTTATTTTGTTTCTTGAATTTGTTTTTGTATTGTCTGTCAAAGTGCTTCGAGACTTGGCAAATAACTTGTATCTTATTGTTGTTTCTTGTGTGTCACGTTTTCAATTCTATTCTGTCCAGCCTTAATTTGTTCTGTTTATTGTGTTTCTTGTCTTGTTCTTGTGTTTCCTTGAATTCTTTTAGGGTCTTAGAGTCATTCTTGGTTGTCTTCAATTAAGAATTTTAGGTTGTGTGCGATATTTTTGAAATCTTGACTGTTTTTTGTGTTTTCTTGAATTTCTTGTGTAAAAAGAAAAGGAAACTTTTCAAGAAAATTAATTCTTGGACAAACAAGTCTTGGATTGAAGTTTCTTGGGGATTGAAGATGTTTGAATTGTGATTTTTGTTCGACATACAAAAAAAAAAAAAAAAAAGAGAGATACAAACGTGAAAAAAAAGAGGCGTGCTTAAGGAAAGAAATGAAAAAGTGATACGAATGGAATCGTGGAACCATGCCAAGACCCTTGAAGATTCCAATCAAACGCCTTGAGTCTTCTTTAATGAAGATCACGAACTCCTAAAGATCTAAACTAGACCAATGTGAGCTAATCAATATGCTAGTCTAAGGTTTTAAGAATTTGATCAAACACGAAAGAAATTACTCTAAGCAAGTATTTAAGTCGCCACAAGCTTAGACTTGATAAGATTAAGAGTAGTTTTAATCCAAGAACCAAGAAAACACTTTTAAAAAGAGCACACACAATTCTCACTTTGGAGGAAAATTTTGATTATTTCATTGAATTATGAAAGCCTATAAATGGGCTTACAAGAAAATTCTAGAACTTGAAGTTTAAGATAACTACTAAAAGCTAGATACTCAACTATTTGGAAAACTTAACTAAAACAACTTGTAAACTAACTAGGCAACTAAACAATAAGAAAACTAAGTTCTAGAATAATAAAAAAATAAAGTAAAAATCCCACAAATTGGGCCTTCAAGCTAGCCGGCCTCCCTTGATCCACTATGGCCTCAAATTGGCGGTCCATATTCAAATGCTCCACACATTTGACTGGCTTCAAGGAATCCACACGTTTGGCCCAACTCTTCAACGTGATCCCTATCCCAAATTAATGTAAACATGATCCTTAGTCCAAATTAATGTAATAAGTCTTGGTGATTGTGAAGAAGTAGCCCAAGTAGCCTCCTTTTCAAGCACATCCAAAATTAGTCCATGCAAAGCTTCCTTCATTCTCTTTGTTCTTAATCGAGTCATTGGTTCATCTAAGCTTTGAAAAGGATCCTCTTTATAGCTTGAACCATTGGATGCCCCTTGATTCCCATCAAAAAGTCAAGTACTAAGAAAAATAAAAGAAAAGAGGATGCACAACCGAAAGAGCCCTGCAAGACCTTTGTTTGATTGATCTTGGTTGTTTCTTGGTGAATTCTTGAAGTTGTTGGACTTGTTGAGTTTCTTGGAATTCTTGAATCTATCCAGATTTGTTCTTGAGTTTCTTGAGGTTCTTGAACAAATTCTTGAGCTTTCTTGAAGTTCTTGAAAGATTTCTTGAAATTCTTGATAAGTTTCTTGAAATTCTTGAGTCATAAATTAAAATTCTTGAAGAACATAGTTGCTAGAAATTGATTTCTGGAACTTCTTGATCACATAACTTCCTTTTCTTGAAAGAAAAGTGGACGTTGCTTGAATCTGGAATTTTGGGTGGTTGTAGCACGTTTTTCTGGGAATTTTTGGGCTGTTTGTTGAGTTTTTGGACTAGATTTTTGTTTGGAATTGGTAAGATCAAGTTCTTGAACTTGGTTCTTGAATCTTGATTAATTTGTCTTGCTGGAATTTGTTGTTTATTATTAGCTACAAATTTTGCTGAATTTATCCAGCCTGTTTTGATCTTAACAAGGGAATAAAAGGAGCTGATTTGGGTGTTAAAAGGAAAAGGAATCCTAGTCCTACAAGATTAGGAAAGTTGTTATAAAAAAGAAAAGGATACAAGGAGACTTGGTCAAGCTTAAAAGTTCCTAATTGATTAAACCATGTGGAGTAAAGGAACTTACACCTGCATTTGTTTCCTTTTTGCCGTGTTTTTAAGAGTTTCCTTATTGGAAGAGGTTTGTTTCCTTTTGTGCATGAATTGTCCAAAGTTTCTAAAATCTAATTGAGCTAGGGTTTCCATCAATCCTAACTTTATTAGGAAATCTTGAGTTTTTGTTTTTATACAAGAATATTATTTTCTTTCAAGAGTACATTAAAAATCAAGATTTTTACACAAGAATACCACACATTAGGGTTTCCAAATTGTGTATTTCTTGAGTCAAATCTTGATCTTTCTTGCCTTCTTTGACAATTCTCTTGATCAAACCCTACTCTAAGCTTTTACAACTGTTTACTATCGTCATTATTCTTGTGTTTGGGTTGCTATTGGCTCTTGGTAAGATTGATTGAGCAGGTTTTCATCAAAGGACCAACAAGAAAACATCTCAAGAGGGGAAAAAGGCTAAGGGGCAAGCTCATTAGAGGGAAAAAGCCAACAAACTTGAGTAATACATGAGAGAACGAGTGTATACACTAAGAGAGTGAAGTAAGGCTATTTTCCTTAAACTATTTGGTGCTACTAACTTTTTCCTTGTAGGTTATTCATTATGTCTGGGGAAGGAGAAACACCTCAAGAGGCTCTCTTTGACTTTAAGATGTCTAGGAACTCTTTGATGGGAGCCATGGATAATAGGTTCTATCTCATGGAAGATAGATTCTTAGATGAGCTCGATAAAAAGGACTTTAGGAGGATGCATACTCGCATGGATGATGTGGAATCAACCGTGAAGGGGAAAGCAAAAATATCCAGCAATCTGACTTATAAGGAGAGGAGCTATGAAACTTATTCTTATGAAAGGATTAACAAAGCTACACCATCAAAAGAGATCCAAGGTCCATCCAGTCATATCAATTGGAAGAATAAGGGTGCGTTTAATTGAAGGGATGAGCAATCAATGTCAAAGTCTAAGAAGACTGTGAAAGCCAATGATGATAAAAAGATGCAATCATTGAAAGATGGTAGTGACTGTGAACAAGTGCAACATGAAAGTCGATTCTATACTAGACTGTGAATAATAAGATATGTAGTATGTATATCAATCATGATAGTTGCACTAACTTGGCAAGTACAATGTGTGTTGGAAAGCTAGGTTTGCTCTTGTTGAAGCATCCAAATCCATACAAAAGGTTGACTGACAATGGAGAATTGGAGATGACCAATCAAGTGGAGATGGAGTTTTCAATTAGCAAGTATCATGATAAGGTTCTTTGTGACGTAATACTATTGGAGACTTGTCACATACTCTTGGGGCATCCATGGCAACTTGAAAAGAATGCCACGCATTATTGATTAAGGTTGATGAACAACATTCTGCTACCTGTACACATGTTTCTAGACAGATCTCAAGGGATGAACTCGTCCAACTTCTTCCAGAAGCTTGGGTGACTGATTATGAAAAACTCCATCAAGCGGAACAAAGATCTTTAGAATCTTCTGATTCTAAAATGGTGACAAATTCTGATGGATCTATGTCAGTCTCCTTCGATCATTCACATCTGAAGGGGAAAACAAAGATTGGAAATTATCCTCAGATCTCTATGATGGAAATTCCAATGACCGAATCACAACCTTGGAGAAAGCCAAAAGAATCTTTGATTGATTTAATTTTGCATTTTAAAGAAAATGGTCAGTCTTTTCATTATTTCCAAGATCCATTCTCTGGTCATATTTACTGGGATGTTTGCTCTTGTAGGAAATGCTTAGGGAAAAGGGATCCAAAGAAAAAACCCGGATGCAGACACATAGGTGAACATTCTCCTGATAGTGAAGAAAAACAATTTGCTTCTCTTAGAAGTAAATTTGATGGGTTCTAGATTCCTGATGAATGGATTGAGCTAAAAAGAATTAAGCCTAAAGCTCCAGAAAATCCTCTCCATCCTTACTATCAGAAATGCCTTGAAATAATCCGAGAAGAATTTCCAAATCCTGTTCACATTTCTCAAGAAATTCCTACAGTTTGTATGTTCCAACCAACTGAATTTCCTTCAATTCAGGAAACTTTTGTGAAAGATCATTCTAAACATTCTGCCAAAATAAAAAATGCCCATCCAACAATTCTCCCTTCTGGAAACTTTGTCCATAATAAAATTGAAGAAGTCCTGAATTGGCAATCTAAAAATGCTTTATGCCAGAATAAAGTGTTAACCTCCATTCAGGAAGATGTCAAAAGTGTTTCCTCAAAGTTGGATACATTAACAGAAACAACAAGGATCTCAAAATTCTGAGGTATTGAAGATGATAAAGGTCATCGGAAAAGAGACTTGGAGAAGTGCAAAGACAAATTCCAAGTATTGGTGTCTCAATTGATACTGTACCAAGAAAGGAAAGAAAAGGACATTCAATATCTGAAGTCTCAGATCAAGAGTTTGAAAGAAACAGGAAAATTGGGGTCGTATGACTCTAAGAAACCACAAAGAGTAGGTTTTCCTTCAATCTTTGATACTGCGCCATTGACAACTTCATCTCATTACACATCCTCTACTGAAGAAGAAATTCCTTATCACAACAGTAGTAGATGGCTGAGAGATTAGTTGATTGCTAGACGAAAAGTGGGAGAAAGAACAAAAATGGGAAAAATGAAAGAAAAAGCAAAAAGAGAAAGTTGAAGAAAAAGAAGATTTGTTGACATTTTCAGTACAACAAAATTCTAATAATATTTCTTCCTTTTTGCAGAGACAAATAGAATCCAGTGTTCCGTTGATTTCAACAATGGAAGCATCTGGAAGCACAAGTGATGATTCTCTGTCAAAACAGTCAAGAAGTGAACAAGAACATGAAGATTCTTCAACAAAAGATGAATCAACTGAAGAGTCTCTTGAAGAGACTGAGGAAGAAAATTCTCTTCCTGAAATAAACATGGCAGGAGGAGATGCTGAAGTCAAAGTTGAAGAACCAGAAGATTACATGCATGAAGAGGAAGTACCATATGTTCGAAGTTCTAAGTTTGGAAAAGGGAGTACACAAATTTTTACTATTGACAATATTCCTGCTCATAAGTGGAAAACTCGTTTTCAGGAATTTCATGCATGGATGTCCATTAAAGCATTAAAGACTGATTCTAATTTTGAAATTCTAACTGAGTTTACTGCATATTTTGCAGGTACCCTGAAAGATTGGTGGAATTCTGTATCAGAAAAAGAAAAAACTGATTTTCTGACAAAACAAGATTTCCTTGATATCATAAAAATCTTGCACCAAGTATTCATTGGAAATTTTGAATTAAACAGAGAAGAAAAGTACAAAGAGTTTTTTAAATTGAAATGCAAATCTTTTGACAGGAAAGATATCAGTAAGCATATGCAAAGAATGACAAAATTATTTTATGCATTGAAAGCTGATATTAGTCTTAAGCAAGCTTTTCTTACTTCTCTTCCCAAAACATTGGCTACTGCTTCTGAAGTTTACATCCAGAATAAATATGGTTCCATTTTAAATTTGACTCCAGGTTGTTAGTGTATGCCCTAAAACCAAGTTAGTTTTTGGGATTTTTATTACGTTTATTTCTTGTTATACTTATATATGTGGCATTTTCTTTGTCATTTAATACTTGTTATTAATATTACTTGTTTATTTGATAAAGTCCATAGAGTATTAACTGTGTATAAGAGATTGTAAGAGTTACAATGATGAGACTCTTATTACACATTAAGTTATATTCTTAAATATCCCTAGTCGTAGTATTAATGAGATTGGACATCATTAATATGGGAAGACTAGCACATACTTTGCCTCTACTTATGGTAAGTAGTAGTTGATCTCGTCAACTATGGCGTGTGACACCTAAGTTGGTATGTGGATGCTTGTTAGAGAACAAGTTCATTGGATTGATCCGCCAAGAGTTACTATTCATAGTGCTAATAAATTATACTCTTAATGGCAATGGTGTAAGTGATCCTTAGACTTGAGATTACCATGGCATCCTGAGTGTGGATTGCTATGCTTTGACTCTATTGCTCGGTGCTCGTAAAAGAGTAACCCATACGGTAGAGATTGGGTATAGTATGAAGCATGGAAGGATAGTGAGTAATCGATATAGGATTCACCACTCCTTATTATAGGAGAGTATATCTCGGATTGGCCACTTGTTGAAATATGACTTAAAGAATCTTTTGCGCAAAAGTGAAAGTATGACTTGAAAGAGTTTTCAAGATTATACTTTTATGGAAAGTTATATTTCGGGAACAAGAAATCATTAATTAGTCATTTAAAGATTGCGCACTACACTCTTAGACTAATTGAGATATAGTGTGGTGAAAGGATATTAATTACACGATAACATTGTCATTGATAGGTGTAGTCTACCATGACTTTCCTATTCACTTGGGTGGTCATGATGCATTGCTAGACGCCACTCATGATCTATAAGTGCAAATTAATTAATTAGTGAATTAATGATAAATTAAAGTGTTAATTTATCTGGCTCTTAATTAATTAATTAATGAGTTATAATTTGTACTTATTGCCAACGTGAATGGAACCTAATGGGTCACACACAATAAGAACATGGTCTTTGGGTTAAATTGTTATTAAGATAAGTATATGATACTTATGGGGTTAATTTATGTGATAAATTAACTTAAAGGACTTAATTATAAATATTCTAAGTCTTGATGGAAATTAGTTTCCTAAAAGGAATTAAGAAGCTATTTGGTTTCCTTTTGGAATAGGTTTCCTAAAAGAATAGGATTAGCTTAAGGTAAGCTTCCTAAACCTTCTTGGTTTCCAATTGCTCTTGTTTCCTTAAAGACTAGGATACTACATCTATAAATAAGTCCATGCCTTGACTCTTGATTGATTGATGAAATATAACACAAAATTAGAGAGACAAAAATTGAGATCTTGGTGGCGGTTTTTCTCTCCAAGAAAAACGCCACACCTCCTTCCCTAATTGTTAGGGTTTCAACTTTTTTCTTCTTCTTGTGTTCTTCATGAATCATTCAAGGGAGCTAGCACTC
Source organism: Mitragyna speciosa (assembly GCA_024721245.1). Classification (NCBI taxonomy): domain Eukaryota; kingdom Viridiplantae; phylum Streptophyta; class Magnoliopsida; order Gentianales; family Rubiaceae; genus Mitragyna; species Mitragyna speciosa. Next base: position 15,788,310 of record CM045560.1, on the reverse strand, counting down.
AAAAGGCAAGGCAAGCAAGCCCAAAGGTTCCTAAAGATCATGTTCGTGTGGATACCGTTGGAGGCTCGACACTTGGAGGGCTTTTCGTGGTAGATCAACACCTTCATCGAATAGGATCTTGCCCTTTGAAGCATAGAAACCTTCTATGCTTGAGGTATTTGTGTTAAACACCCTTTAATCGTATAGATTATATCAAAGAGATCCATGGCTAAGGTAATAAATTTTTAAATTTTCTGCTGCGTTACTCCCCTTATTACCTTACACAGGTTAGATTAGACAATCAGTTTATTTAGCTCTGGATGACATTTGCAACAAAAGAAGTATTGTGCGAGAATATTTGAAAGGTAACCAGTGTATTGATGAAGCATGCAAAAGACCTGATTTGGAGATTCAAGGAAAATGTTTTGAATGCAAAAGGGGATCATTAAGGAGAAAATTCAAAAAGATTTCTCTCCAAGATAAAAGTTTTTCGAGAAAGAAAAAGAAATGGAGATATTTCAGGAAGAAGAAATATTTCTCAGGAAAGCTAAAATCCTCCAAGAAAAATGTAAGATGTTTTATTTGCAAAAAGAAGGGACACTATTCCTCAACTTGTCCACAAAGCGCAAAGGGAGTACATTTAATTTCTGAAGTTCAAAATAAATTACATATCCCTATTCTTAATGAACTTGAAGACATTTTAACTGAGGACATTTAATTTCTATGTTAACTCGAACTCTGGCATGCAAATCCCTGACAAACTCTGCCTTTCTCTTGCCGTCCAAATCTACATGCTCACTAGAAGGCAAAGATAAGATATCTAATGGAGTCAAAGGATTAAAGCCATAAATAACCTCGAATGGAGAATAATAAGTAGAAAAATGCACAGCTCTATTATAAGCAAACTCAATATGAGGCAAATATTTTTCCCAATTTTTCAAATTGCACTGAATGATTGCTTGCAAGAGTGTGGTAAGTGTGCGATTGACAACTTCCGTTTGCCCATCCGTTTGAGGATGTGCCACGGTAGAAAACAACAACTTAGTCCCTAATTTACTCCAAAGAGTACGCCAAAAATGGCTTAGGAACTTAACATCCCTATAACTAACAATAGTTCTGGTAGCCCATGCAAACGCACTACTTCCTTTAAGAACAAATCAGCTATATGAGAGGTATCATTGGTCTTAACACATGCAATAAAATGAGCCATCTTACTAAACTAATCTACCACAACAAAGATACCATCTTTACCAGTTTGAGACCTTGGGAGTCCCAACACGAAATCCATGGAAATATCAACCCAAAGGTGGGATGGCACAGGTAAGGGTGTGTAAAGCCCGTGTGGTCTAACTCTAGATTTAGCCTGTCTACATGTAATGCATTTGTCACACAGCATTTGTACATCTTTTTTCATGTGAGGCCTATAAAAATGTTCTTGCAAAACATCTAGAGTTTTTAATACACCAAAATGACCCATTAATCCCCCGCCGTGTGACTCACGCACAAGCAATTCACGCAAAGAACTTACAGGCACACATAATTTATCATTTTTAAATAGAAAACCTTCATGCCTATAATATTCACCAAAAGATCCTTTTTCACACGCATTCTAAATTGACTCAAAATCATGATCAGATCCATAAAATTCTTTCACATGTTCAAAACCAAGTAACTTGGCATGTAATGAGGTAAGAAGAGCCTTCTAGACAACGCATCTTCCACTATGTTCTCCTTACCTTGTTTGTATTTGATGACGTACTGATGTGCGCACGGTTGCGTTGACAAGAAAGTCTTGGATTTCAGGTATGCAACTCGTTGAACTCAAGACCTCATTTGATTCGTGAACCAAGGAACCCTTGACGTGGAGTTGTTTTGCCTTGAATTCTTCCCTTGAAGATGAGCACACCTAAGAACAACTAGAATTAGACCAAGTTGAGCGAGTTCAATCGTCTAACCTAATTAACTCTAAGACTTGATCAAAAATTCAAGAAAAACTCTAAGCGAAGTTGGTGGTCGCCACAAGCAAGCTTGATAAGACCAAGAGTAGTTTTAAATCAACATAGAACCAAGAAGAATCTCAATTAAGAGAAAACACTCAAATTTTATTCATAAATTCATGCTTAAAATCTTATGAACAGTAACATGCCTATTTATAGGCTTACAAAGAAAAGTCTAGAAGATTAAAATAAAGTAAACTACTAAAACTAGTTGTAACCTATCACAATTGGGTAACTAACTAAAAGTTACAACGTGTAAAGACCTAGGAAACTGATAAAAATCATAATTAACTATAAAATGGACAACTTAGCAATTTCTTTTGGGCCTTCTTTATATGTTGACTTGATCCACAACTAATACTTTATCTCTCGGCCCAATGCGCTAGCTTGAACAAAATGAATTTCAAGTTTGTAAACAAGCCCAAAATCGTAAGTTAAGAACCAGCAACTATGCTTCAATGTTCCAGCCAAGATTATCAACCACTTGAGCTCAAATTGATCCATATAATCAGCCTCTTCAAGTCCTCCAAGTGTAGGTCCAAGTCCAACAAGTGTAGGTGTACTTTGGTTCATATCACGTAAGGAAACGTCTCAATGAACTCTAACCACTTGGCGTGCCTCTTGTTCAACTTATCTAGGGACTTGAGGAATTTGAAACTCTCGTGGTTCGAATGTATGATAAATTCTCTTGGCCACAGGTAATGTTGCCACGTCTGGAGTGTCTTCTCCAAAGCATATAGCTCCTTGTCATAAGTGGGATAGTTGAGTTCTGCCCCTTGAAGCTTCTTGCTGAAATAGGCAATAGGCTTGGAATCCTGCATCAAAACAGCTCCTATACCAATACCACTAGCATCACACTCAATCTCAAAAACTTTATCAAAATTAGGTAAGCTTAATAAAGGTGCATTAGTCAACTTATCTTTCAGCAAATTAAAGGCTTTTTCATGCACATTTTCCCACTTAAATACTACATTCTTGTTAACAAGCTCATTTAAAGGTGCAGCTATTGAAGAGAAATCACGTACAAACCTTCGATAGAAGCTTACTAATCCATCATGGAAAGATCTTACCTCATTGGCGTTCTTAGGTGTAGGCCACTCCCGAATTGCCTTTACCTTAGACTCATCTACACTGACGCCATTAGTACTAACAACAAATCCGAGAAAAATAGTAGAATTCATACAAAAAGAACATTTTTTCATGTTGGCATACAATTGGTGTGATCTAAGCACATCAAGAACAGCATATAAGTGTGTTACGTGGTCATTCAAGGACTTGCTATAAATCAAAATATTATTAAAATAGACCACAACAAATTTTCTAATGAAAAGGTGGAAAACATGGTTTATTAAACACATAAAAGTACTAGGAGCATTAGTTAAGCCAAAAGGCATAACTAACCACTCGTAAAGACCGTACTTAGTTTTAAAAGCAGTTTTCCACTCGTCACCTTCTTTCATCTTAATATGATAATAACTACTCTTTAAATCAATTTTGAAAAATATTTGTGAGTTATACAGTTCATCTAACATATCGTCTAGCCTAGGAATGGGATGACGATACTTTACTGTGATTTTATTGATGGCTCTGCAGTCCACGCACATTCTCCAAGTGCCATCCTTCTTAGGCACTAAAATGATTGGTATTGAGCACGGATTCATGCTCTCCCTAACGAACCCTCTCTCTATTAACTCGTCCAATTGTCTCTGCATCTCCTTCGTTTCCTATGGGTTGGCCCGGTAAGCTGGACGGTTAGGAATGCTCGACTCGGGTATGAAGTCGATCTGATACTCTATGCCTCTAAGTGGTGGTAACCCCTGTGGAACATCTTTAGGGAACAAGTCTTGGAATTCCTGCAACAAAGAGACTACGACACTTGGTACAGAAGGGTCAATGTCGTTAGTAGAAAGGTAAATATCCTTATACATAAGCATAAGGAATTGCTGCCTCGCTATCAGTGCACTCTTGACTTCTCTTTTTTCTGCAAATGCACTCACCTTCTTTTTTTCTTTTGACACAACATCTGTTTTATTTTTCTCTCTTTTTCCTCTCGACTCTTCTCTCTTTTCTTCTAGCTCTCGTCATCTCTCTTGTTTTTCTCTTCACTCACACTTTGTTGCTTTTCTCTCATTTTAACATTCCTGAGAGATCCTGGCTTGATCAGTATAAGCCTCAGATGGCCGTAGAGACTTCAATACATACTCCTTCTTCTTCCAAGTCAATCGATAGGTATTCTTATACTCATCATAAATCACTTTCCTATCAAATTGCCACGGTCGGCCGAACAAAATATGGGAAGCATGCATAGGTATGACATCACACAAGACCTCATTCACATACCCACCTATGGCAAATGACACCATGACTTGCCTCGTCACTTTAATGTCACCATGATCTGTCAACCATTGAAAATAATAGGGCTTGGGATGCTTGATGGTAGGTAGCCTTAGCTTCTCTACGAACAAGGTAGAGGCAACATTCGCACAGCTACCACTATCCACTATGACATTGCATAACTTATCTAGGACCACACATCTGGTATGGAAGATGTGTTCCTTGTGCATCTCCTCGCTATCCTCTCTGGGTTGGATACTAAGGGATCTGCGAGTGACCAGAACCGTTCCACTTGGTGGATCAACTTCACTTGGCCCTTCCCTCTAGCGGTGGCATCTCCTCATCATTGGAGTGTTCACTCTCTACATCCCCATTATCAAGAATGATCATACTTCTTAAATTGGGACACTGAGAGGAAATGTGCCCATATCCTTGACACTTGTAGCATTTGATATCTCTCTGTCGTAGTGGTGGTGCTTCATTTATGCTCTTGATAGGTTGTTTGGAAGATGACACCTCAACCTTGCCTTTACTATTGGTTGGTGTGTCATTTCTCTTCCATGGCTCCCTTGGTTTTTGGTTGCTCTGTTCAAGCCTCCTTTCGCAGAAGTTACTCCATTGGGAACGAGTCTGACTATTGGAGTAGCCTCGCCCTCTTTTTGATTTGAGTTGCTGCTCAACTTTCTCGGCCTTGTCAACCAAGTCTTGAAGCTCAACGTAGTTGTGCAGCTTCACAACATAAGCAATCTCTGAATTTAGGCCAGCAGTAAACCTAGCCATGGTGGCCTCCTCATCCTCTTGTACATCAGCCCGGATCATGAGGGTCTCCAACTCCTTAGCATATTCATCTACAGTAGATGATCCTTGCTTCAAGGTCTGAAGCCTTCGGTGTAAGTCTCTAGAGTAATGACTTGGGATGAATCTCTTCCTCATGATTGTTTTCATGATTGCCCAAGTTCGAATTGGTTCATCTCCACATCTTCTTCTAGACTTCACCAATTGGTCCCACCAAATGCTCGCGTATTCCACGAACTCTACCGCTACAATCTGGACCTTCTTTTCTTCAGAGTAGTTGTGGACTTCGAACACTTGTTCAACTTTCCTTTCCCATTCCAAGTAAGCCTCCGGATTGTTTAGGCCCTTGAAAGGGGGAATGGACATCTTGATGCTTCCCAAATTATTGTCACGATTTGGTTGCTGTAGCGGCACCCTTCCTCCTAAACTCATCTTGCATAGCCTTTATAGAGAATTCTAGGCTAGCAAACCTTTGCTCACTATGGTCAGACCTGATGAGCTTACCTGCAAAGAAATGTTAGCAACACAGGTAAAACAAATAAAAGAACCTCACTCTCTCACTAAATGTATCCACTCGTCTCTTGTGTATCACTCTAGGTATATAGGCTTTTTCCCGATGCTAATCTCACCCCTTAGCCTTTTACCACTCTTTGAGGTCACGCTGTAAGCCTTTGGTAAAGAACCTGTTCAATTGGACTTAACAAAGACTTTAGTTAAGTGATCAAAGAGGCTTTAAGAAAAAAAGGAAATTGCTTCTTTTGGCGCACTTTGTGGAATAGGTTAGGCACCAAATTATTATTTTCCATCGTTGCACATCCACAAACAGATGACCAAACTAAAGTGGTCAATAGAACACTCACCACTTTGTTGCGTGCAATCATACAAAGAAATTTAAAGAATTGGGAAGGATGTTTGCCTCATATTGAATTTGCATACAATCGTGTGACTCATTCTACTACTGCTTTTTCACCTTTTGAAATTGTTTATGGATTTAACCCTTTTACTCCTTTGGATATTTTGCAGATTTTGATGGCAAAAAGAAAGCGGAGTTTGTTAAGGAGTTACATGCCAAGGTACGAGCAAACATTGAGAAGAAGAATGAGCATTATGCGCGAATGGCAAACAAGGGTCGTGTAAAAGTCATCTTTGAACCCAGTGATTGGGTGTGGGTGCATATGCGTAAGGAGAGATTTCCTACTTAGCAAAAATTTAAGCTTAACCCACGAGGAGATGGACACTTCCAAGTGCTAGAAAGGATAGGAAATAATGCCTATAAGATCGATTTACCCGGTGAGTATGAAGGTATAAGTGCTACTTTCAATGTTTCTGACCTTTCTCTTTATGATGCAGGTGATTCGAGAACGAATCCTTTCGAGAGAGGAGGGAATGATAGGGATCAAGGCATATCTAAGCATGATTCAAGCTTCCCGGATCCTTTGCAAGGAATAGGTGGTCCAATGATGCGTGCCAGGACATGGAGAATGAAGGAAGCCATGCATGTGTTGATCATGGAAGTGTTAGAGAAAGAAGCTTTCAAGGGCAATTTGTCATTGTCAAGGCTTGTTACGCTAATGTGGGTTAGAGATGGTGCTTCGCCTGAAGAGGGATCAAATGGAGAAGCAATGCCTAGACAAGGAAATGGACAAAGTGTGCAATTTGGGCCAAAAATGAAGAAACGAAGCTTCTGACCAAGTCCGCACACTGGTGCGGCCTTGCCCACGGCCTCCATCAGATTGAGGAGGCGAGGCAGGTGAACATTCTGACCGAATCCGTTCCCTAGGCCACGCCACAGCCTTCTCAAACGGCCTTCATCAGAATGGATCGAGGCGGAGTGACAGATAATCTGATCAAGGCCGCACCTAAGGTCGCCTTGCGGCCTTCCCCAGAACGTGCAACGTCGCGTCAGTTTTAGGGTTTTATCTATTATAGTGTTATTTCATTATTGGTAGTACATGTCGTACACTTATATAAAGGTGAAACACATTGAATAATAAGAAGTTTCAGATCATTCTTCATTGAAATTGTGTGTTTTTTAGAGCTCTTTACAAGCTCTTTCTTGTTTCTTGGATTGGAATCATTTTGGTCTTATCAAGTCTACGCTTGTGGTGAACCAATTTCCCACTTAGAATACTTCTTTTGTGTTTGATCAAGTTCTTAGTGCAATAATTTAGGCGAATTGAGCCCGCTCAAGTTGGTCTAAATTTGAACCCTAGGTTCTTTGTTCTTTATTGAAGAATATTCGAAGCCTAACCACTTGGAATCTTCAAGCGATCTTGGCCGTTCACAACCCCGCGCGCATCAATTTATATGTAGCATTTTGTTTTAGGAGACTATTTTTGTTAAGTCATTCTATGTTTGATACTTGGAAAATTTTGTTACACGATTCTTCATGTGACATGCATTCTAGGATTTTCATTGTTCATTTCATTTTAGAGTACTCTATGCATGCTAGTTATGATTGATTATTTCACGTTGAAGCATATGTGTGTTTAGGAAATTCCATTGCTTGTTTAGGTCATAGAGTGCCTAGTAGGTCTACCTATTCACGCCGTCCACTTGTTGTATTAGTTGTTTCGTTTCATTGTGTTGTTATTTTGAAATATTTATCTTATGATAGTTACGTTATTTTGTGTCCATATGTGTTAGTTCTAGTTCATGTTTTTAAAGATATTTCTCATCTAGACATATTTGTTGTTTTTAAACTTCAATCTATCTTTGCTTCTTTTGTGTGTGTTTTTGAGTTTTATTTTGTTTCATCTTGCAAGAGTAATGCATCTTTAATCACTTGTGTTTATCCTTACAATATGCCATCCGATTTTCATGTGTTTAATATTCTTGGTGGTTATACTTGCTCATCTATCAATCCTTTAGTTACTAATGGTAATTTATATGAACTCGCAGATTCGAGGACGAATCTTTTCGAGGAAGGAGGGAATGATAGGTTCCAAGAAGGTCAAGCACGTGACAATGGAGTTGAGCAAGCTCCCAGGGTGACTGAGGATGTACTTCAAGGTTTGGTGATATGTCCCAAGGGTTGAAGGATGAACAAGGACGTTCCAATAGTGATGGACGAGCTGAGCAAACTTCCAAGGATGCTAATGATGTACTTGGAGGTTTGAATGGACCAATGACTAGAGCTAGAACAAGAAGAATGAAGGATGCTCTTCATGGACTAATTTTGGATACACTTGAAGAAGAAAACCAAGCAAGTTGGGCTAAGCATTCTCCACGGTTGGTCTACACCATTTGGGCTGAACAAGGCCTAGAAGAAGGTCCAAATAACCAGCTAAGTGTGAGGATTGAAGACTTGGAGGCCGCTGATCCATTTGTAGTGTAACGGGCTAAGAGGTGTCAAGATGGTTCACTTGGGTTGGTTTGGAGCATGCGCATTTTATTAAGCCCAAATCCACTTCACTTGGGCTGGTTTGGGCTGATTATAGTTAGTTTAGTTCGTTTATTATATGTTTAAGCTAGTCCATTTAGTTAAGTAGTTTGTTTTACTACAAAACCCTAGCATGTTATTTGTGTGCCTATTTAAAGGCTTAAAATTGTTACTGTAGTAGCAGCCAGATGATGATATTTTGAGTGAATTCTTTTTAGAATTTTCTTGGTTCTTTGGTGATTAAGAACTACTTTTTTGGTCTTATCAAGCTTTGCTTGTGGCGACCACAATCTTGCTTAGAGTTTCTTCTAGTTTTTGATCAAGTTCTTAATAGATTAGATTAAACGATTGAACTCGCTCAACTTGGTTTAACCTAGTTTTCTTAGGGACGTGTTCATCTTCAAGGGGAGAGTTGTGAGCACACCAACTCCACGTCAAGGGTTCTTGGGTTTACGAATCCAACGGGGTCTTGAGTTCAACGAGTTGTTGACCTAAAATCCAAGGGGTCTTGGCATATGCAACCGTGCGCTCATCAAGTGGTATCAGAGCCAAAGTTCTTGGATTTTCCAGGTTTATTCAATCCGTTTTTCCCTTTTCCCTTTGGAATTTCGGAATATATCCTTGTGTCTTGTGTTTTTCTTGTTTTTCGTGTTGTTATTGTGACAAAGAGCTTCGAGCCTGGTCATAATAATTTGTTTGGTGTTTTTTTTTTTTTGTGTCTTGCTTAAATTCGTTTGAACTTGTTTTGCTTCGTTTCTGCCCGTCTTTAATCGTTTGAAAATTTCAGCCTTTAGTTTTCGTTGTTTCCTTATTAAATTTGTGTTTTAGGGTTTGTTTAGAGTCGTTCTTGGTTGCTTCTCAATCGAGAATTCTAGATCGTGTGGTATTTTGTGTTTCTTGACTGTTTTTATTGTTTTCTTGGAATTCTTGTGTGAAAACTTTGCAAGAAAATTAGTTTCTTGGACTTAACAAGCCTAGGATTGATGTTCTTGAAGGTTGGAAACTGTTTGGTTTGAGTTTGTTGGGTGTTGCGTGGTTAAAAAAAAAAAAAAAAGAGAGAGAGAAGAAGAAAAGAGGCGTGCTTGAAGGGAGAAAAAGCCAAGCACACGAACTAAATTCGTTAAACTGAAGTATATTTGGCTGGAATACTATCCTTGTGTAACCGAATAGATCTATTGAAACATCCAGATCGTTGGACAGAGAACAACGCCACGTACGAAAGTTTAATTGACCAGATTCTACTCTTCTTGTTTCTGGAGTTAAAAGGCGTATACAAGGTGAAAAAGCCATGTACATACTTAACTAAAGTGTTCTTGAATTATTCTTGATGATACAAGGTGTTTCTTGAAAGATAGTGGGCTGTTTTGGTGTTTCTTGAATTCTTGAATCTGTCCAGTGAATTTTACACGATTTTTCACAAATTTTGGACACTTTCTTGAGCAATCTTGGGGTTCTTGATAACTTTCTTGGTGATTTTGATTATATTCTTGAAGTTCTTGAACCATAAACTCAAGTTCTTGAAGTTATTCAAATCTGGAAATTAGTTTCTTGAACTTGTTTTTCGATTCTTGGTTAATTTCGAATCTGTCCAGATTTGGGTGGTGATTTCTTGAAGTTTTTGAAAATATTCTTGGACTGATTTGAGGTTCTTGGTACATTTCTTGAGAATCTTGAAGTGTTTCTTGAAGTTTGTGGGTGTTAAACTAGGGTTTTTCACAACTTATTAGTTGCTGGAAAATTGAAACTTAAATTTCTTGAGTCAAGTGCATCAGATTCTCGTACCTGCTGTTGTTTCTAGTTTAAAATCAAATTTGGACCAATTTTCTGGAAGGTTTTTGGGTAGAAATTGAGTAGAAGAGAGAAGGGTTTCAAGAGTAAAGTGGTAGGAACATTTAATTGAACTTAATTCTAGAAACTTGATTGAAGGTGTTTGCTGGAATCATTTTGCTTTTGACAGCTACGAATTTCTAAAGTTTTCGAACATGTTTCTGGTTGTTTAAGAGGGTTTTCTGGAAGTTTTTGAGTTGATTTGGTGATAATTTGCTCCAGGTTTCATCATTGGGTTGTTTGGACCAAGTTCTTGAACTAGGATCTTGATTCTTGAATAATTCTGGTTGCTGGAAATTGTAGTACTTTTTGGCTACGAATTTTCTGAAATTGTTCTAGCTTTATTTGTCTTAAATAAGGATCATAAAGAGTTGTTTTGTGACTGAAATTTGGGTAGGAAAGAATTGGGTTAAAGATTAGATGAAGGGGATACTTACTTGCACTTGAATTCTTGAATATTGCTTGATCTTCTTGCTGGAATGTTGGTGTATTTTGCAGTTACGAATTTCTGAAATTTTTCCAGATTGTTTCTGATCTTTTGAGGAGGATTTTGAGGGTTATTGTTGTTTAAATAAAGAAAGAATCCTAATCCCTAAGGAAAAGGAAAGCTATGGGTAAAAAAAAAAAAGGAAAGCAAGGGAGTTACTTTCCTATTTTGCTAGCCATGTAGGAGAAATAAGGAAGCTATCTGTTGGGCGAGTTTCCAAATTGCATGTGCCGTGGAGTTTAAGGCAATTTGCAGCTGATCATTGTTTCTTTTTGAGCGTACCATAGTTTCCTAATAATTGTGGCTTGTTTATCACTTGCTTTTGCTTATTTTTGCACAAGTTTCATATTTTCAGCCAAGAAAACATTAAAAATCAAGAATTTTCACACAACTTTACCACACATTAGGGTTTTTATATTGTGTCAAATCTTGATTCTTGGTCATTCTTTGTTATTCTCTTGATCAAAAGCACTCTAAGCATAATTTTCTTGACCTCTACATTTACTCCTATAGGTTGAGGTTGCTATTGACCTTGGTAAGGTTTGAGTGAGTTGGTTCTTCTCTAAAGGGCCAATAAGAAATTCTTTGAGTGATAAAAGGCTTAGTTGTGAGCACAATTGAGGGTAATAGCCATACTACTTGAGGGAAGCGAGTGCAAAACACTAAGGGAGTGTTTCCTATATACTTGCTTTATCTTGTTCTAACGTTTCTTTTGCAGGTTTAGCATTCTAATGGCGCATGAAGGAAATCCACCTCAAGAGCTTTCAAATGATTTCAAATTGCTCAGGGATGCTATAGTTGGTGATATGGACAGAAAATTGTGCCTCATGAGAGAGGAATTTTATGAGGAATTGGAGAGGAGAACTAGTACTTCCCAAGCACGTGTGTCAGCCACCAAAAATCCTTTTGAAGAGGAGCATGAGGAGGAGTCCGATTTTGAAGATATAGCTCCAAGGAGAGGAAGGACGGTGAACAATAATCAAGACAATAATCTTGGAAGCATTAAGATGAAAATACCTCCATTCCAAGGAAGGCTTGATCCAGAGGCATACTTAGAGTGGGAACGCAAGATTGAACATGTGTTCAATTGCCATAACTACTCAGAAGAAAAGAAAGTGCAATTAGCTGCAGTTGAGTTCACGAATTATGCTAGCATTTGGTGGGACAAACTTGTGAAGGAGAGAAGAAGATGTGAAGAGGAACCTGTACGTACATGGCGTGAGATGAAGAATATCATGAAGAAAAGATTTGTTCCTAGCTATTATGTGAGAGACCTTCATCATAGGCTTCAAACTTTGAAGCAAGGTTCAATGTCTGTGGATGAGTATTACAAGGAGATGGAGATACTTCTCATTCGAGCTGATGTTAAGGAAGAGGAGGAGGCATTAATGGCTCGTTTTATTGCAGGTCTTAATGTGGAAATTGCTGAAAGGGTGGAACTTCAACACTACATTAACATTCATGACTTGGTGGACCTAGCCATCAAGGTTGAGAGACAACTGAAAAGTAGGCGTTCAAGGGGGTTTTCTACTTCCCAAAACCGTACTACTTGGAGGGTTGAGCAGCCACGTAGGAGTGCGAGGGAGCTTGAACAAGTACGCCATCCTCCAAACTGTGTTCAAGCGTCTAAGCTCGATTCAACTACAAAGCCGGATGCCAAGGGTAAATTGGTTGAGAAACCTAGGCAAAGGGAGGTTCGTTGCTTCAAGTGTCAAGGTTATGGACACATTGCTGCAACTTGTCCAAACAAACGTGCTATGATGATTAGTGATGATGGTGAGATAGCAAGCATTGCATCTAGTGAAGATGATGAGGAGATGCCTCCATTGGAGGGAGGTTCTGAAGATGAGGGTGACTTGTTTGGTGGTGATCAAGGCGAAATCCTGGTCACAAGGCGTGCCCTTAGCATTGCACCTAAGGAGGATGACTTGGACATACAAAGAGAGCATATTTTCCACACTAGGTGTACTGTGCAAAACAAGGTATGTAGCATGATTATAGATAGTGGTTCTTGCACTAATGTTGTTTCTACTTTGTTTGTAGATAAATTGGGCCTAGAGACAAGAAGACATCCTAAGCCATACAAGTTACAATGGTTGGCTGAGGTTGGAGACATGAAGGTTACCAAACAAGTAATGGTGCCATTCTCTATTAGTAAGTACAAGGATGAAGTGTGGTGTGATGTGATTCCCATGCAAGCATGCCACATCCTACTTGGACGTCCTTGGCAATTCGATAGAAGAGTGACATATGATGGCTTCAAGAATAGGTACTCATTCATGTGGGACAACCGCAAAATCACTTTGGATTCCATCAAACCTTCTGAAGCTCATGCGGATCAAGTGAGAATAGCAAAGGAATTCAAGGTGAGGGAAGAGCAACAAGCTGGCCGAAATGAGCATAATGAGGGGTCACGAGTTGGGCAAAATAATGAGTCAAGTGGCGGATTCAAGGCTGGAAAGAAGGCAATTCGTGATTTGAAGAAGGAAGAGAAAAGGAAGGTTAATGCTTTTGCAACCAAAAGTGAGATCATTTCAGCTTTGGAAGCTAAGGAACAACTTTTAATTATTTTATATAAAGATGTGTTTCTTTCTTTTATTGAGCTTAATGAACTTAACCCTTCCTTGCCAAGTGTTGTGGTGTCTCTTTTGTAGGATTTTGAAGACTTATTTCCTGAAGATATACCACAAGGATTGCCACCTTTGCGAGGGATTGAGCACCAAATCGATTTCATACCTAGTGCTAGCATACCCAACCGTCCCGCCTATAGAGCAAACCCGGAGGAGACAAAAGAAATACAAAGACAAGTAGATGAGTTGGTGGAAAAGGGGTTTGTGCGAGAAAGTATGTCGCCATGTGCTGTTCCCGTGATTTTAGTACCCAAGAAAGATGGAACATGGCGCATGTGTGTTGACTGTAGGGCCATCAATAAAATAACGGTAAAGTATCGTCATCCTATTCCTAGGTTAGACGATATGCTTGATGAGTTGCATGGTTCTACTATTTTCTCTAAAATTGATCTTAAAAGTGGTTATCATCAAATTAGAATGCAAGTAGGTGATGAATGGAAGACTGCCTTTAAAACCAAATATGGATTGTATGAATGGTTAGTTATGCCTTTTGGTTTAACTAATGCACCTAGTACATTCATGAGACTTATGAACTATGTGTTTAGGGCTTTTATTAGTAAATTCTTGGTGGTCTATTTTGATGATATTCTGGTCTATAGTAAATCACTTGAAGATCATGTTGAACACTTGTATCAAGTTTTGTGTGTACTTCGTGAACATCATCTTTATGCTAATTTGAAAAAGTGTTCATTTTGCATGGAAAGCATTATATTTCTTGGATTCATTGTTAGTGCTAATGGCATTCATGTTGATGAATCTAAAGTGCAAGCCATACGTGATTGGCCGACACCTAAAAGTATTAATGATGTACGATCTTTCCATGGCTTAGCAAGTTTTTATAGGAGGTTTGTACGTAATTTTTCTACCATTGCTGCACCCCTAAATGAACTTGTTAAGAAAAATGTGGTTTTTAAGTGGGAAAGCAAACACCAAGAGGCGTTTGATATGTTAAAAGAAAAGTTAACTAATGCACCTCTATTGTGTTTGCCTGATTTTGATAAATTGTTTGAGGTTGAATGTGATGCTTCTGGAGTGGGTATAGGTGCTGTTCTTATGCAGGAGTCTAAACCCATAGCATACTTTAGTGAGAAGTTGAATGGTGCAACCTTAAACTACCCCACTTATGATAAGGAGCTCTATGCCCTAGTTCGAACTCTTCAAACATGGCAACACTATCTTCTTCCTAAAGAGTTCGTGGTTCACTCTGACCATGAGAGCTTGAAGTTCTTGAAGTCTCAAAGTAAGCTCAACAAGAGACATGCAAGATAGTTAGAGTTCATAGAGTCTTTTCCCTACACCATCAAGTACAAGCAAGGTAAGGAAAATGTGGTTGCTGATGCATTGTCAAGAAGGTATTCTCTTATCACTACTCTTCAAACTAAATTGTTTGGATTTGATTTCATTAAAGATTTATATGAGCATGATAAGGATTTTTCGAAATTGTGGGTTCAATGTGAAAAATGTGCTCATTCAAATTTCTTTCGGCATGATGGTTTCTTGTTTAAGGGTACTAAGTTATGCATGCCTAATTGTTCTTTGCGTGAGTTGCTGGTTAGAGAGTCTCATGGGGGTGGTCTTATGGGACACTTTGGTGTTAAAAAGAGTTTGCATATTTTGCATGAACACTTCTTTTGGCCAGGTATGCGTTCTGATGTTGAGTCCTTTTGTGCTAAGTGTCTAACTTGCAAACAAGCAAAATCTCATGTGAAACCCCATGGCTTGTATTCACCATTACCGGTGCCTTCTCAACCTTGGGTAGACATCTCCATGGATTTTGTTTTGGGTCTACCAAGGGCACAAAGTGGTAAGGATAGCATCTTTGTTGTTGTGGATAGAATTTAGTAAGATGGCACACTTTATTGCATGTTCTAAGACTAATGATGCCACTTACATATCTGACTTGTTCTTTAAAGAAGTTGTGAGGTTGCATGGTTTACCACGTTCAATTGTCAATGATAGAGATGTCAAGTTTTTAAGTCATTTTTGGCGCACTTTGTGGAGTAAACTTGGTACTAAGTTGTTGTTTTCTACTGTTGCACATCCACAAACTGATGGTCAAACTGAGGTCGTTAATAGGATACTTTCTACACTTTTGCGTGCAATCATTCAAAGGAATTTAAAGAATTGGGAAAGATGCTTGCCCCACATTGAGTTCGCATATAATAGAACTGTTCATTCTACTACGTCTTATTCACCTTTTGAAATTGTTTATGGTTTTAATCCCTTAACTCCTTTGGATATTTTACCTTTGCCCACTAATGAAGTTTCTGATCTTGAAGGTAAAAAGAAAGCTAAATTTGTTAGGGATCTCCATGCCAAGGTGCGAGAAAACATTGAGAAAAAGAATGAACACTTTGCCAAAATTGCAAACAAGGGCCGAGTAAAGATGGTATTCGAACCTGGTGATTGGGTGTGGGTACATTTGAGAAAGGAGAGATTTCCACAACAAAGGAAATCTAAGCTTCATCCAAGGGGGGACGGACCTTTTCAAATTCTTGAGAGGATCGGAGATAATGCATACAAAGTGGACTTACCTAGTAAGTATGGAAGTGTTAGTGCTACTTTTAATGTGTCTGATTTATCTTTGTATGGTGTAGGTGATTCGAGGACGAATCCTTTCGAGGAAGGAGGGAATGATATGTCCCAAGGGTTGAAGGATGAACAAGGACGTTCCAATGGTGATGGACGAGCTGAGCAAACTTCCAAGGATGCTAATGATGTACTTGGAGGTTTGGATGGACCAATGACTAGAGCTAGAACAAGAAAAATGAAGGATGCTCTTCATGGACTAATTTTGGATACACTTGAAGAAGAAAACCAAGCAAGTTGGGCTAAGCATTCTCCACGGTTGGTCTACACCATTTGGGCTGAACAAGGCCTAGAAGAAGGTCCAAATAACCAGCTAAGTATGAGGATTGAAGACTTGGAGGCCGCTGATCCATTTGTAGTGTAACGGGCTAAGAGGTGTCAAGATGGTTCACTTGGGCTGGTTTGGAGTATGCGCATTTTATTAAGCCCAAATCCACTTCACTTGGGCTGGTTTGGGCTAATTATAGTTAGTTTAGTTCGTTTATAATATGTTTAAGCTAGTCCATTGATACGAGACGGCGATCTAGCCAATACCCAAGTTTGGATAATGAAAGACTCGACCCCTCTAACCCTCGGGATGGCGAACCTTGATACGATCTCGACCCACGATCCAACGAGTTAGCGAACCAAGTTTGAAGGTAGATGGCGCCACAAGCCAAGGTGATTACTTGGATTGATAAGCCTAGAACACCCAGAGAATTCCTAAGGTATTCAAAGAGAAGCTTTCAAGAAGCCAAGAGGGAAAAACCCTTAATTTTCTTAACGTGATGTCTCTCTCCTCTCTTACAATAGAGTGTCTATTAATAGCTAAAAGAAACAAGGCTTAATTGCCTTAAAGCCCTTACATTAGGTCCTAGGCTATTACAACTTGAAAAACAGGAAAAAAAACATAAAACCTCGTAAAAGCCCGTATTATTCCGGAAGTGAACCGCGCGACAAACCGTGGGAGAATGATCCGCGGGTTCTTCCGCGGTTGTGTTGAAGAGAGTTTCTGGACACGAACCGCGGGAGAAACCGCGCGATGGAGTATCCGCGGTTTACGACGCGGTTTCTCTCGTGACTTGATCAACACCTCTGGACGTGAACCGCATGACAAACCGTGGGAGGCATCATCCGCGGTTTGTGCCGCGGTTTCTCTCATTCCTTCAATACTTGTATTTTGACAACCTTGTTCCTCTTGAATGAGCGTGCAATCGATTGTCATGAGTGATCACTATGTCCTCATCGCTCGGTTTCGCATCATTCCCCTCCTCTTGAAAGGGATTTGTCCTCAAATCCAGCACATTGCTCCCCTCCTCTTGAAAAGGATTTGCCTTTAAATTCCCTACACTACAAAAGAGTAAATTAGTGACAATTAAAGCAAACTCCAAAAAGCCATATTTACCTAGCGATTTTGACTTGTAGGCTTCAACCATGTGCATTCCATCCCATTCAAAATTTCTTTGAGAAGGAATCCTTCCTTCGGGTACACATATCCGCCCCTTAAGATATTTAGGACTGTACAAGTCATCATCGATTAATTCAAACCCAAGTATATGACAGCATTTAACAATAATGTCATTATAGCAACTGGGATAGGGTAAGAGTGTATTAACCCATTGGACATTCAACGCATAGAAGGCTTTTACATGCACATGATCCTTAAAGACTTTAGTCAAGTATAAGCAACAACTTGTCAAAATAGCATCCATCAAAGAATTTAGACATTGGATTTCATGAGAACTCATAATATCACACAATCTACTTATTCCACTAGCATGGTACTCGTAATGGGACTCTTTAGTGGAATGGAGAGTAAGACAATTGGACATGCAATCTAAAGAACTAAATGCAAACACACTTTTAAAATAGGAAACAATAAAGTAGCTATCACTACCATATGAAAAATCATCACAAAAGTTATAGCCTAAAACATTAGACTCTTGAACACTCATGCTAACTTTGAGAAACTCAAGAAACTTAATGCCACTATCAAACTTATTCCAACTACTCCTAATGACTAAACAATAATGAACATGCAAATCTTGACTAAGCCATAAAACAAATATGGAATCAACACTAGGAAGACGAGACAAGTTGTACCTCCAACTAAGTATACCATCAAGTTTAGCGATAGAAGGACCATACTCTGTAAGTGTTCTATGTATAGCACGTCTATTCACCCATTTTTGCCAAATCTTCCAAATTAACTCGAAGAAGCAAGGTTGAGAATTCTCCTTGATGGCGTCACCTTTCACCAATGCATGTCCTTGGAACTCTTTAGGCCTCTTATGTTTTGCTTGGTACTCCAAACCTTTGAGAGAAAATGGTTTATGAGGTAAGCCTTGGTGAATGAAACCTTCAATTCCCTGCACAAAAGAGATAACAATACTCGGAGAGCAAAGTTTAGGAGAATTAGTAGAACATAAGACCTCTTTGTAGGAAGGAACAAAAATAGGTTGGTCAGCGTAAAGTTCTCTCTCCAAATCTTTGGCTTTTGCACACACTAGTTTTCTCTCTTGTTTTACCGCTAAGGCCGAATTATCTATTGCCTTTTTCCTCTCATTTTTCTTGGCCTCTGTATCCCTCACCTCCTTGCTCTCTTTTTTTTTTCTCCCATTCTCTTGTTCACTCTTTTCTTCTGCTTGTGAGCTCATTATCCTCACTTGATCTTCATATGCCTCATGAGGTGTTAATGGTGCTAACACAATCTTGTGATTACTCCACATGAAGAAGTATCTATCCTTGTGCTCATCATATGTGGCCTTCCTTTCACACCGCCATGGACGGCCCAAAACTATATGGCAAGTTTCCATTGGCACCACATCACAAAGAACCTTGTCATGATATTTGCCTATGGAAAACTCCACTTCCACTTGATTAGTGACCCTCCAATCTTTATTATCAAGGAATAATGGCAATTTGTAAGGTCGTGGATGTCTCAAGGTCGGCAATCCTAGCTTCTCAACAAGTAGAGCACTAGCCACATTAATATAATTTCTTTTGTCAATGACCATACCACATACCTTGTCCTTGACACGGCATCTAGTGTAGACAATGTTTTTCCATTGCACTCCATCTCCTTCCTCCTTAAGATGTGCGCCAAGAGCTTGCTTAAGAACTTTCAACTCATTATAAATAGGTTGCTCAATGACATCTTCATTACTACCTTGTGAGGATTGGATCTCTACATCACTTGATGAAACACTCGTTACTTCCCCATTGCCTATCTCAACTTCACTACTACTCTCCAATGGTTCCTCTTCACTTGATGAGACGCTTTCCACTTCACCATTGTCTTTCATGACCATTGCCTTTTTGTTTGGACATTGAGAAGCAATGTGTCCAAATCCCATGCACTTAAAGCACTTGAGGTGGCGACTCATTGATGGTGTCTCATGTTGATTCTTCTTTTGCAACTTTGGTGTGGCCATTTTATTGTCATTAGCCTTTGTGGACTTCTTAGGGCTTTGCTTAGCACGTTCCTTCTTCCAATCAAAAGCTTGATTGTCCCTCCATTTGATAGGACTTGAAGAATACGGATTCTCTCGTTTGCCTCTCCAATTTTGAACCTGGTCATTCTTCAAATTGGTTGCATTTGAGGATCTTGAACTAGCTCGTTGATCTCTCCAATCATAGACTCGTTCATTTCTCCAATTGGTGGAACTTGTGGGATTGGGACTAGCCTTTGAATCCCTCCAATCATAGGCTTGATTACTCCTCCACTTGATTGGACTTGAGGAATTTGAGCTATCACTAAATGTCCTCACCTTGGATGGCCTTTCTTCCGAAACTCTACTTTCCATCTCCTTGTGATAGTGGATTGGCACATGACGCTTCCTCATGGTAGACCTCAATTCATTCCAAGTGCAAATAAGTGGCTCTCCATACCTTTTCCTACTCTTAGTCAATTTATCCCACCAATACATAGCATGGCCAGTAAATCCACTAGCAGCTAGTTTTACCTTTTGCTCCTCGGAGTATGAATGGCAATCAAAGATCTTCTCAATTTTCCTCTCCCATCCAAGGTATGCGTCGGGATCCGCCTTGCCTTGGAAGGTAGGAATTCTCATCATGGCCTCTTTGATGGTATCATATCTTCGCTCCCTATCAAGCTTCCCATGCCTTGATCTCATTTCCAATTCACCTTCATCATATTGGCACTCTTTTGGCTCATGACTTGGGGTTTCACTTCGCCTACTTCTTATGGTCATGTTGGACAAAGAGATTAACCTGCAAGAAAAATGTTAGTAATAAAATTTTCCTCACCCACTCTTCCTTACCAAGATGAACTCTCACTCTCGTGTATCACTCAATTCCACTCTATTGCGCTCACCACTCCTCAATGGCCTTTGATTGCTTCCCTTGAAGAAATTAGAAATTTCCTCCAAAAGTATTCAATAACTCACCAATTTAGAATCACCCAAGTGTGGCAAGAGGTTGGAATATAATACAAAGAAGCTAGACTCAATTGGGAAGTTCAAATAGAAGCAAAAGAATAAAAAAAGGGACAAGCTGGAATTTTATCAAACACAAAGAGAGCATTAAGAAAACACAAGAATTTGACTCAAGAAAGGATTGATTAAGACCTCTAACCCCCAATATGATGATATTTGAATGAAATTTTGCTGGGACAAAGGATTACAATCCACTTTCTTCCTCCTCAAGAATCAACAACCAATGATTTTCCTTTTGCTTTTTCCACTTCAAGTGTTTCTTCTTCTCTTCTCTTCTCTTTTTTTTTTTTACAGCAAAAATCAACACAAAGATCAACCAAACACAAACAAAACTAGAACAAATTCACTCGGATGAACAGTAACCCCGAATGAACAGTACTTCGGCATGAACAGTGTCGATGAACAGTAGCTACAGTGCAATGAACAGTGACGATTTTTTTTTTTTTTTTGGAACTTTCTTTTCTGCACTTTTTTTTTTTTTTAACTTTTCTTCAAGCATTTCTTTCATCCCAAACTAACCAATCTTCAATAACCCTCAAGAAGGTAAAACTTTTGAAACCAAATAGCAAAACAATGCAAAATTAGGAGGAAACCCTAAACTTGTTAAAATTAGGGTTTTTGAGGATCCATGAAGAAAAATTCAATAATCTCACAAGAGATGGACTAAGGCTGCAACTTTTTGATAATTTAGACTCAAAGAAACAAAGCCCAACACAAAAGAATGGCTAAAACTCAATCTTTTTGGATTTTTGGACTAAAGAGAACAAAGGAAGCAAGAACAAAAAAAGAAAACCCTGATAGGAACTTTTCCAAGAACTCAAAGAAACAAGAAAAACACAAGATTAAAAGGATATAACCTGGGTAAAGGCACTAGCTCTGATACCAAATGATACGAGACGGCGATCTAGCCAATACCCAAGTTTGGATAATGAAAGACTCGACCCCTCTAACCCTCGGGATGGCGAACCTTGATACGATCTCGACCCACGATCCAACGAGTTAGCGAACCAAGTTTGAAGGTAGATGGCGCCACAAGCCAAGGTGATTACTTGGATTGATAAGCCTAGAACACCCAGAGAATTCCTAAGGTATTCAAAGAGAAGCTTTCAAGAAGCCAAGAGGGAAAAACCCTTAATTTTCTTAACGTGATGTCTAATCTCCCTCTCTTACAATAGAGTGTCTATTAATAGCTAAAAGAAACAAGGCTTAATTGCCTTAAAGCCCTTACATTAGGTCCTAGGCTATTACAACTTGAAAAACTAGGAAAAAAAACATAAAACCTCGTAAAAGCCCGTATTATTCCGGAAGTGAACCGCGCGACAAACCGTGGGAGAATGATCCGCGGGTTCTTCCGCGGTTGTGTTGAAGAGAGTTTCTGGACACGAACCGCGGGAGAAACCGCGCGATGGAGTATCCGCGGTTTACGACGCGGTTTCTCTCGTGACTTGATCAACACCTCTGGACGTGAACCGCATGACAAACCGTGGGAGGCATCATCCGCGGTTTGTGCCGCGGTTTCTCTCATTCCTTCAATACTTGTATTTTGACAACCTTGTTCCTCTTGAATGAGCGTGCAATCGATTGTCATGAGTGATCACTATGTCCTCATCGCTCGGTTTCGCATCATCCATTTAGTTAAGTAGTTTGTTTTACTACAAAACCCTAGCATGTTATTTGTGTGCCTATTTAAAGGCTTAAAATCGTTACTGTAGCGGCAGCCAGATGATGATATTTTGAGTGAATTCTTTTTAGAATTTTCTTGGTTCTTTGGTGATTAAGAACTACTTCTTTGGTCTTATCAAGCTTTGCTTGTGGCGACCACAATCTTGCTTAGAGTTTCTTCTAGTTTTTGATTAAGTTCTTAATAGATTAGATTAAACGATTGAACTCGCTCAACTTGGTTTAACCTAGTTTTCTTAGGGACGTGTTCATCTTCAAGGGGAGATTCGTGAGCACACCAACTCCACGTCAAGGGTTCTTGGGTTTACGAATCCAACGGGGTCTTGAGTTCAACGAGTTGTTGACCTAAAATCCAAGGGGTCTTGGCATATGCAACTGTGCGCTCATCATTTGGATGGACCAATGACTAGAGCTAGAACAAGAAGAATGACGGATGCTCTTCATGGACTGATTTTGGATACACTTGAAGAAGAAAACCAAGCAAGTTGGGCTGAGCATTCTCCACGATTGGTCTACACCATTTGGGCTAAACAAGGCCTGGAAGAAGGTCCAAATAACTAGCTAAGTGTGAGGATTGAAGACTTGGAGGGCGTTGATCCATTGGTGGTGTAACGGGCTAAGAGGCGTCAAGATGGTTCACTTGGGCTGGTTTGGAGTATGCAAATTTTATTAAGCCCAAATCCACTTCACTTGGGCTGGTTTGGGTTGATTATAGTTAGTTTAGTTTGTTTATGATGTATTTAAGCTAGTTCATTTAGTTAAGTAGTTTGTTTTACTACAAAACCCTAGCATGTTATTTGTGTGCCTATTTAAAGGCTTAAAATCGTTATTGTAGCAGTAGCCATATGATGATATTTTGAGTGAATTTTTTTTAGAATTTTCTTGGTTCTTTGGTGATTAAGAACTACCCCTTTGGTCTTATCAAGCTTTTCTTGTGGCGACCACAATCTTGCTTAGAGTTTCTTCTAGTTTTTGATCAAGTTCTTAATAGATTAGATTAAACGACTGAACTCGCTTAACTCGGTTTAACCTAGTTTTCTTAGGGACGTGTTCATCTTCAAGGGGAGATTCGTGAGCACACCAACTCCATGTCCAGGGTTCTTGGGTTTACGAATCCAACGGGGTCTTAAGTTCAACGAGTTGTTGACCTAAAATCCAAGGGGTCTTGGCATATGCAACCGTGCACACATCACAACTGAAAAGCAGGCGTTCAAGGGGGTTTTCTACTACCCAAAACTATACTACTTGGAGGGTTGAGCAGCCACGTAGGAGTGCAAGGGAGCTTGCACAAGTATGCCATCCTCCAAACCGTGTTCAAGTGTCTAAACTCGATTCAACTACAAAGCTGGATGCCAAGGGTAAACTGGTTGAGAAACCTAGGCAAAGGGAGGTTCTGATAGGAATCAAGGAGCTTCACATACTGATATACTTGTTGGTTATGGAGGATTCCATTGTTCAAGACTAGCTCGAATGTTCAAGCATGATTTGATCAATAACTTGGCCAATAATAAAGTTGTTCTTGAGGCATTTATGAGTTCTCTAAGGTGGATCGTCATAAATAATGCAAAGAGAGTTTGGAGAGTATTGATCTTGGAGAGGACAATTTGGGCCATTGGAGATTGGTTCGTGGATCTTGAGGTTGGTGGACTTTGGATCATCAAACATCATGATGGAGGTTTAGACAAATGGATTCATTGGTTATGGATCAAATCCACATTCAAAGATGAGCCATGGTAGAGTTTGGATCGAAAGTTGCTTTATTGGTTTTGGATCAAGTTTGCATTTAAAGAAGGCTTATTAAAGCTGCTCAAGAGGTCCAATCCTTACAAGCCTATTGGAGTTGAGTCCATGAAGCCCAATAAGCTGTATTTGGTGGACTTAAGTGGTTATCCAGCCCATGGAACCTTTAATTACGAATTTTAGTTTTTTTTTTTGGTTAATTATGTTTTTGATAGTTTTCCACATTGTTTATAAGCTATTTTTATGTTAAGTAGTAGAATTAGTTAGGGAATCATTTTTGGTAGTTAGTTCTAGAATTTCCTTACTCTTTTGGATGACTTTTGTAGCCTATAAATAGGCACAATTACTGTTACGAATTTGAGAAGTTTGATCAATAAAATTGAGTGTTTGCTCTTCATTGAGTGTTTCTTTGGTTTTTGGATTAGAACTACTCTTAGTCTTATCAAGCCTAAACTTGTGGCGACTTAAATACTTGTTTAGAGTGATTTTCTTTCATGTTTGATCAAATTCTTAAAGCCTTAAACTAGCATATTGAAGTAGCTCAAATTGGTCTAGTTTAGGATCTTAGGAGTTCATGATCTTCATTGAAGAAGGGCTCGAGGCGTTTGGCTTGGAGTTCATCAAGCGGTCTTAGCAACGTTCCACGATTCCGTGCATATCAGGTTCGTTGCTTCAAGTGTCAAGGTTATGGACACATTGCTGCAACTTGTCCAAACAAACGTGCTATGATGATTAGTGATGATGGTGAGATAGCAAGCATTGCATCTAGTGAAGATGATGAGGAGATGCCTCCATTGGAGGGAGGTTCTGAAGATGAGGGTGACATGTTTGGTGGTGATCAAGGCGAAATCTTGGTCACAAGGCGTGCCCTTAGCATTGCACCTAAGGAGGATGACTTGGAATACAAAGCGAGCATATTTTCCACACTAGGTGTACTGTGCAAAACAAGGTATGTAGCATGATTATAGATAATGGTTCTTGCACTAATGTTGCTTCTACTTTGTTTGTAGATAAATTGAGCCTATAGACAAGAAGACATCCCAAGCCATACAAGTTACAATGGTTGGTTGAGGTTGGAGACATGAAGGTTACCAAGAAAGTAATGGTGCCATTCTCTATTAGTAAGTATAAGGATGATGTGTGGTGTGATGTGATTCCCATGCAAGCATGTCACATCCTACTTGGACGTCCTTGGCAATTCGATAGAAGAGTGACATATGATGGCTTCAAGAATAAGTACTCATTCATGTGGAACAACAAAAAAATCACTTTGGATTCCATCAAACCTTTTGAAGCTTCATGCAGATCAAGTGAGAATAGCAAAGGAATTCAAGGTGAGGGAAGAGCAACAACAAGCTAGCCGAAATGAGCATAATGAGGGGCCACGGGTTGGGCAAAATAATGAGTCAAGTGGCAGATTCAAGGTTGGAAAGAAGGCAATTCGTGATTTGAAGAAGGAAGAGAAAAGGAAGGTTAATGCTTTTGCAACCAAAAGTGAGATCATTTTACCTTTGGAAGCTAAGCAACAACTTTTAATTGTTTTATATAAAGATGTGTTTCTTTCTTCTATTGAGCTTAATGAACTTAACCCTTCCTTGCCTAGTGTTGTGCTGTCTCTTTTATAGGATTTTGAAGACTTATTGCCTGAAGATATACCACAAGGATTGCCACCTTTGCAAGGGATTGAGCACCAAATTGATTTCACACTTGGTGCTAGCATACCCAACCGCCCCGCCTATAGAGCAAATCCAAAGGAAACAAAAGAAATACAAAGACAAGTAGATGAGTTGGTGAAAAAGGGGTTTGTGCGAGAAAGTATGTCGCCGTGTGCTGTTCCTGTGATCTTAGTGCCCAAGAAAGATGGAACATGTCGCATGTGTGTCGATTATAGGGCCATCAACAAGATAATGGTAAAGTATCGTCATCCTATTCCTAGGTTAGATGATATGCTTGATGAGTTGATGAGTTCCAAGTTGGAGACCTTCAAGAGGGACGTTCCAAGGATGATGGATCGAGTTTGAGGAGCTCCAATGATGTGCTTAAAGGTTTGGATGGTCCAATGACTAGAGCAAGAACTAGAAGAATGAAGGATGCTTTGCATGGACTCATATTGAACTCAAATGAGGAGGCTTTGCAATTGGGCTCAAAGGATCAAACAAAACAATCTATTAATGTGATTTGGGTTGAACAAACTTTGGATGAGGATTTCATGGGCCACACGAGTGGGGAGCTTGAAGAATTGAAGTCCAATTGATGGTTTTATGGGCTTAATGGACCTGCTAGCCCATTAGGGTTTATTAGTTACGATTTTTATAGTCTTTGAGTTGTAATAGACTTAGTTAGTTTAGTTAATTCATGCTTTGTTTTGGTAGTTTCATTAGTATAGGTTTTGTCTTAGAAGTTAAGTCTATTTTCACAACTCTAGAATGTTCTTTGTAAGCCTATTTATAGGCCATATTATTAGTTACGAATTTAACAAGAATTATTCAGAAAAATTGTGTGTTTTCTCTATTGTGAGAATTTTCTTGGTTCTTTGTCGATTAAGAATTACTCTTGGTCTTATCAAGCTTGCTTGTGGCGACCACCAACTTCGCTTAGAGTTTTTCTTGAGTTTTTGGTCAAGTCTTAGAGTTAATTAGGTTAGACGATTGAACCTGCTCAACTTGGTCTAATTCTAGTTGTTCTTAGGCATGCTCATCTTGAAGGGAAGAATTCAAGGCAAAACAACTCCACGTCAAGGGTTCCTTGGTTCACGAATCAAACGGGTCTTGAGTTCAACGAGTTGCATACTTGATGAATGGAAGATTTTCTTGGCAACGCAACCGTGCGCACATCATGAGTTGCATGGTTCTACTATTTTCTCTAAAATTGATCTTAAAAGTGGTTATCATCATATTAGAATGCAAGTAGGATATGAATGGAAGACTGCCTAATGGTTAGTTATGCCTTTTGGTTTAACTAATGCACCTAGTGCATTCATAAGGCTCATGAACTATGTGTTTAGGGCTTTTATTGATCAATTCGTGGTGGTCTATTTTGATGATATTCTGGTCTATAGTAAATCACTTGAAGATCATATTGAACACTTGTATCAAGTTTTGTGTGTACTTCATGAACATCATCTTTATGCTAATTTGAAAAAGTGTTCATTTTGCATGGAAAGCATTATATTTCTTGGATTCATTGTTAGTGCTAATGGTATTCATGTTGATGAATCTAAGGTGCAAACCATATGTGATTGGCCGACACCTAAAAGTGTTAATGATGTACGATCTTTCCATGGCTTAGCAAGTTTTTATAAGAGGTTTGTACAAAATTTTTCTACCATTGCTGAACCCCTAAATGAACTTGTTAAGAAAAATGTGATTTTTAAGTGGGAAAGCAAACACCAAGAGGCGTTTGATACGTTAAAAGAAAAGTTAACTAATGCACCTCTATTGTGTTTGCCTGATTTTGATAAATTGTTTGAGGTTGAATGTGATGCTTCTGGCGTGGGTATAGGTGCTGTTCTTATGAAGGATTCTAAACCCATAGCATACTTTAGTGAGAAGTTGAATGGTGCAACCTTAAACTATCCCACTTATGATAAGGAGCTCTATGCCCTAGTTCGAACTCTTCAAACATGGCAACATTATCTTCTTCCTAAAGAGTTCGTGATTCACTCTGACCATGAGAGCTTGAAATTCTTGAAGTCTCAAGGTAAGCTCAACAAGAGACATGCAAGATGGTTAGAGTTCATAGAGTCTTTTTCCCTACACCATCAAATACAAGCAAGGTAAAGAGAATGTGATTGCTGACGCATTGTTAAGAAGGTATTCTCTTATCACTACTTTTCAAACTAAATTGCTTGGATTTGATTTCATTAAAATTTGTATGAGCATGACGAGGATTTTTCGAAATTGCGGGTTCAATGTGAAAAACGTGCTCATTCAAATTTCTTTAGGCATGATGGTTTCTTGTTTAAGAGTACTAAATTGTGCATGCCTAATTGTTCTTTGCGTGAGTTACTGGCTAGAGAGTCTCATGGGGGTGGTCTTATGGGATACTTTGGTGTTAAAAAGACCTTGCATGTTTTGCAAGAACACTTCTTTTGGCCAGGTATGCGATTTGATGTTGAGTCCTTTTGTGCTAAGTGTTTAACTTGCAAACAAGAAAAAGCTTGTGTAAAACCCCATGGCTTGTATTCACCATTACCAGTGCCTTCTCAACCTTGGGTAGACATCTCCATGGATTTTGTTTTGGGTCTACCAAGGTCACAAAGTGGTAAGGATAGCATCTTTTTTGTTGTGGATAAATTTAGTAAGATGGCACACTTTATTGCATATTCTAAGACTAATGATGCCACTTACATATCTGACTTGTTCTTTAAAGAAGTTGTGAGGTTGCATGGTTTACCATGTTCAATTGTCAGTGGTAGAGATGTCAAGTTTTTAAGTCATTTTTGGCGCACTTTGTAGAGTAAACTTGGTACTAAGTTGCACGTCCACAAACTAATGGTCAAACTGTGGTCGTTAATAGGACACTCTCTACACTTTTGCATGTAATCATTCAAAAGAATTTAAAGAATTGGGAAAGATGCTTGCCCCACATTGAGTTTGTATATAATAGGATTCTTCATTCTACTACGTCTTATTCACCTTTTGAGATTGTTTATAGTTTTAATCCCTTAACTCCTTTGGATATTTTACCTTTGCCCACTAATGAAGTTTCTGATCTTGAAGGTAAAAAAAAAAGCTAAATTTGTTAGGGATCTCCATGCCAAGGTGCGAGAAAATATTGAGAAAAAGAATGAACACTTTGCTAAAATAGCAAAAAAGGGCCGAGTAAAGATGGTATTCGAACCTGGTGATTGGGTTTGGGTACATATGAGAAAGGAGAGATTTTCAAAACAAAGGAAATCTAAGCTTCATCCAAGGGGGGACAGACCATTTCAAATTCTTGAGAGGATCGGAGATAATGCATACAAAGTGGACTTACCTAGTAAGTATGGAAATTTTAGTGCTACTTTTAATGTTTCTAATTTTTCTTTGTATGATGTAGGTGATTCGAGGACGAATCCTTTCAAGAAAGGAGGGAATGATATGTCCCAAGGGTTGAAGGATGAACAAGGACATTCCAATGGTGATGGATGAGTTGAGCACACTTTCAAGGATGTTAATGATGTACTTGGAGGTTTGGATGGACCAATGACTAGAGCTAGAACAAGAAGAATGAAGGATGCTCTTAATGGACTGATTTTGGATACACTTGAAGAAGAAAACCAAGCAAGTTGGGCTGAGCATTCTCCACGGTTGGTCTACACCATTTGGGTTGAACAAGCCTAGAAGAAGGTCCAAATAACTGGCGAAGTGTGAGGATTGAAGACTTGGAGGGTGCTGATCCATTGGTGGTGTAACGGGCGAAGAGGTGTCAAGATGGTTCACTTGGGTTGGTTTAGAGCATGCGAATTTTATTAAGCCCAAATCCACTTCACTTGGGCTAGTTTGGGCTGATTATAGTTAGTTTAGTTCGTTTATGATGTGTTTAAGCTAGTTCATTTAGTTAAGTAGTTTGTTTTACTACAAAACCCTAGCATGTTATTTGTGTGCCTATTTAAAGGCTTAAAATCGTTATTGTAGCGGCAGCCTCATGACGATATTTTGAGTGAATTCTTTTTAGAATTTTCTTGGTTCTTTGGTGATTAAGAATTACCCCTTAGGTCTTATCAAGCTTTGCTTGTGGCGACCACAATCTCGCTTAGAGTTTTTTTCTAGTTTTTGATCAAGTTCTTAGTAGATTAGATTAAACGATTGAACTCGCTCAACTCGGTTTAACCTAGTTTTCTTAGGGACGTTGATGTGCGCATGGTTGCGTAGCCAAGAAAGTCTTGGATTTCAGGTATGCAACTCGTTGAACTTAAAACCTCATTTGATTCGTGAACCCAGGAACCCTTGACGTGGAGTTAGTTTTGCCTTGAATTCTTCCCTTGAAGATGAGCATGCCTAAGAACAACTAGAATTAGACCAAGTTGAGCGAGTTCAATCGTCTAACCTAATTAACTCTAAGACTTGATCAAAAACTCAAGAAAAATTCTAAGCGAAGTTGGTGGTCGCCACAAGCAAGCTTGATAAGACCAAGAGTAGTTCTTATTCGACAAAGAACCAAGAAAATTCTCACAATAGCGAAAACACACTGATTTTTCTGAATAATTCTTGTTCAAAATTCGTAACTAATGAGAGGTCTATAAATAGGCTTACATAGAACATTCTAGACTTGAAGATTTAAGCAACTTCTAAGTCTATACCTAAACTAACACTAATACTTAGCTAAAAACACAAATATAGAAAAATTCTAATAAGATAAACTATCTAAAAACATAAAAACTATAAAAATTCGTCCAAAAATATTTTATGGGCTGGACATCATTCATTAAGCTCCATTGGGCCTCCATTTAGCAATTTCAATGACCCTCCAAGCAAGTCCAAGTAACAAGCCCCTTATGAGATTGTTTTTGGACAACTTAGCAATTTCTTTTGGACTTTTTTTGTAGATGAACTTGATCCACAACTAATGCTTGAACACTTGGCCCAATGCGAAAGCTTGAATATTGTGAACTTTAAGCTTGTGACTAAATTCAAAATCATGTAACTTTGCAGTCCAGCCACCATGTTCAAACATTCCATGTATGATTATCACTTCTTCAAGTTCTTCTTGATCCATATAAATGGTCTTTTCAAGTCCACCAAGTATGAGTCCAAGTCCAACAAATGTATGCGCTCCTTGGATCACATCAGACATGTTTATCTTCAAGGGGAGATTCGTGAGCACACCAACTCCACGTCAAGGGTTCTTGGGTTTACGAATCCAACGGGGTCTTGAGTTCAATGAGTTGTTGACCTAAAATCCAAGGGTTCTTGGCATACGCAACCGTGCGCACATCAGGTTCTCAATCACCAAAGAACCAAGAAAATTCTGAAGAGAATTCACTCAAAATATCATAAACGTTCTGTTTTAATGTTGTTCACAAGAAACCCTTATATAGGGTGTAGCTTAGACATAAACTAAGAAAGTACTTGACACTAGTTGTAACCTAACACTCGACTACTAAAGATTACAACTCAAAAATTTGTGTAAAACAACTAAAACGACTTTCTGATTGTACCCGCGGCGAGGGTACAGGTGCGACTTCGTTGCGCTTCAAGGCTCTTCAAGGTTGAACCTTCTGATCGTACACGTAGCACCTATCCTGTGGCGCGGGTTCGATCAAAAGGTTTTGCACTTCACACCCATGCGTGAATCATCCTTCACTCCTTGATCTGCCCATGAGCAATGCACAATACGTGACAAAGGATTCATGTTGGTCGCCTTGCACACTTCATCCAACGTATCCACAATAAGACCATGCAAAGCATTCTTCATTTTCCTAACTCTTGATCTAGTTATAGGACCATCCATACCTTGAAGTACATCCTTAGTCACTTTGGAAGCTTGCTCAACTCTATTGCCACGTGCTTGACCTTGGGACCTATCATGAAGACGGTTTTTAAGGGTTATTGTGCTTAAATAAAGAAAGAATCCTAACCCTCAAGGAGAAGGAAAGCCGTTGGTAGAAGGAAAAGGAAAGTAAGGAGGTTAGCTTCCATTTTGCTCAAAACCGTTGCTTGTTAGAGTATTGTTTTTGTACAAGTTTGATTATTTTCTTCCAAAGAACATTAAAAATCAAGAAACATCACACAATTATACCACACATTAGAGTGTCTATATTGTGTCCATTCTTGATTTTTGGTCATTCTTTGTTACTCTCTTGAACAAAACATTCTAAGCATACTTATTCTTGATCTCTACATTTACTCTCACAGATTGGGGTTGCTATAAGCCTCGGTAAGATTGAGTGAATTGGTTCTTCTCTAAAGGGCCAACAAGAAAATTCATTGAGTGGAAAAAGGCTTAGTGGTGAGCACAAGGAGGGTAAAAGCCAACAAATTTGAGGGAAGCGAGTGCAAACACTAAGGGAGTGATCCACAAATTTGATGTGCGCTCGGTTACGTATGCCAAGACCCCTTAGATTTTAGGCTTACAACTCATTGAACTCAAGACCCCGTTGGATTTGTAAACTCAAGAACCCTTGACGTGGAGTTGGGGTGCTCACAAATCTTCCCTTGAAGATGAACTCATTCCTAGGGTTTTAGATTAACCAAGTTAAGCGTGTTCAATTGTTAACCTAACTCTCTAAAGAACTTGATCAAAAACTCAAGAAAACTCTAAGCAAGATTGTGGTCGCCACAAGCAAGGCTTGATAAGACCTAAGGAATTAGTTCTTAATCACCAAAGAACTAAGAAAATTCTGAAGAGAATTCACTCAAAAATATCATCAAAGTTGTTTTCAATGTTGTTCACAAGAAACCCTTATATAGGGCGTCGCTTAGACATAAACTAAGAAAATACTTGACACTAGTACCTAACATTCTACTACTAAAGATTACAACTCAAAAATTGGCATAAAATAGGTAAAACGCCTCCCGAATCGTACCCGCTGCGGAATCCACGGCGCGGGTAAGGGCGAGGCTTCATGTCGCTTCGTCACTCTTCAATGCAGGACCTTCTGATTGTACCCGCGACACCTATCCACGGCGCGGGTACAAGTGCGGATTCAGTCAAAAGGTTTAGCTCTTCAAGATCGAACTGTCTGATAGTACTCGCGGCACCTATCCGGGCTCGGGTTCAAGGCGCGGGTCCAGTCAGAATGTTTCGCACTTCATACTCGCGCTTGAATCATCCTTCACTCCTTGGTCAGTTCATAAGCAATGCACAATATGTGACAAAGGATCCATGTTGGTCGCCTTGTACACTTCATCCAGCGTGTCCACAATAAGACCATGTAAAGCATCCTTCATTTTCCTAGTTGTTGATCTGGTCATAGGTCAATTCAAGCCTTGAAGTACATCCTCAGTCACCTTAGAAGCTTACTGACCCTGGGACCTATCATTCCCTCCTTTCTTGAAAGGATTCGTCCTCGAATCACCTACATCATCAAACAAAGACAAGTCAAAAACATTAAAAGTGGCACTAACATTTCCATACTCACTAGGCAAATCCACTTTGTAGGCATTGTCCCCAATTCTGTCAAGGATTTGGAAGGGTCCGTCCCCCTTTGGATGCAACTTAGACTTCCTTTATTGTGGAAATCTTTCCTTCTTCATGTGCACCCAAACCCAATCTTCGGGCTCAAATACTGACTTTCACTCGACCCTTGTTTGCTACCTTCTTAAAATGCTCATTCTTTTTCTGCACATTCTCACGCACCTTAGCATGAAGATCTCTAACAAATTAAGCTTTCTTTTTACCTTCAAGATCAGCAACCTCATTAGTAGGCAAAGGTAAAATATCTAAAGGAGTTAGGGGATTAAAACCATAAACAACCTCAACAGGTAAGTAAGACGTAGTGGAAATGAACAGTTCTATTATAAGCAAACTCAATGTGTGGCAAACATTTTTCCCAATTCTTTAAATTCTTTTGAATGATTGCACGCAATAGTGTAGAGAGTGTTCTATTAACTACTTCAATTTGACTATCAGTTTGTGGGTGTGCAACAGTAGAAAACAATAGTTTAGTACCAAGTTTACTACACAAAGTGCGCCAAAAATGACTCAAGAATTTAACCTCTCTATCACTAACAATGCTACGTGGCAAACCATGCAATCTAACAATCTCCTTAAAGAACAAATCAGATATGTAAGTGGCATCATTAGTTTTTGAACATGCGATGAAGTGCGCCATCTTACTAAATCTGTCTACCACAACAACCACACTATTTTTACCACTAGAAGACCTTGGTAAATTGATAGGGATCAAGGCGTACACAAGCATAATTCAAGCATCTCGGATCCTTTGTAAGGAATAGGTGGTTCAATGACGCGTGCGAGGACAAGGAGAATGAAGGAAGCCATGCATGTGTTGATCATGGAAGTGTTAGAGAAAGAAGCTTCCAAGGGCAATTCGTTATTGTCAAGGCTTGTTACACTAATGTGGGTCAGAGATGGTGCTTCGCTTGACGAGGGATCAAATGGAGAAGCAATGCCAAGACAAGGAAATGGATAAAGTGTGCAATTCGGGCCAAAAAATGAAGAAACGAAGCTTCTGACCAAGGCCACGCACCATGCCGCGCCGTGGCCTTGCCCACGGCCTCCATTAGATTGAGGAGGCGAGGCAAGTGAACATTCTGACTGAGTCCGTTCCCTAGGCCGTGCCACGGCCTTCTCAAATGGCCTTCATCAGAATGGATCGAGGCGGCCTTCCCTGCGGCCTTCCCTAGAACGTGCAACGTCGCGTTAGTTTTAGGGTTTTATCTATTATAGTGTTATCTCATTATTGGTAGTACATGTCGTACGCTTATATAATGGTGAAACACTCATTCTTCATTGAAATTGTGTGTTTTTTAGAGCTCTTTACAAGCGCTTTCTTGGTTTTTGGATTGGAACCGTCTCGGTCTTATCAAGCTTATGCTTGTGGCGACCCAATTTCCCGCTTAGAGTAATTCTTTTGTGTTTGATCAAGTTCTTAGTGCAATAATTTAGGCGAATTGAACCTGCTCAAGTTGGTCCAAATTAGAACCCTAGGTTCTTCATTCTTCATTGAAGAATATTCGAAGCCTAACTACTTGGAATCTTCAAGCGATCTTGGCCGTTCACAACCCCGCGCACATCAATTGGTATCAGAGCCAACTTCTTGATTTTTCCAGGTGATATAGACCAAGGGGCTGCCGTAGGTGGATCGAGTTTCAAGGGACTTGAACTCAACTGCAGCTAATTGCACTTTCTTTTCTTCTGAGTAGTTATGGCAATTGAACACATGTTCAACCTTGCGTTCCCACTCTAAGTATGCCTCTGGATCAAGCCTTCCTTGGAATGGAGGTATTTTCATCTTAATACTTCCAAGATTATTGTCTTGATTATTGTTCACCCTCCTTCCTCTCCTTGGAGCTATATCTTCAAAATCGAACTCCTCCTCATGCTCCTCTTCAAAAGGATTTTTGGTGGCTGACACACGTGCTTGGGAAGTATTAGTTCTCCTCTCCAATTCCTCATAAAATTCCTCTCTCATGAGGCGCAATTTTCTGTCTATATCACCAACTATAGCATCCCTAAGCAATTTGAAATCATTTGAAAGCTCTTGAGGTGGATTTCCTTCATGCGCCATTAAAATGCTAAACCTGCAAAAGAAACATTAGAACAAGATAAAGCAAGTATATAGGAAACACTCCCTTAGTGTTTGCACTCGCTTCCCTCAAGTAGTATGGCTATTACCCTCAATTGTGCTCACAATTAAGCCTTTTATCACTCAAAAAATTTTCTTATTGGCCCTTTAGAGAAGAACTAGCTCACTCAAACCTTATTAAGGCCAATAGCAACCTCAACTTGTAGGAGTAAATGTAGAGGTCAAAAAAATTATGTTTAGAGTGCTTTTGATCAAGAGAATAACAAAGAATGACCAAGAATCAAGATTTGACACAATATGAAAACCCTAATGTGTGGTAAATTTGTGTGAAAATTCTTGATTTTTAATGTTCTCTTGGCTGAAAATATGAAACTTGTGCAAAAATAATACTCCAACAAAACACCAAGAAACAAGAAGGGTAGAATCTGGTTAATTAAACTTTCGTACGTGGCGTTGTTCTCTGTCCAACGATCTGTTTGTTTCAACAGGTCTATTCGGTTGCACAAGGACAGTATTCCAGCCAAATATACTTCCGTTTAATTGGTTTAGTTCGTGTGCTTGGCTTTTATCACCTTGCACGCCTCTTTCACTTTCTTTCGTGTTACACGACTTTTCTTTGTGCAAGACTTTTTTTTTTTTAAATTCAAAACCCAGATAACTCACAAAACTCAAACAAACAAGTAAAATTCACCGGATGAACAGTAATTTCCGATGTGAACACTAACCCTACGCTTGAACAGTAACGTCGCGTGAACAGTAGCCGTCGTGAACAGTGACGCGACCTTTTTTTTTTTTACCAAAAATCTTCAACCCTAGGATGGAAAATCCAAGAAACTAATTCTTTTTGAAAGATTTTTGCACAAGAATTCCAAGAAAATAATAAAAACAGTCAAGAAACACAAAATACCACACGATCTAGAATTTTCGATTGAGAAGCAACCAAGAACGACTCTAAACAAACCCTAAAGCACGAATTTAATAAGAAAACAACGAAAACTAAAGGCTGAAATTTTCAAACGATTAAAGACGAGCAGAAACAAAGCAAAACAAGTCCAAACGAATTTAAGCAAGACATAAAAAAACACCAAACAAATTATTATGACCAGGCTCGAAACTCTTTGTTACAATAACAACACGAAAAACAAGAAAAACACAAGACACAAGGATATATCCGAAATTCCAAAGGGAAAAATGGATTGAATAAACCTGGAAAATCCAAGAACTTTGGCTCTGATACCACTTGATATGCGCAGGTTGTATATGCCAAGACCCCTTGGATTTTAGGTCAACAACTCGTTAAACTCAAGACCCCGTTGGATTCGTAAACCCAAGAACCCTTGACGTGGAGTTGGTGTGCTCACGAATCTCCCCTTGAAGATGAACACGTTCCTAAGAAAACTAGGTTAAACCGAGTTGAACGAGTTCAATCGTTTAATCTAATCTATTAAGAACTTGATCAAAAACTAGAAGAAACTCTAAGCAAGATTGTGGTCGCCACAAGCAAAGCTTTGATAAGACCAAAGGAGTAGTTCTTAATCACCAAAGAACCAAGAAAATTCTAAAAAGAACTCACTCAAAATATCATCATATGGCTGCCGCTACAGTAACAATTTTAAGCCTTTAAATAGGCACACAAATAACATGCTAGGGTTTTGTAGTAAACCAAACTACTTAACTAAATGGACTAGCTTAAACACATCATAAACGAACTAAACTAATTATAATCAGCCCAAACCAGCCCAAGTGAAGTGGATTTGGGCTTAATAAAATGTGCATGCTCCAACCAGCCCAAGTGTACCATCTTGACGCCTCTTAGCCCGTTACACCACAAATGGACCAGCGCCCTCCAAGTCTTCAATCCTCACACTTAGCTGTTATTTGGCCCTTCTTCTAGGCCTTGTTCAGCCCAAATGGTGTAGACCAACCGTGGAGAATGCTTAGCCCAACTTGCTTGGTTTTCTTCTTCAAGTGTGAGCATCCTTCATTCTTCTTGTTTTAGCTCTAGTCATTGGTCCATCCAAACCTCCAAGTACATCATTAGCATCCTTGGAAGTGTGCTCAGCTCGTCCATCACCATTGGAACGTCCTTGTTCATCCTTCAACCCTTGGGACATATCGCAACAAGAATCTCTTTTTTTTTTTTTGTTACCCAATTTTGGCTTTTCTTATAGAATCTCACAAATTTGCCTTTTTCCGGTCAAGAAATTATCCCAATTAGCAACCCTCTTTTTTTTTTTTTTCAACATCACAAACAACTCACAAAACACAAAACTCAACTCCAAAAACAAACAAAACAAAACTGAAAAAAAAAAAGAAAAAAATTTCTGGAAAAATTCGGATGAACAGTAGCTGGAAGTGAACAGTACTCCGTCATGAATAATAACTCCACCATGAATAGTGATTCCGCCATCAACAGTAATTTCGTCATGAACAGTCGACGATGAAACAGTAATTCTGTCATAAACAGTGCAGTCAATGAATAGTGATTCCGGCGATGAACAGTGTGCAACAGTACGATTTTTTTTAAAAAATCAACAACAAAATATCACAACTTTGATTCAAGAAAAGTCAAATCTTGAACCAAGAACAACAAAACAAAAATTAAAAACATATATCCAAGTGGATTGACAACAAAAAAATTAAAAGGATATACCCAAATGGGTTGACACAAAAACTTAATTTGATGTGATCCAAGGAGCGCATACATTTATTGGACTTGGACTTGTACTTGGTGGACTTAAAGAGGCCATTTATATGGATCAAGAAGAGCTTGAAGAAGTGATAATCATACATGGAATGTTTGAACATGGTGGCTGGATTACAAAGTTACATGATTTTGAATTTAGTCACAAGCTTGAATTTCACAATATTCAAGCTTTCGCATTGGGCCAAGGGTTCAAGTATCGGTTGTGGATCAAGTTCATCTACAAAGAAGGCCCAAAAAGAGTTGCTAAGTTGTCCAAAACAATCTTCAAAGGGGCTGGTTACTTGGACTTGCTTGGAGGGCCCTTGAAGTTGCTAAATGGAGGCCCAATGGATCTTATGGAGGGATGTCCAGCCCATGGTCTAATTTGGGACGAATTTTCAATAATTTTTGTAGTTAATTATGTTTTTGTTAAGTTTTCTAAGTTTTACAAGTTGTAACTTTTAGCTAGTTACCCAATTGTGATAGGTTACAACTAGTTTTAGTAGTTTACTTTATTTTAATCTTCTAAACTTTTCTTTGTAAGCCTATAAATAGGCATGTTACTGTTCATACGATTTTAAGCATGAATTTATGAATAAAATTTGAGTGTTTTCTCTTAATTGAGATTCTTCTTGGTTCTATGTTGATTTAGAATTACTCTTGGTCTCATCAAGCTTGCCTGTGGCGACCACCAACTTCGCTTAGAGTTTTTCTTGAGTTTTTGATCAAGTCTTAGAGTTAATTATGATAGGTATCATGGAAGGCCTATTGAAGTCGTTCTTGATAGTCATTGGAGAATTCATAGTTCAAGGGGTCATCCAACCTTGATGCGTGTATTGATGGATTTGCTTAAGGTGGATCATGACTTTTTGAGGAGGAAATTGGGCTTAAAGATCATTTATTGGCTTTGGATCAAGCATACTTTCAAAGAAAGCTTTAAGTCCAAAAGGTTCAAAATGTCCAAGATGGTCCAAATAGGCTGGCTTTTGTTGTGGTTGTGGATCAAGTTTGTTTTTAAAGAGAGAACAAGTCCAATTGAAGCCCACAAGAGGACAGCCAGCCCAAGACATATATTTGGACGAATTTTCTTTTATTTTTATTTTATTTGGACGAATTTTTAGTATTTTAAGTCACTAAATCATGTTTT
The DNA here is from genome assembly GCA_024721245.1 of Mitragyna speciosa. Taxonomy (NCBI): domain Eukaryota; kingdom Viridiplantae; phylum Streptophyta; class Magnoliopsida; order Gentianales; family Rubiaceae; genus Mitragyna; species Mitragyna speciosa. The sequence goes on along the minus strand of CM045560.1, from coordinate 15,749,407 downwards.
GTTAAGTATTCTACTTATGTTAGATTTAGAGTTTTGGTAGTTTACTTTAGTTAAGCTTCTAGACTTTTCTTTACAAGAGTTTGTAAGCCTATAAAAGGCTAGGTACTGTTCATCCGAATTTTAATTAAGTCATTGTGTGATTAATAATATTGAGTTTCTCTTTTAGAGAGTTCTTCTTTGGTTCTTGGATTAGAACTATTCTTGGTCTTATCGAGTGATCTCGTGGCGACCATACAACTAGCTTAGAATTACTTCAAAGGGTTTGATTTAGGTCCAATTAGATTAATTCCAACTAGATTGCTTCCTTTGATAGGTAGAGGTCTAGCAATTATTCTAAGGGATTGAATTCAACAAGCTTGAATCAATTCAAGGCAAACCAACTTAATTTCTTCTTAATTGCTTGGAACGATTTCCTTGAGGTTAAGACATTCAAGTTGTTCAAGCAACATCTTTTGGCTTGATTGTGTTGGACGAATTCCATCAAGGTCAATCTCATTGAGTTGTTTAAACTGATTTTCAAGAGTTCTAGGCCGTTCACAATTCCGCGCGTATCAAATTAGGTTAGACGATTGAACTCGCTCAACTTGGTCTAATTCTAGTTATTCTTAGGTGTGCTCATCTTCAAGGGAAGAATTCAAGGCAAAACAACTCCACGTCAAAGGTTCCTTGGTTCACGAATCAAGCAAGGTCTTGAGTTTAACAAGTTGCATACCTGAAATCCAAGACTTTCTTGGCAACGCAACCGTGCGCACATCAAGTAGTATCAGAGCCATCTTCTTGGATTTTTTTTAGGTTTTTCCAATCCAATTTTTCCTTTGGAAAAATTTGGATATATCCTTTTTTTTCTTTTTTTTTTGTTTATCAAAGAGCTTCGAGCCTGGTTAAGCAACTTGTGTTTTATTTGTTTTTCTTTCTTTGAGTCGTTGTCAAAGAGTTTCGAGCCTAGACAACAAGTTGTTTTCTTGTGTCTTGTTACTTTCGTTTCTAGAAAAAAAAAATTCTGCTATATTTTTTTGGTTGTTTTCCTTGTGAAAATCGTGCCCTAGGTTCTTTAGAGTTGTTCTTGGTTGCTTCTCAATCAAGAATTCTAGATATTGTGTGGTATTTTGTGATTCTTGACTGTTTTTGGTGTTTTCTTGATTTTCTTGTGTTAAAAACTGTCAAGTAAAGAAGATTCTTGAACTTAAGACATTCACAAATCAACTTTCTTAAAGTTTTGAGTCATTCTTGTATTGTTCTTGAAGGAAAAAAAATGGCAGAAAAATCGTTTAAAAAAAAAAGAAAAAAAGGCAGATTGTGTACTTAAAAAGAAAGAGCCAAAAGCACAAAGAAAAAGGAGTCAAAAGAGAATAAAAAGGGAGTGCACAACAAGGTATAAACCGTGCACAAACATTTATTCAAAGTTTCTTGAAGTTTCTTGGTGTTTGGATACAAGTTCTTGAAATTCTTGGACTTACTTGGTGTGATTCTTGAAATCTTTAAATCTGTCCAAGTATGTTCTTGAGTTTCTTGAGGTTCTTGAATAAGTTCTTGAGCTTTTTTGAAGTTCTTGATAAGTTTCTTAAAGTTCTTGATAAGTATCTTGAAGTTCTTGATAAGTTTCTTGCACTTCTTGGTTTGTAAGTTGAGTTCTTGAAGTTTGTGAGTTGCTGGAATTTTTTGGACTGATTTCTTGAAGTTCTTGGCTGATTTCTTGGACTTTCTTGATCAAATTTTGAAGTTCTTGAAGTCTTGAAGTGTTGGTCAAAGGGTTTTCATCATAAAATAGGGTTTTGTTAGGGTTTCTTGCATGTTGGGTTGCTGAAATTCGTACCTATTTTTGGACAAATTTCTGTTACGATTTTTGCAGAAATTTTGGTGTTAAAAGGAGTCAAAAAGGTGTTAGTTGGGTTTATATAGAAGTTATTTGTCATTGGGAAACCAATTGGGTAAAGGAAAACTAGTTGGCAAAGGATAGGTAACCAAATCCTCAAGGTGCAAGGGTTTCTTCATTCTTTTTGGAAAGTGGTGATTCTTGTTTCCTTTTTCTTCTTATTTTTGTGTATTTCAGTCTATTAAGGAGTGTTTGGGCATGTTTTAAGGTTTCCTAATTGGTTGTGCTTGGTTTTAGTTGCTATTAGTTCAAGAATTTATTTTGGAAAGTGAATTGGATTGTTGGAGTTTTACTTTTTGCACAAGAATATTATTATTTTTCAAGAGAACATTAAAAATCAAGAATTTTTTACACAATTATACCACACATTAGAGTGTCTATTTTTGTGCTAATTCTTGATTCTCATCCGTTCTTTGAATTATTCTCTTGATCAAAAACACTGTAAGCTAATTTTTTCTTGGCCTCTACATTTACTCTTTACAAGTTGAGGTTGCTATAGGTCCTTGGTGGGATTGATTGAGCTGGTTCTTCATCAAAGTGCCTACAAGAAGATTCTTTGAGTGGAAAAAGGCTTAGTTGTGAGCTCATTTGAGGGTAAAAGCCAATCTACTTGAGGGAATCGAGTGCCAAACACTGAGGGAGTGTTTCACATATTCTTGTCTTTTTTCTTTGTTATTTTTAACTATTTTTCTTGCAGGTTTTTAAGGTATAATGGTGACTCCACAAGAGGCGAATAATGATCTTAAATTGCTTAGGAAAGCCATTGTTGGTGATTTTGAGAGAAAGATGCCTATTATGAGAGATGAGATCTATGAGGAGATGCCTCCATTGGAGGGAGGAAGTAATGATGAGGAAGCTCCTTGGGGAGGTGACCATGGAGAGGTTCTATTGACTAGAAGAGCACTTAGTGTTACACCTATGGAGGATGAGGAGAACATTCAAAGAGATCATATCTTCCATACTAGGTGTACCGTGCAAAACAAGGTATGTAGCATGATTATTGATAGTGGTTCATGTACTAATGTTGCTTCTACTTTGTTTGTAGATAAATTAGGGCTTGAAACAAAGAGACATCCCAAGCCTAAATTGCATTGGTTGGCTGAAACTGGAGACATGAAGGTGACCAAGCAAGTGTTGGTGCCATTCTCCATCAACAAGTACAAGGATGAAGTATGGTGTGATGTGGTTCCTATGCAAGCATGCCATATTCTTCTTGGGCGTCCATGGCAATTCGATAGGAGAGGTGACCTATGATGGCTTCAAAAATAGGTACTCTTTCATGTGGAATGGACGTAAGGTGACTTTGGGTTCTATTGCACCATCTGAAGCACATGCTGATCAAGTGAGGATTGCAAGAGAATTCAAAGCAAGAGAGGAACAAAGTCAACTAGCAAGTGGTGAATCATCAAAAGAAGGATTAGTAAATCGTGTGGAGCACCAAAGAGTGGAATGTATGGATGATGGTTCCAATAAAAAGTCATGAACCAACCTTGAAGGGATGCAAATTGGCGGATCCAAAGAGAGAAAAGTGGCCATCCGTGATATTGGGAAGAGAGAAAAGAGCAAGAGTGTTATGCTAGTTAGACCTTTAACTCTTGTATCCATGTACTCTAAAGAAGAAGTGTATTTTGCTAACTCTCTTAACCATTCTTTTCCTAGTAGTTTTTGTGGTGTTATTGCAGGCTAATGCTCAAGGAAAAACGCCACATACTTGTTGTCTTAATAGTTCAGATTCCTTCAATGAGCAAAAAGCATCAAATCGTGGAGAAGGAATTACAACATTGTTCAAGCGCAAGTTCAAATAGTTTGATGAATCCAACTGATTTGTGGCATAAGTTTTTATATTTTAATAGCTTTAAATTGCATCTTAATTCTATCTTATGTGTTTATTCTATTAGGGTAGGTAGTTATGTTTTGCATCTAAGTTGTTTTACATCATCTAGTGCAATCTGTCTTAGAAGTTCTCCTATGTTTTTGCATCAATGTTTGGATGAATTTCAACATGTTTTATGTGATTTTCCATGCCTATAATACTTGTATTAGGGATCTTGTATTTGTTTATACATGCTGCCCTATACGTTTTGGTGATTTAGTTTTTGATAATTTTCATGGGTCTATATTGCATCATGTAAGTCATTTTATTGTTCTAGTTAGTGGTAATGTTTATGTTCTATGTTGTTCTTATACACGAAATTATAGGGAGTCATATAAATGATTTTCAGTGTGTTTATCTTAAGTGTTTAACTTTTAAAATTTGTTTTTGTCATAGGTTAGTTCATTTAAAGTGTTCTAGTGTTATAGTTTGTGACAATGTTCATGTGTTTTTGTTACATCAGTTTGAATTATTCAAGTGAGTTGAATGATGATATTTTCCATGTTTTAGGGTTTGTTTTGCATAGTTCATTTGATCCTAATTTCTATCTTGTTAGTGAGTGTTATTTTGACTATATTCTTAGATATATAGGTGCTGAACTCATGTTTTTCTTGTTAATAGCCTTCATGTGTTCATTCTTTTGCATGTTTTTAAGGATAATATTCATCTAGACATGTCAATTTATCTTTGCCTCTTTTGTGTGTGTTTTTGAGTTTTATTTTATTTCTTTATTTCTAGTTGTGTTTATTCTTCCAATATGCCATCTGATTTTTGTGTGCTTAATATTCTTGATAGTTATACTTGCTTATTTATCATTTCTCTAGTTACTTATGATCTTTTATATGATGTAGAAGATTCGAAGACGAATCTTTTCGAGGAAGGAGGGATTGATGTGATCCAAGGAGCGCATACATTTGTTGGACTTGGACTTATACTTGGTGGACTTGAAGAGGCCATTTATATGGATCAAGAAGAGCTTGAAAAAGTGATAATCATACATGGAATGTTTGAACATGGTGGTTGGATTATAAAGTTACATGATTTTGAATTTAGTCACAAGCTTGAATTTCACAATATTCAAGCTTTCGCATTGGGCCAAGGGTTCAAGTATTGGTTGTGGATCAAGTTCATCTACAAAGAAGGCCCAAAAAGAGTTGCTAAGTTGTCCAAAACAATCTTACAAGGGGCTGGTTACTTAGACTTGCTTGGAGGGCCCTTGAAGTTGCTAAATGGAGGCCCAATGGATCTTATGGAGGGATGTCCAGCCCATGGTCTGATTTTGGACGAATTTTCAATAATTTTTGTAGTTAATTATGTTTTTGTTAAGTTTTCTAAGTCTTACAAGTTGTAACTTTTAGTTAGTTACCCAATTGTGATAGGTTACAACTAGTTTTAGTAGTTTACTTTATTTTAATCTTCTAGACTTTTCTTTGTAAGCCTATAAATAGGCATGTTACTGTTCATACGATTTTAAGCATGAATTTATGAATAAAATTTGAGTGTTTTCTCTTAATTGAGATTCTTCTTGGTTCTATGTTGATTTAGAACTACTCTTGGTCTTATCAAGCTTGCTTGTGGCGACCACCAACTTCGCTTAGAGTTTTTCTTGAGTTTTTGATCAAGTCTTAGAGTTAATTAGGTTAGACGATTGAACTCGCTCAACTTGGTCTAATTCTAGTTGTTCTTAGGCTGTGCTCATCTTCAAGGGAAGAATTCAAGGCAAAACAACTCCACGTCAAGGGTTCCTTGGTTCACGAATCAAACGAGGTCTTGAGTTCAACGAGTTGCCATACCTGAAATCCAAGACTTTCTTGGCAATGCAACCGTGCGCACATTATAATTTCTCTTTCAAGATCCCAAAAGCTCTGATACCACTTGATACGCGACGGACGAGCGTGAAGCCTAGGACACCTTAAAGATCCAAGAAAACTAATTCAATCTTCTTGACCCCTTCGTAACCTGTCGAAGAATCCAAGAACAACTTGAATTGGGGCGCTTTGAATACCACCAAATATCGTTGGTTCTCCTTGTAAGATGCAACCTAAACTCCTACCCAACCCATGGAATAGACACCTAGTTGACGATCTCACAAGATGAAGAGCAAACCCTTTTGGAAAAACCCTAAGCAGAGGGGTTTGGTCACCACGGGATCACCCCGATAAGACCAAAGACAGTTCTAATCCAAGAACCCAAGAAGCATTGAGAGAGAGCTCTCAAAAAACACACGTTTTTTTTTTTCAATGAGCAATGATCTGTCTCATTAACAAATGAAATGTGCCCTTAAATAGGCATAAGTTGCATATTACAAATATAGAAAGAAAATCACTTGTAAAACCCTAATCAAACTCAAACACTAGTTGTAACTTATCATGTCTAATACTACAACCTTCCTCTTACCATCCATGTCAACGTGTTCACTAGAAGGCAAAGGACAAAATATCCAAAGGTTAGTGGGTTGAAACCATAAACAATTTCAAATGAAGAATAAGAAGTAGAGGAATGGATAGTGCGATTATAAGCAAACTCTATGTGTGGCAAACACTTCTCCCAATTTTTGAGATTATGTTGGATGATTGCTCGTAGCAATGTAGTGAGTGTACGGTTGACTACTTCAGTTTGTCCATCCGTTTGAGGGTGAGCAACAATAGAAAACAGCAACTTTGTCCCTAACTTGCTCCAAAGAGTACGCCAAAAGTGACTTAGAAACTTGACATCACGATCACTCACAATTGTCCTTGGCAAACCATGCAAACGAACAACCTCTTTGAAAAATAAATCTGCAATATGAGTTGCATCGTTAGTTTTAACACAAGCAATAAAGTGTGCCATTTTACTAAAACGATCAACTACAACAAAAATGCTATCTTTGCCACTTTGAGAACGTGGAAGACCTAGCACAAAGTCCATAGAAATGTCAGTCCACGGAACATTAGGAATAAGCAATGGACTATAAAACCCATGAGGCATCACCTTGGATTTAGCTTTCCTACAAGTTATACACTTAGCACAGAAAGCTTGCACGTCACGTCTCATATGAGGCCAATAAAAGTGTTTATGCAAGATATCCAAAGTCTTAACAACACCAAAATGTCCCATAAGACCCTCTCCATGAGCTTCACTGATCAACACATTACGCACAGAACAGAAGGGAATACACAACCTATCCTTCCTAAACAAGTAACCCTCATGTAAATAAAACTCTCCATGTACACGCCCCAAATGTGGAGATTGATTCATGCAAATCTGCCAAATATCACCAAAGTCACGATCCCCCACATAAGCATGCTTCAAGTACTCAAAACCAAGTAATTTAGTATGCAAAGAAATAAGAAGAGTGTACCTACGAGATAGTGCATCAGCCACAATATTCTCCTTACCTTGCTTATACTTAATCACATATGGAAAGGTTTCAATGAACTCGAGCCACTTAGCATGTCTCTTGTTCAACTTACCTTGAGACTTGAGAAATTTCAAACTTTCATGGTCAGAATGTATGATGAACTCTTTCGGCCACAAATAATGTTGCCAAGTTTGAAGAGCTCGAACCAAAGCATAAAGTTCTTTATCATAGGTAGGATAACTCAAGCTCGCCCCTTGAAGCTTCTCACTAAAGTAGGCAATTGGCTTAAAATCCTGCATCAAAACAGCCCCTATACCGATTCCACTAGCATCACATTCAATTTCAAAAACCTTGTCAAAGTTAGGCAAACTAAGCAAAGGAGCATTGGTGAGTTTTTCCTTTAACAATCTAAAAGCATCTTCATGCATTTTCTCCCATTTAAAAATCACATTCTTTTTAACAAGTTCATTCAAAGGTACAACAATTGAAGAAAAATCACGCACAAACCTTCTATAAAAACTTGCTAAACCATGAAAAGATCTTACCTCATTGGCATTAGTAGGGGTCGGCCACTCCCTAATTGCCTTTACCTTGGTTTCATCTACACTTATTCTATTAGAGCTTACAACAAAACCAAGAAATATAACAGAATCCATGCAAAAAGAACACTTTTTGAGATTAGCAAACAATTGATGTTCTTTAAGTATCTCAAAAACAGCACGCAAGTGATCAACATGTTCTTGCAAGGACTTGCTATACATAAGAATATCATCAAAGTAAACTACTACAAATTTCCCAATTAAATGACGGAAAACATGATTCATCAACCTCATAAAAGTACTAGGAGCATTAGTCAAACCAAAAGGCATAACTAACCACTCATAAAGACCAAATTTAGTTTTGAAAGCAGTTTTCCATTCATCACCCTCTTTCATTCGAATTTGACAGTAGCCACTTTTCAAGTCAATTTTTGAAAACAATTGTGAACCATATAATTCATCCAACATATCATCTAACCTAGGTATAGGATGACGATACTTTACCGTGATTTTATTAATGGCTCGACAATTTACGCACATCCTCCAAGAACCATCCTTCTTAGGTACAAGAATCACAGGCACAGAACACGGACTAAGGCTCTCACGCACAAAGCCCTTCTCTGATAAATCATCTACTTGCCTTTGAATTTTCTTTGTTTCCTCAAGGTTAGCTCTATAAGCCGGACGGTTTGGAATGCTTGCTCCAGGCATGAAATCTATTTGATGTTCTATCCCTCTCAAAGGTGGTAATCCACTTGGGACATCTTCAGGGAATAAGTCTTGATATGCCTGCAACAAAGAAACAACAACACTAGGAAGAGAAGGGTCATTAGTAGAAAAGTAAACATCTTTATACAAAATGACAAGAAGTTGTTGCCTTGCCAACAATGCATTCTTGATCTCACTTTTCCCAGCATAGGCATTCACTTTTCTCCCCTCATCTCTCTCGGCTTCCCCTCTTTTCCCTTTCCCTTTCTTTTTCTCCCCACTAGACCGATTGCTTTCATGATGCACAATCTGTCTAGGCGACTCCAAGAAAGACCCCTCAGTCTTGGCTCCTTTGGACTCATCACGAGCCTTGCACTCTTTTGTAATTCGTGCTTGATCAGCATAGGCCTCCATAGGATGTCAATGGTCTCAATATGAACTCCTTTTTCTTCCAAACTAGGCGATGAGTATTTTTATGACCATCATAAATCACACGCCTATCAAACTGCCATGGACGACCTAACAAAATATGACATGCATGCATGGGAATAACATCGCATAATACCTCATCCACATATCCTCCAATGGCAAAGGATACTAGCACTTGTTTGGTTACCTTCACATCCCCAAAATCTATCAACCATTGTAAGAAATATGGCTTTGGATGGCGAATTGTAGGCAACTTCAATTTCTCTACAAACAAGGTACTAGCTACATTAGTGCAACTACCAGAATCAACAATAACACTGCATACTGATGTGATCCTAGGAGTGCTCACAATCTTGATGCTTGGACATTCTCATCGAACAACTTGTTTAGTTCAAGATGAGCTTGAATGGTGGTTGATCATGGTGGAAACATTCAAGCTTTGTTGCTGCTTAGGGGTAGTTCATGACTTTGGGCTTGCTAATGCACTTGTTGATCAAGCTACTCAAGTGTATTCATTGGGTCAAGAATTTATGCACTGGTTATGGATTAAATCTACATTCAAAGAAGGTCCAATTGAAGTGTTTAAGTGGTCCATAGCATGCTTTCAAGGTGCTGGTTTGGTTGGACTTGTTGGAAGGCCTTTTAAGTTGCAAGATGAAGGCCCAAGTGAGCTTAAAGAAGACGTCAAGCCCATGAGGAGTTCTTACACGAATTTCTTATTTATTTTTCTGCTTAAATTCGTTTTTAATAGTTTCCTAAGTCTTTACAAGTTGTAACTTTAGTTAGTTGCTTAATTGTGATGGGTTACAACTAGTTTTAGTAGTTACTTACAATTTTAAGTTCTAGAATCATCCTTGTAAGCCTATAAAAGGCTATGACACTATTCATACGATTTTTTTTATCAGATTTTATGAATATTATTATTGAGAGTTCTCAAATTGAGAGTTTCTTTGGTTCTTTGCTGATTAAGAACTACCCAAGATCTTGTCGAGTGATTCCAAGATCAAAACCATAGCTTAGAGTTTCTTTCTTGTTTGATTAAGTCCTTTAGAGCAATTAGGTAGGCATATTGAACTCGCTCAAATTGGTCCTACTTGAGCACTTTGAAGGGTCGAAATCCTCCAAGGGAAAATTCGAAGCTTCACTTGGATCTTCAAGCAACTCCACGTTCGTACCAATTGATACGCGCGGACGAACGTGGAGTTGCTTGAAGATCCAAGTGAAGCTTCGAATTTTCCCTTGGAGGATTTCGACCCTTCAAAGTGCTCAAGTAGGACCAATGTGAGCGAGTTCAATATGCCTACCTAATTGCTCTAAAGGACTTAATCAAACAAGAAAGAAACTCTAAGCTATGGTTTTGATCTTGGAATCACTCGACAAGATCGGGAGTAGTTCTTAATCAGCAAAGAACCAAAGAAACTTTCAATTTGAGAACTCTCAATAATAATATTCATAAAATCTGATAAAAAAAATCGTATGAATAGTGTCATAGCCTTTTATAGGCTTACAAGGATGATTCTAGAACTTAAAATTGTAAGTAACTACTAAAACTAGTTGTAACCCATCACAATTAAGCAACTAACTAAAGTTACAACTTGTAAAGACTTAGGAAACTATTAAAAATGAATTTAAGCAGAAAAATAAATAAGAAATTCGTGTAAGAACTCCTCATGGGCTTGACGTCCTCTTTAAGCTCACTTGGGCCTTCATCTTGCAACTTAAAAGGCCTTCCAACAAGTCCAACCAAACCAGCACCTTGGAAGCATGCTATGGACCACTTAAACACTTCAATTGGACCTTCTTTGAATGTAGATTTAATCCATAACCAGTGCATAAATTCTTGACCCAATGAATACACTTGAGTAGCTTGATCAACAAGTCCATTAGCAAGCCTGATGTGCGCACGGTTGCGTTGCCAAGAAAGTCTTGGATTTCAGGTATGCAACTCGTTGAACTCAAGACCTCGTTTGATTCGTGAACCAAGGAACCCTTGACGTGGAGTTGTTTTGCCTTGAATCTCCCTTGAAGAAGATGAACACGCCTAAGACAAGCTAGATTAAACCAAGTTGAGCGAGTTCAATCGTTTAACCTAAGTTACCTAAGACTTGATAAAAAACACAAGAAAAACTCTAAGCGAAGTTGGTGGTCGCCACAAGCAAGCTTGATAAGACCAAGAGTAGTTCTTAATCAACAAAGAACCAAGAAAATTCTCAAAGAGAACACACAATATTTCTGAAAATTCTTGTTAAATTCGTAACTAATAATATGGCCTATAAATAGGCTTACAAAGAACATTCTAGAGTTGTGAAAATAGACTTAACTTCTAAGACAAAACCTATACTAATGAAACTACCAAAACAAAGCATGAATTAACTAAAATAACTAAGTCTATTACAACTCAAAGACTATAAAAATCGTAACTAATAAACCCTAATGGGCTGGTGGTCCATTAAGCCCACAAAACCATCAATTGGACTTTAATTCTTCAAGCTCCCCACTCGTGTGGCCCATGAAGTTCTCATCCAATGTTTGTTCAGCCCAAATCACATTAATGAGTTGTTTAGATTGATCCTTTGAGCCCAATTGCAAAGCCTCCTCATATGAGTCCAATATGAGTCCATGCAATGCATCCTTCATTCTTTTAGTTCTTGCTCTAGTCATAGGACCATCCAAACCTTTAAACACATCATTGAAGCTCCTCAAACTCGATCCATCATCCTTGGAATGTCCCCCTTGAAGGTCTCCAACTTGGGACTCATCATTCCCTCCTTCCTCGAAAGGATTCGTCCTTGAATCTGCGAGTTCATATAAATTAACATAAGTAACTAAATGATTGATACATAAGCAATCACAAATTTTAAGCAAGCTCATAACTAACTCAAGTGATAAACGTAAAACAAGTAACCTAATGCAACTATGAACACAAATAGCATAAAAGACTAAATCACAAGTCATAGGTGAAATAACAAATTCTAACTTAAGAAGAATAAACATGCCTAGATGAGAAATGTCTTTAAAAACATGAAAAAGAACGAACAAGCATGAACTATTAAACAAATACCTATGAACATACTTAAAGTAACAAGCATTAACAAGATGACCATCATGATCATAATCTAAATAAGACTCTTGAACACTAACTGAGTGAAAAGCACTAATAGAAAGGTCTTGAATATGTATGCAACACCAAAGATGATTAAATTCGTAATGAAAAATAACCCTAAAAATAGAAAAACCATTATTAGCTAAAACACTAAGATGCTTTGGATAGAATGCATGGACAAACATATAAGCCCTAGAAAAAATAACATGACACGATAAACTATAAGATAGATGCTGCAAATCACTAATTAAAGCTAAACATGCTAAATGTGAAACATGGTTACTAACTAAAACACTAGAATGAATTGGATAGAATGCATACAAAAACATATAAACTCTATCATGGAATAATAATTTGCAAAATAAACCACAAAAATCGCTAGAAATATGATCATAAAACATAAGAAATCCTTCAAAACAGATTGACCTAGATGAAGTTAAACAAACTAGATGCAAGGCATAATCACTTAATTTAATCAAACAACCATGCAAAACAAAATTAAAGTGTAAATTAAAAACACTAAAACAAAAAAACTTAGGCCACAAAGCGTTTATATCTAGCAAGTTCTTCATTTTAGTTGTGGCGTTTGGACTTTGTGAATCAATCCAATTAACACCATGCCACCAATCAAACATGTATTTGATCAACCAATTGATGTTGATGGCATGAGACCAAAATTTTGTCTCTAAACATCTTCTCTTCACCAAGTCATGTCTTGGGAACACTTGCATCTTCTTGCTTGATGATCCAAAAATGTGCAACTTTAAGTCATTGAAGGGACAATTTGCAGGTAGCATTCTTTTGTCTTGAAATTGGCTTCCAAATTGCTGCAAAGGAGAAACAAAAATACTAGGAAAACGAGTGTTAGGAGATGTTAGCAAAATAATCTACTTCTTTGTACATAGGCACAAGAAGCTTAGGCCTTTCAATCAAAGCACTCTTTTTCTCACTTTTGCTAGCTTCCACTTCCACTCTCTTATTTTCTTCTTCTTTCTCAGAATTTTTCCTCTCGATTTGTTCTCCCTCAAGATCTACACTATCCTCACTCTTCTCTTGCACACACTCTTCTTTTTTATCACTCTTTTCTTTTGCTTGTGTGCTCAAAGATCTTTCCCACTCTTTGCAATCTCTTGAAATTTTCTCTTTATCCTTATTTACCTCAAGTGACGGCAAAGGAATTAGCTTGACATTCCTCCCATTCCAATTGAAAGAGTAGTTATTGTTCACCTCATCATATTTGGCTTCATTCTTAAGGTGCCATGGATGCCCCAAGAGTACATGACAAGTCTCCATTGGTACCACGTCACAAAGAATCTTATCATGATACTTGTTGAGTGAAAACTCCAACTCCACTTGATTGGTTACTTCAAATTCTCCATTATCAGTCAACCTTTTGTATGGATGTGGATGCTTCAACAAAGGCAATCCTAGCTTTCCAACACACATAGTACTCACCAAATTAGTGCAACTAACATGATTAATGCGCGTACTACATACCTTGTTTTTCACAGTGCATCTAGTATAGAATTCAACTTGTTGCACTTGTTCACTATCTCGCAATGGTTTATCCTTCTCTTCAAAAGCATCACGATTCTTCTTTTGAATGAGAGGTGATGAACTTTGATCTTTAATTGAGAGAGTAGATTCCTCCTCAAGCACTCTTTCTTTTTGAGCAGCCACAAGTGCTTTATATCTGCTCCAAAAATCATCCCAATCATCAAGACCCTTCATGTCATCCTCCTTCTTTGAAGTATAATAATTCTTGGACAACTTTTTAGAGGATTTGGATGCAAAAGCTTTGGCATTAGATGACTGCGAATGCCTATCCATCTTTTCATAGATCTCATCTTTCATAAGGTGCATCTTTCTTTCAAAATCACCAACAATGGCTTCCCTAAACAATTTAAGTTCATTAGTTAATGTCCATTAGAGAGGCCATTATGTACCTAAAAACCTGCAAGAAAAATCGTTAGAAAATAACAAAGAAAATAGACAAGAATATGTGAAACACTCCCTTAGTGTTTGGCACTCGATTCCCTCAAGTAGATTGGCTTTTACCCTCGAATGAGCTCACAACTAAGCCTTTTTCCACTCAAAGAATCTTCTTGTAGGCTCTTTGATGAAGAACCAGCTCAATCAATCCCACCAAGGACCTATAGCAACCTCAACTTGTAAAGAGTAAGTGTAGAGGCCAAGAAAAATTAGCTTAGAGTGTTTTTGATCAAGAGAATAAATCAAAGAATGGATAAGAATCAAGAATTGACACAAAATAGACACCCTATTGTGTGGTATAAATGTGTAAAAATTCTTGATTTTTAATGTTCTCTTGAAAAATAATAATATTCTTGTGCAAAAAGTAAAACTCCAACTCCAATTTCACTTTCCAAAAAGAATTAACAACTAAAACCAACAAATAACCAAATAGGAAACAAAAATCACGCCCCAAACACTCCTCCCAAGTGTGAAAACACGGACAAACAGCCTTCCTAAATGTGAAAAATCGGAATAATAACAAAAGGAAACAAGAATAAAAGGAAACTACTTGTTTTTGTGGAATAAGTTTCCAAATCCCCTTTGTAACTACTTTCCCTTTCCCAATTGGTTTCCCAAAGCCAAATAACTTCTATATAAACCAAACTAACACCTTTTAGACTCCTTTTAACACCAAAATTTCTGGAAAAATCGCACCAGAAATTCGTCCACCAAAAACACCAAAATTCAGCAACTCTTATGAAGGCAAACCCTAACCAAAACCCTAGTTGATGAACAAGACCCTTTGACCAACACTTTTTGGCTCCAAGAACTACAAGATTTGATCAAGAAGGTCCAAGAAATCAGCCAAGAACTTCAAGAAGTCAGTCCAGAAAATTTCCAGCAACTCACAAACTTCAAGAACTCAACTTACAAACCAAGAAGTGCAAGAAAATTATCAAGAACTTCTAGAAATCTATCAAGAACTTCAAGAAAGCTCAAGAATTTGTTCAAGAACCTCAAGAAATTGAACAAAAAAATTCCAGAAATTCAAGAACTCAAGAAACGATTTTGGACAGCTTGAAAAACTTCAAGAACTTGACAAGTAAGTGCAAGAACTTCAAGATTTGTATCAAGAACACCAAGAAACTTCAAGAAATTGTTGAGCAACAATTTGTGCACGGTTTTTGCTTGTTGTGCACTCCTTTTTACTCTCTTTTTCTTTCTTTTTCTTTGTGCTTTTGGCTCTTTCTTTTTGCACACGAATTTTCTGCCTCTTTTTTTTTTTTTTTTTTTTATCACAAACGATTTTTTTTTCCACGTAAATAACACCAAGGACACAATCAATCTCCAAGAAATCTGGTTGTATGAAATTTTATGCTCAAGAAACCCTTTTTCTTGCAAATTTTTTTACACAAGAAATTCAAGAAAACACCAAAAACAGTCAAGAATCACAAAATACCACACAAGACCTAGAATTCTTGATTGAGAAGCAACCAAGAACAACTCTAAACACCTAAAGCACGAATTTTAATCAAAGAAAACAACGAGAAAAATTGCAGAATTTTTTTGGACGAAAATTGAAAGAAAGCTAGACACGAAACACAAATTATTATGACTAGGCTCGAAGCTCTTTGCCACAATAACACACAAGAACACAAAGACACAATAAGAAGAGATATATCCTGAATTTTTCAAGAGAAAAATTGGATTGGAAAAACCTGAAACAAATCCAAGAAGATGGCTCTGATACCACTTGATGTGCGCACGGTTGCGTTGCCAAGAAAGTCTTGGATTTCAGGTATGCAACTCGTTGAACTCAAGACCTCGTTTGATTCGTGAACCAAGGAACCCTTGACGTGGAGTTGTTTTGCCTTGAATCTTCCCTTGAAGATGAGCACGCCTATGGAACAACTAGACTAGACCAAGTTGAGCGAGTTCAATCGTCTAACCTAATTAGCTCTAAAGACTTGATAAAAAACACAAGAAAAACTCTAAGCGAAGTTGGTGGTCGCCACAAGCAAGCTTGATAAGACCAAGAGTAGTTCTTAATCGACAAAGAACCAAGAAAATTCTCAAAGAGAACACACAATATTTCTGAAAATTCTGATTAAAATTCGTAACTAATAATATGGCCTATAAATAGGCTTACAAAGAACATTCTAGAGTTGTGAAAATAGACTTAACTTCTAAGACAAAACCTATACTAATGAAACTACCAAAACAAAGCATGAATTAACTAAAATAACTAAGTCTATTACAACTCTAAAGACTATAAAAATCGTAAGCTAATAAACCCTAATGGGCTGGCGGTCCATTAAGCCCACAAAACCATCAATTGGACTTCAATTCTTCAAGCTCCCCACTCGTGTGGCCCATGAAGTCCTCATCCAATGTTTGTTCAGCCCAAATCACATTAATGAGTTGTTTAGATTGATCCTTTGAGCCCAATTGCAAAGCCTTCTCATATGAGTCCAATATGAGTCCATGCAATGCATCCTTCATTCTTCTAGTTCTTGCTCTAGTCATAGGACCATCCAAACCTTTAAGCACATCATTGGAGCTCCTCAAACTCGATCCATCATCCTTGGAACGTCCCCTCTTGAAGGTCTCCACCTTGGGACTCATCAAACGTCCAAGTAGGATGTGGCATGCTTGCATGGGAATCACATCACACCACACTTCATCCTTGTACTTACTAATAGAGAATGGCACCATTACTTGTTTGGTACCTTCATGTCTCCAACCTCAGCCAACCATTGTAACTTGTATGGCTTAGGATGTCTTCTTGTCTCTAAGCCCAATTTATCTACAAACAAAGTAGAAGCAACATTAGTGCAAGAACCACTATCTATAATCATGCTACATACCTTATTTTGCACAGTACACCTAGTGTGGAAATATGCTCTCTTTGTATGTCCAAGTCATCCTCCTTAGGTGCAATGCTAAGGACACGCCTTGTGACCAGGATTTCGCCTTGATCACCACCAAACAAGTCACCCTCATCTTCAGAACCTCCCTCCAATGGAGGCATCTCCTCATCATCTTCACTAGATGCAATGCTTGCTATATCACGATCATCACTAATCATCATAGCACGTTTGTTTGGACAAGTTGCAGCAATGTGTCCATAACCTTGACACTTGAAACACCTAACATCTCTCTGTCTAGAAGAAGTCTCATTCTTACCCTTGTTTGGTAGCTTGGATGTGGAGCTCTCACTCTTGAGTTTATTACTTGCAAAACCCGTAGCCCCTCTTTGCCATGGCTCATTAATTTTTGATGGTGTTTGAGCAGCCCCCTTATCACGTTCTTGGATAGCCCTTCTATCTCGTGAATCCCTCCAAGCTGGCCGGGTTGAGGGTGAAGCAATGGGCCTCGACTTTGATGCCTTGAGTTGCTGCTCTACCTTGATTGCCATGTCAACCAAATCTCCTATGTCAAGGTAATGTTGCAACTCCACACGTTGCCTAATATCAGTGTTGAGGCCATCCATAAATCTTGCCATTAGTGCCTCTCCTTCTTCCTCTAAGTTGGCCCTCATCATCAAAATCTCCATTTCCTTGAAGTAATCATCCACGGACATGGTACCTTGTCTCAAGGTTTGAAGTTTTCAATGGAGATCACGTGTGTAGTAGCTCGGAATGTATCTCTTTTGCATGAGCCTTTTCATCTCACTCTATGTGTTCACGGGTGCTTCGCCAAATCTAGCACGGTCCTTGTGGAGTTTGTCCCACCAAACACTCGCATAATCTGTAAACTCAATCGCAGCAAGTTGTACTTTCTTCCCCTCCGAGTAATTGTGGCAATTGAAGATCCCCTCCACTTTGCGTTCCCACTCAATGTAAGCCTCGGGATCGAGTTTTCCTTGGAACGATGGAATCTTCATTTTGATGCTGCCAAGGTTGTCATCTTGACGGTTTACCACCCTCCTTCCTCTCCTTGTACCTATTTCTTCAAAATCAGACTCGGCTCCCAATTCATCTTCATAAGTAGGGTTGCGGGTCACCCTTGTGTGAGAGGAAGTACCACGGGCTCCCAAATTTCCAGACAACTCCTCACGACCCCTTGTCGCATTCTCAAAGTTGTCCATCCTTAACGACACTTGTTGAAGTTGTGCCATGATGGTCTGAAAATTTTCATTGTTTTTTCGTTGTGTGTCTTGCATAGCCTTTATAACAGCTTAAGCTCATTATCCTCCATAGCTTTTCCTTCACCCATGGTATTCTCAACAACCTGCAAAAATCGTTAGTAACACAAGAAAAGAACAATGGATCAAGATAAAACCTCACTCACTCCCTTACGTGTATCCCTCGTCACTCGTGTATCACACCAATTAATCTTGGCTTTTACCAGATGATGAGCTCACACCTTAGCCTTTTACCACTCCTTGAGCGTACCTTGTATGCCCTTGAATGAGAACCTGCTCAATTGATCCTTGGTACAAACCCAAGTAAGTATTCAAGATGAGTAGTAATGAAAATGGAAGCTTAGGGTAAGGTTTAAACCACTAGAATTCAAGAAACCAAGACTCAAGGAATTTCAAATTTAAGAAGCACGTTTGACACCCCTAGTGTGTGGTTTTCTTGATGAAAATCTTGATTTTCAAATGTCCTTTAATAACTTTAATGCACTTATGTTCAAACAGAAATAACAAGAAACTCCACCAAAACATCAAGAAACAAGAAGAGTAGAATCTGGTCAATTAAACTTTCGTACGTGGCGTTGTTCTCTGTCCAACGATCTGTATGTTTCAACAGGTCTATTCGGTTGCACTAAGGACAGTATTCCAGCCAAATATACTTCAGTTTAATTGGTTTAGTTCGTGTGCTTGGCTTTTATCACCTTGCACGCCTCTTTCGCTTTCCTTTGTATTGCACGACTTTTTTTTGTGCAAGACTTTTTTTTTTTTTTTCACTTCTAACAACCTCTCTCTCTTCTTTTTTTTTTTTTAACAACACAACCAACTCACAAAATACAAAATTCAACTCCCAAAAACAAACAAAAAATTAAACTGAAAAAAAGAAAAAAAAATCGGATGTACAGTACCGGCGATGAACAGTACCCACTGGTCAGTGAACAGTAAACCTAGCGTGAATAGTGACACCGCTGCTACAGTGCGATGAACAGTACGATTTTTTTTTTTTTTACCAGAAATCAAGAGTAACCTTCAGGAAAATTGTTTCAAGGTTCTTATGTAAAGGTGACCAAACAAGTTCTTGTGCCATTTTCTATTGGTAAGTATAAAGATGAGGTGTTGTGTGACGTTGTACCTATGCAAGCTTGCCATATTCTTCTTGGACGCCCATGGCAATTTGATAGGCAAGTACACCATGATGGCTACCTCAACAAACACTCTTTCTCATGGAACGGAAAAAAAATCTCACTTAGTCCTTTATCACCTATGGAGGCTCATGCTGACCAAGTGAGGTTAGCAAAGGATTTCAAATTGAGGGAAGAGCAAGAAAGAGTATTGAGACAGGAAAGAAATAGAGAAGCGAACTTGAGGGAACAAGAAGTTCGAGAGAAAGAAAGAAAGAGAGAGAGAGGGAAAGGAGAAGAAACGAGTGACTGCTTTGGCCAATCGAGGTGAGGTAGAGAAAGCATTAATGGCCAAGCAACAAGTGCTTATTGTTTTGTATAAAGATGTTTTCTTTTCCACTAATAATCTTGACCCTACTCTTCCTAGTGTGGTTGTTTCTTTATTACAGGAATTTAAAGACTTATTCCCTGAAGACATACCGCAAGGGATACCACCTTTGAGAGGGATTGAACACCAAATTGACTTCATACCTGGTGCAAGTCTTCCTAATCGCCCTGCATATCAAGCTAATCCTGATGAAATGAAGAAGATTCAACGACAAGTAGATGAGCTTGTTGGTAAGGGTTTTGTTCGAGAAAGTTTGAGTCCATGCTCCGTACCCGTAATACTTGTTCCAAAGAAAGATGGTACATGGAGAATGTGTGTGGACTGTAGGGCCATCAATAAGATTACGGTAAAGTATCGTCATCCTATTCCTAAGTTAGACGACATGTTGGATGAATTGTATGGTTCTACTTTGTTTACAAAAATTGATCTCAAAAGTGGCTACTACCAAATTCGCATGAAGGAAGGCGATGAGTGGAAAACTGCTTTTAAGACTAAGTATGGTTATATGAGTGGCTGGTTATGCCTTTTGGTTTAACTAATGCTCCTAGTACCTTTATGCGTCTTATGAATTATGTTTTTCGTGCTTTTATTGGTAAATTTGTAGTAGTTTACTTCGATGATATTCTTGTATATAGCAAATCGTTGGAAGAACATGTGAAACACTTGCATGATGTTTTTGTTGTTCTTAGAGAGAATCAACTGTATGCTAACTTGGCTAAGTGCACGTTTTGGAGGTGGCATCCCTATATTTATTGGGTTCTATGTGCGTCAAGCCTTGTAACAGTGAGATGCAAGACGGCGGTCCGTTTGGCGGCACGTGTTCAGTGTATGTTGTGCTTGATAAGGAACTGAGTATTGATAGGGATCAAGACATATCCAAGCATAATTCAAGCGTCCCGGATCCTTTGCAAGGAATAGGTGGTCTAATGACACGTGCGAGGACAAGGAGAATGAAGGAAGCCATGCATGTATTAATCATGGAAATGTTAGGGAAAGAAGCTTCCAAGGACAATTCTGCATCGTCCAGACTTGTTACGCTAATATGGAGTAGAGATGGTGTTGATCATGAAGATGGGGCATATGGAGAGGCAATGTCAAGACAAGGGAATGGACAAAGTGTGCAATTCGGGCCAAAAATTGAAGAAACGAAGCTTCTGACCAAGGCCGCGCCCTAGTCCGCGCCGCGGCCTTATCCACGGCCTCCATTAGATTGAGACGACGATGCTGGTGAACATTCTGACCGAGGCCGCGCTCCAGTCCGCGCCGCGGCCTTCCGAACGGCCTTCATCAGAATGGTTAAGGGAGAGCAGCAGACGTTCTGATCGAGTCCGCGCCTAAGGCCGGCCCGCGGCCTTCCCGCGGCCTTCTCCAGAGAACGCGAAGTCGCGTTAGTTTTAGGGTTTTCCTATTCTATTGTTATTTGATTATTTTGTAGTACATGCCGTACGCCTATTTAAAGGCAGAACACATTGGGTAATGACAGATTAAGATCATTTATCATTAAAACGTGTGTTTTTTAGAGCTCTTCAATAGTACTTTCTTGGTTCTTGGATTGGAACCGTCTTGGTCTTATCAAGCCTACGCTTGTGGCGACCCAATTATCCGCTTAGAGTAATTCTTTCGCGTTTGATCAAGTTCTTAGCGTAATAATTTAGGCAAATTGAACCCGCTCAAGTTGGTCTAAATTAGAACTCTAGGTTCTTCGTTCTTCGTTGAAGAGTATTCGAGGCTTTTTACTTGGAATCATCAAGCGATCTTGGTCGTTCACAATCCCGCGCGCATCAAGTATGGTTAATAAGCCGACGTTTGAAGGCATATTTGACTACTCTGCTGTTTCCGGAAGTGCTTATAACTCCGTTTGCGGAGTTATGATCCGTCCTGAGATGCTAGATAGATATAGACTTTTGGGTAGGGATACATTAACATTTAACAGCATCCCCGATGGAGCAAATTCATCTAGTATTCGCCCGTATAAGCGCTATCTCAATTTCCTGCACCGTGGAAGGTGCATGATTGTTAGCTTTTCTGATGGAGCTGAGAAAGTTAGTGGAGACTACGATAATTGCAAAACGAATGCTATTATCGTGTTCATTTTGTGGGAGCCTGTTAATAAATGTACTTTACATTTCCAGATTCATCAAAGAATAAAATATTATCATTGATTATGTTAGTTTCCGGTTACGTTGATTAATTTAAGAATGTGATTATTAAACATATTTCGCAATTAAAATCATCAAAAATATATAATAATGAAATAATTAAATAAAAGAACGATTTACAATCATATTACATTATTCTTATGCAGAGGCCCAAATTCACTTAAATCTGGGCTTATCAATTTGATTGCTACTTGCACTGGGCTGGATCTTAATAGCTTGTACAACAGCATCAATTAGTTGGCCCATTTGTTCAGGCATAACTGCTAAATGTGATGGGCCTGAACTTGATCCACTGACTTCGCTCGCTGATGGTCCTGGATCCTCTTCGTTCTCCTTTATGGGCCTAAAATCTGATACTGAATTTCTCGATTCCAATTCCGATGCAGCATGCCCAATACCAGATTCTATCAAATTATTAAAACGTGCATATGATGTTTTGTACGATGTGGTGCGGCATAGAGCTCTTATGGGCTCTGATGGCTTGCAGTGCCATACATCAACCTTGTGGATTGGTGAATTTTTGGATAATACTTTGATTGTTGGAGGCCTGATGTTGATGTCAATCGGGAATGTTGACGTGCAGAACTTGAGGTACCCTTTTATCTTGCTAAAGAACGTGTTTGACTTGAGATTGCTGCCTTCTAAGTAGTATGTTGCTCTCCAAGGACAGGACTTCTCGTTTGCAGATGCAAATGATGATCCGAAATATGTTAGTTCCACTTGGTATGTTACCGGAAAGGTGAACTCGGCTTGCCTATTGTCATCTCCAATTAGCCTGTCATCGTATATGACTATACGCACATTCCCAGTTGAATTCGGTGGACACTGAGGTGAGTACTTAATGATGCACGTATCGATCATTAGTGACCTCTTCCGCATATGATTTACGAGTTGTTTTGTGAAGCTAGGCATCTCTAGTTGGATTGAAATAGGTTCTGATGATGCTCTTGTCTCGATGATTCCAGTGGTGACGTCGTCTATTGTCGTTGAATACGCATGGGCAGCCATTGGTGTTTCTGGAATGAAGAACCGAATTTAACAATTGTTGTGTTATTCAGAATGTTTGTATATAACGAAGTGGTTACTTCGTTCGTTATATAGGCACAAGTAATTCACAGTTGATTTGACAACATAATTTTTATTTTTATTATACATCTTATTAGTTACATTATAAATATGTTTATCGTTAATCGTTGATCTTATTTGCTAAGAATATTGAGCTTGAGATGAAACTGATGATGGAATGAGTACTTATATAGAAATTTGCCCCGCAGGGGCATTTACGTCTTTTATTCAGTGGTTCCGCTCAACAGTACCTCCTCTACAAATCCCTGGTTATGATGGCATTTGTCACTTGCTATTAGCTGACGTGGCACACTGTTTATGCATACGTGGCATGCCTTAATGGGAATATATATATAAGATTCCCTATATATTCCCATTAGGCGGCACAGGTGGGCCCCACATTGTTACGTGGCAGAAGATTATTGGCTGTTGCTTGGTTCCGGGTTCCCTGTAGATGAACAGGGTTGTCCCACAATTGATGGCTGGGGGCTACCTCCTTCCTTCCCCCACTTTCAAAAAGAAATCTTTTTCTGAGTTGTTTTCTTGTCCATCTTCTCAACCTTTATTGAATATTAAGGCTATTTCTTCTTCCCACAAAGGTGAACTTGCAGTTTTATTTTCCCAATCTGATTTGAATGTTCTTTCGGCTTCATATCAATTTGCTCTAGTGGGAAAGTGAGGAAGCTTCAGTTGGCTTATTGGATTTTAGACATGTGATCATTAGATTAAAGAATGAAGCGGATTTCATGAGGATTTGGAATCGGGGGATCTGGTATGCTTGTGGTTTTTCCATGCGTGTGTTTAAATGGTCTCCGGCTTTCCATGTTGATAAGGAGCCTTCGGTTGTTCCAGTTTGGTTTCAACTACCTAAATTGCCTTTTCATTATTTTAATAAAGAATGCTTATTTCAGATTGTTAATGTATTGGGCAACCCTCTCTTTGCTGATTCGGCAACTGTTAATGGTCTACGTCCAAGTGTTGCAAGGGTGTGTATTGAAATTGATCTTTTAAAACCATTGCCTTCTAGGGTTTGGATAGGAAATGGAGATTTCGAGGGGTTTTGGCAAGCTCTAAATCCAGAAAACATGCCCAAATATTGCTCTCATTGTTTTCGTCAAGGCCACAATCATGAAGAGTGCCATGTGCTTCATCCAAACCTTAAGTTGGGAAGTGATCATGTTAGGGAGTCAGGTTGACCAGCATGGGCCTTCAACGAAAGGAAAACAAGTGTATAGACCTAAACAAAACAATATGGTTTCGACTATTGATGCCAATAAAGAAGGAAATGGTATTTCTAATGACAAAAACACAAGAGTTCTTGATGAGATAAATTCAGTTGAGGCTCAACAGATTAATTCAAATGTTACTATGGGGATGGATACGAGTGCGAGTTTAACTCCTTCTCAAGCTGTTGTAATTGGTGAAAATGATCATGATGGTGTTGCTAACTTATCCGAAAAAGGTTTGGGTAGTGTTCATGATAATGGGTCTGCTCCTACGAATGCAATGGCTCCAAATGAGATAGTCAACTTGGTTGAGGAGGCTGTATTTTCGGCTGCTGATGGGATTATTGAAACCATGGCTAATAAGGTGTTGGATGAGGAGGGTAACGAGCAAGATTTATTTGAGAAAATTGCACAACGCAAATCAGAGATGATTAATGATCTTAACTTATCTCCAGGGAAAGAAAGAATATCGGTTGCTGAATCCATGGAAGAGCTCAAACGGAGGTTGGATGGATTCAAGAAGGGAGATGAATGGCATACTGTGTCACACAAGAAAAAGATTAAACATCCCCGTGGGGATTCTCCAATTGTTTCCTTTCGATCTTCTCAATGATTAGAGGCTTTTTTGGAATGTAAGAGGTATCTCTAAGACTCTTGCTATTAATCGTTTAAAAAAATTAAGGAGATTATATAAATTCTCTTTACTTGGCATTTGTGAACCTCTTCTTAGCAATGATAAGTTAGATATATTTCATATAAAGCTGGGATTTCAAAATGCTTTTTCAAATAAGGAAGGACGGATTTGGGGTTTCTTTGATTCGGATTTTGGGGGGAAAGTTATTGCTCAATCTGATCAATTTTTGGCAATCCAAATGAATCATAGTGTGCTCAAATATGATTTTATGATGGTATTTGTTCATGCTTCATGTAATGATGTGGAACGTGGATATCTTTGGAAAGATTTGCAGGATCTTGCTCATTATAACTTGCCTTTGATTATGATGGGTGATTTTAATGTGATTGTTAGTCAAGAGGAAAAAAAGGAGGCCGTCCCTTTAATTTTGCTGAGGCTGAAAATTTCTTAGATTTTATGGATGATTGGGATTTGGTTGACTTGGGCTTTTCGGGGTCCAAATATACATGGTGTAATAATCGATTTGGGAAGTCTAGAATCTGGAAAAGGTTGGATCGGGTATTGGTGGATTAGTCTTGGTTGGACTTTAAGATCGAATCTTCTGTTCAACATCTAAATAGATTGGCCTCGGATCACTCTCCATTGCTTCTTTCCTGTTCCATGAATAATGATGGGGTCTCTAAAAGTTTTCGTTTCTTGGATGTTTGGACTTCTCATCACAGCTTCCAAGATATTGTCCGTGAAGCTTGGGAGGTTCCATGTGATGGGAGGCCCATGCGGGTACTACTTCAGAAACTTCAATCAGTTAAACAAAATCTTCGGACATGGAATACAAAGGCGTTTGGCAATGTCTTTGATATGGTAAGTAAGGTTGAAGAACTGGTTGCAAATAAGGAAGTTGAGTTGGAAAATAATGTGTTGGATCAAGCGCAAATTGAATTGAATAAGGCGCAAATTGAGTTGACGTTGGCACTAAATAGAGAAGCTAGGTTTTGGAGGCAAAAATCCAGGATTAAATGGCTTAAAGAAGGTGATGCAAATTCTAAATTTTTTCACTCGGTTGTTCGGCAAAGAAGGGTTAAAAAGCACATTCATCGTATTAAGGATGCTAACGGTGATTGGTTGGAGGAGAGGTCTCATATTGAATCAGAAGCAATTGAATTTTTTTCGAGCATCTTATCACAGGGACAGGAGGAAATGGTATCGGATGATGATCTATTATCTGTGATCCCTTCCATTATTTCAGAGGATGACAATAATATGCTTCAAGCATTTCCCACTAAAGAGGAAGTTAAGCAAGTTGTCTTTCAACTGGATGGGGAAAGTTGTGTAGGTCTAGATGGTTTATCTGGACTGTTCTTCACCTTGTATTGGGATTTTATTGAAGATGATGTCTTTTTGGCTATAGCTGCTTTCTTTGTTGGGGCTGCACTCCCGTTGGGTTTTTGCTCTACTTTAATTGCCCTCATTCCAAAGGTACCAAATCCAACTTCCTTCTCTAAGTTCAGACCAATTAGTTTATGCAACTTTATTAATAAAATTTTATCTAAGTTGCTTGCTAATCATTTGGAAAGAATTCTTCCTAAGCTCATATCCCCCCAACAAAGTGCGTTTGTCAAGGGTAGATTAATCTCGGATAATATTCTTTTGGCCCAAGAGTTGTGTGGTGCTTTGAATAAGAAGATTCGGGGTTCTAATGTTATGCTTAAACTGGATATGGCTAAAGCCTACGATAGAGGTTTAATTCATTTTTGTGGTCTCTTGAAGTTAAACAAAAAGAAAAAGAAAAGGCAGATTGTGTGCTTCAAAGAAAAAGCCAAAAGCACAGAGAAAAAGAAAGAAAAAAGGAATAAAAAGGAGTGCCTAACAAGGTAAAAACCGTGCATAATCATTTATTCAAAGCTTCTTGATTTTTGTTTTTTTGAGTTCTTGAATTTCTTGGACTTACTTGGTGTGTTTCTTGAAGGTTTACAAGCTGTCCATATTGTTTCTTGAAGTTCTTGATAGCTTGTCTTGTTTTCTTGGTGAGTTCTTGAACAAGTTCTTGGGCTTTCTTGAAATTCTTGGACACTTTCTTGAGATTCTTGAATACCTTCTTGAGTTCTTGAACCATATAATTGTTGAAATTTTGTTCTTGAACTTCTAGTTGAGTGTGTTGTCTTTTCTTGAAGGAAGTTGAGAGTGGGTTGTGATTTTGAAATCTAGGGATGTTTTACACGTTTTTCAGGTTGTTTTGGACCTATTTGTTGAGTTCTTGAACCAGCTTTCTCTTGGGGTTTGGTGGGAGCAAGTTCTTGAACTTGTTTCTTGAATCTTGAACAAATTGTCTTGCTGGAATTTTTGCAGATTGATAGTTACGAATTTTCTGAACTTTTTCCAGTTTGTTTGATCTTAAAAAGGGGCAATAAGAAGCTATTTTGGTGCTTAAATAGAAGGGAAATCCTAGTCCTAAAGGATTAGGAAAGCTGTGACAAGGTAAAAGGAAAGCAAGGAGGTTGTTGTGAGAAAAATGAAAGTCTTTGTTTCCTAAGGCTTGAGGACGATTTTTCAAGTGCAAAAGGAAAGTATTTAGCTTTCTTTAAGAGTTAAGGCTGTGGGGAAAGGAAAAGGAAAGTGGGATTAACTTTTGGATTAAGGAAAGTCTTATGCTTGTGTGTGCTTATTTTTTTTTTTGGAAAGTAGTTTTTGTTTTTGCACGAGAATATTATTTTCTTTCAAGAAAGTTTTAAAAATTAAGATTTTTCACACAAGAATCCCACACATTAGGGTTTCCTATTCCATGTTTCTTGACTCTAATCTTGAGTTTTACTCTTTCTTTAATTTTCCTTGTATCAAACCCTAATCTCTTGTTCATATTCCTGTTTATTCCTATTCTATTCTTGAGCTAATTGTTTTGGTTGACTTGATAAGGTTCAATTGAGCAAGTTCTTGTTTAAGAGCCTTATAAGAAGACTCTCTAGAGTGGAAAAAGGCTTAGTGGTGAGCTCATTAGAGGGAAAAAGCCATTGAACTTGAGTGATACACGAGAGTACGAGTGTATACACTAAAGGAGTGGTGAGGCTATTTCTCTTATTATTTTCTTTTGTTTAGAGAAGAAGAAGAGTCATGTACGCCACCATCTTTTGACATGAAATACATAATGGAGGTAATGCTTAAGGAGGTGAATAAGGCTGTCACCAATGCAATGGAGGGTGTACATGCTCGAATGATAGCATTGAGAGGCCAAATCATTCTAAGGCTTCTAGAACTCCCTTTGAAGAGGATGAAGGTGATATGTCTGACTACGAGGATGTCATTACTAGGAGAGGAAGAAGAATGCCACCTACCCAAGACAACAACTTGGGAAGCATCAAAATGAAGATACCATCCTTCCAAGGAAGACTTGATCCTGAAGCTTACTTAGATTGGGAGCGTAAAGTTGAACACATCTTCGAATGCCATAACTATTCTGAGGAGAAAAAGATGCAATTGGCAGCTATAGAGTTTACTGATTATGTTAGCATATGGTGGGATCAACTTGTTAAAAATTGAAGAAGGTATGGAGAGGAGCCTGTGCGTACATGGAGAGAGATGAAGACCATCATGCAAAGGCGTTTTGTACCTAGTTGCTACACTAGGGATATTCATAGGAAGCTTCAAACATTGAGACAAGAATCCATGTCTGTTGATGAGTACTATAAAGAGATGGAGATGTTGATGATCCGTGCTAACTTGGATGAAGATGGAGAAGCTACTTTGGCTAGATTCATGGGTGGTCTTAATCCAAAAATTAGTGAGAGGGTAGAGTTGCAACACTATGTGGAGATAAGGGATTTGGTGGACATGGCCATCAAAGTAGAAAAGCAACTCCAAGCAAGAAGATTGAGGAGTGGTTCAAACTCATCAAGTGGAGTAAGATGAAGGCGTAATGCAACATTTGAGGAGAAGGAAGAGCGTTCCACTTCTAGGGCCAAAGAGATCATGAGCTCTAAGAATGAAGCAAAGTCTTCAACGCCACCAACAAAGAATAAGTCCGAGGCATCACAAAGGAGTAGGATTTGAAGTGTTTTAGGTCAAGGCATTGGTCACATAACTTCTCAATGCCCTAATAAGAGAGTTATGCTAATGAGAGATGATGGTGAGTATGAAAGTGCATCTTCAAGTGATAAAGATATGCCACCATTGGAGGGAGAAAGTGACGAAGACATTGGTGTCGGAGGGCAATTGGATTTGCACCTAGAGAGGATGGTGATCGAGTGCAACGAGAAAACATATTCCATACTCAATGCAATGTGAATGATAAGGTATGTAGTATGATAATTGACAATGGAAGTTGCACTAATGTGGCTAATGTTCTTTTTGTTGAAAAGCTAGGATTGCCCACAAGGAGACATCCTAAACCATACCATTTTCAATGGTTAGCTAATAATTCTGATTTGAAGGTGACTAAGCAAGTGGAAATGGAGTTTTCTATTGGTACTTACCATAACCAAGTGTTGTGTGATGTTGTTCCTATGCATATTTGTCATATACTATTGGGGCGTCCATGGCAATTTGATAGAAATGCCATGTACAATGGGTTGAAGAATAGGTACACTTTTGATTGGCAAGGTCAAAAGATATCATCACTTAAGCCGTTATCACCATTGGAAGTATATGAAGATGAAGTGCACATAGCTAGGGATTGTGAAGAGAGAAAGAATTCTTTGAAAGCACAAGCAAAAGTAAAGAACGCTAAAAAGGACGAGAGAGTGCTTGAAAAGAATGAATGTGGCGAGTTGAATGAGGGGAAGTAAACTGAAGTTGTAAAAGAAAAGGGAGTGGAAAATAGCAAGAGTGAGAATGAGAGTGTCTTACTTGTGAGACCAAAGCTTCTTGTACCCTTGTACAATGAAGTAGATTATTTTGCTAACACTCTTAATACTTGTTGTCCTAGTGCTTTTGTTTCTTTTATGCAGCCACTTAAAGTTCAAAGTGTGGAGGAAGAAATACAATCTGAAGTCTGTTTTCCTCTTTGGGATGATGCTCAATTGATGAGATTTGGTGATTCGAGGACGAATCCTTATCATGGAAGGCCTATTGAAGTCGTTCTTGATAGTCATTGGAGAATTCATAGTTCAAGGAGTCATCCAACCTTCATGCGTGTATTGATGGATTTGCTTAAGGTGGATCACGACTTTTTGAGGAGGAAATTGGGCTTAAAGATCATTTATTGGCTTTGGATCAAGCATATTTTCAAAGAAGCCTTTAAGTCCAAAAGGTTCAAAATGTCCAAGATGGTCCAAATAGGCTGGCTTTTGTTGTGGTTGTTGATTAAGTTTGTTTTTAAAGAGAGAACAAGTCCAATTGAAGCCCACAAGAGGACAGCCAACCCAAGACATATATTTGGACGAATTTTCCTTTATTTTTATTTTATTTGGACGATTTTTTAGTATTTTAAGTTACTGAATCATGTTTTGTTAAGTATTCTACATTTAGAGTTTTGGTAGTTTACTTTAATTAAGCTTCTAGATTTTTCTTTACAAGAGTTTGTAAGCCTATAAAAGGCTAGGTACTGTTCATCCGAATTTTGATTAATTCATTGTGTGATTAATAATATTGAGTTTCTCTTTTAGAGAGTTCATCTTTGATTCTTGGATTAGAACTATTCTTGGTCTTATCGAGTGATCTCGTGGTGACCATACAACTAGCTTAGGATTATTCAAAGGGTTTGATTTAGGTCCAATTAGATTCATTCAAACTAGATTGCTTCCTTTGATAGGTAGAGGTCTAGCAATTATTCTAAGGGATTGAATTCAACAAACTTGAATCAATTCAAGGCAAACCAACCTGATTTCTTCTTAATTGCTTGGAACGATTTTCTTGAGGTTAAGACATTCAAGTTGTTCGAGCAACATCTTTTGGCTTGATTGTGTTGGACGAATTCCATCAAGGTCAATTTCATTGAGTTGTTCAAACTGATTTTCAAAAGTTCTAGGCCATTCACAATTCTGTGCATATCAAACACTCTCCTCACTCTTTTTATATTGCACGACTTCCATCTCACTCTTTTCCTCATTCTTCTCCTTAGCTTGCAATGGAAAATCCCTGGCAATCTTTACTTGATCAAAATGAGTTTCAGATGGCAAGATTGGATTAAGAATAATTTTTCGTTCATTCCACTTAAAAGAGTAGTTGTTCTTGTATCCATCATATGAAACTCTTCTATCATATTGCCAAGGACATCCTAAGAGAATATGACATGCTTGCACGGGGGCAACATCACACCAAACTTCATCTTTGTACTTGCCTATTGAGAAAATAACAAGCACACATCTAGTCACTTTGATCTCTTCTTGATTATCAAGCCAATGAAGTTTGTAAGGCTTGGGATGTTCCACAATCTCTAAGTGCAACTTATCTACAAAAAAGGTACTAGCAACGTTAGTACAAGAACCACTATCAATGATCATGCTACATACCTTATTAAGCATAGTACAACATGTATGAAAAATATGCTCTTGTTGTAGATTCTCCTCATCGCACCACCAAAGGAGTTTACTTCTTCAGTATCAGAATCAGACTCTTCATGCTCCTCCTCATAAGTTGGATTAGTGGTCACCTTTGTTTTTCCCTTAATGGCAGACTCCACATCATCCATGCGGCTATTCATCCTTCTGAACTCCTCTCGCATGGTCTTCTTCAATGTAAATTGGATGTCCTCCATTGAAATATCTCTTTTCTCAGCCATGGTCAAGTAAAACCTACAAAAACAAGTTAGCACAAGGTAAACAAAAATAAAGAAAATTGCCTTACCACTCCCTTAGTGTATACACTCAACCCTCGTGTATCACTCAAAGAATTGTGGCTTTTTCCCTCAAATGTGCTCACCCCTAAGCCTTTTACCACTCTTGAATAGCTCCTTTGTACGTCCTTTGATGAAAAGAACTAGCTCAACCTTCCTTGTAAAGCTCCAAGAATTCAAAACCACAAGAGTAAGTGTACAGGTAAAAGAAAATACGCTTAGAGTAAATGTTTGATCAAGAGAAGTTTAAAGAAAATAAGCACAATTAAGATTGACTCAAGAAATCACAATTTGGAAACCCTAATGTGTTATTTCTTGTGTGAAAAATCTTAATTTTTAATGTTCTCTTGAAAGAAAATAATATTCTTGTGCACAAACAAAAACTATTTTCCAAAAAGAACAAGCACACACAAGAATACAACTTTCCTTATTCAAAAATCACTATACTTTCCTTTTTCTCTTAGCACATGGATCTTGCTTTTAAGGAAAATATAACACTTTCCTTTTTGGTTCACACTTGCCCTTACTTTCCTTTTTCCTTTTCTTCCTTTTTTATGATCAAAACAAGGTGGAAACATTTAGAAAATTCGTAAGTAATAATCTGCCAAAAATTCCAGCAATTTCAAATTAATCAAGATTCAAGAATCAAGTTCAAGAACCTGCTCCCATCAATCCCAATCAAGAAGCTGGTCCCAAAACTCAACTAAATAGCCCCAAAACTTCCAAAAAAATGTGCTAAACTCCCCTTATTAGTGGCACAAATCAGTTCCAAAGATGTTTCAAGAAGGACAATGTAAGAAGTTCAAGAAACAAATTTTCAGCAACAATGTTCTTCAAGAACTTCTATTTATGACTCAAGAACTTCAAGAAAGTTCAAGAACTTGTTCAAGAACCCCAAGAAACACAAGAACAAATTCTGGATAGATTCAAGATTCCAAGAAAACCACCACGTAAGTTCAAGATTCTTCAAGAATCACC
This sequence comes from Mitragyna speciosa, assembly GCA_024721245.1. Lineage (NCBI taxonomy): Eukaryota > Viridiplantae > Streptophyta > Magnoliopsida > Gentianales > Rubiaceae > Mitragyna > Mitragyna speciosa. The sequence goes on along the minus strand of CM045560.1, from coordinate 15,717,096 downwards.
TTATAACACCAAGAAACTTCAAGAGACTTGAATAAAACTTTGTGCACGGTTTTTAACTTGTGTGCACTCCTTTTTACTCTTTGTTTTCTTTCTTTCTCTTTGGTGCTTTTTGGCTTTTCTTTTTGCACAAATTTCTGCCTTTTTTTTATCACACGAATTTTTTTAACACGAGACCAGTACTATTTGGTCAAACAAACACACTTAAACCGCCAAGAAAATTGATTTGTGAATGATAAGCTCAAGTATGTCTTTTCTTGCATGTTTTTTTACACAAGAATTTTCAAGAAAATAATAAAAACAATCAAGATTATCAAGAAACCACACAATACCTAGAATTCTTGATTGAAGACAACCAAGAACGACTCTAAGGCCTTAAAGAAAATTCAAGAAAGCACAAGAACAAGGAAAAAATAATGGACAAATTTTTTTTAACAAACGTGACACGAAGAAGAAGCACAAGGAAAGACACAAGTCATTTAACTTAGGCACGAAGCACTTTGAAAAACAACTCAAGAAAAAATTAAAGAAAAATAAAAAGGGATATATCCAAATTTCTCCAAAGGAAAAATTAGATTAGAAAAACCTAGAATTTCAAGGCTAGCTTTGATAGCAATTGATACGCGCGGATGTACGTGGAATTGTTGAAAGACCACGTATGAACTTCGAACCTTTTCCCCTTGGATGAACTAGACTCTAAAATCAGCACCAAAGTCTTGAACATGCAAGATGAACAACTCAAAAATTCAAGGAAGCTTTGAACCTCCTTATGGAACGAACAAGAACTCAAGGAATCAACACCTAGAAAGCTTGATCAAACCAATAGGGCAACTCTAAGCTAGGGTTTTGAACTTGGAATCACTCTACAAGTTTGGGGGTTGTTCTTAATCAGTAAAGAACCAAAGAAACTCTCAATTTGAGAACTCACAAATTTATTAATCATCAAACTTATGAAATTCGTATGAATAGTACCCCATATTTATAGGGTTACATAGATGATTCTAGAACTTAAAAAATAAAGCAACTACTTAAACCTAAACATTAATTAATTGAAACACTTAACTTAAAACACTTGTAACTACTATAGAAGTGATACGTTCCTGGTAGCTCCAAACGTATCATTCAAGCCTCAACGGGTTTGATCGTTCATTTATGATATTTTGAGAAGTTCAAGAGCCTAGGGCATGAAAAAAATGACCAACTTAACATCCACTCAAGAGGCAAAAGATTAGAGCATCGTGAAACGGTTGGATAAAGTAAGGCGTGAAGAAAATAGCACAAAAAAAGGGTTCTAACCAAGGCCGCGCCCAAGGCTGTGCCATGGCCTTCATCAGAAAGTGCAGATGCATTTTTTTATGTTCGTGTTTTACTTTATTTACAAAGTTGTAATCTTTATGGTAGTTATTTAATTGTGATAGGTTACAACTAGTGATAGGTTTTTAGTAAATTTTCTAGAATATTCTTCATGAGCCTATAAAAGGGCATTCCTTGTACTATTTTAAGTTTTACATGTTATGATGAATCAATAAAAATTGTGAGTTTTCTCTTTGCGAGAGTTTTCTTTGTTCTTGGAATAGAACTAAATCCTGGTCTTATTGGAGTGATTCCATGGCGACCAAAACCTATGCTTAGAGTTTCTTCCACTTGATTTGATTCATTCTTTTGGGTTTGTCAATTAGGGGTCTATTCCACGAGTTGGTTAGAGGTCTAACTTGCAACACAAAAGGAAGATTTCAATGATCTTGGTTGAATTTTCGAAGCAACCCATTCGAGTTGTTCTTGGGTGCTTCGACAAGTTACGAAGGGTTCAAGAAGATCGAGTGGTTACCACAACTCAAGTTGTTCTTGGGATCTTCGACAAGTTACGAAGGAGTCAAGAAGATTGGATTTTTTTGTGTGGATTTCTTTTCAAGACGGTCCTTTAGGGAAGATATTCCTGTGATATACGAGAGGGTGCAACCCCCGATCGTATCAAGAAGTCTAAACAAAAGAAAGAAATAAATGAAAACAACTAAAAAGACACCATTCTTCTTGCATTTGGGCTGGTCGTCCAATGCTAAAGCCCAATAGACCAAAAAGCCAGCTCCAAGATGATGATGGGCTTCCATCTTCAATCCAATAACATATAGGTTGGACGATTTGATAGGTATCAAGGCATATCCAGGCATAACTCAAGCTTCTTGGATCCTTTGCAAGGAATAGGTGGTCCAATGACGCATCCAAGGACAAGGAGAATGAAGGAAGCTATGCATGTGTTGATCATGGAAGTGTTAGAGAAAGAAGCTTCCAAGGGAAATTCCACATCGTTAAGACTTATTACGCTAATATGGGTCAGAGATATTGCTTCGTTTGAAGAAGGGTCAAATGGAGAAGCAATGCCAAGACAAGGAAATGGGCAAAGTGTGCAATTCGGTCCAAAAGATGAAGGAATGGAGCTTCTGACCAAGGCTGTGCACTAGGCCGCGCCATGGCCTTTCCCACGGCCTCCATCAGATTGAGGAGGTAAGGCTGGTGGACATTTTGACTTTGGCCGTTCACTAGGCCGCGCCACGGCCTTCTCAAACGACCTTCATCAGAATGATTGAGGTAGAGCAGCAAACGTCTGATCGAGGCCATGCCTAAGGCCACCCTACGGCCTTTCCTGCGGCCTTCCCCAGAAAATGCGAAGTTGCGTTAGTTTAGGGTTTTATTTGTTATATTGTTATTTCCTTATTTGTAGTACATGACATATGCCTATTTAAAGGTGGAACACATTGAGTAATAGGAGTTTTTTTTTTTTAGATCATTTTTCATTGAAAACGTGTGTTTTTTTAGAGCTTTTTACGAGTGCTTTCTTGGTTTTTGGATTGGAATCGTCTTGGTCTTATCAAGCCTTCGCTTGTGGCAACCCAATTACCTGTTTCGAGTAATTCTTTTGTGTTTGATCAAGTTCTTGGTGTAATAATTTAGGCAAATTGAATTCGCTCAAGTTGGTCTAAATTAGAACCCTAGGTTCTTCATTCTTCATTGTAGAATATTCGAAGTCTATCCACTTGGAATCTTCAAGCGATCTTGGCCATTCACAATCCCGTGCGCATCAATTGGTATTAGAGCATCGTTCTTGATTATTTCAGGTTTATTCAATCCGTATTTTTTCTTAGAAAGATCGGATATATCCCTTTATTCTCATTGTTTAATCGTTGTGTGTCAAGTGCTTCGTGCCTGACTGCAACTTGTGTATTTTTGTGTCTCTTCTTTGTCAAAGATTCCAACTTTTATTATTTGCTTTAATTTTCTGCCATTTTCTACAAATTTTCTGCAATATTCCTGCAGAATTTCATCTAGAATTGTGTGGTACCTTGTGAATCTTGACTGTTTTCATTATTTCTTTAAAATTCTTGTGATAAAACTCTTCTAGAAGTTAATTAAGCCTTGGATTGATATTCGTGAAGGGTTAGTTGTTGAATTGCATAAAAAAAAAACTGTTTACGTACTGTAACGATTACTGTTCCCCGCTACTGTTCATTGTCACTGTGCGGCACTATTCACGAGATACTGTTCACCGTGAAAATTTTGCCTAATTTGTTCTAGCGAATTGATTTGGGTTCCATTGTTAAAAAAAAAAGAGAGGCTAAGAATAAGAAAAGCCAAAGTACACAAAAAAAAAGAGAGGCTGCACAAGTTATAAAAGCCGTGCAAATTTTTTGTGTGGAGTACTCAATTGTTGTTTGAGTTAGTTCTTTTGGTGTGAGTCAATTTTGGACTTGAATCTTTAGTTTTACACAAGAATATAGAAAATTCTTCAGGGGAACTTTGAAAATCAAGATTTAACCTTCAAGCGATACCACACATTAGGATCTTAAATCTTGTTCCTTGAGTCATTTCTCATTTGCATTACCTTTTGTGATGAGATCACGCGTATGGAAGACTACCAAGACCCTTGGATTTTAGGCTTACTACTCGTTGAACTCAAGACCCCTTGGATTGATCTTCCAAGAACCCTTGACGTGGAGTAGGTTGCTCAAACTTTTCTCCTTGAAGATGCCCTCGATCCTAGGAAAATGATAGGAATCAAGAAGACTCCAATGATGGTTCAAGCTATAAGGATCCTTTGCAAGAATTGGATGGTCCAATGACAAGGTCAAGAGCAAAGAAGATGAAGGATGCTTTGCATGGATTGATATTGGATGTGCTTGGTAAGGAAGCTACTTGGGAAACTTCTTCTCAATCACCAAGACTTATTACATTGATTTGGGCCAAAAATCATGTTGAGGAGCTTGATCAAGTCCATGGATCAACTCAAGAGGGTCCAGCCGTGTTTGAAGCTTAATTGGATCAAAGGATGAAGCCACATTGGGCTCATAAGTGGATGGTCTGCCCAAGACAAGCCCAACTCGATTTTTGCTGATTTAATTAAGTGTTTTAGACTTAGTTTCTTTAGTTTTTGGTAGTTGGTTTAGTTTCCAATTCGATTTTGTTAAGACTTTCTAATTAGTTGTTGTGTTTTGTTTTGGAAGTTGTCTAAACTTCAAAGTTCTAGAATTCTCTTGTAAGCCTATTTAAAGGCCTTCATTATTCAATAAAAACATCAGATTATTCCTCAAAAAATTTGTGAACAGTGTGAGCTCTTTTCAAGAGTGTTTTCTTGGTTCTTGGATTAGAACTACTCTTAGTCTTATCAAGCCTAAGCTTGTGGCGACTTAAATTCTTGCTTAGAGTGATTTTCTTTCGTGTTTGATCAAATTCTTAAAGCCTTAAACTAGCATATTGAACTAGCTCAAATTGGTCTAGTTTAGGATCTTAGGAGTTCGTGATCTTCATTGAAGAAGGGCTCGAGGCATTTGGCTTGGAGTTCATCAAGCGGTCTTGGCAACGTTCCACGATTCCGTGCGTATCAATTGGTATCAGAGCCTACTTTCTTGATAATTCCAGGTTTTTAGTCCAATTTTTCTTTGAAAAATTCGGACATATCATCCTTTGTTATTTTCTTTCCATCCGTTTTTGTGTTCCTTTTGTGTCACGTTTATTCTTGAACGTTTCTTGTGTTTTGTGCTCATTCCAAATTCTGTCCAGCTTTGTTTTGTTTTGTTCATTGTGTTCTTGTCTTGTTCTTGTGTTTTCTTGAGTTCTTTTAGGGTCTTAGAGTCGTTCTTGGTTGTCTCCAATCAAGAATTTTAGGTTGTGTGTGGTATTTTTGAAATCTTGACTGTTTTTGGTGTGTTCTTGAATTTCTTGTGTTAAAACTTTTTCAAGAAAATCAAATTTTTGGACAAACAAGCCTTGGATTGAAGTTTCTTGAAGGGTTTTAGTCGTTTTGTGTTGTTCTTGGTGAAAAAAAAAAAAGGAAAAAGAGTCGTTACTGTTCATTGGGCGTTACTGTTCATGCGAAGAAGTTTGTCCAGTTTTGTTTGTTTTGTGTTAAAAAAATATAATAGAAAGAAAAAAAAAAGGCATGACTAAGAAAGGCTAAAAAGAAGAATCCAAGCACAAAGAAAAATCAAAGAAAAGAGGCTGCACAAGTGAAAGAGCCGTGCAAGACCTTTGTTTGATTGATCTTGGTTGTTTCTTGGTGAATTCTTGAAGTTGTTGGACTTACTTGTTGAGTTCTTGGAATTCTTGAATTTTTCCAGATTTGTTCTTGAGTTCTTGAGGTTCTTGAAAGTTCTTGAAGGATTTCTTGAATTTCTTGATAAGTTTCTCGAAGTTCTTGAGTCATAAATTGAAGTTTTTGAAGAACATAGTTGCTGGAAATTGATTTCTTGAACTTCTTGATCACATAACTTCTTCTTCTTGAAAGATAGGTGAACGTTGTTTGAATCTGGAATTTTGGGTAGTTATAGAACGTTTTTCTGGTTGTTCTTGGGCTGTTTTGGTGAGTTTTTGCATCAAGATTCATAGACAAAGTGGTAGGAACAAGTTCTTGAACTTAATTCTTGAATCTTGATTGAAATTGTAGGTGCTAGGAATTTTGGTTGATTGTTACCTACGAATTTTTTTCTGAATTTCCAGCTTGTTTTGATCTTAAAAAAAGGAAGAAAAGGAGCTGATTTGGTGTTTAAATAGAAAAAGGAATCCTAGTTCCTAAAGGATTAGGAAAGGCTGTTGACAAGGAAAAGGAAACAAGGAAAGTTAGTTACCAAAAAGAAAAGGAAACAAGGAGACTTAGTCAAAACCTAAGGGTGATTGGTTTCCTAATTGTTCAAGTTAAGTTGGTAAGGGTTTCCACCTGCAATTTGTTTCCTTTTGACCTGTGCTTTTTGAGTTTCCTAATTGGAAGTGGTTGTTTTTTGTGCTTGATTGTCCAAAGTTTCCAAAACCTAATTGAGCTAGGGTTTCCATAAATCCTACCTTTATTAGGAAAGCTTGAGTTTTATTTTTACACAAGAATATTATTTTCTTTCAAGAGTGCATTAAAAATCAAGATTTTTACACAAAGAATGCCACACATTAGGGTTTCCAAATTGTGTATTTCTTGAGTCAATCTTGATCGTTCTTGCTTTCTTTGAAATTCTCTTGATCAAACCCCACTCTAAGCTTCCACAATTGACTACTATCATCTTTATTCTTGTGTTTGGGTTGCTATTTGCTCTTGGTAAGATTGATTGAGCAGTTTTTCATCAAAGGACCAACAAGAAAACATCTCAAGAGTGGAAAAAGGCTTAAAGGCGAGCTCACTAGAGGGAAAAAGCCATATACATTGAGTGATACACGAGTGCTTGAGTGTATACACTAAGGGAGAGAAGTAAGGCAATTTCCTTTTATTTGTTTCTTGTTACTTAATTGTTTTTGCAGGTCTTAATCATGTCAAAGGGTGAGGAAACATCTCAAGGAGCACCTTTTGATCTAAAGATGTTCATGCATTCTTTGGATGGTCTCTTGGATCGTAGGTTTAGAACAATGAAGGAGGAGTTGTATGATGAGCTCAAGGGAACACCATCCCAAACTAGGGTTTCCAAAAATCCTGTGTATGAAGAAGAGAATCGAGAGCATGGTAGCGATTCTGAAGAGGTGATTCAACGTCAAGGGAGGTGGGAACAACAACAACGACCACCTCGTGATGGCAACTTAGGAAGTATTAAGATGAAAATTCCATCCTTCCAAGGCAAGTTAGATCCTGAAGCTTACATGGAATGGGAAAGGAAGGTGGAGCATATTTTTGCATGCCATAACTACACAGAGGAGAAGAAGGTGCAACTAGCTGCTGTGGAGTTTACTGATTATGCAAGTATTTGGTGGGATCAACTTAATAAAAATCGCATCAAATATGGAGAAGAACCTGTGCATACTTGGGGAGAGATGAAAAGGATTATGCGTAAAAGGTATGTTCCAAGCTACTACACACGAGACCTCCATTGGAAGTTGCAAACTTTAAGACAAGGATCCATGACTGTTGATGAGTATCACAAGGAGCTAGAAATCTTGATGATCCGCGCTAACCTTGATGAAGAAGGAGAGGCACTAATGGCTAGATTCATGGGAGGATTGAACCCTGAGATTAGAGCACGTGTTGAGTTGCATCATTACTTGGAGATGAATGACTTGGTAGACATGGCTATCAAGATTGAAAGGCAGCTCAAATCAATGAAACCTAGGGGTTTTGGGACATCATCTACACGACCACAATGGCAGGGTCGTCCCAATGAGAAGAGAGAAGCTCGAGGTCCTCCACCACCCAAAGAAGCCGTAAAGCCTAAGTATGAGGGATCTACTTCAAGATTTCAACCAAAGGGGAAAGTAGAGACATCACAAAGGATGAGGACGTTCGTTGCTTTAGGTGTCAAGAGTATGGCCATATTGCTTCAAATTGCCCTAATAAACGAGCTATGGTCATAATGGATGATGGTGATGTGGCTAGCATAACATCTAGTGATGATGAGGAAATGCCAACTTTGGAAGGAGGTAGTGAGTCCGAGGAGGATACCAAGGCTGACCGTGGAGAGATTTTGGTCACAAGGCGTGCCTTAAGTGTGCAACCAAAGGAGGATGATGAACGCAATCAAAGGGAGAATCTCTTTCATACTCATTGCACTGTTCAAAATAAGGTATGTACCGTTATTATTGATAGTGGAAGTTGCACTAACGTTGCTTCTACTTTGTTTGTAGGTAAACTTGGCTTGGAAACTATTGTACATCCTAGACCTTACAAGTTGCATTGGTTGGCTGAAACTGAGGATGTAAAGGTGACCAAACAAGTTCTTGTGCCATTCTCTATTGGTAAGTATAAAGATGAGATGTTGTGTGACGTTGTACCTATGCAAGCTCGCCACATTCTTCTTGGACGCCCATGGCAATTTGATAGGCAAGTACACCATGATGGCTACCTCAACAAATACTCTTTCTCATGGAATGGTAAGAAAATCTCACTTAGTCCTTTATCACCTATGGAGGCTCATGCTGACCAAGTGAGGTTAGCAAAGGATTTCAAATTGAGGGAAGAGCAAGAAAGAGCATTGAGAGAGGAAAGAAATAGAGAAGCGAACTTGAGGGAACAAGAAGAAAAGTCCGAGAGAAAGAAAGAAAGGAGAGAAAGAGAGGGAAAGGAGAAGAAACGAGTGACTGCTTTGGCCAATCGAAGTGAGGTAGAGGAAGCATTAATGGCCAAGCAACAAGTGCTTATTGTTTTATATAAAGATGTTTTCTTTTCCACTAATGATCTTGACCCTACTCTTCCTGGTGTGGTTGTTTCTTTATTACAGGAATTTAAAGACTTATTCCCTGAAGAAATACCACAAGGGCTACCACCTTTGAGAGGGATTGAGCACCAAATTGACTTCATACCTAGTGCAAGTCTTCCTAATCGCCCTGCATATCGAAGCTAATCCTGATGAAACGAAGGAGATTCAACGACAAGTAGATGAGCTTGTTGGCAAGGGTTTTGTTCGAGAAAGTTTGAGTCCATGCTCCGTACCCGTAATACTTGTTCCAAAGAAAGATGGTACATGGAGAATGTGTGTGGACTGTAGAGCCATCAATAAGATTACGGTAAAGTATTCGTCATCCTATTCCTAGGTTAGACGACATGTTGGATGAATTGTATGGTTCTACTTTGTTTACAAAAATTGATCTCAAAAGTAGGCTACTACCAAATTCGCATGAAGGAAGGCGATGAGTGGAAAACTGCTTTTAAGACTAAGTATGGGTTATATGAGTGGTTGGTTATGCCTTTTGGTTTAACTAATGCTCCTAGTACCTTTATGCGTCTTATGAATTATGTTTTTCGTACTTTTATTGGTAAATTTGTAGTAGTTTACTTCGATGATATTCTTGTATATAGCAAATCGTTGGAAGAACATGTGAAACACTTGCATGATGTTTTTGTTGTTCTTAGAGAGAATCAACTATATGCTAACTTGGCTAAGTGCACGTTTTGCATGGATTCTGTGGTTTTTCTTGATTTTGTAGTAAATTCTAAAGGTATTCAAGTGGATGACTCAAAGGTAAAGGCAATTCGTGAGTGGCCAACTCCAACGAATGCTAATGAGGTGAGATCGTTTCATGGTCTTGCAAGTTTTTATAGGAGGTTTGTGCGGAATTTTAGCACAATTGCTGCACCTCTTAATGAACTTGTCAAAAAGAACATTGTGTTCAAATGGGAAGGTAAGCATGAGGAAGCATTCAATGTATTGAAAGATAAACTAACTCATGTTCCTTTGTTATCTTTGCCAGATTTTAATAAGGTATTTGAAGTAGAGTGTGATGCTTCTGGAGTTGGGATTGGGGCCGTGCTTATACAAGAATCAAAGCCAATTGCTTACTTTAGTGAGAAATTGCATGAAGCAACTTTGAATCATCCAACTTATGACAAAGAGCTCTACGCCTTAGTGAGGACCTTAGCAAACATGGCAACACTATTTGCTGCCTAGGGAATTCGTCATACATTCTGATCATGAAAGTTTGAAGTTTTTGAAGTCACAAAGTAAATTGAACAAGCGACATGCTAAGTGGTTAGAATTCATTAAAGCTTTTTCCTATGTCATCAAATACAAACAAGGTAAGGTGAACATTGTAGCTAATGCGCTATTAAGGAGATACACTCTTCTTACTACTTTGCATGCTAAAATACTTGGATATGAGCATGTTAAGTCATTGTATGTGCATGATAAGGACTTTGGCCGAATTTGGAAGCTATGTGAAAATCGTGCATTTGAGGAGTACTTCAGGCACGATGATTATTTGTTCAAAGATTTTAAATTGTGTGTGCCTAGTTGTTCTCCTCGAGAAATGCTTGTTAGAGAAACTCATGGGGGAGGTGTTATGGGACACTTTGGTGTACAAAAGACTTTATCTGTGTTAAATGAGCATTTTTATTGGCCGAGCATGTCGACATGATGTTGAACTTGTGTGTAATAAGTGTATTGCATGTAGGCAAGCAAAGTCTAAAGTTAAACCCCATGGTTTGTATTCTTCTTATACCTGTCCCTACTCAACCTTGGGTAGATATCTCTATGGACTTTGTTTTAGGTCTACCAAGGTCATCTAGTGGTAAGGATAGCATTTTTGTTGTAGTTGATAGGTTTAGCAAAATGGCTCATTTCATTGCATGTGCTAAAACCAATGATGCTACACATATTGCTGACTTATTTTTTAAGGAAATTGTACATTTGCATGGCATGACTAGAACCATTGTGAGTGATCGTGATGTAAAGTTTCTTAGTCATTTTTGGCGCACATTGTGAGTAAATTGGGCACGAATTGTTGTTCTCTACTGTTGCTCATCCTACAAACTGATGGCCAAACTGAAGTGGTCAATAGAACACTCACCACCTTATTGCGTGCAATCATACAAAAGAATTTAAAGAATTGGGAAAAGTGCCTTCCACACATCGAGTTTGCTTATAACCGTGTGACTCATTCTACTACTGCATATTCGCCTTTTGAGATAGTTTATGGTTTTAATCCTTTAACTCCTTTGGATGTTTTGCCATTGCCTATTAATGAGTCTGCTTATTTAGATGGTAAAAAGAAAGCTGAATTTGTGAAGGAGTTGCATGCAAAGGTGCGAGCTAACATTGAGAAAAAGAATGAGCACTATGCACGCATAGCAAACAAGGGGCGTGTCAAAATTGTTTTTGAGCCTGGTGATTGGGTTTGGGTACACATGCGAAAGGAGAGATTTCCAACTCATAGGAAATCTAAGCTTAACCCACGTGGAGATGGTCCATTCCAAGTACTCGAAAGGATTGGAGATAATGCTTACAAGATTGACCTACCAAGTAAGTATGGGAATGTGAGTACTACTTTAAATGTTTATGATCTTTTTCTTTATGATGTAGGTAATTCAAGGGAAAATCCTTTCGAGAGAGGAGGGAATGATAGGAATCAAGAAGCCTCCAATGATGGTTCAAGCTATAAGGATCCTTTACAAGGCTCAGATGGTCCAATGACTAGGTCAAGAGCAAAGAAGATGAATGATGCTTTGCATTGATTGACATTAGATTTGCTTGACAAGGAAGCTAGTTGGGAAACTTCTTCACAATCACCAAAACTTATTACATTAATTTGGCCAAAGATCATGTTGAGGAGCTTGATGAAGTCCATGGATCAACTCAAGAGGGTCCAGCCATGTGAAGCTTGACTTGGATCAAAGAGTAAAACCACATGGGGCTTATGAAGAAGCACGGATGGACCAAGGGCCAAACCGTGATTTAGTTATGTTTATTTAAATGTTTTAGACTTGGTTTCTTTTTTATTTGGTAGTTGTTTAGTTACCAATTTTTGATTTTGTTAAGACTTTCTAATTAGTTGTTGTGTTTTGTTTTGGAAGTTGTCTAAACTTCAAAGTTCTAGAATTCTCTTGTAAGCCTATTTAAAGGCCTTCATTATTCAATAAAAACATCAGAATATTCCTCAAAAAAATTTGTGAACAGTGAGAGCTCTTTTCAAGAGTGTTTTCTTGGTTCTTGGATTAGAACTACTCTTAGTCTTATCAAGCCTAAGCTTGTGGCGACTTAAATTCTTGCTTAGAGTGATTATCTTTCGTGTTTGATCAAATTCTTAAAGCCTTAAACTAGCATATTGAACTAGCTCAAATTGGTCTAGTTTAGGATCTTAGAAGTTCGTGATCTTCATTGAAGAAGGGCTCGAGGCGTTTGGCTTGGAGTTCATCAAGCGGTCTTGGCAACGTTCCGCGATTCCGTGCGTATCAAAAAACCAGGATGAACCGAATTGAGAGTGTTCAATCGTTCAACCTAATTCTCTAAAGAACTTGAACAAAACCGAAAGGAAACTCTAAGCAAGATTGGATGGTCGCCACAAGCAAAGCTTGATAAGACCTATGGTGGTTCTCAATCACCAAAGAACTAAGAAAATTCTAAAGAGAATTCAATCAAAAAAATATCATAAACGTTCTGTCTAATGTTGTTTACAAGAAACCCTTATATAGGGCGTAACATAGACATAAACTAAGAAAATACTTTACCCTAATTGTAACCTAACACTCGACTACTAACAATTACAACTCAAAAAATTGTGTAAAACAACTGAAAACGTCTTTCTAATCGTACCCGCGAAAGAACCCGCGGCGCAGTACAGGCGTGGGTTTGCCTTGCTCCGTCACTCTTCAATGCTGGACCTTCTAATCGTACCCGCCGCACCTATCCGCAACTCGGGTACGGGCGTGGGTTCGTTCAGAAGGTTGAGCTCTTCAAGATCGAGCCGTCTGATGGTACCCGCAGCACCTATCGGGGCGCAGGTTCGAGGTGTGGGTTCAGTCAGAATGTTTCGCACTCCATACCCATGCTTGAATCATCCTTCACTCCTTGGTCAGCCCATAAGCAATGCACAATATGTGACAAAGGATCCATGTTGGTCGCCTTGTACACTTCATCCAGCGTGTCCACAATAAGATCATGCAAAGCATTCTTCATTTTCCTAGTTCCTGATCTAGTTATAGGACCATCCAAGCCTTGAAGTACATCCTCAGTCATCTTGGAAGCCTGTTGACCTTGGGGTCCTATCATTCCCTCCTTCCTCGAAAGGATTCGTCCTCGAATCACCTACATCAAACAAAGACAAGTTAGAAACATTAAAAGTGGCACTAATATTTCCATACTCACTAGGCAAATCCACTTTGTAGGTATTGTCTCCAATTCTTTCAAGGATTTGGAAAGGTCCGTCCCCCCTTGGATGCAACTTAGACTTCCTTTGTTGTGAAAATCTTTCATTCCTCATGTGCACCCAAACCCAATCTCCGGGCTCAAATGCGACTTTCACTCTACCCTTGTTTGCTGCTACCTTTGCAAAATGCTCATTCTTTTTCTGTAAATTCTTACGCACCTTAGCATGAAGATCCCTAACAAATTGAGCTTTCTTTTTACCTTCAAGATCAGCAATCTCATTAGTAGGCAAAGGTAAAATATCTAAAGGAGTTAGGGGATTAAAACCATAAACAACCTCAAAAGGTGAGCAAGATGTAGTGGAATGAACAGTTCAATTATAAGTAAACTCAATGTGTGGCAAACATTTTTCCCAATTCTTTAAGTTCTTTTGAATGATTGCATACAATAGTGTAGAGAGGATTCTATTAACTACTTCAGTTTGACCATCAGATTGTGGATGTGCAACAGTAGAAAACAATAGTTTAGTACCAAGTTTATTGCACAAAGTGCGCCAAAAATGACTTAAGAATTTAACATCTCTATCACTAACAATGCTACGTGTCAAACCATGCAATCTAACAATCTCCTTAAAGAAAAAATCAGATATGTAAGTGGCATCATTAGTTTTTGAACATGCAATGAAGTGCGCCATCTTACTAAATCTGTCTACCACAACAAACACACTATCTTTACCACTAGAAGACCTTGGTAAACCCAAAACAAAATCCATAGAAATGTCTACCCAAGGTTGTGAAGGAACGAGTAAAGGTGTATACAAACCATGGGGTTGAACTCGAGACTTTGCTTGCTTGCAAGTAATACATTTAGCACAAACAGATTCAACATCAACTCACATGCTAGGCCAAAAGAAATGCTCATGCAACACATGATGTGCGCAAGGGTAGCGAGATTGCCCAGACCGCTTGATGAATCCAAGTTGTACGCTTCGAACCCTTCCCCAACGAAGAACTAAGTTCTAAAACTCTAATTTAGGACCAATGTGAGCGAGTTCAATATGCCTAAACTAAAGTTCTAAAGACTTGATCAAACGCGAAAGAATGAACTCTAGGCAAGTATTTAAGTCGCCACAAGTTTAGGCTTGATAAGACTAAGAGTAGTTCTAATCCAAGAACCAAGAAAACACTCTTAAAAAAGAGCACACACTATTCATACGAATTTTTGAGGAATAATATGATATTTTTATTGAATTATGAAGACCTATAAATAGGCTTACAGGAGAATTCTAGAACTTGAAGTTTAAGACAACTACTAAAAACTAAATACTCAACTATTTGGAAAATTAACTAAAACAATTTGTAAACAATTTGGAAAACTAACAAAACACAAAATAAGCTCTAGAAAATATTAAAAATTCATCCATAAAAGTCTCCTTGGGCTGGACGTCTCCATTGTGCACTATTGGGCCTCCATCTTGCAAGTTTAAGAGCCCTCCAAGTGAGCCCAAGTAACCAGCCCCTTGTATGCTTGTTATGGACAACTTAGAACCTTCAATTGGATATCTTTATAATTAGATTTGATCCAAAGCCAATACATTAAACCTTGGCCCAATCTAACGTAACTCAAGCCCAACATTCATGCTCAACTTGTATGCAACACTTGGATAGGATTCATGCACGCCTATATCATTGATGAATGACTCTCCTTTTAGCTTGAAACGTGCTAGGCAATGCTTCACATATGTAGGTGCTCCTTGGATCCTATCAACACATGCAACGTTTTCTTGACACCAAAATGTCCCATAAGACCACCCCCATGAGTTTCCCTAACCAACAACTCACGCATCGAACACCTAGGCATCATAATCTATGACCTTTGAATAAAAATCCATCATGCCTAAAGTAATCAAGATGAGCACGTTTAGAACATAAAGACCAGATTTTTGAAAAATCTAAATCATGCTCGTATAACTCCTTAATACAATCGAAACCAAGCAATTTAGTTTGAAGAGTGGTAATAAGAGTATACCTTCTTGACAATGCATCAGCTACCACGTTTTTTTTACCTTGCTTGTACTTGATTGTATATGAAAAGGACTCGATAAACTCCAACCACTTCGCATGTCTTTTGTTGAGCTTGCCTTGAGTCTTCAAAAACTTCAAGCTCTCATGGTCAAAGTGAATCACGAACTCTTTAGGAAGGAGATAGTGCTGCCAGGTTTGAAGAGTTCGCACAAGGGCATAGAGCTCCTTGTCATATGTGGGATAATTCAAGGTTGCACCACTTAGCTTCTCACTAAAGTACACAATGGGCTTGGAATCCTGCATAATGATAGGAATCCTAGGACGCCTACACTAGTCATGCGAGTCATGCATGGAGTGGAGTCATATTTGGTGCCATTCAAGCTTAGGAAGGAGTGGAACATGGAGCTAGATGACCAAACCAAGCCAAACGATGGAGCATTGGAGCTTCTGACGAAGGCCGCACCTGAGGACGTGCTACGGTTGATGTGATCCAAGGAGCAACTTCAGTCAAGATACGTGGAAATTCTCATGGAGCAATTCATTTAGTTCAAGATGAGCTTAAATGGTGGTTGATCATGGTGGAAACGTTCAAGCTTTATTGCTGCCTAGGGGTACTTCATGACTTTGGGCTTGCTAATGGACTTGTTGATCAAGCTATTTAAGTGTATTCATTGGGACAAGAATTTATGCATTGGCTATGGATTAAATCTACGTTCAAAAAAGCTCCAATTGAAGTGTTTAAGTGGTCCATAGCATGCTTCCAAGGTGCTGGTTTGGTTGGACTTGTTGCAAGATGAAGGCCCAAGTGAGTTTAAAGAAGACGTCCAGCCCATAAGGAATTCTTACACGAATTTCTTGTTTATATTTATGCTTAAATTCATTTTTAATAGTTTCCTAGGTCTTTACAAGTTGTAACTTTAGTTAGTTGCTTAATTGTGATGGGTTACAACTAGTTTTAGTAGTTACTTACAATTTTAAGTTCTAGAATCATCTTTGTAAGCCTATAAAAGGCTATGATACTGTTCAAACGATTTTTTATCAGATTGTTATGAATATTATTATTGTGAGTTCTCAAATTGAGAGTTTCTTTAGTTCTTTGCTGATTAAGAACTACCCCCGATCTTGTCGAGTGATTCCAAGATCAAAACCCTAGCTTAGAGTTTCTTTCTTGTTTGATTAAGTCTTTTAGAGTAATTAGGTAGGCATATTGAACTCACTCAAATTGGTCCTACTTGAGCACTTTGAAGGGTCGAAATCCTCCAAGGAAAAATTCAAAGCTTCACTTGGATCTTCAAGCAACTCCTACGTACCTCCGCGCGTATCAACGGCCTTCTCAAACAGCCTCCATCAGAAGGTTGAAAGAAGGAGACGTGGTGTCTGACGAAGGCCGTGCCCAAGGCCGCGTCGCGGCCTTCCCCACAGCCTCCATTAGAAGGTTGCCCAGCACGAGTTGAAGCCTATGGCTGAGGCCGCGCCCAAGGCTGCGCCACGGCCTTGCTCGCGGCCTTCCCCAGAATCTGCTTTACACGTTTTTTATTTACGAGTTTTTAGTAGGTTATGAGTTGTATCCTTAATTTTAGGCTAGAATCGTGTGATAGGTTGCAACTAGTATCAGTTATTTTTAGTAGTTATCTTTTAACTTTATATAACACATCTTGAATATTTTACGAAGAATAATTGAAGTTGATGATTAATGAAATTTGAGTGTTTTCTCTCTGAGAATTCCTTCTTAGTTCTTTGGATTAAGAACTACCCTTAAGTCTTATCAAGAGCAACCTTGTGGCGACTTGTTCGATTCTCGCTTAGAGTTGACTTTAAATTGGTTTGATTTCAATCCTTAGTTCGTCAACTAGGAATCTACCTACATCGTGTATAGGGGTCTAGGTTGCTTCTAAAGGGAGGGACTCAACGAGATTTGGGAAACTCAAGGCACAACAACTCCACGTATTGGTAATTTTGGACGGGTTACAATCTTGTCGATAGTTAACAAGTTGATTTACCTGGGTTTCAAGGCGTTCCTGGCATTCGCGCAATCCGTCACGCATCACATAAGAACGGCCCCAATACCTACTCCAGAAGCATCACATTCAACCTTGAAAAGCTTGTCAAAATTAGGTAAACACAACAAAGGTGCATTAGTTAACATGTCCTTTAATAATTCAAATGCCTCTTGGTGTTTACTTTCCCATTTAAACACAGAATTTTTCTTAACAAGTTCATTAAAAGGTGCAGCAATAGTAGAAAAATTACGCACAAACCTTCTATAAAAACTTACTAAACCATAGAAAGACCTAACATCATTAGCACTCTTTGGTGTAGGCCAATCACGTATGGCTTGTACCTTAGACTCATCAACATGTATACCCCTAGAGCTAACAATGAATCCAAGAAACACATTGCTTTCCATGTAAAATGAACACTTTGCCAAGTTAGCATAAAGATGATGCTCTCGTAATATACACAAAACTTGGTGCAAGTGCTCAACATGATCCTCAAGTGACCTACTATAGACTAGAATGTCATCAAAATAAACCACAACAAATTTACCAATGAAAGTCCTAAACACATAGTTCATAAGCCTCATGAATGTACTAGGTGCATTAGTGATGTGAGCATGGTTCACGATGGTGTCCATGGAGATGAGCTTCTCACATTTGAGCTGGGGGAGCCAAGGATCATCTATCAAGCAACCCTATGTTGGTGTTGAAGGACAAGGAATTTGCATGGATTGGTTGTGGATACGCTTGAGGATGAAGTTATGTGAGATGACTCTTCACAATCACCAAGACTAATTTTGGTCAAGGATGGAGCTTCACTAGAAGATGGATCATTTGGGGAAGCCATGGTTGACCAAGGGATTGGGCAAAGTGTTCAAATCACACAAGAAACAAGAAGATGGAGGAACGCAACTTCTGACCAAAGCCGCGCACCAGGCCGTGCCGCGGCCTCCTCAAACGGCCTTCATCAGAAGGGTTGAAGTAGGGCAGCAAAGTTTCTGACCGAGGCCGTGCCTACGGCCACCCCGCGGCCTCCCCCAGAACATGCGACTTCGTCTTAGTTTAGGGTTTCTCTTAGTATTTTATTTATTCCATAGTTGTAATCTGTTCATAATAATTAGGCATGATAGACTATGATTAGTCATCATGCTTATCTAGAGTTTTATTAGTGATTTACTTTCCATATTTGTATTATGCAACTAAGCCTATTTAAAGGCTGACTTCATTCGTTTAATAACAGATTATGAGTTTTTGGATCATTATTCGCCCTAAAGACGTGTTCTCGAGAGTTCTTTCAGGGCACTTTCTTGGTTCTTGGATTAGAACCGTTCTCGATCTTATCAAGTCTATGCTTGTGGTGACCAAAATACCCGCTTAGAGTAATTCTTTCGCGTTTGATCAAGATTCATAGAGCCATAGTTTAGGTGAATGAACTCGATCATCTTGACCTAAATTAGAACCCTAGGATTCTTCGTTCTTCGTTGAAGAGTATTCGAGGCTTTTCACTTGGAATCTTCAAGCGATCTTGGCCGTTCACCACCCCGCGCGCATCAATTAGTTAAACCAAAAGGCATAACTAACCATTCATACAGTCCATACTTGGTCTTAAATGCAGTGTCCCATTCATCACCTACTTTCATTCGAATCTGATAATATCCACTTTTAAGATTAATTTTTGAAAAAATAGTAGAACCATGCAATTCATCAAGCATATCATCTAACCTAAGAATAGGATGACGATACTTTACTGTTATCTTGTTGATGGCTCTACAATCAACACACATGCGCCATGTTCCATCTTTCTTTGGCACCAAAATGACTGGTACGGCACAAGGTGACATACTCTCACGAACAAATCCTTTCTCCACAAGCTCATCCACTTGCCTTTGTGATAGGGATCTAGGCATATCCATGCATAATTCAAGCGTCCCGGATCCTTTACAAGGAATAGGTGGTCCAATGACACGTACGAGGATAAGGAGAATGAAGGAAGCCATGCATGTGTTGATCGTGAAAATGTTAGGGAAAGAAGCTTCCAAAGCCTGCGTACCGGTGATACTTGTTCCAAAGAAGGATGGTACATGGAGGATGTGCATAGACTGTAGAGCCATCAACAAGATTACGGTAAAGTATCGTCATCCTATTCCTAGGTTAGATGACATGTTAGATGAGTTGCATGGTTCTACAATATTTTCTAAAATTGATCTTAAAAGTGGCTACTACCAAATAAGAATGAAAGAAGGGGATGAGTGGAAAACTACATTTAAGACTAAATATGGATTGTATGAGTGGTTGGTAATGCCGTTTGGGTTGACTAATAATGCCCCTAGTACATTCATGCATCTTATGAATCATGTCTTCCGTCCTTTTATTGGTAGATTTGTAGTAGTGTACTTTGATGACATCCTTGTATATAGTAGTTCGTTGGAAGATCATGTGCATCATTTGCATGAAGTTTGTGTTGTGCTTAGAGAGCATAAGTTATATGCTAACCTGTCTAAATGCACATTTTGTATGGAGTCTGTGGTTTTTCTTGGTTATATAGTGATTTTAAAGGGAGTTCAAGTTGATGACTCCAAGGTGGAGGCCATACGTGAGTGGCCTACTCCAACGAATGCTAACGAGGTGAGGTCCTTTTATGGTCTTGCAAGTTTTTATAGGAGGTTTGTGTAAAACTTTAGTACAATTGCTGCACCTCTTAATGAGCTTGTAAAGAAGAACGTTGTATTCAAATAGGAAGGTAAGCATGAAGAAGCCTTTAATGTATTGAAAGATAAACTAACTCATGCTCCTTTGTTGTCTTTGCCAGATTTTGACAAAGTGTTCGAGGTAGAGTGCGATGCATCTGGAGTGGGCATTGGGGTTGTCCTTATGTAAGAGTCGAAGCCGATAGCCTATTTCAGTGAGAAGTTGCATGGAGCCACTTTGAATTACCCAACCTACGATAAAGAACTCTATGCACTAGTGAGGACTCTGCAGAATTGGCAACATTACCTGCTGCCAATGGAGTTTGTTATACACTTAGACCACGAGAGCTTAAAGTTTCTGAAGTCGCAAGGAAAGTTAAACAAGAGGCATGCTAAGTGGTTGGAATTCATAGAAGCATTCCCGTACATCATCAAATCAAGCACGGTAAGGAGAACATTGTAGCTGACGCGCTTTCAAGGAGGTATACTCTTCTTACTACTTTGCATACTAAATTACTTGGATTTGAACATGTTAAGTCTTTATATGAAAATGACGCAGACTTTGGTCAAATTTGGATTTTGTGTGAAAAGCGAGCTCATGAGGAGTTCTTTAGGCAAGAGGGTTATTTGTTTAAGGGAGATACACTTTGTGTGCCTAGATGTTCTCTTCGTGAATTACTTGTGAGAGAAACTCATGGGAGAGGAGTAATGGGGCATTTTGGTGTTCAAAAAACCTTATCCGTGTTGAGTGAATATTTTTACTGGCCAAACATGCGACGTGATGTTCAAATTATTTGTGATAAATGCATTGCATATAGGCAGGCAAAGTCTAAAGTTAGACCTTATGGATTGTATTCTCCTCTGCCCGTCCCTGTTCAACCTTGGGTAGACATATCCATGGATTTTGTCTTAGGTCTACCTAGGTCTTTTAGTGGAAAGGATAGCATATTTGTGGTAGTTGACAGGTTTAGCAAAATGGCACACTTTATTGCCTGTGCTAAAACTAACGATGCTACACATATTGCTGATCTGTTCTTTAGAGAAATTGTGCGTTTGCATGGTATGCCAAAGACTATAGTGAGTGACCGTGATGTGAAATTTCTTAGTCACTTTTGGCGCACTTTGTGGAATAGGTTAGGCACCAAATTGTTATTTTCCACCGTTGCACATCCACAAACAGATGGCCAAACTAAAGTGGTCAATAGGACACTCACCACTTTGTTGCGTGCAATCATACAAAGAAATCTAAAGAATTGGGAAGGATGTTTACCTCATATTGAATTTACATACAATCGTGTGAATCATTCTACTACTGCTTTTTCACACTTTGAAATTGTTTATGGATTTAACCTTTTAACTCCTTTGGATATTTTGCTTTACCTACTAACGAGCGTGCAGATTTTGATGGCAAAAAGAAAGCAGAGTTTGTTAAGAAGTTGCATGCCAAGGTATGAGCAAACATTGAGAAGAAGAATGAGCATTATGCGCAAATGGCAAACAAGGGTCGTGTAAAAGTCATCTTTGAACTCAGTGATTGGGTGTGGGTGCATATGCGTAAGGAGAGATTTCCTACTCAATGGAAATCTAAGCTTAACCCAAGAGGAGATGGACCCTTCCAAGTGTTAGAAAGGATAGGAGATAACGCCTACAAGATCGATTTAGCCAGTAAGTATGGAGGTATAAGTGCTACCTTCAATGTTTCTGACCTTTCTCTTTATGATGTAGGTGATTCGAGGACGAATCCTTTCGAGGGAGGAGGGAATGATAGGGATCAAGGCATATCCAAGCATAATTCAAGCATTCCGGATCCTTTGCAAGGAATAGGTGGTCCAATGACACGTGCGAGGATAAGGAGAATGAAGGAAGCCATGCATGTGTTGATCGTGGAAATGTTAGGGAAAGAAGCTTCCAAGGACAATTCCTCATCGTCAAGACTTGTTACGCTAATATGGGATAGAGATGGTGTTGATCATGAAGAGGGGGCATATGGAGAGGCAATGCCAAGACAAGAAAATGGACAAAGTGTGCAATTTGGGCCAAAAATTGAAGAAACTGAAGCTTCTGTCCAAGGCCGCCCACCAGGCCGCGCCGCGGCTTTGCCCACGGCTTCCATCAGATTGAGAAGACGAGGCTGGTGAGCATTCTGATCGAGGCCGCACTCTAGGCCACGCCACGGACTTCTGAACGGGCTTCATCAGAATAGTTGAATCAGAGCAGCCAGAGGGTCTGATTGAGGCCGCGCCTAAGGCCCGCGGCCTTCCCCAGAACGTGCAAAGTCGCATTAGTTTTAGGGTTTTATCTATTCTATTGTTATTTCATTATTGGTAGTACATGTCGTATGCTTATATAAAGGTTAAACACATTGTATAATACAAGGTTTAGATCATTTCTCATTGAAAAGTGTGTTTTTGAGAGCTTCTTCAGAAGTGCTTTCTTGGTTCTTGGATTGGAACTGTCTTGGTCTTATCAAGCCTACGCTTGTGGCCACCCAGTTACCCCGCTTAGAGTAATTCTTTCACGTTTGATCAAGTTCTTAGTGTAATAATTTAGGCAAATTGAACCCGCTCAAGTTGGTCTAAATTAGAACCCTAGGATTCTTCGTTCTTCGTTGAAGAGTATTCGAGACTTTTCACTTGGAATCATCAAGCGATTTTGGCCATTCACAACCCCGCACGCATCACTTTGAATCTCTTTCGTCTCCTCAGGATTTACTCTATAAGTGGGGCGATTGGGTATGCTAGCACCAGGTACAAAATCGATTTGGTGCTCAATCCCCCTCAATGGTGGTAATCCATGTGGTATATCTTCAGGAAATACGTCTTCAAAACCCTGCAAAAGAGACACCACAATACTAGGTAAGTTAGGGTTAAGAACATTAAGCTCGCTAGAAGAAAGAAGAACATCTTGATATAAAACAAGTAGAAGTTGTTGCTTAACCTTCAAAGCTAAAACAATATCACTCTTGGTAGCAAAAGTATTCACTTGCTTCTTTCCCTCTTTCTTCTCACTTATAACCCTATTTTGTTCACCATTTACTACGCCACTTTGGTCAACCTCATGAACAAATCGAAGCCCCTTCTCATCTTCTCCACGGGCTTGCAACTTTTGTTCCTCTCTTACCTTGAATTCCTTTGCAATTCTTACTTGGTCTGCGTGTGCTTCGGACGGTTTGATTGAATTCAAGGTGATTCTTTGGTTGTTTCCATCATAGGTGACCCTCCTATCAAATTGCCAAGGACATCCAAGAAGTATGTGGCACGCTTGCATGGGAATCACATCACACCACACCTCATCCTTGTACTTGTTGATAGAGAATGGTACCCTAACTTGCTTGGTAACCCTCATGTTCCCAACCTCAGCTAGCCAATGCAATTTGTATGGCTTGGGATGGCATTTAGTCTCAAGGCCCAACTTATCTACAAACAAAGTAGAAGCAACATTAGTACAAAATCCACTGTCTATAATCATGCTACATACCTTGTTTTGCACGGTACACCTAGTGTGGAAAATATGATCTCTTTGTAGATTCATTTCATCCTCCTTAAGTGCAATGCTAAGAGCATTCCTAGTGACAAGAACTTCACCTTGATCCCCACCATACAGATTATCTTCATCTTCAGATCCTCCCTCCAATGGAGGCATCTCCTCATCATCTTCACTTGAAGCTACACTAGCTACTTCACCATCCTCAAAAATAACCATAGTGCGCTTGTTTGGACAAGAAGCAGCTATGTGCCCAAACCCTTGGCACTTAAAACATTTAATCTCTCTTTGCCTAAGCTTCACAATTTGCTTACCCTTAGGATCTTGCTTTGTAGTTGGTTTGGCCCTAGACAATGGTGCACGAGTTGGAGGACCACGTGATTGTTCAGCATCTCTAAAGCTCTTCCTTGGTTGTTCAACTCTCCAACTAATACGATTTTGTGTAGTGGAAAACCCCCTAGCACGCCTCCCTTTCAATTGCCTCTCCACCTTGATGGCCATATCCACCAAGTCATGAATATCAAGATAATGTTGAAGCTCAACTCTTTCAGCAATTTCCAAGTTTAATCCAACAATAAACCTTGCCATTAGAGCCTCCTCTTCCTCCTTAATGTCAGCTCTTATGATGAGCATCTCCATCTACTTATAGTACTCATCCACATTCATCGACCCTTGCTTCAAAGTTTGAAGCCTATGATGGAGGTCTCTTATGTAGTAGCTTGGAACAAACCTCTTCTTCATGATGTTCTTCATCTCGCACCAAGTTCGGATCGGCTCCTCATCATATCTCTTCCTCTCATTTACTAGCTTGTCCCACCAAATACTTGTATAATCTGTGAACTCCACGGCAGCTAATTGCACTTTCTTCTCTTCGAATTAGTTATGGCAATTGAACATGTGCTCCACTTTACGCTCCCATTCAAGAT
This sequence comes from Mitragyna speciosa, assembly GCA_024721245.1. Taxonomy (NCBI): domain Eukaryota; kingdom Viridiplantae; phylum Streptophyta; class Magnoliopsida; order Gentianales; family Rubiaceae; genus Mitragyna; species Mitragyna speciosa. The sequence goes on along the minus strand of CM045560.1, from coordinate 15,692,948 downwards.
AAGCCTCGGGGTCTAGCTTACCTTGGAAAGAAGGTATCTTCATCTCGATGCAACCAAGGTTGTTGTCTTAGTTGTTATTGTAAGGTAATAGCATAGGTAACGCAGTGGAAAAATAAAAATTTATTACCTTAACCATGGATCTCTTTGACATATCTATATGATTAACAAGGGGGTTTGCATGAAGATTACCTTAAGCACAAAAGATTTCTATGCTACTAGGTAAAGATCCTTCAAAGAAGATGTTAGATCTACCACAAAAAAGCCCTCCAAGCGTAGAGCCTCTAACGATATCCACACGAACAACTTCTTTGGGAACCTTGTAGGCTTGCTTGCTTTGACTTTTGAGTGCTAACTCCCTTGAATTATTTAAGAACACAAGAAGAAGAAAAAACCTAACAATTAGGAGAAAGAGAGAGAGAGACACCTAGAGAGAGAAAGAGGCGTGCCTTTTTCTTTCTTCAATTTTCTCTCACTAGTTTTCTTTTTGTGTTGCAATAATAATACAGGAGTGATACGATCGGGGGCGGCCTCTTTCGTATATCACAGGAATATCTCCCCAAAGATCGTCTTGAAGAATCAGGCGACAATTTAATCCAAATCCTCCCGCTGAATTGGACCAAATTATCTTCAAAAGAAACAACCTCGTTGAACTTTAGACCAACTTTGATTCGTAAACCAAAGCAACCTAAACGTGGAGATTGGTCGCCTTGAATTCAACCCTTGTAGAAATCTCGAACCAAAGCATAAACTTTGCTAGACCGATATGAGCGAGTTCATTCGTCTAACCTAATTTATTCTAAGAACTTGATCAAGACAAGAAGAAAAACTCTAAGCAAGGAGAATGGTCGCCATGGAATCCCTCCAATAAGACCAAGAATTGGTTCTAATCCAAGAACCCAAGACAAAGCTCTCTAAAAGAGAAAACTCAAATTTCATTAATCACAAAAATCATCATAAAATTCGTAACACATTTTTGGCCTATTTATAGGCTTACAAAAGTAACCTAAAAACATGCTAGAATAGTCTAGAAAGTTAACTTAAGTTGTATCCTAACACAATAGGTAATTACTTAAGGATTACAACTCGTAAACTACTTAGGAAACTGAATAAAAGCTAAACTTCTAAAAAATAAAAAGAAATTCGCCATAAAATAATAAATGGGCTGGACCATCCATCCTTAGACTCCATTGGGCTTCAATCTTGCAATTTTTAGGCCTTCAACTTGGGTCCATCAAACTTACCCAACTTGTATGCATTATTTCAGACCATATGCTACTTCTTGGGCCCCTTTTTTTGAATGCATGTTTAATCCAAAACCAAAGTGCAATCTTCAAGTCCAATTCCCTTGATTGATCCAGCGGATTCTCCAAGCTCAAGAATGGTTGAACACATAAGACTCCTTGTAGAATCATTCAAATCACATAAATTGATGAATATCATGGATGAAGCTTCCAAATTCAAAACAGGTGCTACTATGCGCATATCAAGGAGTCAAAGTATGAACCTATTTATAGAGGTAGTATTCTAGTCTTTTAGGAAATAAAGCTAATTGGAAACCAAGAATGTTTAGGTAACTTGCTTTAAACTAATCCTTCTCCTTTAGGAAATCTATTTCATAAGGAAACCAATTAGTTACTTTATTTCTTTTAGGAAACTAATTTCCTGCAAGACTTAGAATATTTATAAATAAGTCCTTTAAGTTAATTTATCTCATAAATTAATCCCATAAGTATCTCATACTTATCTTAATTACATTTTAACCCAAAGATTTTGTTCTTTATGTGTGTGTATAAATTATAACTCATTAATTGAGCTAGATAAATTAAACACTTTTAATTTATCATTAATTCACTAATTAATCAATTCATATTTATAGATCATGAGTGGCGTCTAGCAATGCATCATGACCACCCAAGTGAATAGGAAAGTCATATGGTTGACCATACCCTTCAATGACAATGTTATCGTGTAATTAATATCCTTTCACCACACTATATCCCAATTAGTCTAAAAGTATAGTGCATACTTTTAAAAGACTAATTTATATTTTCTTGTTCCAGAAATATAACTCTCCATGATGTATAACCTTGAAACTACTTCCAAGTTATACTATCACTTCTGCAGAAGATTTATGAGTTAATATTTCCAACAAATGGCCATAAAGGAATATACTCTCCTATTAAGGAGTGGTGAATTCTATATTGATTACTCACTATCTTTCCATGCTTCAAACTATACCCAATCTCTAACCTATGGGCTACCCTTTTACGGGCACTGAGGAATAGAGTCAAAGTATAGCAATCCACACTCAAGATACTATGGTAATCTCAAGTTAAAGGATCACTTACACTATTGCCATTAAGAGTTCAACCATTGGCACTATAGTTGAAACTCTTGGCGGATCAATCCAATAAACTTGTTCTCAAATAAGCATCCACATACCAGCTTAAGTGTCACGCACACCATAGTCAATGAGATCAACTACTACTTACCATAAGTAGAGGGAAAGTATGTGCTAGTCTATCTGCTTAATGATGTCCAATCTCATTAATACTACGATTAGGGATATTTAAGAATATGACTTTATGTATTAGAGTCTCATAATCGTAACCCTTACAATCTCTAATACACAGTCAATATTCTAGGGACTTTATCAATCAAACAAGTAACATGGAAATACAAGTATAGATGATAAACAAAATTACCACATGGATAAATATAACATAAATAAGTGTAAATACAAAACACCTTAAACCATCTTGGTTTTAGGGCATAAACTAACAGTTATTTGCCCTCCTTCCTCAGAGCTATTTCTTCATCATCCGACTCCTCTCTTTGCTCCTCATAAATCGGATTCCTAGTGATAGAAACTCGTGCTTGAGGAGTCGCAATTCTCCTTTCCAATTCCTCATAAAACTCATCCCTCAATAGGTGAATCTTCCAATCCATATCACCAACCAATGCATCCCTAAGCAATTTAAATTCATTTGAAAGCTCTTGAGGTGCATCCCCTCGTAAGCCATTTGAGTGATAAAGCTGCAAAATAAATGATTAGAATAATGTAAACAAGAATTTGTGGATCACTCCCTTAGTGTTTGCACTCGCTTCCCTCAAATTTGTTGGCTTTTACCCTCCTTGTGCTCACCACTAAGGCTTTTCCCACTCAATGAATTTTCTTGTTGGGCCTTTTAGAGAAGAACCAGCTCACTCAATCTTACCAAGGCTTATAGCAATACCAATCTGTGAGAGTAAATGTAGAGGTCAAGAATAAGTATGCTTAGAGTGTTTTGTTCAAGAGAGTAACAAGAATGACCAAGAATCAAGAATAGACACAATATAGACACCCTAATGTGTGGTATAATTATGTGCATAATTGTGTGACATTTCTTGATTTTTTTTAATGTTCTTTGGAAGAAAAATAATCAAACTTGTGCAAAAACAATACTCCAACAAAACACCAAGAAACAAGAAGAGTAAAATCTGGTCAATTAAACTTTCGTACGTGGCGTTGTTCTCTGTCCAACGATCTTGTTTGTTTCAACAGGTCTATTCGGTTGCACAAGGATAGTATTCCAGCCAAATATACTTCAGTTTAATTGGTTTAGCTCGTGTGCTTGGCTTTTATCACCTTGCACGCCTCTTTCACTTTCCTTTGTGTTGCACGACTTTTCTTTGTGCAAGACTTTTTTTTTTAATTCAAAACCCAGATAACTCACAAAACTCAAACAAACAAGTAAAATTCATCGGATGAACAGTGATTTCTGATGAACAGTATCTGCCATGAACAGTAAACATAGGCGTAAACAATAACGTCGCGTGAACAGTAACTGTCGTGAACAGTGATGATACAGTACCATGAACAGTGACACTATTTTTTTTTTTCTCCAAGAATCTTCAACCCTAGGATGGCAAGTCCAAGAAACCAATTCTTTTTGAAAGATTTTCGCACAAGAATTCCAAGAAAATAATAAAAACAGTAAAAAAATACAAAATACCACACAACTCTAGAATTCTTGATTGAGAAGCAACCAAGAATGACTCTAAACAAACCCTAAAGTACGAATTTAATAAGAAAACAACGAAAACTAAAGGTTGAAATTTTAAGAATGTTAAAGACGGACATAAACAAAACTCAACAAAGGCAAACACAATTTGAAAAGAAAAAGATAGTGCGAAACAAACAAAATATTAGGGCTAAGCACGAAGCTCTTGCCTTAATATCACGAAACAACGAACAAAGGGATAGATCCGCAATTCCAAAGGAACAAACGGATTGATAGAACCTGGAAATCCAAAAACTTTGGCTCTGATACCAATTGATGAGATCACGCGTACGGAAGACTACCAAGACCCTTGGATTTTAGGCTTACTACTCGTTGAACTCAAGACCCCTTGGATTGATCTTCCAAGAACCCTTGACGTGGAGTAGGTTGCTCGAACTTTTCCCCTTGAAGATGCCCTCGATTCCTAGGAAAACCAAGATGAATCGAATTGAGCATGTTCAATCGTTCAACCTAATTCTCTAAAGAACTTGAACAAAACCAAAAGGAAACTCTAAGCGAGATTGGATGGTCGCCACAAGCAAAGCTTGATAAGACCTATGGTGGTTCTCAATCACCAAAGAACCAAGAAAATTCAAAACAGAATTCACTCAAAAAAATATCATAAACGTTCTGTCTAATGTTGTTCACAAGAAACCCTTATATGGGGCGTAACATAGACATAAACTAAGAAAGTACTTTACCCTAGTTGTAGCCTAATACTTGACTACTAACGATTACAACTCAAAAAATTGTGTAAAACAACTGAAAACGTCTTTCTGATCGTACTCGCGACGAAACCTCTGGCACAGGTACGGGCGTAGGTTCGACTCGCTTCGTCACTCTTCAATGCCGGACCTTCTGTGTGATAGCCTCACTTTACTCAGAGGTGCACAAAGGGCTTAGCAGACTACCTGCCTGGCTCTCGCCAGGACTCAAACACGCAATCGCTCAATACGTACAAACATACTTAATACAGGATAAAACACATTTACAAAATTTACTTGAAAGTACAAATATCAACAATATATTTTATACACTAAAATTCACATAGTATTTACAAGAAAAGCCTAAACAAGTGGCTATCAAAATACATGAAACATAACATGTACAATGTCCAAAATTAGCTTTTCCAGCTTTAGTATTTTGGGAAAACCTGGTTAAAGAAAACAAATGAACGGGATGAGCTATAATAGCCCAGTGAGTGCCCAAGTCATGCAACCATACCAAGAATTCATTATTATATTAAACAAGATAATTGACAAGGTAAATAGACAGGTTACGAACAATTTAATTAACAAGTAGTCAATAGCGGATACAGGACTCAACTACGAGAGCAAGCTCAACCGCAGTAGAAGCAAGTACTGTTCATGTAACCATGATGTTAGGACCGAGATAATAACTCAGGTCTTTATCAAAGGACATGCCAGTATTATCACGCACGCCTTAACCACCGTTCACCTTATAACCTCCGTACAAGCTACCACATCCAGGGAGTAATCTCGACCTTGGAGGGCTAACACACAAAAAAGTTCAATTCGGAGTTGGCCTCTTTGAGGATTCACAACTCAAAAGGGAAAGAACAACACGCCCTAAAACACCCAGCACCTTATATCCTCCCAAGCCTGTCTGGGTTAACTATCCGTGAAGTAACGGTGAAGTTAGTCACGGAAGTCTCATGCACAAGTAACACATTGGATAATAAAAGCGTGTAACACACTGCGGAATAGATGCGATAAAGTACACATCCTTCCTTAAGTAACACATGTCATCAAATAACAATTACGAGTATAACATAATTTTTCATAATATAACATTCTCAAGTATGACAAAATATTTCATGCATCATGTACACATAAAGACACTCACCTTAAGTGCTTAAGAAAATATTTCGTAATACAGTCGGGTTTTACTTCCGAGCCTGAAATTCAAAAGAAAATAGTCGTATAAAACCCGGATAAAATCTAAATAATTCGATAAGAAAATTCGAGAAATATCTCAAATATCTCTAGGGTTTAATTTCTAGGGTTTTGGAGTTTAGGGTTTTACCCTAGGGTTTAGGGTTTTCGAAGTTAGGGTTTTTCTAACTTTTAGGGTTTTGATCGGAAAGGTTCAATTCACTAATAGCTAATCTACAAAAATTTCTGCACGTTCTAATCACTAAATTACAGCTTATAAAGCTTTAAATCATAGCATAATCACTTTATTTCTCAGGTTTTACTGAAATTTCGGCAGCACTTCCCTTATAATCGGACTAACCCAAAATTTTTAACCTGCAAGAAAAACATCCAAACAACCCAATCTCAAGTAAGTTCTACCAATTTCACATCAAACTCACTTCAATTTCACCCAAATTCATCACAAAAACACCTAACTACTCCAAGTTTCTTCAACTAAATCATCCTTAATTCATGCCATTTCAAGTTTAAATCACTATCTACAAGTCATACAAGTCCATAAACCTCATATTCATGGAATAAAACTTCATATTTCATGGCTAAAATAAATCACACTTAACCATAAAGACATGACTTAAAAGCTAGAAAACTATGATCTTTCACTTGAAATTAGAAGAGAAGTTCATGGGAAATACCTTTAGTAAGACAAGATTGTTGCTTAGGAGAAAGATCAACTTAATTTCTATGGATGAAAAGTGATCAAATGGAAGTAAAAGCTCCAAGAAAATGAAAGAAAATGGAGTGTAAAGAGAGAAGAGAGGGGCCGGATTTGAGAAGAAGAAAAAGAGAGAAAATGCCTAGTTAAAGAAGAAAAGAAATGGAAAAGAATTGGCAAAAGTTTGACCAATCAAAGCAAGACAAGAACAAAGTAAATCTTGACTTTCTCTCCATGGAAGACTACACTTGGCTAAGGGTCATTAGAAGAGATTTTATTATTTATCCCATGATTAATCTTGCAAGACATTCTAAGTACAACTCCTAAGGAAGAAGGTACAACATGCTAATAAAATAGAAAATCATTCCTTATTATTTTTTTCCACTAATTCGGCCCTTCTTTTTTTTTCTTTTTTTTTAATGAACATAATACAAAATAAATGGTTTTGGCATGAATTTCTAAGGTGTTACATCCTTCCCCCCTTAAAAGAATTTCGTCCTCGAAATTCCACCTTGATTTCCGAATAGCTTGGGATAAATATTTTTTTTTCAACCTTGAAATAGGTTTCTCCAGTATACTAAACTCTATCACTTTCGCCACAATTTAATTGTGTACAGTTTAATTGGGCCCACCACGCTTCCGCTGCGCTACTCTAATCTCTTCCACTTATCATTTCTTAAATTTCACCAAGGTGTGGTAGCACCTTCTAACTGATACCAACTGTGACAGTTCTCAAGGTCACATCTCAGGGTACCTACCAACTTGTCACCTTGCCGTGGGCATCCCTTACTGAGAGTTTCGTTTCGCGACTCTTCACGAACGAGAGGCTCAGGGCTTTAGATCCTAATGGCTCATGGCTCTAACACCACCAAAATACGACAAGTGTCACTTGCCTTTCATCAATATACTTCAAAGTGGTAAAACTTTTCTCAATATTCTCTAGCCATTTTCATCAATTTTGGGATTCGGACCGTCATTGAACTTGAGGGGTTAAATTTCTAAAACCTTTCTAGGGCTACGTTCTCCCCTACTATGGGGTTTCTATGAAAACTACAGGTTTCCACTATTGGATTTTTGCCGATTCCCAAGTTGAGTTAAACATCAGTCATTCGGTTCAAGACCGCGATCATGGAGTCAAGCCCAGAAGTAGAATTCACGCTCTAAGTTGTACCTTCATCTCGGTCTTGGCGATGGGGATGTCTCCTACCATGACCTCGTCCACTCATAACTTAATATTCTATAATACCATAAATGAATCATTTCAATTTCCACGTAACAAGTGACAAGATACATTTCAAGATGCACAAATTCAAGAATAAACAAGGAATTCAAGTTTTATGCCAAATAAAGTCACATGCATATACGGGTAGTTCAACTTACACATTTTCAAAAGTTCATGTATAAAATATATCACATATGTAAAGCATAACAAAACTAGCACAGGTCTTTGTACATAATCCTAGACATCGCACTTATCTAGAGCATAAATCGGGGCCAATACTTTTCACTAGTTTCCACCTCCTCTGGCTTTATCAAGGTCCTGGTGCCCCGGCTGAGCTATGCACTGTCCACTAGCCGTCTGTCTTGGGCAATGCCTTATTTGATGATCAACACTCCCGCAACGTAGACATTTACAGCTTTTTCTCCAGCAATTTTCTTCGGTGTGATTACCTTTACCACAATATCCGCAAGCAACTTGTAGTGCCGGAGATTGAGTTTCTTTCAGAGTATCCTCTTTTCGTTCATTTCCTAACAGAGCTCTATCCATTAGAGTCCCTCTTGAACTTCCAGATTGGGCATCATGCTTAATTCTCACTCCTCCAGGTCCCCTTCCTACCTTAGGGACTGGAGTACTTTCAGTTGATAGGTAGAGATTACTAGCACGTCCCCGTTTCCTTGCTTGCATCATTTGAACCAAGGGCTTTGCCTTTTCCACTGGTTGCGCCTTTTCTTCCACGGCTTCATAAGTTTTGATGGTGGCGGTAGCGAGGGCATCCTGGTACTGCATTCGGTAACCCTCGGTCCTCTGTCGTTCCTCCTGGACAGCGGCCTCAAGCTCTTGAATACTTTGAACTTGAACTCTCACTATCTCTCTTAGCTCATGAATGCGACCTCGGGAGATCTCACCCTCGCGTTCAACCCGTTCACTATCCTCAATCAATGAAAGTACAGCTTGGTCGGTGTAAGAGTTCGTCCTCCAACAATCACATGCAGGCCGTACTTGGCGGGCAGGTGAAAAGGTACGGTAGGGATGCCCTGGTCCCTCATGGTCACAATCTGTTGGTCTTTTATGGTACTCATGTTGCAACGGAGCCGTACCTGATGGCCGTGATGCCTCACTTCGACCACTCTCTGACATACCTACATGTTTTAAAGAAAATAAATCACTCAAATCTAAACCCAGAAAGACTTATTAATAAACAATACTTAAGTGCCACGTTTATTCTTGAACGTTTCTTGTGTTTTGTGCTCGTTCCAAATTCTGTCCAGCTTTGTTTTGTTTTGTTCATTGTGTTCTTGTCTTGTTCTTGTGTTTTCTTGAGTTCTTTTAGGGTCTTAGAGTCGTTCTTGGTTGTCTCCAATCAAGAATTTTAGGTTGTGTGTGGTATTTTTAAAATCTTGACTGTTTTTGGTGTTTTCTTGAATTTCTTGTGTTAAAACCTTTTCAAGAAAATCAAATTTTTTGGACAAACAAGCCTTGGATTGAAGTTTCTTGAAGGGCTTTAGTCGTTTTGTGTTGTTCTTGGTGAAAAAAAAAAGGAAAAAAGAGTCGTTACTGTTCATGGGGCGTTACTGTTCATCCGAAGAAGTTTGTCCAGTTTTGTTTGTTTTGTGTTAAAAAAATAATAGAAAGAAAAAAAAAAGAGGGGACAAGAGGCGTGCTTAAAAAGAAGAAGCCAAGCACAAAGAAAAATCAAAGAAAAAGAGGCTGCACAAGTGAAAGAGCCGTGCAAGACCTTTGTTTGATTGATCTTGGTTGTTTCTTGGTGAATTTTTGAAGTTGTTGGACTTACTTGTTGAGTTCTTGGAATTCTTGAATTTGTCTAGATTTGTTTTTGAGTTTCTTGAGGTTCTTGAACAAGTTCTTGAGCTTTCTTGAAGTTCTTGAAGGACTTCTTGAATTTCTTGATAAGTTTCTTGAAGTTCTTGAGTCATAAATTAAAGTTTTTGAAGAACATAGTTGCTGGAAATTGATTTCTTGAACTTCTTGATCACACAACTTCCTCTTCTTGAAAGATAGGTGAACGTTGTTTGAATCTGGGATTTTTGGTAGTTATAGAATGTTTTCTGGTTGTTCTTGGGCTGTTTTGGTGAGTTTTTGCATCAAGATTCATAGATAAAGTGGTTGGAACAAGTTCTTGAACTTAATTCTTGAATCTTGATTAAAATTGTGGTGCTGGAATTTTGGTTGATTGTTACCTACGAATTTTTTCTAAATTTTTCAGCTTGTTTTGATCTTAAAAAAAAGGAAGAAAAGGAGCTGATTTGGTGTTTAAATAGAAAAGGAATCCTAGTCCTAAAGGATTAGGAAAGGTGTTGACAAGGAAAAGGGAAATAAGGAAAGTAGTTGCCAAAAAGAAAAGGAAACAAGGAGACTTAGTCAAAACCTAAGGGTGATTGGTTTCCTAATTGTTCAAGCTAAGTTGGTAAGGGTTTCCACCTGCAATTTGTTTCCTTTTGACCGTGCTTTTTGAGTTTCTTAATTGGAAGTGGTTTGTTTCCTTTTGTGCTTTGATTGTCCAAAGTTTCCTCAAACTAATTGAGCTAGGGTTTCAATAAATCCTATATTTATTAGGAAAGTTTGAGTTTATTTTTACACAAGAATATTATTTTCTTTCAAGAGATCATTAAAAATCAAGATTTTACGCACAAGAATACCACACATTAGGGTTTCCAAATTGTGTATTTCTTGAGTCAATCTTGATCGTTCTTGCTTTCTTTGAAATTCTCTTGATCAAACCCCACTCTAAGCTTCCACAATTGACTACTATCATCTTTATTCTTGTGTTTGGGTTGCTATTTGCTCTTGGTAAGATTGATTGAGAAGGTTTTCATCAAAGGACCAACAAGAAAACATCTCAAGAGTGGAAAAAGGCTTAGAGACGAGCTCACTAGAGGGAAAAAGCCATATACATTGAGTGATACACGAGTGCTTGAGTGTATACACTGAGGGAGAGAAGTAAGGAAATTTCCTTTTATTTGTTTCTTGTTACTTAATTGTTTTTGCAGGTCTTAATCATGTCAAAGGGTGAGGAAACGTCGCAAGGAGCACCTTTTGATCTAAAGATATTCATGCATTCTTTGGATGGTCTCTTGGATCGTAGGTTTAGACCAATGAAGGAGGAGTTGTATGATGAGCTCAAGGGAACACCATCCCAAACTAGGGTTTCCAAAAATCCTGTGTATGAAGAAGAGAATCAAGAGCATGGTAGTGATTCTGAAGAGGTGATTCAATGTCAAGGGAGGTGGGAACAACAACAACGACCACCTCGTGATGGCAACTTAGGAAGTATTAAGATGAAAATTCCATCCTTCCAAGGCAAGTTAGATCCTGAAGCCTACATGGAATGAGAAAGGAAGGTGGAGCATATTTTTGCATGCGATAACTACACAGAGGAGAAGAAGGTGCAACTAGCTGCTGTGGAGTTTACTGATTATGCAAGTATTTGGTGGGATCAACTTAATAAAAATCGCATCAAATATGGAGAAGAACCTGTGCATACTTGGGGAGAGATGAAAAGGATTATGCGCAAAAGGTATGTTCCAAGTTACTACACACGAGACCTCCTATTGGAAGTTGCAAACTTTAAGACAAGGATCCATGACTGTTGATGAGTATCACAAGGAGCTAGAAATCTTGATGATCCGCGCTAACCTTGATGAAGAAGAAGAGGCACTAATGGCTAGATTCATGGGAGGATTGAACCCTGAGATTAGAGCACGTGTTGAGTTGCATCATTACTTGGAGATGAATGACTTGGTAGACATGGCTATCAAGATTGAAACGCAGCTCAAATCAATGAAACCTAGGGATTTTGGGACATCATCTACACGACCACAATGGCAGGGTCATCCTAATGAGAAGAGAGAAGCTCGAGGTCCTCCACCACCAAAAGAAGCCGTAAAGCCTAAGTATGAGGGATCTGCTTCAAGATTTCAACCAAAGGGGAAAGTAGAGACATCACAAAGGATGAGGGACGTTCGTTGCTTTAGGTGTCAAGGGTATGGCCATATTGCTTCAAATTGCCCTAATAAACGAGCTATGGTGATATGAGCACGGTTCACGATGGATCCCGTGGAGATGAGCTTTTCACAACTGAGCATAGGCAGCCAAGGATCATCTATCAAGCAACCCTATGTTGGTGCTCAAGAACAAGGAAATTGCACGGATTGATCATGAATACGCTTAAGGATGAAGCTACGTGGGATGGCTTTTTACAATCGTCAAGACTTGTTACACTAATTTGGGTCAAGGAAGGAGCTTTACGTGAAGATGGATCATTGGGAAAAGCCATGGTTGACCAAGGGATGAGCAAGGTGTTCAAGTCATGCAAAAAGATGGAGGAACGCAGCTTCTGACCAAGGCCGCGCTCCAGGCCGCGCCGCGGACTTCCGAACGGCCTTCATCAGAATGGTTAAGGGAGAGCAGCAGACGTTCTGATCGAGTCCGCGCCTAAGGCCGGCCCCGGCCTTCCCGCGGCCTTCCCCAGAACGTGCGACTTCGTCTTAGTTTAGGGTTTCTCTTAATGTTTTATTTATTCCATAGTTGTAATCCGTTCCTAATAGTTAGGCATGATAGACTATGATTAGTGATCGTGCTTATCTAGAGTTTTATTAGTGATTTACTTTCCATATTTTGTAATATGCTTCTAAGCCTATTAAAGGGCTAACTTGGTTCATTCAAAAAAGATTATGAGATTTTGGATCATTATTCACCCTAAAGGTGTGTTCTTGAGAGCTCTTTCAGAGCGCTTTCTTGGTTCTTGGATTAGAACCGTTCTCGGTCTTATCAAGCCTATGCTTGTGGCGACCAAAATACCCGCTTAGAGTAATTCTTTCGCGTTTGATCAAGTTCTTAGCAGTAATAATTTAGGCAAATTGAACCCGCTCAAGTTGGTCTAAATTAGAACCCTAGGTTCTTCGTTCTTCGTTGAAGAGTATTCGAGGCTTTCTACTTGGAATCATCAAGCGATCTTGGCCGTTCACAATCCCGCGCGCATCAATTGGTATCAGAGCCTTGTTCTTGATGTTCCAGGTTTTCAATCCGTATTTTTCCTTTGAAAGATCGGATATATCCCTTTATTCTTGTTGTTTAATTGTTGTTTGTCAAGTGCTTCGTGCCTAGACAACAACTTGTGTGTTTCTTGTCTTTTCTTGTGTTCCATGTTTCTTCTTTATTCCATCCAGATCTGCTTTTGTTTTGATTCTTGTGTTTCTAGTTTTGTTTTCATGTTTTCTTGAAATTCCTTAGGGTTTAGGGTCGTTCTTGATTTTCTTGAATCAAGAATTCTAGGTCTCGTGTGGTATATTTGATAAATCTTGTTGTTTTCTTGTTTTCTGGTGTTCTTGTGTAGAAACAATTTTTAAGGGGGCTGAAATCTTCTAGAAAATTGCAGTGTTTGTGTGATTCTGTTGTTGGTTGTTTTGAAAAAAAAAAAAAAGAGTACTGTAGCGAATTACTGTAGCGATACTGTTCACGAACACTGTTCATCCTGTGTTACTGTTCACCGAGAATTTTGTCCAGATTTGTTAGTTTCTTGTGAGTTCTTTGGATTCGTGAGTTGTTTTGGTGTTTGATTTAAAAAAAAAAAAAGAAGAAAAAAAGAGTCGTGCACAACAAGTTAAAGAGCCGTGCACCAAAAGAAGTAGAGAAGGAAAGAGGCGTGCAAAGAAGGTGTGGAAAAAGCCTTGCACTAATCTGTTCAGATCTGTTTTTTGGTGTTTTGGTAGTGTTTCTTGATGTTCCTTGAAGTTTATGTTGTGTTTCAAGGCTTACCTTTGAGTTCTTGAATTTAAGAAAACAAGTTTGTGAGTTTCTTGAGTTTGTCCAGCCTTTTTGATGGATTTCTTGATGTTCTTGATCAGTTCTTGAACTTCTTGAAAATCTTGGGTGGTTTCTTGAAAGAATCTTGGGGGTTATTGAGGTTCTTGATTGAAAAGAGTTAACTTTCTTGAAGTCTTGATTGCTGGAAATTTGGTTTTGAAGTTCTTCCATATTATCTTGAAGTTCTTGAGTTATCTTGTTTGTTGGAAGTTGTGTTCTTGGACTTCTTGATTAATAGTTTTATTTTTCTTGGAAGAATAGCTTGCTAGGATTTTATTTCTTGGATGATAAGATGTGTTTCTTGAAAATTCCAGCTTGGATTAATTGAAGAAATCTCCCCCAAATCTGTCCAATTGTGTTTTAGAAGGAAAAAGAAAACAAGTTTCCTAATTTTAAGGGGAGAAACGATCTTGAGAGAAAATCATGGAGAAATTTTAGGAGGGGAATGTGCTGCAATCTTGGAGGAATTTTAGGAGTTTGGTTGTGTCCCTTATTGAAAAAAAAAAAAAAGGAAACTGTCCAAAAGTGTGGAAGAGGAAGCCGTGTGCTTTTAAGAGAAAAAGTAGGAATGTCCTAATTTGTAGGGGATTGGGAGTGAGCAAAGAGAGAAAGGAAAGTGTGGTGGTTTTTGAATAAGGAAAGTTGATTTCTTGTGTATGATTGTTCCTTTTGGGAAAAGTAGTTTTTGTTTGCACAAGAATATTGTTTCCTTTCAAAAGAACAATAAACAATCAAGATTTTTCAGTCAACAATATCACACATTAGGACATCTCATTTGTGTCTTTCTTGAGTCAAATCTTATTTGCACTATTTTCTTGATTTCCTCTTGATCAAAGTCTACTCTAAGCCTTCTCTTTTGTCTACTCTCACCATTAATCTTGCATTTGGGTATCCATTAGTACTTGGTAAGAGTGATTGAGTGGTTCTTCATCAAAGGGCCAATAAGAAAGCACTTTAGTGTGGTAAAAGGCTAAGGGGTGAGCTCATTTGAGGGAAAAAGCCATATACATTGAGTGAAACACGAGTGCTTGAGTGCATATAGTAAGGGAGTGGTGAGGCTATCTTCTTATTAGTTGTTTTCTCTGTCACTAACTTTTCTTGCAGGTTTAAATATGGCTTGGGAACCTATTGTGCTCAAAAGAACGAATCATTTTGATCACAATGTCACATCTCATTCCTCTAAGAGATACATCAATGATCGTGATTATGCTACATATGCTTCAAGAAAAGTAGAAAGGAAGGTACCATCGAAATATTCTCAATCTCATCATTCTTCTAAACAGTCTATCATTGACGATTGTGGATATGAGGGTGTTGCTTCAAAGAGGAAGGAAAGACCATTGAATTCTAAACCCTCTAGAAGACAACATCTTGATTCTCCATGGAAAGAGTTGAAGAATGAATGTGAGGATATGGATGAGCTTGTACAGAAGCTTATGGATGAATATAAAGCTCATATGGCTGCTCAAAGAGAAAAGAAAGCTCGTGAAGTTGATTTCATACAACCATTGGGGGTGTCAAGTAAAGCTGATACATCACCATTGGAGGAGTCACACTTGGAACAGCAATTTGAGACCAATATTAAGAAGCCAATGGAGGAGACGTGTGAGATTTCGAAACCACCATGTGGAGTTGATCTTGAAGTACTCTTGGAAACCACAAAGGTTGAAAAGTCACCTTTGGAAACAAAGCCAAAGAATGCACTCGAAGGAGAAAATGAGAGTAATCAAAAAGAAGAGAGTGTGCAAGACCTCAGTAAGAATGACGAGTTTCTTGAAGGAAAAGAAAAGAGCGAAAGGAAAGAGTATGAGTATTGAGAGAAAACAAATTGAGTGCAATGTGAAACAAATTGAGTGGAAAAATTCTGAGATAAAAAAAGAAAATAGGGGAGGGGAAGATAGCATAAGTGAGGAAACAAGTGCTGTGATTGTGAAACCAAAACTTCTTGTACCCATGTACAAAGAAGATTGTTTATTCACTAACTCTCTTCACTTTTATTTTCCTAGTGTGTTTGTTCCCTTTGTGCAGAATCATGGAGTAATCCTTCAAGGGAGTAAGCCACAAGCTATATGTTCTCCTAACGTTGTTCACATGCAATCTGATGTTACTCATACAACACATAAAAAGGTGGAAAGAGTTCGAGGGAGAAGTTTGGTGAAGCAAGGACATATTCTAGCAAATTTGTCATCTTGTGCCATCAATAGCAATTGGTTGCTGGGTTATGTGTTTGATTGGTGGCATGGCGTGCATTGGTATCCAAACATTAGGTTTAAGTGTGTTTTACATTTTAGATTAATCTTGAGTGATTGTGTTTATTTTGTTTTTAGTATGAGTGAGTATGCATTATTGCATGAGTTACATTCTAGTCTCAATGCTTTAGTATCGATTACTTTTGGTAATTTCGTCTTTACTACTTCTATGTGTAGTTTAAGGTGTTTTGTTTCATGATATATTCTTGCATAGTGAGTCTAACTATTATGGCATACTTCATTTGAAGCATTGGTAGTATGAATGAGTCTAGTCTTTTGCATGATCATCTTAGTGCAAGACCTTGTTGAGGATTCACCTATTATGGATTGTGATTTTTATGTTGTGATGAGTTTAGGTGAAATATCTTGTGCTGCCATGTTTAAGTGCTATTTGAGCTTGAATAGGGTTTACAAAGATGGCATGCATGAAGCTGTTTACTATGCTTTGATTAAGCTAGCTTATGCATTTTTGTTTTCTTGGTCTAGTACTTTTGTGTCTTTTTTGCAGTTTGAATTAGCAAGAAATATGCCTTTCATAAAGGGACGATTCCATGAGGATGGAGTTGGTCAAGTGGCGTTCATCAAAGGCGAAGGATATGGGAGGATTCATAACACCATCACCATTATTCCTTACTTGCTTACTTCATTTTCTTGGTGGCGAGATTTTCTGTCTTTATTTCGTTTAAGTGTTGTTAACATGCATCTTAGTTTTACTTCATATGTTCATTCTAGTCTAAACAGTTGTGTTGTGCATCTAAGATGTGACGATTTATATGTTGCATTCTGTTTTAGGAGTTTATTCTTGTTAATTCACTCTATGTCTGATACTTTGAAATTTTTGTTACATGATTCTTCATGTGATATGCGTTCTAGGATTTTCATTGTTCATGGCTTAGTTATTCTTAAGTACCCTGTGCATGCTAGTTTTCATTGTTATTCTCAAGCTAAAGCATATGTGTGTTTAGACAGTTTAATTACTCGTTTAGATTTTGTTAATTGTGATCTTGAGTTTATATTGCATTGTGAGCCTAGTAGGTCTACTTATGCACATTGTCCACTTGTTTTATTGGTTGGTTATTTTCATTGTGTTGCTATTTTGGAGTATTTATCTTATGGTAGTTATGTTGCTTTGTGTCCCGATATGTTAGTTTTTGTTCATGTTTTTAGGGATGATTCTCATCAAGGAAAATTTATTGCTCTAATACATGAATCTATCTATACATCTGTGTTGATTATATGTGAGTTTTATAGTGTTAACTCAAGAAACAATGATTTTAGGTTTATTTGTGTTGATAATTGCTTAAGGGAGTTCGAGTTTCTTGGGAACATTTATGGTTTAGTTTTGCAAGGTGAGCCTACTAATGTAATTAATATTTCCATTATTCCTCATGTTCCTTTTTATGATGTAGGCGACGATTCGAGGACGAATCGTTTTGAAGAGGGGGAGTCTGATATGAGCACGGTTCACGATGGATCCCGTGGAGATGAGCTTTTCACAACTGAGCAGAGGCAGCCAAGGATCATCTATCAAGCAACCCTATGTTGGTGCTCAAGAACAAGGAAATTGCACGGATTGATCATGAATACGCTTAAGGATGAAGCTACGTGGGATGGCTTTTTACAATCGTTCAAGACTTGTTACACTAATTTGGGTCAAGGAAGGAGCTTTACGTGAAGATGGATCATTGGGAAAAGCCATGGTTGACCAAGGGGATGAGCAAGGTGTTCAAGTCATGCAAAAAGATGGAGGAACGCAGCTTCTGACCAAGGCCGCGCTCCAGGCCGCGCCGCGGACTTCCGAACGGCCTTCATCAGAATGGTTAAGGGAGAGCAGCAGACGTTCTGATCGAGTCCGCACCTAAGGCCGGCTCCCGCGGCCTTCTCCAGAACGTGCGACTTCGTCTTAGTTTAGGGTTTCTCTTAATGTTTTATTTATTCCATAGTTGTAATCCGTTCCTAATAGTTAGGCATGATAGACTATGATTAGTGATCGTGCTTATCTAGAGTTTTATTAGTGATTTACTTTCCATATTTTGTAATATGCTTCTAAGCCTATTTAAAGGCTGACTTCGTTCGTTTAATGAGATTATGAGATTTTGGATCATTATTCACCCTAAAGGTGTGTTCTTGAGAGCTCTTTCAGAGCGATTTCTTGGTTCTTGGATTAGAACCGTTCTCGGTCTTATCAAGCCTACGCTTGTGGCGACCCAAATTACCTCGCTTAGAGTAATTCTTTCGCGTTTGATCAAGTTCTTAGCGTAATAATTTAGGCAAATTGAACCCGCTCAAGTTGGTCTAAATTAGAACCCTAGGTTCTTCGTTCTTCGTTGAAGAGTATTCGAGGCTTTTACTTGGAATCATCAAGCGATCTTGGCCGTTCACAAATCCCGCGCGCATCACCAAGGAACCCTTGACGTGGAGTTATTTTACCTTGAATCTTCCCTTGAAGATGAGCACGCCTATGGAACAACTAGACTAGACCAAGTTGAGCGAGTTCAATCGTCTAACCTAATTAGCTTTAAATACTTGATCACAAACATGAGAAAAACTCTAAGCGAAGTTGGTGGTCGCCACAAGCAAGCTTGATAAGACCAAGAGTGATAGGATCCAAGGATCACTTACACATGTGAAGCATTGCCTAGCATGTTTCAAGCTAAAAGGGAAGTCATTCATCAATCATATAGGCATGCATGAATGTTATCCAAGTGTTTCATACGAGTTGAGCGCGAATGTTGGGCTTGAGTTATGTAATGATCAAGCTAGTAGATTGGGCCAATGTTTAATGTATTGGCTTTGGATCAAATCTAATTATAAAGATAGCCCAATTGAATGTTCTAAGTTGTTCATAACAAGCATACAAGGGGCTGGTTACTTGGGCTCACTTGGAGGGCTCTTAAACTTGCAAGATGGAGACCCAATAGTGCACAATGGAGGTGTCCAGCCCAAGGAGACTTTTATGGACGAATTTTTTATATTTTCCAGATCATATTTTATGTTTTGTTAGTTTTCCAAATTGTTTACAAGTTGTTTTTGGTAGTTTTCCAAATAGTTGAGTATTTAGTTTTTAGTAGTTGTCTTAAACTTCAAGTTCTAGAATTTTCTTGTAAGCCTATTTTTAGGCCTTCATAATTCAATGAAATAATCAGATTATTCCTCAAAAAATTCGTGAACAGTGTGAGCTCTTTTCAAGAGTGTTTTCTTGGTTCTTGGATTAGAACTACTCTTAGTCTTATCAAGCCTAAGCTTGTGGTGACTTAAATACTTGCTTAGAGTGATTTTCTTTCGTGTTTGATCAAATTCTTAAAGCCTTAAACTAGCATATTGAACTAGCTCAAATTGGTCTAGCTTAGGTCCTTAGGAGTTCGTGCATCTTCATTGAAGAAGGGCTCGAGGCGTTTGGCTTGGAATTCATCAAGCGGTCTTGGCAACGTTCCACGATTCTGTGCGTATTAGATTGGTTCTTTCTCAAGGGCCAATAAGAGGGTGATATGTCCCAAGGGTTGAAGGATGAACAAGGACATTCCAATGGTGATGGACAAGCTGAGCACACTTCCAAGGATGCTAATGATGTGCTTAGAGGTTTGGATGGACCAATGACTAGAGCTAGAATAAGGAGAATGAAAGATGCTCTTCATGGACTGATTTTGGATACACTTGAAGAAGAAAACCAAGCGCGTTGGGCTGAGCATTCTTCACAGTCGGTCTACACCATTTGGGCTGAACAAGGCCTAGAAGAAGGTCCAAATAACCAGCTAAGTGTGAGGATTGAAACTTGGAGGGAGATGATCCATTGGTGGTGTAACGGGCTAAGAGGCGTCAAGATGGTTCACTTGGGCTGGTTTGGAGTATGCGAATTTTATTCAGCCCAAATCCACTTCAAGAGCTCGTTACCAACTAATTATAGTTAGTTTAGTTCGTTTATGATGTGTTTAAGCTAGTTCATTTAGTTAAGTAGTTTGTTTTACTACAAAACCCTAGCATGTTATTTGTGTGCCTATTTAAAGGCTTAAAATCGTTACTGTAGCAGCAACCTTATATTTTGAGTGAATTCTTTGTAAAATTTTCTTGGTTCTTTGGTGATTAAGAAATATCCCTTAGGTCTTATCAAGCTTTGCTTGTGGCGACCACAATCTCGTTTAGAGTTTTCTTCTAGTTTTTGATCAAGTTCTTAGTAGATTAGATTAAATGATTGAACTCACTCAACTTGGTTTAACCTAGTTTTCTTAGGGACGTGTTCATCTTTAAGGGGAGATTCGTGAGCACACCAACTCCACGTCAAGGGTTCTTGGGTTTACGAATCCAACGGGGTCTTGAGTTCAACGAGTTGTTGACCTAAAATCCAAGGGGTCTTGGCATACGCAACCGTGCGCACATCAGAGGGCACTTAAGAGAGGAAAAAGGCTAAGGGCTGAGCACAACATCGTGAAAAAGCCTTAAAGCTAGAGTGATACACGAGAGATTTGAGTGTATACACTAAGGGAGTGAGTAAGGTTATTCATTTTTTTTTTTATCATTGCTTGTGCTACTAACCTCTTCTTGCAGGTATGTTAAAAGAAGGAGACAACTCTCAAATTCCACCACCCTTTGACATGAAGTATATGTATGAGCAAATGATGAGGGAGGTGAACAAGGCTGTGAATAATTCCACGGAAGGGATTCATGCACACATTGACAGTATTGAAAGACCTATATAATCAAAGGCCTCTAAAGAACCCATGTTTGAGGAAGAAGAAGGTGAAACCTCTGATTACGATGATGTAATTACCTGAAGAGGGAGGTGATAGGAATCCCAGGACGCCTACACTAGTCACGCAAATCATACATGGAGTGGAGTCATTTTTGGCGCCCTTCAACCCCCTGGAAGAGTGGAACATGGAGTTGGATGACCAAACCAAGCCAAATGATGGAGCATTGGAGCTTCTGATGAAGGCCGCACCCAAGGACGTGCCACTGCCTCCTCAAACGACCTCCATCAGAAGGTTGAAAGAAGCAAGCGAGGGGTTTGACGAAGGCCGCGCCCAAGGCCACGCCGCGGCCTTCCCCACGGCCTCCATCAGAAGGTTGTCCAACACGAGTTAAAGCTTCTGTCCGAGCCCGCGTCCAAGGCCTCGCCACGGCCTTGCCCGCGGCCTTCCCCAGAATCTGCTTTTACGTGTTTTTATTTACGAGTTTTTAGTAGGTTATGAGTTGTATCCTTAATTTTAGGCTAGAATCGTATGACAGGATGCAACTAGTATCAGTTATTTTTAGTAGTTATCTTTTGTAACTTTATATAACGCGTCTTGAATATTTTACAAAAGGATTGAAATTTGATGATTAATAAAATTTGAGTGTTTTCTCTCTGAGAATTCCTTCTTAGTTCTTTGGATTAAGAACTACCCTTAAGTCTTATCAAGGGCAACCTTGTGGCGACTTGTTCGATTCTTGCTTACAGTTAACTTTATATTGGTTTGATTTCAATCCATAGTTCGTCAACTAGGAATCTACCCACATCGTTGTGTAGGGGTCTAGGTTGCTTCTAAAGGGAGGGACTCAACGAGATTGGAGGAAACTCGAGGCACAACAACTCCACGTATTGGTGATTTTGGACGGGTTCATCTTTGTCAATAGTTACCGAGTTGATTTACCTGGGTTTCAAGGCGTTCTTGGCATTCGCGCGATCCATCACGTATCAGGAGGAGGATATCAAAGATCCAAGACAGCAACTTGGGAAGTATTAAAATGAAAATCCCAACCTTCCAGGGAAAGCTTGATCCCGAAGCCTACTTAGATTAGGAGCATAAGGTGGAGCATATTTTTGAATGCCACAACTATGCTGAGGAGAAGAAGGTGCAACTAGCAATAGTGGAATTCACCGATTACGCCAACATCTGGTGGGATTAGCTCATTAAAAACTGTAGGAGGTATGGAGGGGAGCCCGTGTGGACATAGAGAGAGATGAAGACGATTATGCAAAAGGAGGTTCGTATCCAGTTACTATACTCGAGATATTCATAGAAAGCTCCAAACCTTGAGACAGGGGTCCATGATAGTAGATGAGTACCATAAAGAGATGGAGATTGATGCACGCGGGTTTGTGTACACCCAAGATCGCTTGATGATTCCAAGTGAAAAGCCTCAAATATTCTTCAATGAAGAACGAAGAATCTTAGGGTTCTAATTTAGGTCGAGATGAGCGAGTTCATTCACCTAAACTATGGCTCTATGAATCTTGATCAAACGCGAAAGAATTACTCTAAGCGGGTAATTGAGTCGCCACAAGCGTAGGCTTGATAAGACCAAGACGGTTCCAATCCAAGAACCAAGAAAGCACTTCTGAAGAAGCTCTCAAAAACACACGTTTCAATGAGAAATGATCTAAACTTCTATTATTCAATGCGTTTCACCTTTATATAAGCGTACGACATGTACTACCAATAATGAAATAACAATAGAATAGATAAAACCCTAAAACTAACGCGACTTTGCACGTTCTGGGGAAGGCCACGGGGAAGGCTGCGGGGCGGCCTTAGGCGCGGCCTCGATCAAACCCTCTGGCTGCTCTGATTCAACTATTCTGATGAAGTCCGTTCGGAAGTCCGCAGTGCGGCCTAGAGCGCGGCCTCGATCAGAATGCTCACCAGCCTCGTCTTCTCAATCTGATGGAAGCCGTAGGGCAAGGCCGCGGCGCAGGCCTGGTGCGCGGCCTTGGTCAGAAGCTTCGTTTCTTCAATTTTTGGGCCGAATTGTACACTTTGTCCATTTCCTTGTCTTGGCATTGCCTCTCCATATGACCCCTCTTCATGATCAACACCATCTCTACCCCATATTAGTGTAACAAGTCTTGACGATGAGGAATTGTCCTTGGAAGCTTCTTTCCCTAACATTTCCACGATCAACACATGCATGGCTTCCTTCATTCTCCTCGTCCTCGCACGTGTCATTGGACCACCTATTCCTTGCAAAGGATCCGGGACGCTTGAATTATGCTTGGATATACCTTGATCCCTATCATTCCCTCCTCCCTCGAAAGGATTCGTCCTCGAATCACCTACATCATAAAGAGAAAGGTCAGAAACATTGAAGGTAGCACTTATACCTCCATACTCACTGGGTAAATCGATCTTGTAGGCGTTATCTCCTATCCTTTCTAACACTTGGAAGGGTCCATCTCCTCGTGGGTTAAGCTTAGATTTCCGCTGAGTAGGAAATCTCTCCTTACGCATATGCACCCACACCCAATCACCGGTTTCAAAGATGACTTTTACACGACCCTTGTTTGCCATTCGCACATAATGCTCATTCTTCTTCTCAATGTTTGCTCGTACCTTGGCATGCAACTCCTTAACAAACTCTGCTTTCTTTTTGCCATCAAAATCTGCACGCTCGTTAGTAGGTAAAGGCAAAATATCCAAAGGAGTTAAAGGGTTAAATCCATAAATAATTTCAAAAGGTGAAAAAGCAGTAGTAGAATGATTCACACGATTGTATGCAAATTCAATATGAGGCAAACATCCTTCCCAATTCTTTAGATTTCTTTGTATGATTGCACGCAACAAAGTGGTGAGTGTCCTATTGACCACTTCAGTTTGGCCATCTGTTTGTGGATGTGCAACGGTGGAAAATAACAATTTGGTGCCTAACCTATTCCACAAAGTGCAGCAAAAATGACTAAGAAATTTCACATCACGATCACTCACTATAGTCTTTGGCATACCATGCAAACGCACAATCTCTCTAAAGAACAGATCAGCAATATGTGTAGCATCGTTAGTTTTAGCACAGGCAATAAAGTGTGCCATTTTGCTAAACCTGTCAACTACCACAAATATGCTATCCTTTCCACTAGAAGACCTAGGTAGACCTAAGACAAAATCCATGGATATGTCTACCCAAGGTTGAACAGGGACGGGCAGAGGAGAATACAATCCATATAGGTCTAACTTTAGACTTTGCCTGCCTACATGCAATGCATTTATCACAAATAATTTGAACATCACGTCGCATGTTTGGCCAGTAAAAATGTTCACTCAACACAGATAAGGTCTTTTGAACACCAAAATGCCCCATTACTCCTCCCCCATGAGTTTCCCTCACAAGTAATTCACGAAGAGAACATCTAGGCACACAAAGTGTATCTCCCTTAAACAAATAACCCTCTTGCCTAAAGAACTCCTCATGAGCTCGTTTTTCACACAAAACTCCAAATTTGACCAAAAGTCTGCGTCATTTTCATATAAAGACTTAACATGTTCAAATCCAAGCAATTTAGTATGCAAAGTAGTAAGAAGAGTATACCTCCTTGAAAGCGCGTCAGCTACAACGTTCTCCTTACCCTGCTTGTATTTGATGATGTACGGGAATGCTTCTATGAATTCCAACCACTTAGCATGCCTCTTGTTTAACTTTCCTTGCGACTTCAGAAACTTTAGGCTCTCGTGGTCTGAGTGTATAACAAACTCCCTTGGCAGCAGGTAATGTTGCCAATTCTGCAGAGTCCTCACTAGTGCATAGAGTTCTTTATCGTAGGTTGGGTAATTCAAAGTGGCTCCATGCAACTTCTCACTGAAATAGGCTATCGGCTTCGACTCTTGCATAAGGACAGCCCCAATGCCCACTCCAGATGCATCGCACTCTACCTCGAACACTTTGTCAAAATCTGGCAAAGACAACAAAGGAGCATGAGTTAGTTTATCTTTCAATACATTAAAGGCTTCTTCATGCTTACCTTCCCATTTGAATACAACGTTCTTCTTTACAAGCTCATTAAGAGGTGCAGCAATTGTACTAAAGTTTTGTACAAACCTCCTATAAAAACTTGCAAGACCATGAAATGACCTCACCTCGTTAGCATTCGTTGGAGTAGGCCACTCACGTATGGCCTCCACCTTGGAGTCATCAACTTGAACTCCCTTTGAACTCACTACATAACCAAGAAAAACCACAGACTCCATACAAAATGTGCATTTAGACAGGTTAGCATATAACTTATGCTCTCTAAGCACAACACAAACTTCATGCAAATGATGCACATGATCTTCCAACGACCTACTATATACAAGGATGTCATCAAAGTACACTACTACAAATCTACCAATAAAAGGACGGAAGACATGATTCATAAGACGCATGAATGTACTAGGGGCATTAGTCAACCCAAAGGGCATAACCAACCACTCATACAATCCATATTTAGTCTTAAATGCAGTTTTCCACTCATCCCCTTCTTTCATTCTTATTTGGTAGTAGCCACTTTTAAGGTCAATTTTAGAAAATATTGTAGAACCATGCAACTCATCTAACATGTCGTCTAACCTAGGAATAGGATGACGATACTTTACCGTAATCTTGTTGATGGCTCTACAGTCCACGCACATCCTCCACGTACCATCCTTCTTAGGAACAAGTATCACCGGTACGGAGCATGGACTTAGGCTTTCGCGAACAAATCCCTTCTCAACGAGCTCATCCACTTGGCGTTGGATCTCCTTAGTTTCTTCTGGATTAGCTCGGTAAGCAGGCCGGTTCGGTATGCTGGCACCAGGTAGAAAGTCGATTTGGTGCTCTATTCCCCTTAGAGGTGGCAATCCCTGTGGTATCTCTTCGGGAAATACTTCTTTAAATTCCTGTAACAAAGACACAACTGCACTAGGAAGAGATGAGTCAAGTTCATTAATAGAAAGAAATAAATCTTTATATAAAACAATAAGAACTTGTTGCTTAGCCATTATTGCCTCGTCCACCTCACTTTTGCTGGCATAAGCACTTACCCTCTTTTTCTCTTCATCCTTACCTTTAGCCTTAGTACCTTGTAATTCCCCTTTTTGAGAACTTGCTAACTTTAAATCCTTTGCAAGTCTCACTTGGTCCTCATGAGCCTCAAGGGGTGACAATGGGCGAAGAGAAACGGGTTTTCCCTTCCATTCAAACGAATACTTATTAAGGTACCCATCATGGTGCACTTGCCTATCGAATTGCCACGGGCGACCTAGCAGCAGGTGGCATGCTTGCATGGGTACAATGTCACACCACGCCTCATCATGGTACTTACCAATGGAAAATGGAACTAGTACTCGTTTAGTCACTTTAAGATCCTCTGTGTCAGCAAGCCAATGCAACTTGTAAGGCCTTGGATGCCTCACAGTCTCCAATCTTAGCTTCTCTACAAATAAAGCAGAAGCTACATTAGTGCAACTCCCACTGTCTATGATTAAACTGCATACCTTGCCTTTAACAGTACAGCGAGTGTGGAAAAGATTTTCTCTCTGATTTTGGTCATCTTCTCCCTTTGGTTGCACACTCAAAGCTCGCCTGGTAACCAAGATGTCTCCAGTATCAGCACCATACTCTCCATCAGACTCACTGCCTCCCTCCAACGGTGGCATCTCTTCATCATCACTGGAAGCGACACTTGCCACTTCTCCATCATCCATCACAATCATAGCTCTCTTATTTGGGCAATTAGATGCAATATGGCCAAACCCTGACATCTATAGCATCTAATCTCTCTTGTGCGTTGAGAGCCTTCATCCCTGGGTCTTTGTTGAGGCTTAGGTGTGATGGCCTCTTGCTTCCCTTTCATAGCTTCTTTTGGTTGGAAGGCTGGGCGAACTTCCTTCCTCTCTAGTGGTCTGGTATCACGCCATGGTGCTCTAGTATTGGAGCTAGTGTAGCCCCTTGACTTCTTCAATTTGAGTTGGCATTCTACTTTGATGGCCATGTCCACCAAATCCCTCATGTCTAGGTAGTGGTGTAGCTCTACTCGTTCACTGATTTCAAGATTGAGTCCTCCCATGAAGCGAGCCATAAGAGCCTCTCCATCCTCTTCCAAGTTGGCTCGAATGATAAGCATTTCCATCTCTTTATGGTACTCATCTACTGTCATGGACCCCTGTCTCAAGGTTTGGAGCTTTCGATGAATATCTCGAGTATAGTAACTGGGTACGAACCTTCTTTGTATAATTGTCTTCATCTCTCTCCATGTTCGCACGGGCTCCTCTCCATACCTCCTACGATTTTTAATGAGCTGATCCCACCAGATACTAGGCGTAATCGGTGAATTCCACTGCTGCCAGTTGCACCTTCTTCTCCTCAGTATAGTTGTGGCATTCAAAAATGTGCTCCACCTTACGCTCCCAATCTAGGTATGCTTCAGGATCAAGTTTCCCCTGGAAGGTTGGAATTTTCATTTTAATACTCCCCAAGTTGCTATCTTGGGTCTTTGATACCCTCCTCCCTCTTTGGGTAATCACATCATCATAATCAGAGGCTTCACCTTCTTCTTCTTCAAACATGGGTTCTTTAGAGGCCCTTGATTGTACAGGTCTTTCAATACTGTCAATGCGTGCATGAATCCCTTCCATGGCATTATTCACAGCCTTGTTCACCTCCCTCATCAATTGCTCATACATATACTTCATGTCAAAGGGTGGTGGAGTTTGAGAGTTGTCTCCTTCTTTCGACATACCTGCAAGAAGAGGTTAGTAGCACAAGAAATGATAGAAAGATGAATAACCTTACTCGCTCCCTTAGTGTGTACACTCAAATCTCTCGTGTATCACTCAAGCTTTAGGCTTTTTTCCGATGCTGTGCTCACCCCTTAGCCTTTTTCCTCTCTTAAGTGTCCCTCTTATTGGCCCTTGAAAAAGAACCAATCAATCACTCCTATCAAGTACTAATGGATTCCCAATTATAAGAGTAGTGTGGAGTATAAAATGAGAAAAGAAGGCTTAGAGTTTAGTTGATCAAGAAGGAATCAAAAAGGTACTACAGATGAGAAACGACTCAAAGAAACAAGATTTGAGATCCTAATGTGCTGGTAGTTCTTGGAGGTTAAATCTTGATTTTCAAAATTCCCTTGAAGAATTTTCTATATTCTTGTGTAAAACTAAAGATTCAAGTCCAAAATTGATTCACACCCAAAGGACTAACCCAAACAGCAATTGAGTACTTCCACACAAAACACCAAGAAACAAGACGATTAGAATCTAGTCAATTAAACTTCCGTACGTGACGTTGTTCTCTGTCCAACGACCTGGAATGTTTTCACCAGATCTATTCGGTTGCACAAGGACTAGTATTTCAGCCAAATATACTTTAGTTTAATTGGTTGAGTTCGTGTGCTTGGCTTTTACTCCCTTCAAGCACGCCTATTCTCCTTTTTTTTTTTTTTTTTGTATCAATGGAACACCAGAACAAACCCCCAAATCAATTCACTAGAACTAACAAATTAAGCAAAATATTCACGGTGAACAGTAACCCTGTGAACAAGTGACGATGAACAGTAGCGGTAAACAATATCGCTACTAGTACTCTTTTTTTTTTTTTTGCAATTCAACAACTAACCCTGCAAGAAGTATCAATCCAAGGCTTGATTAATTTCTAGAAAAGTCTTATCACAAGAATTTTAAAGGAATAATGAAAACAGTCAAGATCCACAAGATACCACACAAACCCTAGACCTAATTTCCTATAGAAGTATTGCAGAAAAAATTACAGGAAATTGTAGAAAGACTAATGAATGAACAAAAGTTGAGATCTTTGGTAATAAAAAGACACAAAAGCACAAAAGTTGCAGTCTAGGCACTGAAGCACTTGACAAAACAACAATTAAACAACAAGAATAAAGGGATATATCCGATCTTTTCGAAGGAAAAATACGGATTGAAAATCCTAGAAAAATCAAGAACAAGGCTCTGATACCAATTGATGCGCGCGGGGTTGTGAACGGCCAAGATCGCTTGATGATTCCAAGTGAAAAGCCTCGAATACTCTTCAACGAAGAACGAAGAATCTAGGGTTCTAATTTAGACCAACTTGAGCGGGTTCAATTTGCCTAAATTATTACACTAAGAACTTGATCAAACGCGAAAGAATTACTCTAAGCGGGTAATTGGGTCGCCACAAGCGTAGGCTTGATAAGACCAAGACGGTTCCAATCCAAGAACCAAGAAAGCACTTCTGAAGAAGCTCTCAAAAACACACGTTTCAATGAGAAATGATCTAAACTTCTATTATTCAATGTGTTTCACCTTTATATAAGCGTACGACATGTACTACCAATAATGAAATAACAATAGAATAGATAAAACCCTAAAACTAACGCGACTTTGCACAGTTCTGGGGAAGGCCGCGAGGCGGCCTTAGGCGCGGCCTCGATCAGACCCTCTGGCTGCTCTGATTCAACTATTCTGATGAAGTCCATTCGGAAGTCCGCGGGCAGGCCTAGGCGCTGGCCTCGATCAGAATGCTCACCAGCCTCGTCTTCTCAATCTGAGCCGCGGCGCGGCCTGGTGCGCGGCCTTGGTTAGAAGCTTCGTTTCTTCAATTTTTAGGCCAAATTGTACACTTTGTCCATTTCCTTGTCTTGGCATTGCCTCTCCATATGACCCTCTTCATGATCAACACCATCTCTGCCCCATATTAGTGTAACAAGTCTTAATGATGAGGAATTGTCATTGGAAGCTTCTTTCCCTAACATTTCCACGACCAACACATGTATAGCTTTCTTCATTCTCCTTGTCCTCGCATGTGTCATTGGACCACCTATTCCTTGCAAAGGATCCGGGACACTTGAATTATGCTTGGATATGCCTTGATCCCTATCAGAGATGCTGATCTTCCATGCCAACTTGGAAGGGGATGGAGAGACTCTTATGGCTCGTTTCATGAGATGACTCAATCTTGAAATCAGTGAATGAGTGGAACTACACCACTACCTGGACATGAGGGATTTGGTGAACATGGCCATCAAAGTAGAATGCCAGCTCAAACTGAAGAAATCAAGGGGCTACACTAGCTCCAATACTAAAGCACCATGGCGTGATGCCAGACCACCAAAGAGGAAGGAAGTTCGCCCAGCCTTCCAACCAAAAGAAGTTATGAAAGGAAAGCAAGAGGCTATCACACCTAAGACCCAAGGATGAAGGCTCTCAATGCACAAGAGAGATTAGATGCTATAGATGTTAGGGATTTGGGCATATTGTGTCAAATTGACCAAATAAAAGAGCTATGATTGTGATGGGTGATGGAGAAGTGGCAAGTATCACTTCCAGTGATGATGAGGAGATGCCACCATTGGAGGGAGGCAGTGAGTCCGATGGAGAGTATGGTGCTGATACTGGAGATATCTTGGTTACCAGGTGAGCTTTGAGTGTGCAACCAAAGGGAGAAGACGACCAAAATCAGAGGAAAAATCTTTTCCACACTCGCTGCACCGTTAAAGGCAAGGTATTAATCTAATTATTGATAGTAGGAGTTGCACTAATGTGGCTTCTGCTTTATTTGTAGAGAAGCTGAGATTGGAGATTGTGAGGCATCCAAGGCTTTTACAAACTGCATTGGCTTGCTAACATAGAGGATCTGAAGGTGACTAAACGAGTGCTAGTCCCATTTTCCATTGGTAAGTACCATGACGAGGCGTGGTGTGACATTGTGCCCATGCAAGCATGCCACCTGCTACTAGGTCGCCTGTGGCAATTCGATAGGCAAGTGCACCACGATAGGTACTTGATATGATCCCGAGGCATGAAGCAGTTGTACAAGCTAAAGATGAAGATCATGTGGTTCAAGTTCCAACGGGTCCAGTTACTCGAGCCAAAGCCAAGAAGTTTAAAGAAGCTCTTCAAGCGTTGGTCCTAGCTATACAAGAGCAAGAGAAGGCAAAGAAGATTGAAAGAACACGTGATGATGATTGTAAGCATGCCAATATACTTCAAGTATGTTTGGAGCAAGAGGAGGACGTGCATAGTGGAGATTCAGAGGTTCTGATCAAGGCCGCTAAGAAGGCCGCGCCAAGGCCTTCATCAGAACCATGGGCAGATTGAAGCGGCTTGCAAATTGAAGAAATAAAGCTTCTGACCAAGGCCGCTGGGAAGGCCGTGCCACGGCCTTCATCAGAAGCTTGAACCCGGAGCAGCTAAGGAACTGATCGAGGCCGCGCCCAAGGTCGCCCCGCGGGCCTTGGCCACAGCCTTCCACAGAAAGTCTGCAGACGTCGTTTGTTTTAGATTTTCAAAGTTGTAACTTTTAAATAAAAGTTAGTTGTGATAAGTTACAACTGTTATTTAGTATTTGAGTAGGTTTAGAACTCTAGTATTATTTTCTTTTCAGTATTTGCCTATTAGATGTAATGAAAATTGAGAGTTTCTCTTTGGTTTCTCCAAAGGATTTCTTGAATATCTTGGGTTCGTTCTTGAGGTGTTCAACGGCTTTATCAATCAAGTATTTGCTTGCTTGTGGTGCCACAAACCCCTATACCAAGGTTTGTTGGTGCAGGTCATCAACGGGTTGAGGTCTTTTCCAAACCAATATCAGATCCCAAACGATCCTGAAACCCTTGATCTGTGGTTTACGTCACAAGTAAGGCGTAGGTCGCATCAACTTGGTATCAGAGCCGGGGTGGGAGGTATTTGATTATATCCCCTTTGTGTTCTTCTTTTGTGTTTCCGTTCGTTTTCGTGAATCATTCTTGTCTTGTTCCGTGTTTCTTTTATTTTGTGTTCATCAATTCTAGTCTATTCTCCGTTGTTTAGCTATATACACTTTTGTGAAATTCGTTGTGTCCTTGTCAAATTCTGGTGTTGTTCTTGACTGTCAAAAAAAAAACCTACTGTTTATCGCTACTGTTCATCCGCGCTACTGTTCATCCCGTGACACTGTTCATTGAAAATTTTGTTTAGTTCTTGTTTGGATCTTGTGCTTCTTGAGATTATTCTACTCTCTTTTGTCCTTATTCTTTGTCTTGTTTTGATTCGTATCTCATATTCTTCATATCCGTATTGTGATTTTAGTCTTCGTGAGATCATTGTAATTCTGGGGGAGAAATCAATCTGAAGTTGATATAAAAAAAAAAAGAAGAAGAACGAAGAAGAAACAAAAAGGAGAAGAAGAAGTGCGTGAAAAAAAAAAAGAAGGAAAGAAAATCAGATCAAGAAGAAAAGGGCAACTTCCTTAATTTTAGGAATTGAATCTTGATCTCTTTATTTGGTACTAATTGAACCAGATAAGGAAATTTTAAATCCCTTTAAATTTGGTATATTGCTTTCTTTCCAAATTATCTAGGGATCTTCTAATCATAATTTGAACAGCAAAATCATCTTCCAATTTGAATTGGATTGACTCCCTTGATTAGAGGAATCTTACCCTTTCCGGTTGTATGCATTTGAGTCATTATTCATTTTTCGTTTCTTATGTTCTATAATTGAATTTCGTTCCTACTCAATTCGTATTTCCTTTCTTGACATCTTTCAGTTACGTGGCATCATTGTCAACCTACTTTAATTGATTTAGTCTTGACTCCTTGAGGAATTACCTAATTTCTTCAAGAGAGCCAGTGAGAAGCCTTTGAGAAAGTGAGCTGAGAGCAACATACACTTCTTGAGTGAAAACACTAGAGGGTGAGTGATACACTTAGGGAGTGAAGTGAGGAAAAAATTTTATTGTTTTACTAACCTGTTTTGTGCAGCTACATTTAGCCATGGCCAAAGAAGGTGGTTCAGCTACCGTGGACATTAAGCTTCTAACGGAAGCTATTCTTGGAGAATTGGATAGGAGGCTTCGAGTATCCCTGGATCCAATTCATCAACGGATTGATCAACTGGAAAATTCGCAAACTAGAGCCAGAACTGACCAAGAAAGGACCCCTCCACATGAAGTAGAAGAATCAGTGGATGTGATGAGTCCCAAGTTGGAGACCTTCAAGAGGGACGTTCCAAGGATAATGGATCGAGTTTGAGGAGCTCCAATGATGTGTTTAAAGGTTTGGATGGTCCTATGACTAGAGCAAGAACTAGAAGAATGAAGGATGCATTGCATGGACTCATATTGGACTCATATGAGGAGGCTTTGCAATTGGGCTCAAAGGATCAATTTAAACAACTCATTAATGTGATTTGGGCTGAACAAACATTGGATGAGGACTTCATGGGCCACACGAGTGGGGAGCTTGAAGAATTAAAGTCCAATTGATGGTTTTGTGGGCTTAATGGACCGCCAGCCCATTAGGGTTTATTAGCTACGATTTTTAGGGTCTTTAAGTTGTAATAGACTTAGTTATTTTAGTTAATTCATGCTTTGTTTTGGTAGTTTCATTAGTATAGGTTTTGTCTTAGAAGTTAAGCTATTTTCACAACTCTAAAATGTTCTTTGTAAGCCTATTTATAGGCCATATTATTAGTTACGAATTTAACAAGAATTTTCAGAAATATTGTGTGTTCTCTTTGAGAATTTTCTTGGTTCTTTGTCGATTAAGAACTACTCTTGGTCTTATCAAGCTTGCTTGTGGCGACCACCAACTTCGCTTAGAGTTTTTCTTGTGTTTTTGATCAAGTCTTTAGAGCTAATTAGGTTAGACGATTGAACTCGCTCAACTTGGTCTAGTCTAGTTGTTCCATAGGCGTGCTCATCTTCAAGGGAAGATTCAAGGCAAAACAACTCCACGTCAAGGGTTCCTTGGTTCACGAATCAAACTAGGTCTTGAGTTCAACGAGTTGCATACCTGAAATCCAAGACATTCTTGGCAACGCAACCGTGCGCACATCAAGCACTTGATGTGCGCACGGTTGCGTTGCCAAGAATGTCTTGGATTTCAGGTATGCAACTCGTTGAACTCAAGACCTCGTTTGATTCGTGAACCAACCCTTGACGTGGAGTTGTTTTGCCTTGAATCTTCCCTTGAAGATGAGCACGCCTATGGAACAACTAGACTAGACCAAGTTGAGCGAGTTCAATCGTCTAACCTAATTAGCTCTAAAGACTTGATCAAAAATACAAGAAAAACTCTAAGCGAAGTTGGTGGTCGCCACAAGCAAGCTTGATAAGACCAAGAGTAGTTCTTAATCGACAAAGAACCAAGAAAATTCTCAAAGAGAACACACAATATTTCTGAAAATTCTTGTTAAATTCGTAACTAATAATATGGCCTATAAATAGGCTTACAAAGAACATTCTAGAGTTGTGAAAATAGCTTAACTTCTAAGACAAAACCTATACTAATGAAACTACCAAAACAAAGCATGAATTAACTAAAATAACTAAGTCTATTACAACTTAAAGACCCTAAAAATCGTAGCTAATAAACCCTAATGGGCTGGCGGTCCATTAAGCCCACAAAACCATCAATTGGACTTTAATTCTTCAAGCTCCCCACTCGTGTGGCCCATGAAGTCCTCATCCAATGTTTGTTCAGCCCAAATCACATTAATGAGTTGTTTAGATTGATCCTTTGAGCCCAATTGCAAAGCCTCCTCATATGAGTCCAATATGAGTCCATGCAATGCATCCTTCATTCTTCTAGTTCTTGCTCTAGTCATAGGACCATCCAAACCTTTAAACACATCATTGGAGCTCCTCAAACTCGATCCATTATCCTTGGAACGTCCCTCTTGAAGGTCTCCAACTTGGGACTCATTAGGATGAGGAGGAAGGGTCTACAAGGAGGCCAAGATATGAAAAGAAGCAAACAGATCCATTCAGAGGTGTCAAAATCAAGATTCCCTCTTTCCAAGGGAAGTCTGATCCAGATGCTTACTTGGAGTGGGAGCGGAGGATAGAAATGGTGTTTGACTGCAACAACTACACAGAGGAGCAGAAAGTAAAATTGGCCACATTAGAGTTCATTGACTATGTTATAGTGTGGTGGGAACAAACTACCACCAGCAGAAGAAAATATGGCGATGACCCTATCACCACGTGGAGAGAGCTGAAGAAGCTCATGAGAAAAAGATTTGTTCCAGTGCATTACCAGCGAGATCTGCATAGGAAGCTGCAAACTCTAAGGCAACAAGTGTGTGGATGATTACTATAAAGAGATGGAGATCACTATGTTGCGTGCTGGAATAGAGGAAGATAGGGAGAGTGCCATGACCCGCTTCTTGGATGGGTTAAAGCCAGAAATTGCTAAGAAGGCAGAACTACAGCCATATGTGGATGTAGAAGATTTGGTGGGCATTACTTCCATGATTGAGAGGAGGCTCAAGGGCAAGGGTAGTTCTCGAACTACTACCACCCTTTCACAACAACAGAGGACAACTTGGAAGACTCCACTACCCCGAAGAGATGACAAGTCTGGTGGATTTCAGGCCTCAAAAGGGCCTAGAGGAGAGACTTCTAAGGTCACATCGAAGGCTACTGTTAAGACACCTAAGGGAAGGATCCGAGATATCAAATGCTTTAAATGCCATGGAACTGGACATGTTATGTCCCAATGTCCAAATCAAAGGGCATTAATCATTTTGGAAAATGGTGAGTTGGTTTCTGAAGATGAGAGTGAATATGAGGGTATGCCGCCACTTACTGAAGATGATGAATATGGTGGTGAGGAGGTCCCTACCAACGATCAAGTAGGGTTAGTTATAAGGAGAGCCTTGACTACACAAGCCAAGGAGGACGAGGAGCTACAAAGAGAGAACATCTTCTACACCAGATGCCCTAGTTGACAATCTAAGGATTGAATACAAACCAATCAAAGAAAACTTTAAGCAAGGAATTGAACAAGTCGCCACAAGGATCACCCTTGATAAGACTTAAGAGTAGTTCTTAATCCAAAGAACTAAGAAGTAATTCTCGTAATTAAGAAAAAAAACTCACAAAATTTATTAATCTCATATATCCGATTCGTGAACAGTAACTCGTCCATAAATAGGCTTACAAAACAACTAATAGAGAATTCTAGAAGCTTAACAAAACTCACTAGTTGTAATCTATCACAATATGGTAACTTTCTAAGAGATTACAACTTGTAAACTAAGTAAAATACTTAACATAAAAGACTTAAAAATACTGAAAATTCGTCCAAGACATCTTCATGGGCTGGACATCCCTCATCAAGTTCAATTGGGCCTCCATCTTGCGACTTTGAAGACCTCCAACAAGTCCAACAACATCCAGCCACTTGCACACATCTTCCATTGGACTAAGTGATGTTCTTTGGGCCTCTTTTGAAGACAAATTTGATTCATAACCAATATATCAATCTTTGACCTAGATGATGCTTCTTTGAATCTTCTTTGAACCCATACTTAATCCATAGCCAATGAATAAAC
Organism: Mitragyna speciosa; assembly: GCA_024721245.1. Classification (NCBI taxonomy): domain Eukaryota; kingdom Viridiplantae; phylum Streptophyta; class Magnoliopsida; order Gentianales; family Rubiaceae; genus Mitragyna; species Mitragyna speciosa. The sequence goes on along the minus strand of CM045560.1, from coordinate 15,656,980 downwards.
TTTAAGCCCAACTTCATCATTTGAGCTCCATGATTCTCAAGTCCAAATGAAATCTTGAGTCCAAGAATATGCTTGAACCAAATTCTAATGACTTGCACACCATTGTCAATGATGAACAAACCCTCATTGAGCTTACAATGTGCTAAGTGCTCCTCAACTCCTTGCTCAACTTGCTTGACTTGTGTAGGTGCCCTTGGAATCCTATCATTCCCTCCTTCATCGAAAAGATTTGTCCTCGAATCACCTACACCATAGAAATAAAGATAAGTAATGTTGAAAGTTTGATTCAAGACACAATAACTACCTAGCAAGTCTAATTCACAAGTTAGCTTAAGAATGTTCTCGAGACATGCAAATTCACCTAACAAGTAATTAAACATATGCAATGATGGTGCAAAAATTGAAATATGTTTTAAGTCCAAAAGCTCTCTCCTATGAGCATAATCTTTAAAAACTTGAACAATAATCAAAACATTTGGACTCATTACGTGATAAACATGCAAAGAATGAAAACTCCAAAAATCAAAATTAAGATGTAAAGAAACACTTTGTTGCATGTCAATAAAATGTGAACAATAATTCAAAGAATAAATAAACTTACTATATACAAATTCATCATGCAATAAAATCCAAAAAATTCTAAAACCATTTTCCCTTAACACATTAAAAACCGTAGGACAGAATGTAAAGCAACATAAATCTTTCCTAACAGAATGCAAGTAGTGAACTACATTGGGAAATGCAACTTGGTTCATGCTAACGTTAAAGGCATAATCATGCAATGAGACACTAGAATGTAAAAATAGATTAGAATGTAAACAACAAAATCCTCCATGCCACCAATCGAATAAATCAAATAAATAATTTCCAATGGTGGTGACATTCAAACAATGTCTTTTGTCCATTTTCTCATGTTGTTGGATCAGGGAAACTCCTTTAATTTCCTTAGTCAATGATGAAATAACAAAGTCAGATTCAAGGCCATGAAGAAGAGTCCATGTGGATGGCATCTTTCTTGGAGAACCAATCTGCAAAAAGGACACAAAAGCACTAGGAACAAATTGGTTAAGTGGGTTAGCAAAATACACTTTTTCTTTGGAGTTCAATTTTACAAGTGGTGTAGACCTCACAAGTAAAACACTCTTTTCCTCACTTTTGCAATCCCTCTTATTCTTTTCTTTTTCCTCAATTTGTTTCTCCTCATTAATCTCACCACTTTGGCATTTGTTTTGCACACATTCTTCCAATGGCACTCAATGTCAACAATGCATTCCTCCATTGGTGATTCACAATTAGCATCAAGCACACCAGCATGTATATCATCTTCATCGTTAGACTCCTCCAATGGTAGTGCATCATCTTCACTAATTGTCAACATTGGTAGTTGAGGCTCTTTAGGCTCCTCAATTTCAGTTGACACCTTCTCCTCTTCAATTTTAGGAACCCTCTACAAGAGTTTTTTCATATTTACTCAAAAAATCGTTGATAATGTCATTGAGTTCAGCAAGAGAATCATCTCCCTTTGATTTCGAATTAGCTTTGCAAATCTTTCCATGAGAATTGAATTGAGAATCCCTTGACCGAATTGGTCTCCTCTCCTTCTTCCTTGAAGTATAATAATCTTTATCATCACGATCAATAGCATTCATAGAAGATTTGGATGGAGATTTGGAACAACCCTTTTTATTAAACAATCCCTTAGCTTCCCAACTATCAAATCTTGCATTGATGGAGTCACATTGACTTTAAAATTCTTGCATAAGATACATGAGGTTGTTATCCATCTCTTAAACCTACAAGAAAAAGGTTAGTAACAAAAAATAGATGTCCTTTCTCACCACACCCTTAGTGTTTGCACTCTTCACTCTTGTATCTCTCAAGTTATAATGGCTTTTACCCGATGATAATCTCTCCAACTAAGCCTCTTACCACTCTTGAAATCACTTCTTGTAAGTTCTTTAGTAAAAACCTGCTCAATCAAGCCTTACCAAAGTCCTTTAGTAACCAATTCAACGAAGAGAATAAGAATGATGGAAATAGGAAGCATAGAGTTAGGTTTGATTCACAAAGAATACAAGAATATCAAAGAAAGCAAGAATATGACTCAAGGACACAATGATGAGATCCTAATGTGTGGTTCCTTGTGTGTGAAATCTCAAATAATAGTGCTTTCTTAAAAGAAAATAGTGCAAGAATTAATTCTTTGTGAAAAACAAAAATTCAAGTTTTCCTAGTCCAACTAGGATTTGGTCTAACTCCCTTCCAAATTCAACTACAAATCAAAACCACTTTAGGACTTGATTTCCCCTTCAAAACCACGTCCAAATATCCCTTTCCCAGGCTGAAATTGATGCCAAAACAGAAAAGAGGAAACACTTTCCTTTTCCCTCTATGTGCTGGAAATCCAAGCGCATATAGGATTGGGGTTGGCAGCCCTTTTCCCTTGTGTTTTAGGATTGGTAACTTCTCCTATATATAGTGCAGTTTTAGGCTTGTTTTAGGCTTCAAAATTTCGTGCTCTTTGCTGCTAAAACACCAGAAACATATCACAATCAAATCAAATCTCCCACACAACAAAATTCAGCAACACCCAAGAAAACCCTAACTTGGCGGTAGCAAACTTCTTCAAGGAAACAAATTTCAAATAAGGTAAGTTTGCTATTTTTTTCTTTCTAAACAACAAAAATACTTCCTTAAACACTTAGAAAACGTGCTGGATAGAAAGAATTTCAATGAAAATTCATTTTCAAGAAACTCTTCAAGAACAATTTTCTAGCAATCAAGAATTTCAAGAATCTGTCTAAGAACTTCAAGATTTGTGTTCAAGACTTCAAGAAAATAATTTTAGCAAGGTATGTCTTAAAAACACAATACAAATTCACCTCAAAACACCACACAAGTCGTGCTGGACAGAAACAAAAAGTGCAAGGCTTTTTCTCTCCTTCTTTTGCACGACTCTTAAACAGTCTTTTTCCTTTCAACTTGTGCACGGTTTTTGCTTCTTTGTGCACACCTGTTTTTTTTTTTTTTTTTTTGAACGACCCAAACAACCTTTCAAAACCAAAATTCACACCAGAAAATTTTGAGTTTTTCTTGAAAAATCATTTTTCACAAAGCACACAAAAAGAAAGCAAGATAACACACAATAGGAACAAGAAAACCACACTACCTAGAATTCTTGATTTTAGACAAACCAAGTGATATGAGATCCACAGAAGTGACGGTCCAAGACTCTTAAAACCAAGGATGCAACCCAATCTTCTTGACTCCTTCGTAACTTGTCGAAGACCCCAAGAACAACTTGGATTGTTTTGCTTCAGATCCAACAAGATTTGTTGAACTCCCCCCTTAGAGAAACGACCCTAGACCCCTAACCAACAATGTGGAATAGACACCTAGTCGACAATCTCTTTGGACAGATTCAAACCCTCAAGAAGAACCCTAGGCGGAATCTTGAATACTCAACAAGAATTGTCAAGAATGCAAGAGTAGTTCTTTCACCCAAGAACAAAGGAAAACTCAATAATGCTCACACGCACAATTGAAGAGAAAAACTCAATATTATTGATTAATGTTCTAAAATTCGGATGAATAGTAACACCCTCTATAAAGAGGCGCATAACATCAAGATATAAACTAAATATGGAAACTAACTTAACCCTAGTTGCTCCATAACATAAACGTGCAACTAAATGTACAACGTGGGCTATTAAACTAACGAACTAAGCCCATGAAACCCATAACCTCAAGTGGCAAATGGGCTCTTCAATCGAATCCAAGTCCACAACCTCCAAGCTCCTCCAACTCTAGCCCAAAATCAGTGAATAGCCTTGTAGGTTCTTGTTTCAACCAAGTAGCTTCATCTTCATGTAATTCTATAATCAAACCTTGCAAAGCTTGCTTCAACCTTTTAAATAAGAGGCATGCTAAGTGGTTGAAATTCATAGAAGCATTCCCGTACATCATCAAATACAAGCAAAGTAAGGAGAACGTTGTAGCTGACGCGCTTTCAAGGAGGTATACTCTTCTTACTACTCTGCATACTAAATTTCTTGGATTTGAACATATTAAGTCTTTATATGAAAATGACCCAGACTTTGGTCAAATTTGGATTTTGTGTGAAAAATGAGCTCATAAGGAGTTCTTCAGGTAAGAGGGTTATTTGTTTAAGGGTGATGCACTTTGTGTGCCTAGATGTTCTCTTCGTGAATTGCTTGTGAGGGAAACTCATGGGGGAGGAGTAATGGGGCATTTTGGTGTTCAAAAGACCTTGTCTGTGTTAAGTGAACATTTTTACTGGCCAAACATGCAACGTGATGTTCAAATTATTTGTGATAAATGCATTGCATGTAGGCAGGCAAAGTCCAAAGTTAGACCTTATGGATTGTATTCTCCTCTATCCATCCCTGCTTAACCTTGGATAGACATATTCATGGATTTTGTCTTAGGTCTACCTAGGTCTTCTAGTGGAAAGGATAGCATATTTGTGGTAGTTGTTAGGTTTAGCAAAATGGCACACTTTATTGCTTTGCTAAACTAACGATGCTACACATATTGCTGATATGTTCTTTAGAGAGATTGTGCGTTTGCATGGTATGCTAAAGACTATAGTGAGTGACCGTGATGTGAAATTTCTTAGTCACTTTTGGCGCACTTTGTGGAATAGGTTAGGCACCAAATTGTTATTTTCCATCCGTTGCACATCCACAAACAGATGACCAAACTGAAGTGGTCAATAAGACACTCACCACTTTGTTGCGTGCAATCATATAAAGAAATCTAAAGAATTGGGAAGGATGTTTGCCTCATATTGAATTTGCATACAATCGTGTGACTCATTCTACTACTGCTTTTTTACCTTTTGAAATTGTTTATGGATTTAACCCTTTTACTCCTTTGGATATTTTGCCTTTACCTACTAATGAGCATGCAGATTTTGATGGCAAAAAGAAAGCAGAGTTTGTTAAGGAGTTGCATGCCAAGGTACGAGCAAACATTGAGAAGAAGAATGAGCATTATGCGCGAATAGCCAACACGGGTCGTGTAAAAGTGATATGAACCAAAGTGCACCTACACTTGTTGGACTTGGACCTGCACTTGGAGGACTTGAAGAGGCTGATTATTGGATCAATTTGAGCTCAAGTGGTTGATAATCTTGGCATAGTTTCTGGTTCTTAACTTACGATTTTGGGCTTGTTTACAAGCTTGAAATTCACTTTGTTCAAGCTAGCACATTGGGCCGAGGGATAAAGTATTGGTTGTGGATCAAGTCAACATATAAAGAAGGCCCAAAAGAAATTGGTAAGTTGTCCAAAAACAATCTTATAAGGAGCTGGTTACTTGGACTTACTTGAAGGGCCCTTGAAATTGCTAAATGGAGGCCCAATGGAGCTTATGAAGGGATGTCCAACCCATCATCTGATCTGGGATGAATTTTAGACTATTTTTATAGTTAATTATGGTTTTTATCAGTTTCCTAAGTCTTTACAAGTTGTAACTTTTAGTTAGTTACCCAATTATGATAGGTTACAACTAATTTTAGTAGTTTACTTTATTTTAAGCTTCTAGATTTTTCTTTGTAAGCCTATAAATAGGCATGTTACTGTTCATATGATTTTAAGCATGAATTTATGAATAAAATTTGAGTGTTTTCTCTTAATTGAGATTCTTCTTGGTTCTATGTTGATTTAGAATTACTCTTGGTCTTATCAAGCTTGCTTGTGGCGACCACCAACTTCGCTTAGAGTTTTTCTTGTGTTTTTTATCAAGTCTTAGGTAACTTAGGTTAAACGATTGAACTCGCTCAACTTGGTTTAATCTAGCTTGTCTTAGGTGTGTTCATTTTCTTCAAGGGAGATTCAAGGCAAAACAACTCCACGTCAAGGGTTTCTTGGTTCACGAATCAAACGAGGTCTTGAGTTCAACAAGTTGCATACTTGAAATCCAAGACTTTCTTGGCAACGCAACCGTGCGCACATCAAAAAGTCATCTTTGAACCTGATGATTGGGTGTGGGTGCATATGCGTAAGGAGAGATTTCCTACTTAGCGAAAATCTAAGTTTAACCCACGAGGAGATGGACCATTCCAAGTGTTAGAGAGGATAGGAGATAATGCCTATAAGATCGACTTCCTCGGTGAGTATGGAAGTATAAGTGCTTACCTTCAATGTTTCTGACCTTTCTCTTTATGATATAGGTGATTCGAGGGCGAATCCTTTCGAGGAAGGAGGGAATGATAGGGATCAAGGTGTATCCAAGCATAATTCAAGCTTCTCGGATCCTTTGCAAGGAATAGGTGGTCCAATGACGCGTGCGAGGACAAGGAGAATGAACGAAGCCATGCATGTGTTGATCATGGAAGTGTTAGAGAAAGAAGCTTCCAAGGGCAATTCCTCATCGTCAAGACTTGTTACACTAATATGGGTCAAAGATAGTGCTTTGTTTGAAGAAGGGTCAAATGGAGAAGCAATGCCAAGACAAGGAAATGGGCAAAGTGTGCAATTCGAGCCAAAAGATGAAGGAACGGAGCTTCTGACCAAGGCCGCGCACTCAGCCGTGCCACGGCCTTGCCCACGGCCTCCATCAGATTGAGGAGGCGAGACTGGTGTACATTCTGACCTTGGCCATTCACCAGGCCGCGCCACGGCCTTCTCAAACGGCCTTCATCAAAATGGTTGAGGCAGAGCAGTAGACATTCTGATCGAGGCCGCACCTAAGGCCACCCCGTGGCCTTCCCTGCGGCCTTCCCCAGAAAATGCGAAGTTGCGTTAGTTTAGGGTTTTATTTGTTATATTGTTATTTCCTTTTTTGTAGTACATGACGTACGCCTATTTAATGATGGAACACATTGAGAAATAGGAGTTTTTTTTAGATCATTTTTCATTGAAAACGTGTGTTTTTTAGAGCTCTTTACGAGTGCTTTCTTGGTTCTTGGATTGGAACCGTCTTGGTCTTATCAAGCCTTCGCTTATGGCAACCCAATTACCCGCTTAGAGTAATTCTTTCGTGTTTGATCAAGTTCTTAGTGTAATAATTTAGGCAAATTGAACCTGCTCAAGTTGGTCTAAATTAGAACCCTAGGTTCTTCGTTCTTCATTAAAGAATATTCGAAGCCTAACCACTTGGAATCTTCAAGCGATCTTGGCCGTTCACAATCCCGCGTGCATCACGATTTGTCTTTGATGCTCCATGAATCCACTTAAGCAGCCCTAGTTAAACTCGATCCATAACCAAAACTTCAACTCTTGGCCCATCTCATGCACTAGAATAACTTGAACAATGAGTCCAAAGAAAGGCCCAAGTGTACGTAAATCAACAAAACAGCAATGAAGCTTGAACATCCCTTTCTTGATCAACCATAAATGGATCTCATCAAGGCCCAAACGAGTTAGCTTTTCTTGCTCCACACGTTGGAGTCCAAGCTCATGGAGAGCATGTATCAGCAAAAAAATTGCGATTGATCCTTGAATCATATCATCAATTGTTTAACCTAATTAACTCTAGACCTGATAAAAAACATAAGAAAAACTCTAAGCGAAGTTGGTGGTCGCCACAAACAAGCTTGATAAGACCAAGAGTAGTTCTTAATCAACAAAGAATCAAGAAAATTCTCTATGAGAACACACGATTTTTCAAAAAATTCTTATTAAAATTCGTATAGAAAAAAAAGGCCTATAAATAGGCTTACAAAAAACTTTCTAGAATTGAAGAATTAAATAGCTTCTAAGTCTACTCCTAAGGTAATAGTAAACTTGACTAAAAACTCAATTGTAAAGTAATTCTAACAACTAGAAACTAACTAAAAACATAATAAAAATTCGTCCAAAAATAGTTAATGGGCTAAACATCCTTCCTTAAGCTCCTTTGGACCTCCATTTAACAACTTTAAGGGCTCTCCAAGCAAGTTCAGGTAACTAACCCCTTGTAAGATTGTTTTGGACAACTTAGCAACTCCGTTTTGGGCCTTCTTTGTAGATGAACTTGATCTACAACTAATACTCCATTCCTTGGCCCAATGTGCTAATATAAACAAAGTGAAATTCAAGCTTGCAAATAAGCTCAAATCCGTGCATAAGCTTCAACCAACAACTATGTGGATCATCATCCACCAAGAGCACGCCTCTCCGAAGCTCACCATGTTCAAGTCCAAGTCTAACAAGTATGAGTGCTCCTTGGATCACATCAATCCCTCCTTCCTTGAAAGGATTTGTCCTCGAATCTACGAGTTCATATAAACTACTATTAGTAACTAAAGGACTGATAGATGAGCAAGTATAACAACCAAGAATATAAAAATTGTATGGCATATTACAAGAATAAACACAAGTAGTTAAAGATTCTTTACTCTTGCAAAAATAAAACTTAAAAACACACATAGATGATGTAAAGACAGTTTGAAGTTTAAAGACAACAAACATGTCTAGTTGAACAAGAAAAACACGAGATTTAGCACCTAAATAACTAGAAATTGACTCAAAATAACACTCACTAACAAGATAGAAATCATGATCAAATAACCATGTATGACCAAAATCTAAGTAGAAATTACCAACTGCAAGTAAGTGTTGAAAACATGAATCATGAAGATAACATGCAAAATAAACCCTACAACATGGAAAATATCATCATTCAACTCAATAGAATAATTTAAACGATGTAACAAGAATACATATGATGTGAACAATGGTCGCGAGATGCCCAAGACTCCTTGAAAATCCGTGGGAACCAATCCAATCTTCTCGGCCCCTTTATTACTTGTCGAAGAATCCAAGAACAACTTGAATTGGGTGCTTGGAATGCTACCAAAGATCGTTGGTTCTCCTTATGGGAAGCAACCTAGACTCCTACCCAACCCATAGAATAGACCCCTAGTTGACGACAATCTCACAAGACGAAGAGCAAACCTGATAGGTATCATGGAAGGCCTCTTGAAGTCGTTCTTGATAGTCATTGGAGAATTCATAGTTTAAGGAGTCATCCAACCTTCATGCGTGTATTGATAGATTTGCTAAAGGTGGATCATGACTTTTTGAGGAGGAAATTGGGCTTAAAGATCATTTATTGGCTTTGGATCAAGCATATTTTTAAAGAAGGCTTTAAGTCCAAAAGGTTCAACAGGTCCAAGATGGTCCAAATAGGCTGGCTTTTGTTGTGGTTGTGAATCAAGTTTGTTTTTAAAGAGAGAACAAGTCCAATTGAAGCCCACAAGAGGACAGCCAGCCCAAGACATATATTTGGACGAATTTTCTTCTATTGTTATTTTATTTGGACGAATTTTTAGTATTTTTAGTAGTTTAGCTTTGTTTTATTTCAGTTAGTTACTAAATCATGTTTTGTTAAGTATTCTACTTATGTTAGATTTAGAGTTTCTCTTTTAGAGAGTTCTTCTTTGGTTCTTGGATTAGAACTATTCTTGGTCTTATCGAGTGATCTCGTGGCTACCATACAACTAGCTTAGGATTATTCAAAGGGTTTGATTTAGGTCCAATTAGATTAATTCCAACTAGATTGCTTCATTTGATAGGTAGAGGTCTAGCAATTATTCTAAGGGATTGAATTCAACAAGCTTGAATCAATTCAAGGCAAACCAACCTGATTTCTTCTTAATTGCTTGGAACGATTTCCTTGAGGTTAAGACATTTAAGTTGTTCGAGCAACATCTTTTGACTTGATTGTGTTGGACAAATTGATGTGATCCAAGGAGCACTCACAATTGTTAGACTTGGACTTGAACATGGTGAGCTTAGGAGAGGCATGTTCTTGATAGAAGATGATCCACATGGTTGCTGGTTGAAGATTATCCATGGATTTGGGCTTAATTGCAAGATTGCAATTCACTTTGTTTATACTATCACATTGGGCCAAGGATTCAAGCATTGATTATGGATCAAGTTCATCTATAAAGAAGGCTCAAAAGAAGATATTAAACTGTTCAAAACAATCTTACAAGGGGCTGGTCACTTGGACTTGCTTGGAGGGCCATTGAAGTTGCTAAATGGAGGCCCAATGGAGCTTAATGAAGGATGTCTAGCCCATGATGTGATTTGGACGAATTTTATAAGCTTTTATGTTTTTAGTTAGTTTAACTTATTAGAATTCTTCTATATTTGTGTTTTTAGCTAAGTATTATTATTAGTTTAGGTATAGACTTAGAAGTTGCTTAAATCTTCAAGTCTAGAATGTTCTATGTAAGCCTATTTATAGGCCTCTCATTAGTTACGAATTTTGCTGACTTCGATTATGTTTCAAGATTTTAAAAGATGAAGAACCAAGAATCAAAACAGGTTTGAAGAACTGAATTGAATATTATTAATATTCAGAATTTTTACAAACTGTCGTTCTTCGACTCTAAATACAAACTAAAGCACACTCACAGACTTAGAAAATTTTTCACAATCCTAAGACTCGATGATCCTTAATGCTAGAGAAGTCCCCTTCTAAGACTCAATGATCCTTAATGCTAGAGAAGTCCTCTTTTATAGGCTAAGAGGAATCTCCTTTTCAGACATAATCATTGCTTTTAACAACTCGTGAAGGTAAAAGCAATTTACAAGAGTAAAAACTTATTACATTCTTGAAAACTGAAAAAGTAAAAGTAAAGCATTATTACATTCTTGAAAACTACAAAAGTAAACTTCACCTGTGATGCTTTTGCTTGGTTGTCAGCCTTCTTTTTCAGACAACATTATTCAGAATCAAGAGTATCCAATGGTGTACTTCCTGGATCAGTGATGTTCAGTTCGATTATCCAATCTGCATAATTTCTGCGATTTTTGGATTTGTTTCTTTTTCTTCTTTGTTCAGTCCTTATCCGAGAAGTAGAAGTAGAGGGTTGTATCTGTATTTCTTCTTCAGAATAAGGGTCTTGTGAGTCTATCATCATGCTACTTTCCATTAATTCCTTATATTCCTTTTGTGCATTTTGGACAGCAGTCCAATGAGGATGATTATTAAGAAAATTCCATGTTCCATAAGGACCTGGCCAAATTTCATCAGGAATTAAACCATTATGTTGGAACAAGTATTTTTGGGCCTCAGCATATTTGTCCTCGTCATCCTGTATTGTCACTGGTAAGGAATTATATATCAAACAAGAAGGTAGTGCATGAATAACTCTGTCTTGCACATGAACTAGTCTGTGCAAATGTATCAACAAGTAACCAGTATAAGAAGAAAAAAGATTTTCCCACCAATCTTTTGGCTTGAACCATTGCAGAAACCTTTTCAAATGAATATTTAATCCTGAAAAGTTTGTGAACAAAGGACAATAAAACTCAAACATAATGTGATACTGATGACAAAGATACCACATTACCCAAAGTAAGGGTTCTGAAAATCAGAAGATTGTCCTATGAAAATTTGTGAGAAAGGGTACTCAGGATTAATCCCAAAAGGATTTAAAAGTGATCCACCATAGTGTCTGAAAACATCAAGTTCATGGTACATACGGTTTCTTTCCAAATCTTCTTTTTCCCAAGGGAAAGGAATATCCCAAATTTCAGGTGGATGATCCGTAACTGGATAAAACATCATTGCTGTTGGAATAGGTTTTCTTGAGAAAAAATCAGCAATAATATTTGTTTTTCCCTTGATATGTTTAACATCATAAGAAAACTGTGAGAACCAGTTTGACCATCTGAGAAGTTGAGAATTGGGAATTTTCTTTTGTTTAAACTTGAATCATCTTGGGAAAACTACTCATGTCCATTTCCACTGTAAAATGACAAGGTCTCAAATAGAAATCAAAATTTTCAATTCCTCTTTTGACCGCAAGGATTTCTTTGAAAGAAGAGTGGTAATGGATTTCAGATTCTTTGAACCGACCACTAGCAAAACCACAACACTTTCGTTGTTTATCAGGAAATTGTTCAAGAAGAACAGCACCCCAATATTTATCACTGGCATCTGTTTGAAGAATGAGATTTTCAGAAGAAGGGATTTGAAGAGTTGGAAGAGCTTGAAGCAAAGATTTGAGAATTTTTAGAGATTCTGTCTGAGAAGTACCCCAAGGAGGTGGCTTTTTTCTGAGCAATTTTTCCAGTGGATGGGTATATTTGGATACATCAGGGATGAAATTCCCTAACATAATTTACTATACCTAAGAAATTGCTGAATTTGTTTGACAAATAGATTTTCAGAAGGAAAATCTTTTACAGAATCTCCAATATGTTGCTCAGGGGTACAAGAACCATTTTCTACTTTCATTCCTAAAAATGAAATCTTTTCTTGACATAAAAACATTTTTTTCTCGGAAAGCATTATTCCAAATTTTTCAACAATTTTTGAAAATTCTTTTATCAACTGTACATGACTCTCAAAACTTTCTGAAAATAAAAGGATATCATCAATAAAAACTAAAGTAGTATGTAAAATAGGTTCAAAAATCCTAATCATTGCTTTTTGAAACAAAGATGGAGCAGGTTTTAACCCAAAGGGCATAACCTTCCATTGAGTAATGATGATTGGGATACAAAATCCTGTTTTGAACCGGTCTTCAGAAGAAATTCCTAATTGCCAGAAACCAGATTTTAAATCAAATTTGGAAAACCATTTGGCTTTGGCAATTTGAGAAAAAGAGAGGATCGATTAGGAATAGGAAATTTATCATCAGCCAAGAAAAAGTTTAAAGGCTGGTAATTAATAACCAATCTTAATCTTCCTCTAATCTGTTCAGATCTTTTGTTCACATAAAAAGCTTGACAAGCCCATGAGGAATCTGAGGGTTCAATTAGATCAAACTTAAGGAGTTCAGAACACTCCTTTTCAGCTAATATTGTGTGCTCAAGGTTCATGCCGGAATGGCTGGCTTTTGTTGGGTTTATGTCTTCATTCTTTTTTAAAGGTAGTTTTATGAAAAGTCCTGGTTTTTCCAAAGAGGATGAGGGCATTTTTGGGAAAACAAAATATGGTTTTCAGCACAGGATGATACGCACGGAATCGTGGAACGTTGCCAAGACCGCTTGATGAATTCCAAGCCAAACGCCTCGAGCCCTTCTTCAATGAAGATCATGAACTCCTAAGGACCTAATGATACGAGACGGCGATCTAGCCAATACCCAAGTTTGGATAATGAAAGACTCGACCCCTCTAACCCTCGGGATGGCGAACCTTGATACGATCTCGACCCACGATCCAACGAGTTAGCGAACCAAGTTTGAAGGTAGATGGCGCCACAAGCCAAGGTGATTACTTGGATTGATAAGCCTAGAACACCCAGAGAATTCCTAAGGTATTCAAAGAAAAGCTTTCAAGAAGCCAAGAGGGAAAAACCCTTAATTTTCTTAACGTGATGTCTAATCCCCTCTCTTACAATAGAGTGTCTATTAATAGCTAAAAGAAACAAGGCTTAATTGCCTTAAAGCCCTTACATTAGGTCCTAGGCTATTACAACTTGAAAAACAGGAAAAAAACATAAAACCTCGTAAAAGCCCGTATTATTCCGGAAGTGAACCGCGCGACAAACCGTGGGAGAATGATCCGCGGGTTCTTCCGCGGTTGTGTTGAAGAGAGTTTCTGGACACGAACCGCGGGAGAAACCGCGCGATGGAGTATCCGCGGTTTACTGACGCGGTTTCTCTCGTGACTTGATCAACACCTTCTGGACGTGAACCGCATGACAAACCGTGGGAGGCATCATCCGCGGTTTGTGCCGCGGTTTCTCTCATTCCTTCAATACTTGTATTTTGACAACCTTGTTCCTCTTGAATGAGCGTGCAATCGATTGTCATGAGTGATCACTATGTCCTCATCGCTCGGATTTCGCATCATTCCCCTCCTCTTGAAAGGGATTTGTCCTCAAATCCAGCACATTGCTCCCCTCCTCTTGAAAAGGATTTGCCTTTAAATTCCCTACACCACAAAAGAGTAAATTAGTGACAATTAAAGCAAACTCCAAGAAGCCATATTTACCTAGCGATTTTGACTTGTAGGCTTCAACCATGTGCATTCCATCCCATTCAAAATTTCTTTGAGAAGGAATCCTTCCTTCGGGTACACATATCCGCCCCTTAAGATATTTAGGACTGTACAAGTCATCATCGATTAATTCAAACCCAAGTATATGACAGCATTTAAGAATAATGTCATTATAGCAACTGGGATAGGGTAAGAGTGTATTAACCCATTGGACATTCAACGCATAGAAGGCTTTTACATGCACATGATCCTTAAAGACTTTAGTCAAGTATAAGCAACAACTTGTCAAAATAGCATCCATCAAAGAATTTAGACATTGGATTTCATGAGAACTCATAATATCACACAATCTACTTATTCCACTAGCATGGTACTCGTAATGGGACTCTTTAGTGGAATGGAGAGTAAGACAATTGGACATGCAATCTAAAGAACTAAATGCAAACACACTTTTAAAATAGGAAACAATAAAGTAGCTATCACTACCATATGAAAAATCATCACAAAAGTTATAGCCTAAAACATTAGACTCTTGAACACTCATGCTAACTTTGAGAAACTCAAGAAACTTAATGCCACTATCAAACTTATTCCAACTACTCCTAATGACTAAACAATAATGAACATGCAAATCTTGACTAAGCCATAAAACAAATATGGAATCAACACTAGGAAGACGAGACAAGTTGTACCTCCAACTAAGTATACCATCAAGTTTAGCGATAGAAGGACCATACTCTGTAAGTGTTCTATGTATAGCACGTCTATTCACCCATTTTTGCCAAATCTTCCAAATTAACTCGAAGAAGCAAGGTTGAGAATTCTCCTTGATGGCGTCACCTTTCACCAATGCATGTCCTTGGAACTCTTTAGGCCTCTTATGTTTTGCTTGGTACTCCAAACCTTTGAGAGAAAATGGTTTATGAGGTAAGCCTTGGTGAATGAAACCTTCAATTCCCTGCACAAAAGAGATAACAATACTCGGAGAGCAAAGTTTAGGAGAATTAGTAGAACATAAGACCTCTTTGTAGGAAGGAACAAAAATAGGTTGGTCAGCGTAAAGTTCTCTCTCCAAATCTTTGGCTTTTGCACACACTAGTTTTCTCTCTTGTTTTACCGCTAAGGCCGAATTATCTATTGCCTTTTTCCTCTCATTTTTCTTGGCCTCTGTATCCCTCACCTCCTTGCTCTCTTTTTTTTTCTCCCATTCTCTTGTTCACTCTTTTCTTCTGCTTGTGAGCTCATTATCCTCACTTGATCTTCATATGCCTCATGAGGTGTTAATGGTGCTAACACAATCTTGTGATTACTCCACATGAAGAAGTATCTATCCTTGTGCTCATCATATGTGGCCTTCCTTTCACACCGCCATGGACGGCCCAAAACTATATGGCAAGTTTCCATTGGCACCACATCACAAAGAACCTTGTCATGATATTTGCCTATGGAAAACTCCACTTCCAC
The DNA here is from genome assembly GCA_024721245.1 of Mitragyna speciosa. NCBI lineage: Eukaryota > Viridiplantae > Streptophyta > Magnoliopsida > Gentianales > Rubiaceae > Mitragyna > Mitragyna speciosa. Next base: position 15,641,602 of record CM045560.1, on the reverse strand, counting down.
TTGATTAGTGACCCTCCAATCTTTATTATCAAGGAATAATGGCAATTTGTAAGGTCGTGGATGTCTCAAGGTCGGCAATCCTAGCTTCTCAACAAGTAGAGCACTAGCCACATTAATATAATTTCTTTTGTCAATGACCATACCACATACCTTGTCCTTGACACGGCATCTAGTGTAGACAATGTTTTTCCATTGCACTCCATCTCCTTCCTCCTTAAGATGTGCGCCAAGAGCTTGCTTAAGAACTTTCAACTCATTATAAATAGGTTGCTCAATGACATCTTCATTACTACCTTGTGAGGATTGGATCTCTACATCACTTGATGAAACACTCGTTACTTCCCCATTGCCTATCTCAACTTCACTACTACTCTCCAATGGTTCCTCTTCACTTGATGAGACGCTTTCCACTTCACCATTGTCTTTCATGACCATTGCCTTTTTGTTTGGACATTGAGAAGCAATGTGTCCAAATCCCATGCACTTAAAGCACTTGAGGTGGCGACTCATTGATGGTGTCTCATGTTGATTCTTCTTTTGCAACTTTGGTGTGGCCATTTTATTGTCATTAGCCTTTGTGGACTTCTTAAGGCTTTGCTTAGCACGTTCCTTCTTCCAATCAAAAGCTTGATTGTCCCTCCATTTGATAGGACTTGAAGAATACGGATTCTCTCGTTTGCCTCTCCAATTTTGAACCTGGTCATTCTTCAAATTGGTTGCATTTGAGGATCTTGAACTAGCTCGTTGATCTCTCCAATCATAGACTCGTTCATTTCTCCAATTGGTGGAACTTGTGGGATTGGGACTAGCCTTTGAATCCCTCCAATCATAGGCTTGATTACTCCTCCACTTGATTGGACTTGAGGAATTTGAGCTATCACTAAATGTCCTCACCTTGGATGGCCTTTCTTCCGAAACTCTACTTTCCATCTCCTTGTGATAGTGGATTGGCACATGACGCTTCCTCATGGTAGACCTCAATTCATTCCAAGTGCAAATAAGTGGCTCTCCATACCTTTTCCTACTCTTAGTCAATTTATCCCACCAATACATAGCATGGCCAGTAAATCCACTAGCAGCTAGTTTTACCTTTTGCTCCTCGGAGTATGAATGGCAATCAAAGATCTTCTCAATTTTCCTCTCCCATCCAAGGTATGCGTCGGGATCCGCCTTGCCTTGGAAGGTAGGAATTCTCATCATGGCCTCTTTGATGGTATCATATCTTCGCTCCCTATCAAGCTTCCCATGCCTTGATCTCATTTCCAATTCACCTTCATCATATTGGCACTCTTTTGGCTCATGACTTGGGGTTTCACTTCGCCTACTTCTTATGGTCATGTTGGACAAAGAGATTAACCTGCAAGAAAAATGTTAGTAGTAAAATTTTTCTCACCCACTCTTCCTTACCAAGATGAACTCTCACTCTCGTGTATCACTCAATTCCGCTCTATTGCGCTCACCACTCCTCAATGGCCTTTGATTGCTTCCCTTGAAGAAATTAGAAATTTCCTCCTTAAGAATCAACAACCAATGATTTTCCTTTTGTTTTTCCACTTCAGTGTTTCTTCTTCTTCTCTTCTTTTTTTTTTTTTTTTTTTTTTACAGCAAAAATCAACACAAAGATCAACCAAACACAAACAAAACTAGAACAAATTCACTCGGATGAACAGTAACCCCGAATGAACAGTACTTCGGCATGAACAGTGTCGATGAACAGTAGCTACAGTGCAATGAACAGTGACGATTTTTTTTTTTTTTTGAAACTTTCTTTTCTGCACTTTTTTTTTTTTTTTTTTTTTTTTTACTTTTCTTCAAGCATTTCTTTCATCCCAAACTACCAATCTTCAACAACCCTCAAGAAGGTAAAACTTTTGAAACCAAATAGCAAAACAATGCAAAATTAGGAGGAAACCCTAAACTTGTTAAAATTAGGGTTTTTGAGGATCCATGAAGAAAAATTCAATAATCTCACCAGAGATGGATTAAGGCTGCAGCTTTTTGATAATTTAGACTCAAAGAAACAAAGCCCAACACAAAAGGACGGCTAAAACTCAATCTTTTTGGATTTTTGGACTAAAGAAAACAAAGGAAGCAAGAACAAAAAAGAAAACCCTGATAGGAACTTTTCCAAGAACTCAAAGAAACAAGAAAAACACAAGATTAAAAGGATATAACCTGGGTAAAGGCACTAGCTCTGATACCAAATGATACGAGACGGCGATCTAGCCAATACCCAAGTTTGGATAATGAAAGACTCGACCCCTCTAACCCTCGGGATGGCGAACCTTGATACGATCTCGACCCACGATCCAACGAGTTAGCGAACCAAGTTTGAAGGTAGATGGCGCCACAAGCCAAGGTGATTACTTGGATTGATAAGCCTAGAACACCCAGAGAATTCCTAAGGTATTCAAAGAGAAGCTTTCAAGAAGCCAAGAGGGAAAAACCCTTAATTTTCTTAACGTGATGTCTAATCCCCTCTCTTACAATAGAGTGTCTATTAATAGCTAAAAGAAACAAGGCTTAATTGCCTTAAAGCCCTTACATTAGGTCCTAGGCTATTACAACTTGAAAAACAGGAAAAAAACATAAAATCTCGTAAAAGCCCGTATTATTCCGGAAGTGAACCGCGCGACAAACCGTGGGAGAATGATCCGCGGGTTCTTCCGCGGTTGTGTTGAAGAGAGTTTCTGGACACGAACCGCGGGAGAAACCGCACGATGGAGTATCCGCGGTTTACGACGCGGTTTCTCTCGTGACTTGATCAACACCTCGGACGTGAACCGCATGACAAACCGTGGGAGGCATCATCCGCGGTTTGTGCCGCGGTTTCTCTCATTCCTTCAATACTTGTATTTTGACAACCTTGTTCCTCTTGAATGAGCGTGCAATCGATTGTCATGAGTGATCACTATGTCCTCATCGCTCGGTTTCGCATCACCTAAGCTAGACCAATTTGAGCTAGTTCAATATGCTAGTTTAAGACTTTAAGAATTTGATCAAACACGAAAGAAAATCACTCTAAGCAAGTATTTAAGTCGCCACAAGCTTAGGCTTGATAAGACTAAGAGTAGTTCTAATCCAAGAACCAAGAAAACACTCTTAAAAAGAGCACACACTATTCATACGAATTTTTGAGGAATAATCTGATTATTTCATTGAATTATGAAGGCCTATAAATAGGCTTACAAGAAAATTCTAGAACTTGAAGTTTAAGACAACTACTAAAAACTAAATACTCAACTATTTGGAAAACTACCAAAAAGAACTTGTAAACAATTTGGAAACTAACAAAACATAAAATAAGATCTAGAAAATATCAAAAATTCGTCCATAAAAGTCTCCTTGGGCTGGACACCTCCATTGTGCACTATTGGGCCTCCATCTTGCAAGTTTAAGAGCCCTCCAAGTGAGCCCAAGTAACCAGCCCCTTGTATGCTTGTTATGAACAACTTAGAACCTTCAATTGGGCTATCTTTATAATTAGATTTGATCCAAAGCCAATACATTAAACCTTGCCCCAATCTACTAGCTTGATCATTACATAACTCAAGCCCAACATTCATGCTCAACTCGTATGAAACACTTGGACAACATTCATGCATGCCTATATCATTGATGAATGACTTCCCTTTTAGCTTGAAACATGCTAGGCAATGCTTCACATGTGTAAGTGATCCTTGGATCCTATCACAGGATTTTTCACTCAACTGGGCTTTTAATTGGCATATAATTTCCTCATTGGCAATGGTCTGTTTTAAGTAAAGATTTTGAAGATCATGATAGGGCTTGAAAAAGGCTTTAGACTGGATTCCTTTTGGCTTCAACAAGTATTGGTCTTTCTCATAAATATCGAATCCAATGACTAAATCTTTCCCTTGAACATTGCCACCCAACAAATGAGTATGGATTTTACAGTCGGGTAATAACTATATAATCACTCGGTTTTTTGTGGCATGGGTTGTCTCAAAAATTTCACCATCAGCTGCTCGAAACTGATGTATCTCAGATTTCCAAAATTCTACAGGGAGAATATTTTGTTTCAAGATTGACATTGCTGCACCAGTATCAAAAAAGGCTATAACTGGGATAGGCTTATCATATTTGGAAGGGATCATATGAACAAGGGTTTGGGGACATGTTTTGGCAGGTTCACTGATATGGAAAAAATCTTGGATGTCTGGATCCGGAACCTGTAAAGCCAAAATAGTTTCATTAGTAGGCTCATCTTCTTCAGTGAAAATTTCTTCAAGTTCATTCAAGATAGGAATATGTAATTTATTCTGAACTTCGGAAATTAAATGTACTCCCTTTGTATTCTGCGGACAAGAAGATGAATAATGGCCTTTCTTTTTGCATAGAAAACATCTGACAACTTTTCTTGATGATCTGGAGAATTATTTCTTCTTTTGAAGTACTTCCATTTTTTCTTTCTCCTTCTGGGAAAGCTATTGTCCTATAAAGAAATGCTCTTGAATTTCTTCTTGGTCTATTTTTTCTTACAATAAAAACACTTTCCTTTGATTTCCAAGTTTGGTCTCTTGCATGCTTCATCAATGCATTTGTTTCCTTTCAAGTATTCTTTAACCACTTCTCTTTTGTTGCAAATGTCATTTAATGCTAAGAACACTGCTTGTCTGATTTGTCCTCACTACAAGAAAAATCATCATTAGTGACAACAAGAAGTTGTCACTGAAAAATGAAACTCGTCACTAATAACCTTTATCGACAAGAAATAAGTCGTCGCTGAGTCGTCAGTAAAAGCCCGTCACTAAATGTAAATAGTGTCAAGAATAAAGTCGTCACTGAATATACGACCTTTTATGACAACAATTGTTGTCACTAATGATAAGAGAATTTGTGACAACTTTGTATGTTGTCAGAGAAATTGAATGAGTAGTTTGTCACTATTTATCCAGCTATTAGTGACGACATGAGTTATCACTGATAAATTAGCTATTCTTTGACAAAAGCATGTCGTCACTAATACTAATGGAATTAGTAACAACTTTCTATGTTGTCAAAGAAATTACATATGTAGGTTGTCACTATTTATCCAGTTATTAGTGACGACCCGGGTCCGTCACTAATAAATTACATATTTTTGACAAAGGCGCGTTGTCACTAACAAGTTGTCTGTCACAAAGTTTTGTCGTCACTAATGCAAAACTAGTCGTCACAATTAACTTACCATTCAATGACTAATATGAAGTTGTCACTAATGCTTCTAGATATTTTATGACAAATATTTCTTGTCACTAAACTTACTTTCAATGACAATATTAAGTCATCACTAACACTTTAGTTTGTCTTAAATATTCTATGACAAACACTTCTTGTCACTGATACTTTATTCAGTGACGACTTCTGCTGTCACTAATATCTTGCCTATTCAATGATAAAACTTTGCTTGTCACTAATGCTTTTCATATTCAATGAAAAACAATCATCATCATTGATACATTTTTGAATAACGATGTTTGTTAGCACTGATAATTTACCTAACAATTCATTGTCATCACTAATATAACAAGTCGTCACTGATGATCACCCATTAGTGATAAGAATATGCCAATATCGCAAATCAATCATAATATCATCTATACAATATTTATAAAAACGCCATCTCTTCAATTGCCAAACAGAATATTAAAAAACGATTCATAAGTCATTTAATACAATATTTTTACAATACATTCGTTCGATGCACAAAACCAAATATAAAGAAACTAAAAAAGTCATAACTATAAGGCAATGAAGTCATACTCTGCCTAAACTGCTCCGTAACATTACAAAATACCATTAAGTCAATCTAAACATTTCAATAACTAAGTTGTGACAATAGCAACTGAAATAAGAAAGATACATAGCAACTTTAAACATCCCTTTTTGTGAACTAGCATATGAGCAATCTTCCCTTCAATTGAAACTAGCACCTCCACCAACTTGCTTTCCACCTTCTGATTGGACATTGATGCTACTGGCCAGAGCTAAGAAGCATTGATATCACTGCTTAACAGTAAAAATAAAACTAAAAATTCAACAAATTCAACAAATAAAGAATTAAAAATATATAAAAACAATATAAGCATTTAATATTTTAGAAGTTTATTCCTCAAACTGTGTTCTAGCCATGCTGGCTCCTAATATATCAGTTTGTATCCATATGGCGATTGCTCTATTTGTATCCCAAAACACATAGTATCATATGCAAATGAAGCAGAGTATCATATGAAAATACAAGTAGAGATTTCAAATGTAAGCTAAACAATGCAGTGGCACTAGTTCTTTAACAAACCAAGTCTTTCTCTTACTCCCTCTCTCTCACTATCTCTCTGTGACACACACACCCCCGCCTCCCCTCCCACTTTTTACACACACATTCAGTTATGCATAGACATGAACACGCACATGCATGTAAGATTAAAATGCACTAAATATAAGATTAAAGTGTACTAAATATTGAATGGGATATGAAATGTTCCAATGCAGCTTGAGGAAGCACAATTGATGAACTAAACATCAAACCAAAAAGATGTTGAAAATTTCAATTTTTAGGTGTCCATCCATGTCTAATATAAGTATCCAATTGTTCTAAAACTTAAAAGACAGAATCGGATACCACCTAATCCATTCAAAATCATTCCATTGTTAAAAGCATTACAAGTAAGCAAAGAGAGAAACCTAAAATCATTACAAATGAGCAACGGGCAACCATTGGCTGCCCTTTTTCATCTTCTTAAAAATAGTAATAATAATAATTACTTGTTCCAGGCTTGAGTACATTATTCGCACTCACATTTGGCAGATCACAATTACAAGCCCACAAATTTTGAAAGCCACATTTACAAGCAGAAAAGATATAATCTTTATCACGAGTCTCTTTTATCAAACACAATGTGACCACTCAACAAGAGATAATCTTGAGAAGACATGACCCAAAATTCCAACTCCAAAAGCAGTTAAATGAATGTGGGAGGAAAAATAAGTTCTTTCTTTGAGAATTTTCATGAGTTCCCATTGACTAAAAATGATTCAAAAGAAGTACCTAAGTTCTTTCCTTCTGTGAATATGGTGAAATTGTCTCCAAATCTTATAGATTGATGTCCTATCATGATCTAGACATTCAAGATTTCAGTTCTTAACATTTTGGTGTGATTTGATGTTGATTTGGTAACCTTTTTAAGGCTGGAAAAACAAAATTTTTCGTAGCTACAGTGCTCTTTAAACAGCACTGTGCAGTCTTGAAAAATTGGTCATAACTTGGGGTAGAAAACTTGAAATTTGGATCCGTTTATTGCGTTAGAAACTAGATTCATAGATCTTTTTATAAGTATAAGGTTTATTGTCTAATTCATTGTCAATTAGTACCAGAAATTCTGTGAATTGACTGAATTTCTGAACCAGTTCATAACAGGTTTAACTAGCTTCCAAATTGTGGACTATTTTTGAATGGCTTATGATTTATTTATAGAGTGGTGATCTTCGCAACGATTTTAGTGTTCTTTCTTTGAGATTTTTTTTAAGTTTCCATAGACTAAAAATGATTCAAAAGAAGGGTTTTAATTTTTTCCTTCTGTAAATATGGTGAAATGGTCACCAAATCTTGTAGTTTGATGTCCTATCATGATCTTGATACGAGATCCACGGAAGTGACGGTCCAAGACTCTTGAAACCAAGGATGCAACCCAATCTTCTTGACCCCTTCGTAACTTGTCGAAGACCCCAAGAACAACTTGGATTGTTTTGCTTCAGATCCAACAAGATTTGTTGAACTCCCCCCTTAGAGAAACGACCCTAGACCCCTAACCAACAATGTGGAATAGACACCTAGTCGACAATCTCTTTAGACAGATTCAAACCCTCAAGAAGAACCCTAGGCGGAATCTTGAATACTCAACAAGAATTGTCAAGAATGCAAGAGTAGTTCTTTCACCCAAGAACAAAGGGAAACTCAATAATGCTCACACGCACAATTGAAGAGAAAAACTCAATATTATTGATTAATGTTCTAAAATTCGGATGAATAGTAACACCATCTATAAAGAGGCGCATAACATCAAGATATAAGTTAAATATGGAAACTAACTTAACCCTAGTTGCACCATAACATAAACCTACAACTAAAGATACAACTTGGGCTAATGAACTAACGAATTAAGCCCATGAAACCCATAACCTCAAGTGGCAAACGGGCTCTTCAATTGAATCCAAGTCCACGACCTCCAAGCTCCTCCAACTCTAGCCCAAAATAAGTGAATAGCCTTGTAGGTTCTTGTTTCAACCAAGTAGCTTCATCTTCATGTAATTCTATAATCAAACCTTGCAAAGCTTGCTTCAACCTTTTAGCTCTCAACCTCGTCATTGGACCTCCCATGTCTTGGAATGGGCTCTTTGCAGCAACACTATGATCACGACTCCCTTGAACTTGAACACGAGCATTGATGTCTTCATCATTCCCTCCTTCCTCAAGAAGATTCGCCCTCGAATCCCCTACATCATACAAAGAAAGATCAGCCACATTAAAGGTTGCACTAACACTACCATACTCACTTGGCAAATCTATCTTGTAAGCATTGTTTCCAATTCGTTCAAGGACTTGAAAGGGACCATCTCCTCTTGGACTCAGTTTGGACTTGCGTTGTTGAGGGAAACGTTCCTTCCTTAAGTGCACCCAAACCCAATCTCCAGGCTCAAAGTGAACTTGTACTCTTCCACGATTTGCTTGCTTTGCAAATTGCTCATACTTCTTCTCAATATTAGCTCGAACCTTTGCATGCAAATCTTTCACAAAGTCAGCCTTCCTCTTGCCATCCATGTCAACGTGTTCACTAGAAGGCAAAGACAAAATATCCAAAGGTGTTAGTGGGTTGAAACCATAAACAATTTCAAATGGAGAGTAAGAAGTAGAGGAATGGATAGTGCGATTATAAGCAAACTCTATGTGTGGCAAACACTTCTCCCAATTTTTGAGATTATGTTGGATGATGGTTCGCAGCAATGTAGTGAGTGTACGGTTGACTACTTCAGTTTGTCCATCCGTTTGAGGGTGAGCAACAGTAGAAAACAGCAACTTTGTCCCTAACTTACTCCAAAGAGTACGCCAAAAATGACTTAGGAACTTGACATCACGATCACTCACAATTGTCCTTGGCAAACCATGCAAACGAACAACCTCTTTGAAAAACAAATCTGCAACATGAGTTGCATCGTTAGTTTTAACACAAGCAATAAAGTGTGCCATTTTACTAAAACGATCAACTACAACAAAAATACTATCTTTGCCACTTTGAGAACGTGGAAGACCTAGCACAAAGTCCATAGAAATGTCAGTCCACGGAACATTAGGAATAGGCAATGGACTATAAAACCCATGAGGCATCACCTTGGATTTAGCTTTCCTACAAGTAATACACTTAGCACAGAAAGTTTGCACATCACGTTTCATATGAGGCCAATAAAAGTGTTCATGCAAGATATCCAAAGTCTTAACAACACCAAAATGTCCCATAAGACCCCCTCCATGAGCTTCACTAATCAGCACATTACGCACAGAACAGAAGGGAATACACAACCTATCCTTCCTAAACAAGTAACCCTCATGTAAATAAAACTCTCCATGTACACGCCCCAAATGTGGAGATTGATTCATGCAAATCTGCCAAATATCACCAAAGTCACGATCCCCAACATAAGCATGCTTCAAGTACTCAAAACCAAGTAATTTAGTATGCAAAGAAGTAAGAAGAGTGTACCTACGAGATAGTGCATCAGCCACAATATTCTCCTTACCTTGCTTATACTTAATCACATATGGAAATGTTTCAATGAACTCGAGCCACTTAGCATGTCTCTTGTTCAACTTACCTTGAGACTTGAGAAATTTCAAACTTTCATGGTCAGAATGTATGATGAACTCTTTTGGCCACAAATAATGTTGCCAAGTTTGAAGAGCTCGAACCAAAGCATAAAGTTCTTTATCATATGTAGGATAACTCAAGCCCGCCCCTTGAAGCTTCTCACTAAAGTAGGCAATTGGCTTAGAATCCTGCATCAAAACAGCCCCTATACCAATTCCACTAGCATCACATTCAATTTCAAAAACCTTGTCAAAGTTAGGCAAACTAAGCAAAGGAGCATTGGTGAGTTTTTCCTTTAACAATCTAAAAGCATCTTCATGTATTTTCTCCCATTTAAAAATCACATTCTTTTTAACAAGTTCATTCAAAGGTGCAGCAAGTGAAGAAAAATCACGCACAAACCTTCTATAAAAACTTGCTAAACCATGAAAAGATCTTACCTCATTGGCATTAGTAGGGGTCGGCCACTCCCTAATTGCCTTTACCTTGGTTTCATCTACACTTATGCCATTAGAGCTTACAACAAAACCAAGAAATATAACAGAATCCATGCAAAAAGAACACTTTTTCAGATTAGCAAACAGTTGATGTTCTTTAAGTATCTCAAAAACAGCACGCAAGTGATCAACATGTTCTTGCAAGGACTTGCTATACACAAGAATATCATCAAAGTAAACTACTACAAATTTCCCAATTAAATGACGGAAAACATGATTCATCAACCTCATAAAAGTACTAGGAGCATTAGTCAAACCAAAAGGCATAACTAACCACTCATAAAGACCAAATTTAGTTTTGAAAGCAGTTTTCCATTCATCACCCTCTTTCATTCGAATTTGATAGTAGCCACTTTTCAAGTCAATTTTTGAAAACAATTGTGAACCATATAATTCATCCAACATATCATCTAACCTAGGTATAGGATGACGATACTTTACCGTGATTTTATTAATGGCTCGACAATCTACGCACATCCTCCAAGAACCATCCTTCTTAGGTACAAGAATCACAGGCACAGAACATGGACTAAGGCTCTCACGCACAAAGCCCTTCTCCAATAAATCATCTACTTGCCTTTGAATCTCCTTTGTTTCCTCAGGGTTAGCTCTATAAGCCGGACGGTTTGGAATGCTTGCTCCAGGCATGAAATCTATTTGATGTTCTATCCCTCTCAAAGGTGGTAATCCACTTGGGACATCTTCAGGGAATAAGTCTTGATATGCCTGCAACAAAGAAACAATAACACTAGGAAGAGAAGGGTCAAGCTCACTAGTAGAAAAGTAAACATCTTTATACAAAATGACAAGAAGTTGTTGCCTTGCCAACAATGCATTCTTGATCTCACTTTTCCCAGCATAGGCATTCACTTTTCTCCCCTCATCTCTCTCGGCTTCCCCTCTTTTCCCTTTCCCTTTCTTTTTCTCCCCACTAGACCGATTGCTTTCATGATGCACAATCTGTCTAGGCGACTCCAATAAAGACCCCTCGGCCTTGGCTCCTTTGGACTCATCACGAGCCTTGCACTCCTTTGTAATTCGTGCTTGATCAGCATAGGCCTCCATAGGTGTCAATGGTCTCAATATGAACTCCTTTTTCTTCCAAACTAGGCGATAAGTATTTTTATGACCATCATAAATCACACGCCTATCAAACTGCCATGGACGACCTAACAAAATATGACATGCATGCATGGGAATAACATCGCATAATACCTCATCCACATATCCTCCAATGGCAAAGGATACTAGCACTTGCTTGGTTACCTTCACATCTCCAAAATCTGTCAACCATTGCAAGAAATATGGCTTTGGATGGCGAATTGTAGGCAACTTCAATTTCTCTACAAACAAGGTACTAGCTACATTAGTGCAACTACCAGAATCAACAATAACACTGCATACCTTGCCTTGAACCAAGCATCTTGAGTGGAATATATGTTCCCTATGCATCTCCTCTTCCTCCTCCTTTGGTTGGATGCTCAATGATCTTCTAGTCACTAACACTTCACCACTAGATGGAATGGCATCCTCAGGTCCCCCTTCAACAGAATCATCATCACTAGGTCCTTCAAGTGGAGGCATCTCTTCATCACTTGAATGTTCGCTCTCCACCTCCCCATTGCCAAGAATGATCATATTCCTTTTTGTTGGACATTGAGAGGAAATATGGCCATATCCTTGACACTTGAAACACCTAACATCTCGCTGTCTAGAAGAAGTCTCATTCTTACCCTTGTTTGGTAGCATGGATGTAGAGCTCTCACTCTTGACTTTATTACTTGCCAAACCCGTAGCCCCTCTTTGCCATGGCTCATTAATTTTTGATGGTGTTTGAGCAGCCCCCTTTTCACGTTCTTGGATAGCCCTTCTATCTCGTGAATCCCTCCAAGCTGGCCGGGTTGAGGGTGAAGCAATGGGCCTCAGCTTTGATGCCTTGAGTTGCTGCTCTACCTTGATTGCCATGTCAACCAAATCTCCTATGTCAAGGTAATGTTGCAACTCCACACGTTGCCTAATATCAGTGTTGAGGCCACCCATAAATCTTGCCATTAATGCCTCTCCTTCTTCCTCTAAGTTGGCCCTCATCATCAAAATCTCCATCTCCTTGAAGTAATCATCCACTGACATAGTACCTTGTCTCAATGTTTGAAGTTTCCAATGGAGATCACGTGTGTAGTAGCTCGGAATGTACCTCTTTTGCATGAGCCTTTTCATCTCACTCCATGTGTTCACGGGTGCTTCGCCAAATCTAGCACGGTCCTTGTGGAGTTTGTCCCACCAAACACTCGCATAATCTGTAAACTCAATCGCAGCAAGTTGTACTTTCTTCCCCTCCGAGTAATTGTGGCAATTGAAGATCCCCTCCACTTTGCGTTCCCACTCAATGTAAGCCTCGGGATCGAGCTTTCCTTGGAACGATGGAATCTTCATTTTGATGCTTCCAAGGTTGTCATCTTGACGGTTTACCACCCTCCTTCCTCTCCTTGTACCTATTTCTTCAAAATCAGACTCGGCTCCCAATTCATCTTCATAAGTAGGTTTGCGGGTCACCCTTGTGTGAGAGGAAGTACCACGGGCTCCCAAATTTCCAGACAACTCCTCACGACCCCTTGTCACATTCTCAAAGTTGTCCATCCTTAAAGACACTTGTTGAAGTTGTGCCATGATGGTCTGAAAATTTTCATTGTTTTTTCTTTGCGTGTCTTGCATAGCCTTTATGAACAGCTTAAGCTCATTATCCTCCATAGCTTTTCCTTCACCCATAGGTGTTCTCAACAACCTGCAAAAATCGTTAGTAACACAAGAAAAGAACAATGGGTCAAGATAAAACCTCACTCACTCCCTTACGTGTATCCCTCGTCACTCGTGTATCAAACCAATTAATCTTGGCTTTTACCCGATGATGAGCTCACACCTTAGCCTTTTACCACTCCTTGAGCGTACCTTGTATGCCCTTGAATGAGAACCTGCTCAATTGATCCTTGGTACAAACCCAAGTAAGTATTCAAGATGAGTAGTAATGAAAATGGAAGCTTAGGGTAAGGTTTAAACCACTAGAATTCAAGAAACCAATACTCAAGGAATTTCAAATTTAAGAAGCATGTTTGACACCCCTAGTGTGTGGTTTTCTTGATGAAAATCTTGATTTTCAAATGTCCTTTAATAACTTTAACGCACTTATGTTCATACAGAAATAACAAGAAACTCCACCAAAATATTAAGAAACAAGAAGAGTAGAATCTGGTCAATTAAACTTTGTACGTGGCGTTGTTCTCTGTCCAACGATCTGTATGTTTCAACAGGTCTATTCGGTTGCACAAGGATAGTATTCCAGCCAAATATACTTCAGTTTAATTGGTTTAGTTCGTGTGCTTGGCTTTTATCACCTTGCACGCCTCTTTCGCTTTCCTTTGTATTGCACGACTTTTCTTTGTGCAAGACTTTTTTTTTTTTTTTTTCACTTCTAACAACCTCTCTCTCTGTCTTTTTTTTTTTTTTTTTTAACAACACAACCAACTCACAGAATACAAAATTCAACTCCCAAAAACAAACAAAAAAAATTAAACTGAAAAAAAAAAGAAAAAAATTTCGGATGAACAGTACCGGCAATGAACAGTACCGTCAGTGAACAGTAAACCCTAGCGTGAACAGTGACGCCGCGCTACAGTGCGATGAACAGTACTTTTTTTTTTTTTTTTTTACACCAGAAATCAAGAGTAACCTTCAAGAAAATTGTTTCAAGGTTCTTATGTAGGCCAAGATTCAATTTTCTCAAAAGTTTTAAACACAAGAAACATTAAAACAACAAAGAACACTCGAAAACAGTCAAGATTCTAAGCAAACCACACACAAAACCCTAGAATTCTTGATGTATAGATATCAAGAACGACTCTAAAGGTTATGACAAACCCTAAGACACGAAACAAAAGGCACCAACACAATTTTTGAAGACAAGAAACACGAAAAAACAAACTAGACAAAAACGGACAGAATAGAAAAACGCAAGAAATAGCAACAAGAACAAGAACAAAACTCGACAAACTCCAAGAAACAAAATAAAGAGATATAGCCGAATCTTCCTGAAGGAAAATTTGGCTTGGAAAACCTGGATTTCAAGATGAACCAATGCTCTGATACCAATTGATACGAGATCCACGGAAGTGACGGTCCAAGACTCTTGAAACCAAGGATGCAACCCAATCTTCTTGACCCCTTCGTAACTTGTCGAAGACCCCAAGAACAACTTGGATTGTTTTGCTTCAGATCCAACAAGATTTGTTGAACTCCCCCCTTAGAGAAACGACCCTAGACCCCTAACCAACAATGTGGAATAGACACCTAGTCGACAATCTCTTTAGACAGATTCAAACCCTCAAGAAGAACCCTAGGCGGAATCTTGAATACTCAACAAGAATTGTCAAGAATGCAAGAGTAGTTCTTTCACCCAAGAACAAAGGGAAACTCAATAATGCTCACACGCACAATTGAAGAGAAAAACTCAATATTATTGATTAATGTTCTAAAATTCGGATGAATAGTAACACCATCTATAAAGAGGCGCATAACATCAAGATATAAGTTAAATATGGAAACTAACTTAACCCTAGTTGCACCATAACATAAACCTACAACTAAAGATACAACTTGGGCTATTAAACTAACGAATTAAGCCCATGAAACCCATAACCTCAAGTGGCAAACGGGCTCTTCAATTGAATCCAAGTCCACGACCTCCAAGCTCCTCCAACTCTAGCCCAAAATAAGTGAATAGCCTTGTAGGTTCTTGTTTCAACCAAGTAGCTTCATCTTCATGCTAATTCTATAATCAAACCTTGCAAAGCTTGCTTCAACCTTTTAGCTCTCAACCTCGTCATTGGACCTCCCATGTCTTGGAATGGGCTCTTTGCAGCAACACTATGATCACGACTCCCTTGAACTTGAACACGAGCATTGATGTCTTCATCAGATCTAGACATTCTAAATTTCAGTTCTGGACATTTTGGTCTAATTTCATGTTGATTTGGTAACCTTTTTAAGGCTGAAAAAATAGAGTTTCCCGTAGCTACAGTGCTCTACAAACAGCACTGTGCAGTCTTGAGAAATTGGTCATAACTTGGGATAGAAAACTTAAAATTCAGATCCGTTTATTGCATTAGAAACTAGATTCATATATCTTTCCAAAAGTATAAGGTTTATTGTCTGATGCATTGTCAATTAGTACCAGAAATTCTGTGAAGTTGACTGAATTTCCTGAACCTGTTCATAACAGATTTAACTAACTTCCAACTTGTTGACTATTTTTTAATGGCTTATGATTTATTTATGAAGTGGGGATCTTCATAATGATTTTAGCACTTAGATTGTGGTTCCATTGTTATAAATATGGTGCTTATATAAGTTATATATTAAGAGTAATATATAACTTGCTTTAAAGCAGTCTAACAAGGTGGGGTAATAGCTTGCTTTAAAGCAGTCTAAAGTCCCCATCTCCACTACTCATATTTTAACCTTTCTAGGCTTTAATAGTACATTAACTTCAGCATTTTGACTGAAACACACCAAAATATCGAAAACAAGCATCAATTATTCACTACATGTATCATACTCTTGTTATTACCAAGACACAAAGCACTTGATGTGAAAAAAAGTAATTAGGAATATATAAAGATGGTTGGAAAACATAGTTAAAGAAAATTTAAATATAATTTTCTAAAAATTGGAGGTGGCCAACCGGAGCCATTTCTGCTTTTAACTTAAAATCATGCTAATTTCAATTGTGTCTTTCTTTTGGACAGTGCTATAGTGATACGGTGTTATAGTAACGCAATAAAATTACTTGATAAAATTCACCACTTCATAAAGAAGCTTACTACTAATTTTGACGACCAAATGTAATTACAAGATTTTCTCGTTCTTTAATTATACTTGTTTGATCTTTCTTCTGTACTTTTTGTTTTGGATATAATGTTATCTAATTAGGTATTGTTCTAGAATAACTGTTCAATAGTTTGTTAATATTTTATGCGGAGAAAGTTAAATACATAATTTGAAATTTGAATAGAAATCGCTTTGATTTTAAAAATCAAAGGAGAACTCCGTGTAATTATGTCAAACTGACTTTTAACTCTCTCTCTCTACCCGCAACCCCTCCCCTCCCCCCTCCTCTCTTTCTCGTGGGGGCGAATCAGAATGTGTCTCTTAAATTAATCTCAGCAAGTTATTGGGTCAACGTTTACACCAAAAGGAAAACTTATGCTCTTTTTTTAATTTTCTAATTAATGTTGCATCCATTTTCAAGTTAAAATCAATATTACATGTGCATAACTTATATTTTTCCAGTGTAAGTCTTCCTTGAGATGTCAAAGTACGTTTTAGATGTCTCTATATATTCTGGGGGGTTTTAATTGGAAAAGTAAACGCAAGAACTGCAATGACTTTTCAACAGCAATAATTTCATTGATTTTGAGAAATGAACTGCAATTTACGCAGTCTCATTCATCAATGTGAAAAGGTCTTCAGCTAATTAATGTAAAACCCAATTCATAATCACTCCATGCTGTGGTGCAAACAAGAATTCACATGGAAAAAGTCAAAGAGGACTTGAAGAAAATTTAAAAATACAAATTTATTGTGAAACCTCAAGAGAGATTTCTGAAATTATCCCTTTATGGCAAAATCTACGTGAAAATAATATACTTATTAGTTCAAGAAATGATATTTATGTTAACCTATTATATGGAGCTAGTTTAGCCTTTTGCTAAAGGTCCTGATTAGTCATTTATCCTTTTTCTTTGTCGGTAACACATTCTTATCTCTATTAAGTGCAAAGTTATATTTTATTTGACAAATTAAGGTTCTCCAATTCTATTCTTCTTAAATGCAATAAGGAAATAATCCATCATCTAAATGCTATTGGACAAAAAAAAGCATCAATTCAACCGTCATTTATGACTTTCCATTACCACTCAATGAACTATTTTTCTCTATAATCAAATTTGTGAACCAATCTTGAACCAATCTTGAAAGCATCAATTCAGCATTATTTTTATGTATTTCATTCATTGATATACATTCTATTATTGAACAGAAAACTAATTTACTTCTCTTTTGTCCATAAAATAGCATTCTAAAAGTCCTTTCACAAATCCTAGAATAATTAAGGCTGAAATCACACTCAAAACTTAATAATAATAATAATAATAATAATAATAATAATAATAATAATAAAGAATCTAGG
This sequence comes from Mitragyna speciosa, assembly GCA_024721245.1. NCBI lineage: Eukaryota > Viridiplantae > Streptophyta > Magnoliopsida > Gentianales > Rubiaceae > Mitragyna > Mitragyna speciosa. Next base: position 15,624,005 of record CM045560.1, on the reverse strand, counting down.
TAGAATACTCTAAGATACGGCAGCTTTTATGTTTTTAGCTTATTTAATCAATACACTTGAATTTAACATATATGAAATCAGACAATCATTTAGTATTACCGTGTATAATATTATCAAACAAGAGCATACCAGCACAGTTGATTAGGACTAAATCACTGAAATAAAGTGTCTGGTGTTGACGGTTTGAGGCATCATGTGATTGGAAATCATAACAATATTGAAAAGTCTCCCCAAAAAAACTATATAGAAAAACATTGAAGTACTAATAATTGTAGCTCTCATGCAAGGGTATAAAAAAAATATCCTTTCCCAATTTCTGCAATGCCTTCCAGGAGCAATTCAAACTTTGAATCTTGCACATTAAATTGCAAATGAGTCCAACTCAAGTGCCTCCAAAAATCTAACCTTTAATTAAATGGTATGTCTATAAACGAATATGACAACCCAATTATACAAGTCTCCACCAAACAATGACAATTGACTGGCAACTTCACTCGTTGATTGTTGAATGCCTACTGATATACTAGGATTCTTACCAATATAGCCTCAATTTCAGGGATCCAATGGTTGAAAACGTAGTTACAAGATACTCACTATTTTTAAATTTGTTAGTCATCACAATAATGCATTCCTCCGTCAAGTTGGACCTCCTAAATTAAATATAAAGATGTGAATTATTGTATTTCACATATCTCTCATGAATTTGTATTTTTAAATTTGTATTTAAAAATTTTCCTCCTAGTCATCACAATAATATGTTTTCCAACCATCTTTATATATTCCTAATTACTTATGCACATTTGTTTTGAAATTGATACTTAGACTATCAAAATACAAACATGCCTAAGGACCAACCATCGGCGGCCAACTAAACTAAAAACCTCCTTGAAATTAATCTTTGTCCTTGGTATCAAAACACAAAGGAATTGATGTAAAAACAAAATCAACAAGTAGCAAATTTAGTAAATGCAGAATACTTAACATATATAAGCTCACTTCTTTCAACATCCAACAATCATCCCCTCCCCTCTTCTCTTTTCATGTAAACAAAACAGAAAAAAATTGAGGTTTTTTGGGAAAAAAATTCCCATTGAAAGAAAGAGATGAACCTAAAGTACCAAGGTTTGGAGTTGGCAATGGAGCTTAGGTAGAGAGGAATAGAGAGTTGCGGTGGAGCTTGATGAGTCCGGTGGAGCTTTATGAGTTGCGATATGGTGCGATCATGCACATATAAGCCTAGAACCCAATCAAGTTAGTAAAATCAACAAACTACCAAGTGCTTTTCTCAAAGAACATCAAAAAAGAAGAAGAGGGAGCATATGAAAATGAAAGGCAAAGATGCATCATAGCACGAAATAAAGCCTAATGGAAGTATCCTATTGGATATCAAATTGAAGTATTAAAGTAATCATCAATTACCAAATCTATACATGACTAGTTTTGTCAAAAAGCAATCTAGACTATAGATGTTCTACGTTTCGTCGGCAAATTGCACGTTCCAAGAACTGAAATTTAGGCTTTATTTACAAATAAATGTTTGATACTTACTATATCTACTCTCTTTCTCTTCTTCATTCCGACATTCTATTAAGCCTGTGTAAGCAAACAAATTGGACTTACCAACCAATTTGGCATATGCAATTTTTATAGATTTTGTTTAGTTGTCAAAATTTGCACAATTTTCCAGTTTTAAGGATCAAATGGGACAAACTTTATACCCTAACACCAGGTTTGTCCCCAGTTTCTTGCATGCTTTTGCAATCTAGCCTCACTGGAACAGTAGAAAATTCATTTCTTTCTTCATCACACCTATTATCTTCTCCAAAAGATGATCTTTTTGTAGGAAAGAAAGGATATACTTGCATTAAAATAATTAATTTACTTTCACAAAAAATATTAAGGAAATTGATTTCAATAAAGTTGCAAAGCTTCAAAGTGAAAGATTCAGTTCTCAAAAACATTTCTGCATTTCTACAAAGCAACAAAAACAACATTAATTCTAGTTCTCAAAGAGTGCATTTCTGCATTCGATGGAGGCATTGGTCAATTGAGGATTATATTTCAAGAATTGATAGATGATCCTGCAACGGCAAGTTATGATGCTCTTATCGCTCATGACGAATTAATCAGTCGTGAGAATTCTTTGAACAACAGTAAAATTGTTGATGGTCCAGTTTTATATACATATAAAATTGCTAAAGGTTATTTGCAGCTTTGTGTGGACATGGCAATGATAATGAAATCCTTTTTCTGGTCTGGTACTACACCGTCTAAGTACCAAATCCTTTCCTTTCCTCAAAACAAAACAATAAAAAAGGAAACAAAAAAAATTCTTTTTATTTTTTTGGGTTTCTCAGTAGCTAACACTTGAGACTCACTCACTAAATTTCCTTACCAACCTCTAACTTCCATGCCTTAGTTGCAAGATCAAATCTTTCAACAAGAAGAACAAGGAGCAAATCAAAAGGAAACTACAGTACCAGAATATAAATGTGAAGCAAATTAACTTACATCTTCAGTTTAGGGCATCATTCCTCCTTCTCCTCCTCAGCTCTATAATCCAAATTAACCTTAATTGGGCCTTATTCCAGCTGGAGTTTCTGCAGAAACAAAGACATCAATAAGTGCAATTAAGTAGCAGTAGAAAATTTGGTTCATAGTTGTTTTTTTTTTCAGTTTCCTAGTGTTTAGGTTCATTTGGTTGTATTTGGAAATCTTATATGTTACATGAAAAATGTCTTTTTGCTAACAACTTTTTAGTGTTTGCATGGAAAATTGGAAAATATTCTCTAACAATAGTATTTGTGTGCATTTCATCTCTGAGACTATTGGTACGGGATCTTCTTGATTAAAAAATATCAATCCTATTTGGAAAATGACCAGAAATAACAGGAAAGAGTGTAACTGTGCTGAGAACATACAATCAGTTTGCTACAGTATTGATGATACTTTTGAATGGAAACATTAATTGGTTGTTTAAAGCATAATTTAGTTCGCCTAGCCCTTGTTTTCCCTCCCTAATTCTTCCTAATATCAATCTGAACACAAAAGCTGAATAAATTCCTAATCCTTTCCTTTGCCTTCCTTTCAAAATTTTCAATCCAAATCGTGCCTATTGCCAGCTATCTGTAGTTGCATATTCACAATATTTAATGAGGATCAAATTTTTGCTGGATCAGTGCATGATTAATGACAATAATTTGAGTCTACTAATCAATAATATATTGTAATTGTTTATCTATTTTGAGTAACGAGAGGCATATACTTAGCTACTATTACTTCAAGTGGTAGTATTCTTCTTTGTTGTTTATAGTGTATTTTCCCCAATATTCCCAATCTATACTAGTAATATGTACTTTTGTATCAGAGGCTGAGTCATAGGTTTCAAAAATTCTAATATACATATATATATATATATATATATATATATATATATATAACCCACCTCTTCTTCAACCTTCACAAACTTCCGAGCTGTTATTACTCATCCCCAAAGACCACGAAATTCAACAAAGTATGGCATCGGTAATGGAGCAAATGGTTCACCCAGCTACAAGTGATCTCTGCCAAAGCTTTGTTGAAGATAATATCATAGAAATAGTCAGTGAAACAAGAGGAGAAAAACAGCACAAAAGTGTCAGCATCAAGCAAGAAAACCACCGGCATCAATCAAAATGGGCTGGCAATTTCAAAACGACGGAGGTGAACAATGTTCAGTTACAAATATAAATGTGAATAAAATTAACTTACATTTTAAGTTTAGGGCTTCATTCTTCCTTCTCCTTCTCAGCTCTATAATCCAGATTAACCTTAATTGGGTCTTATTCCAGCTGGAGTTTCTGCAGAAACAAAGATTCACCACCTCTTCTTCAACCTTCACGAACTTCTGCAGCTGTTGTTGCTCATCCCTGATGCCCACGAAATTCAACAGAGGAGTATGGCATTGGTAATGGGGCAAATGGTTCACCTAGCTAAAACTGATCTCTGCCAAAGCTTTGTTGAAGAGAATATCATAAACAAAATTAGCGAAACAAGAGGAGACAACCAGCACAAAAGTGGCAGCGTCAAGCAAGAAGACCACCAGCGTCAATCAAAGTGGGCCGCTGATTTCAAAAGAAGGGAGGTGAAAAATTTAGGGGTCCTGTTTGCTTATTTGTATTTTCGTGTAAATTAACTGATGGGGGTGAACAATTTGGAATAGATATGAAGATTAGGGAGGGAAATCTGGTAGAGAGAAAGAAATTGGGCATAGAACTTGGGATGGGAAATTTGGTAGGGACCGATTGGCTTGAAGAGGGAATTTTGATTTTTGGTGAAAAATGGTGGGGGGAAATTTTAGTAAAAATTTTTGGAAAGTCTTAACTTGCTACCCGAAAACTATTTGGCTTTTTTCAAAGGTCTTTTTTTTTCTTTTTTAGCAGTAAACATTAATGATTTTATAGGGGTGTTAAAGGGGGTGGTCAGGTCCGAATTTAAAATTTTAATTCTGATTTAATACGAGTTCAAATTTTAAAAGTGTGAAATATTTATGTATTCTATAATTATTATTATTTTTGAAGTATTGATTTAATCAAAGTGTAAAATACGTGTGTGTGTGTGTATGTATCAGGTCCGATTTTATCAAGGGAAAACGGCTTCAGATTGGACCGAGTCTAAATTTGGACCATTGACCGGCCTACGTATATGTTGTCAGTGTACAATCTTTTAATGGGTACGGATCGAGTCCGATCGGATCTATACCTTTAATTGTTATAGGTGATCAAAGATTTTTTTCAAAACTATAAAGGGAAATATAACAAGAACTATTAATCGTGTCCTAATTTTTGGAAAATTTTGGGTTGAAATTCATCTTTAATCCTAGCATGCTTAGGGATGCATGACTCAATTGCTAAAAGTCCAAAGAATAAACAATCAACTAAAGTATATTTGGACTACTGGATAAAATAAATGGTCGGTCTTGTCTTATGATTGTCCTTATATTTTCATTCGAATTTAAATAATTTTAAGGAATTTTATTTTACTTCGCATCCAAATTTAACGATGTTTGTTTTCAGTCAACATATAGCCTATGGAGTTTTCATTTTTATTTTCCTTACAGATTGCTTTATTTATTTTTATAGAAATTTATTGGGTTCAATAATAATATCTTAAAGACTTTGAATTTGTGAAAATGCTAGCATATGAGATCGAGAATATGAGGATGGAGACTGTGAAATAGGCATGTATACACACAAGCACACACGTGTGTATATACACAAAGTATATATATACGCATTGATTTGTATTATATATATTCATGTGTGCACTTTTATGTGTGTGTGTATGTGTGTGTGTTTGTGTGTATTATAACTTCACTTACATAGTATCTGTGACAATATTTCTTGTCACTAATGTAATCTAAAAATATAGTTTAGTGACAACTTGTCAAAGTTGTCAAAGAAAATACATTTTAGTGACAACCTCTTCTTGTCAGAAAATGCTAACTATTCAGTGACAACATATGTTGTCACTAGTGCCTCACATATATTATATTCAAAACACAAGAAAGTTGGGAGAAAAGGGCCAAGCATCTGTGACAACACATGTTGTCACTAAGTTATACATTTTAGTAACAACTTCAATATGTTGTCAGAGAAAGTGCTTTTTGTGACAACATGTTTCGGTTGTCATAAATGTTACATGTTCAGTGACAACTTATGTTGTCACTAACACATTAGGTGTAATTTGTTTTTAAAATGTCAATATTTCAGTGACAACTTCTTTTTTTTTGTCAGAAAATAGTAGCTATTCAGTGACAACATTTGTTGTCACTCCTACCCATACATATTTTAGTGACAGTAAAAGAGAGTTGTCAGAAAAGGATAGAATATTTATGACAATAAATGTTGTCACTAAAGTTATCGATATAGTTTAGTGACAACTGCCATTTATTGTCAAAGAAAGTGTTATTTTTAGTGACAACATATTGTTGTTGTCATAAAATATTATACGTTAGTGACGACTTGTGTCGTCACTAATACATTGGACATAACTTTTATATTTTTTGTTTAAAAATGTGCATATTTAGTGACAACTTGTTTTTGTTGTCAAAATTGTTAACTATTCAGTGACAACATTTGTTGTCACTAATCCCTTTTGTAATAACTTATTTAAAAATATCCATATTTAGTGACAAGTTGTTAATGTTGTCAGAAATTGTTAGCTATTTAGTGACAACACGTGTTGTCACTAATACCTTTGCAACAAATTTATTAAAAATGTCCATATTCAGTGACAAGATGTTGATGTTGTCAAAAAATGTTAAATATTGAGTGACAACATATGTTGTCACTAATACCCTTGTGATAATTTATATTAAAATGTCCATATTTAGTGACAAGTTATTGACGTTGTTGGAAATTGTTAAAAGTCAGTGACAATAAATGTTGTCACTAATACCATAGAAATATTTCAGCGACAACATTCAAAAGTTGTCAAAAAAAATTTGAGTTTTAGTGAGAACATATTTTAATTGTAGCAAATAGGCAAAGTTTCAGTGACGAGAAGTGTTGTCACTAATGTATTATTATATTCAGTGACGATACCTGTTGTCACTAATCTCTTACATACATTATCAGTGACAACCTAAAAAATGTTGTCACTATAAAATATGTATTTAGTGACGACTTTTAAAACTTGTCAATGATACAAATTGGCGCCAAATGGCGGGATGCCATCAGCAACGACATTTTGATGTTGTCACTGATGACACTGAACAATTGTGACAAGATTTTTCTTGTCACTGAAATTGTTCTTTAGTGACAAGATTAAGTTGTCACTGAAAATAGTCGTCACTAATGCCTTTTTTTCTTGTAGTGTTGTTTTCTTATTGATTTTAGGGAACACAAATATCTTTTATTTTATTTTATTTTTATTTCGTTTTATTTCTTTTCTTTTCTTCTTTATTTCCTTTCTTTTCTTCTTTATTTCCATTACAAATTTCTTCTTCTTCTTAAAAAAAAAAAGAAGAAAAGAAGAAGAAGAAGAAGAAACATTGAAGTAGAAATGTAAAAGGAAAATCATTGGTTGTTGATTCTTGAGGAGGAAGAAAATGGATTATAATCATTTGTCCCGGCAAAATTCATTCAAATATCATCATATTGGGGGTTAGGGCCTTATTTAATCATTTCTTGAGTCAAATTCTTGTGTTTTCTTAATGCCCTCTTTGTGTTTGATAAAATTCCAGCTAGTACTTTTCTATTCTTTTGCTTCTATTTGAACTTCCAAATTGAGTCTAGCTTCTTTGTATCCTATTCCAACCTCTTGCCACACTTGGATGATTCTCAATTGGTAAGTTATTGAATACTTTTGGAGGAAATTTCTAATTTCTTCAAGGGAGGCAATCAAAGGCCATTGAGGAGTGGTGAGTTCATTAGAGTGAATTGAGTGATACACGAGAGTGAGAGTTCATCGTGCTAAGGGAGAGTGGGTGAGGGAAAAAAATTTTATTACTAATGTTTTCTTGCAGGTACATTTCTTATGAAAAACATGTATAGGAAGAAGGAGACGAAGGAGCCATCACCATTTGAAAAGAGATGAAGGCGAGGGAAGCTTGACAAAGGGCGAAGAGACGATGCCATCAAAGAGGCCATGATGAGAATTCCTACCTTCCAAGGTAAGGCAGATCCCAAGGCATACCTTGGATGGGAGAGGAAAATTGAGAAGATCTTTGATTGCCATTCATACTCTGAGGAGCAAAAGGTAAAACTAGCCGTTAGTGGATTTATTAACTATGCCAAGTATTGGTGGGCTCAATTGACTAGAGATGTGAGAGTATATGTGATAGGATCCCTTGGATGTCTACACAAGAGATGCATGTTGATTATGGAGTTGGTGATAAAGTAGCTCGTGTGAAGCTTAAAGAGGCATTGATTGCTCATGAACTTGGTGAACGAGCTAGAGAAAGTTGGCCAGATTGTCTATACGAGTTTTGATGCTAAGTGAACTTGGATTCAATTGAAGAGCCCGTTTGCCACTTGATGTTATGGGTGTCATGGGCTTAATTCGTTAGTTTAACAGGCCAAGTTGTATCTTTAGTTGTAGGTTTATGTTATGGTGCAACTAGGGTTAAGTTAGTTTCCATATTTAGTTTATATCTTGATGTTATTGTAAGGTAATAGCATAGGTAACGCAGCGGAAAAATAAAAATTTATTACCTTAACCATGGATCTCTTTGACATATCTATATGATTAACAAGGGGGTTTGCATGAAGATTACCTTAAGCACAGAAGATTTCTATGCTACTAGGCAAAGATCCTTCGAAGAAGATGTTAGATCTACCACGAAAAAGCCCTCCAAGCGTAGAGCCTCTAACGATATCCACACGAACAACTTCTTTGGGAACCTTGAAGGCTTGCTTGCTTTGACTTTTGAGTGCTAGCTTCCTTGAATTATTTAAGAACACAAGAACAAGAAAAACCTAACAATTAGGAGAGAGAGAGAGAGATGCCTAGAGAGAGAAGAAGAGGCGTGTTTCTTTCTTTCAATTTTTCTCTCACTAGTTTTCTTTTGTGTTGCAATAATAATTCAAGAGTCAAAGCATGAACCTATTTATAGAGGAAGTATTCTAGTCTTTTAGGAAATAAAGCTAATTGGAAACCAAGAAGGTTTAGGTAACTTACTTTAAGCTAATCCTTCTCCTTTAGGAAATCTATTCCATAAGGAAACCAATTAGTTACTTTATTTCTTTTAGGAAACTAATTTCCTGCAAGACTTAGAATATTTATAAATAAGTCCTTTAAGTTAATTTATCTCATAAATTAACCCCATAAGTATCTCATACTTATCTTAATTACATTTTAACCCAAAGATTTTGTTCTTTATGTGTGTGACCCATTAGGTTCCATTCACGTTGGCAATAAGTATAAATTATAACTCATTAATTGAGCTAGATAAATTAAACACTTTTAATTTATCATTAATTCACTAATTAATCAATTCATACTTATAGATCATGAGTGGCGTCTAGCAATGCATCATGACCACCCAAGTGAATAGGAAAGTCATATGGTAGACCATACCCTTCAATGACAATGTTACCGTGTAATTAATATCCTTTCACCACACTATATCCCAATTAGTCTATAAGTATTAGTGCATACTTTTAAATGACTAATTTATATTTTCTTGTTCCAGAAATATAACTCTCCATGATGTATAACCTTGAAACTACTTCCAAGTTATACTATCACTTCTGCAGAAGATTTATGAGTTAATATTTCCAACAAGTGGCCATAAAGGGATATACTCTCCTATTAAGGAGTGGTGAATCCTATATTGATTACTCACTATCTTTCCATGCTTCAAACTATACCCAATCTCTAACCTATGGGCTACCCTTTTACGGGCACCGAGGAATAGAGTCAAAGTATAGCAATTCACACTCAAGATACTATGGTAATCTCAAGTCAAAGGATCACTTACACCATTGCCATTAAGAGTTCAACCATTGGCACTATAGTTGAAACTCTTGGCGGATCAATCCAATGAACTTGTTCTCAAACAAGCATCCACATACCAGCTTAAGTGTCACGCACACCATAGTCAATGAGATCAACTACTACTTACCATAAGTAGAGGCAAAGTATGTGCTAGTCTATCCGCTATTAATGATGTCCAATCTCATTAATACTATGACTAGGGATATTTAAGAATATGACTTTATGTATTAGAGTCTCATAATTGTAACCCTTACAATCTCTAATACACAGTCAATATTCTAAGGACTTTATCAATCAAACAAATAACATGGAAATACAAGTATAGATGATAAAGAAAAATACCACATGGATAAATATAACATAAATAAGTGTAACACAAAACACCTTAAACCATCTTGGTTTTAGGGCATACACTAACAAACTCCCACTTGCACTAAAACCAATCACTCATTTGTTTTAGGCCAAAAGCATTTACATGAGCATCATGCTTTTTCTGGGACTAAGGCCTTAGTGAGATGATCAGCTATATTGTCATCAGTGGGAACCTTTTCTATCTTTACATCATTCCTACCAACTATTTCTCTAATAAGATGGTAGCGCCTAAGTACGTGTTTGGATCGTTGATGAGACCTAGGTTCCTTTGCTTGGGCTATGGCACCATTGTTGTCACAATACAAAGGTATAGGATCAACAATGGAAGGAACCACTCCTAGCTCGGTGACGAACTTCTTGATCCAAACAGCCTCTTTTGCAGCTTCGGAAGCAGCAATATACTCGGCTTCAGTTGTAGAATCAGCAGGTAGTTTCTTGCTTCGAACTCTTCCAGCTCACAGCACCACCATTTAACGTGAATATAAATCCAGACTGCGACTTACTATCATCCTTGTCTGACTGAAAACTAGCATCAGTGAAACCACACACTTCTAAAGTGTGTCCTCCATAAATCAAGAATAATTCTTTAGTTCTTCTTAAGTACTTAAGAATACTCTTGACAGCTACCCAGTGACCCTCACCAGGGTTAGCTTGGAATCTGCTCGTAACACTTAGAGCATAGGAGACGTCGGGTCTCGTACATAGCATAGCATACATAATAGATCCTATTGCCGAGGCATAGGGAACCTTTTGCATGCTATCAATCTCGACAGGTGTCTTAGGACACATGTCTCTCGAAAGAGTAATCCCATGTCTCATAGGTAAGTACCCTTTCTTCGATTGCTCCATGCTAAACCTCTTTAGCATCTTGTCTATGTATGTCGATTGACTGAGACCAAGCAACCTCTTGGATCTATCTCTATAGATTCTAATTCCCAGAATATAGGTTGCCTCTCCTAAATCTTTCATGGAGAAACTTTTGGACAGCCATACCTTTACGGTTTGCAGTAAAGGTATGTCGTTTCCCATCAACAATATGTCATCCACATAAAGTATTAAGAAAACGACAGCGCTCCCACTCACCTTCTTGTATACACAAGGCTCGTCTTCGTTCTTAAGAAAACCAAACTCTTTGATTGTCTCATCAAAACGAATGTTCCAACTCCTTGAAGCTTGCTTGAGTCCATAAATGGACTTTTGTAGCTTGCATACTTTATGACTATCAATGGAGTCAAAACCCTCAGGTTGTGTCATGTACACATCCTCTTGCAAATTCCCGTTAAGGAATGCAGTCTTGACATCCATTTGCCAAATCTCATAGTCATAATAAGCAGCTTATGGCAAGCAAAATCCTTATGGATTTAAGCATAGCCACCGGCGAAAAGGTTTCTTCAAAGTCAATTCCTTGCCTTTGTTTATAACCTTTTGCCACTAACCTTGCTTTATAGGTAACAATGTTACCATCCATGTCAGTCTTTCTTTTAAAGACCCACTTGCACCCTATGGGTTTTATCCCTTCAGGTGGCTCGACCAAGGTCCATACCTTGTTCTCGTACATGGAATCCATTTCGGATTTCATGGCTTCGCGCCACTTCAAAGAGTCTACATTAGACATAGCTTCTTCGTAGTTAGTAGGGTCGTCATCATCTATGACCAACACATCATTGCTCTCGCTAATGAGAAATCCATATCTCTCAGGAGCATAACGTGTTCTACTAGATCTTCGAAGTTCTTGTGTAACTTGAGCTTCCGACTGCGCCTCATCAACATGTGGCGTAAGCTCTTGTTCCAACTGTTGACTACTTTGTGGTTCTTGAATTTCTTCAAGTTCTACTTTACTCCCACTACTTCTTTCAAGAATAAACTCTTTCTCTAGAAAGATAGCATGTCTTGAGACAAACACTTTTTGCTCAAGGGGATTGTAGAAATAGTATCCTCGACCCTCTCTAGGATACCCCACAAACAAACATTTGTCAGACTTAGCTTCAAGCTTGTCCGACATATTTCGCTTTACATAAGCGAATGTTCCCCATATCTTTAGATAACTAAGATTTGGTCTTTTACCATACCATATCTCATAAGGTGTGGTATCAACAGATTTTGTAGGAACACGGTTGAGTGTAAAGGAGGCGGAATCTAAGGCATATCCCCAAAACGAACTAGGAAGTGTTGCATGGCCCATCATGGAACGTACCATATCTAATAAAGTACGATTTCTCCTTTCAGACACACCATTTAGTTGTGGCGTGTATGGAGGAGTCCATTGAGGAATAATCCCATTTTCCTCTAGATATTGTTGGAACTCTTGACTTAAGTATTCTCCACCTCGATCAGATCTAAGTGTTTTGATACTCTTGCCAAGTTGTTTCTCAACTTCAGCTTTAAAGACTTTGAACTTTTCAAAGGCCTCGGATTTGTGCTTCATTAGAAACACATAACCATATCTAGAATGATCATCCGTGAAAGTGATGAAGTAGGAGAAACCACCTCTAGCATGGATCGACATTGGGCCACAAACATCAGTATGTATAAGCCCAAGAAGATCACTAGCACGTTCACCCTTTCCAGTAAAAGGTGTCTTGGTCATCTTACCAAGTAAACAAGATTCGCATGTCCCAAATGATTCATAATCAAATGAGTCCAAGTATCCATTTTTATGTAACTTGGATATGCGTTTCTCATTTACATGACCAAGTCTACAATGCCAAAGGTATGTTTGGTTAACAATATCTAATTTTTGTTTCTTGGTGTTTATGTTGAGAATGGACTTTTGTTCATCTAGAATATATAAACCATTAATTAATGTACCAGTACCATAAGTAATACCATCACGTGAAAAAGAACAACTTTTATTCCTTTGAATGATGGTAAAACCATCCAAATCTAACAATGAGATAGAAATGATGTTCTTTGTAAGTACGGGAACAAAATAACAGTTTCTCAATTCTAAAATAAGCCCAGTGGGCAAAGAGAGTACATAGGTTCCTACGGCTAATGCAGCAACTCTTGCTCCATTCCCCACGCGTAGCTCGACCTCTCCCTTTGCCAGGAATCTACTATCTTTAAGACCCTGCATATTATTACAAATATGAGATCCAGATCCGGTATCTAATACCCATGAGTCTTGGTTAGTAGATAAATTAATCTCAATCATAAACATACCAGAGGTTGAAGCTTCACCAAGCTTCTTTGACTTTAGAGAGTCAAGGTAGGCCTTGCAATTCCTCTTCCAATGCCCATCTTGTCCGCAATGGAAGCATGTGCCCTTGGGTTTGTCCTTCTTAACCCCACCCTTAGGCTTGGTTCTCTTCTTCTTGGACTTCTTAAGCCCAGAATTGGGCTTCTTTTTCTTGGAGCCCGAGACAAGCATAACGGTGCCCTTCTCCTTCTTAAGATTAGGCTCAGCAGTCTTGAGCATGTTCATCAATTCAGTCAACGTGCACTCAACTTTTCGCATGTTGAAGTGCAGGATGAATTGTGAATAGCTCTCAGGGAGGGACTGAAGAATTAAGTCAATACTTAACTCATTGTCAGAAACGTGTCCCAGATCAGCTAATTTTTCAATTAGTCCAATCATCTTCAGTACATGGGCAGTCACTGAAGATCCCTCTGCCATCTTGCATTGATAAAGCTCCCTCGAGGTCTCATACCTCTCAGTCCTAGCTTGTGCGTCGAACATTTCTTTTAAATGCACAATCATGGATGGAGCATCCATCTTAAGATGTTGCTTTTGCAATGCGGGGTACATAGCAGCTAACATGATACATGTTGCAGCATCATTGTCGGCTTTGTGCATCTCATATGCATCTATGTCCTCAGGTGATGCAGTAGCAGGAGGAGGAGGGGGCAATGGTCTATCGAGGACATACTCAATTTTTTCATGTTTGAGAACAATTCTCAAATTGATATTCCAATCCTCAAAGTTGGTTTCATTGAGTTTGTTGTCAAGAATCGGTCGCAAATTCACGTTAGACATTCTACAAAAAGTAAAGACAGAAAATAAGTATTTGTTTTATGTTATATATGCAAACCAAAAATGTGGATTCGTAAATTTATTTGGTTTGCTCCCACTATTTTACTTCAAATCAATAACCCTCAATATTGATTCGGGAATCCGTTGGAAATTCCTAGTGGGTCAGGATCCCATCTAATTATCTTTAAGCTTGACGGTGGGCCAACAACCCAAAGATAATTTTGATTAGGTAGGTAACTTTTACCAATCACAACCCTTGTGATTCCTATTTTGACATCAACCCTTGAAGTCAAAGTTTGCCTCAAAAATACCATAACCTTGACGGTGGGCCAACAAGTTATGTAATTTTTGTTAAGTCATACCCATTATTCAGAGATCAAATCTCATAACGAAAACATATTCCAAGTAAGGTGACCTTGACGGTGGGCCAACAAGTCAACACTTAATAGGAACTCTTCGTTTTTGTTATAATAATGGGAGGCAACTTAAATAGATGACTTAATATTTAAATTTGAGGGATTTTAGTTTAAAATAATGTCTCATCATATTATGCAATTAAAATATATCAATCATATAAAATAAAAGCATAATAAACGTGGATGATTATGGACTTTAACTAGTAATATTTCCTTCGAGCCTTGAAGAAAATATTTGGTTAAAATTCCTAGGGGACGTTTCAACTCCTTGATGCGCCTCCTTGGTTGCTCCTTGGTACCACCTCCATCTTCTTGTACATTACATATGTAATTCTAGTCTAAACAATTTAAAATAAACCTATTCCTAACCTATACTTTGTACATTACAAGTATTGATCAAGAAACCTCGAGTTACATTCGAGGGGAGTTTAGGTGAGAAGAGAATTACATCAGAAAATAGAGAGGGAAGGACACGCAGGCCCTATTTATAAAACCAATACAAGCCAACCATAAAAGAAGTAATAACCATTCAATCACATTGGTCTAGTCCATAATCATCCACCATGCCATCATACTATTTAACAATTAAATAAATTAATTTATTTAATTCTAGTCATAAATCATATGGTCTAAATAAATTAGATTAATGCTCTTGAAATTTATTTGTCTCAAAAATATAGTTATAGAAGGTATAGGTTTCCAAATTTTAACTCTCCAAATCTTAACAATTAAAATTGGAAAGTGTTTTAATAGAGAAATTATCAAAATTCGCGTTTTTGAAAAATTTAGGAAAAATCCCGTTAGGTTTCTGCCTACAAACCGTGCGACAAAACGTGCGCGGTTCATCCGCAGGTTTGTAAACCGTGGGACAAACCGCGCGCGGTTTCATCCGCGGTTTGTGAACAGAAGTTACGGGATTTTGACCGTGGGTCAAAACGCGCGTGAGTTTTCGCGCGGTTTGTGTCCAGAAAATATGATCTTTGAAATTCTTTGGCGTTTTTCAAAACTCTTTTGAATCAAAACATGTTAAAACCCTTTTAGCATGTTAAAAACAATTTAGAAACCATAAAAACAATCTTAAGAACTTATCTTAATTATTTAAAACACTTTTAAACAATCAAGAACTTTTCTTAAAAATCAAACTCTTGATTTTCCTATAACACTTTTGAGACAAATTTCATCAAGAACAAACCATCCATATTTATGACAATTAAATAAACACAAATCATATAGATATAATCAAAGAAGGCTCTGATACCACTGTAAGGTAATAGCATAGGTAACGCAGCGGAAAAATAAAAATTTATTACCTTAACCATGGATCTCTTTGACATATCTATATGATTAACAAGGGGGTTTGCATGAAGATTACCTTAAGCACAGAAGATTTCTATGCTTCTAGGCAAAGATCCTTCGAAGAAGATGTTAGATCTACCACGAAAAAGCCCTCCAAGCGTAGAGCCTCTAACGATATCCACACGAACAACTTCTTTGGGAACCTTGTAGGCTTGCTTGCTTTGACTTTTGAGTGCTAGCTCCCTTGAATTATTTAAGAACACAAGAAGAAGAAAAACCTAACAATTAGGAGAGAGAGAGAGAGACGCCTAGAGAGAGAAGAAGAGGCGTGCTTTCTTTCTTTCAATTTTTCTCTCACTAGTTTTTCTTTTGTGTTGCAATAATAATTCAAGAGTCAAAGCATGAACCTATTTATAGAGGAAGTATTCTAGTCTTTTAGGAAATAAAGCTAATTGGAAACCAAGAAGGTTTAGGTAACTTACTTTAAGCTAATCCTTCTCCTTTAGGAAATCTATTCCATAAGGAAACCAATTAGTTACTTTATTTCTTTTAGGAAACTAATTTCCTGCAAGACTTAGAATATTTATAAATAAGTCCTTTAAGTTAATTTATCTCATAAATTAACCCCATAAGTATCTCATACTTATCTTAATTACATTTTAACCCAAAGATTTTGTTCTTTATGTGTGTGACCCATTAGGTTCCATTCACGTTGGCAATAAGTATAAATTATAACTCATTAATTGAGCTAGATAAATTAAACACTTTTAATTTATCATTAATTCACTAATTAATCAATTCATACTTATAGATCATGAGTGGCGTCTAGCAATGCATCATGACCACCCAAGTGAATAGGAAAGTCATATGGTAGACCATACCCTTCAATGACAATGTTACCGTGTAATTAATATCCTTTCACCACACTATATCCCAATTAGTCTATAAGTATAGTGCATACTTTTAAATGACTAATTTATATTTTCTTGTTCCAGAAATATAACTCTCCATGATGTATAACCTTGAAACTACTTCCAAGTTATACTATCACTTCTGCAGAAGATTTATGAGTTAATATTTCCAACAAGTGGCCATAAAGGGATATACTCTCCTATTAAGGAGTGGTGAATCCTATATTGATTACTCACTATCTTTCCATGCTTCAAACTATACCCAATCTCTAACCTATGGGCTACCCTTTTACGGGCACCGAGGAATAGAGTCAAAGTATAGCAATTCACACTCAAGATACTATGGTAATCTCAAGTCAAAGGATCACTTACACCATTGCCATTAAGAGTTCAACCATTGGCACTATAGTTGAAACTCTTGGCGGATCAATCCAATGAACTTGTTCTCAAACAAGCATCCACATACCAGCTTAAGTGTCACGCACACCATAGTCAATGAGATCAACTACTACTTACCATAAGTAGAGGCAAAGTATGTGCTAGTCTATCCGCATTAATGATGTCCAATCTCATTAATACTATGACTAGGGATATTTAAGAATATGACTTTATGTATTAGAGTCTCATAATTGTAACCCTTACAATCTCTAATACATAATCAATATTCTAAGGACTTTATCAATCTAACAAATAACATGGAAATACAAGTATAGATGATAAAGAAAAATACCACATGGATAAATATAACATAAATAAGTGTAACACAAAACACCTTAAACCATATTGGTTTTAGGGCATACACTAACAGTTATGCGCCTTTTTATAGAGGGTGTTACTATTCATCCGAATTTTAGAATATTAATCAATAATATTGAGTTTTTCTCTTCAATTATGCGTGAGTGCAAATTGAGTTTCCTTAGTTTTTTGGCTAAAGAACTAGTCTTGATTGGCAAGGCGTTTGTTGAGTATTCAAGAATCTCGCTTAGGGTTCATCTTTGAGGGTTTGAATCTGTCCAATAGGATTGTCGACTAGGTGTCTACACCACGTTGTTGGTTAGGGGTCTAGGATCAGTTTCTTAAAGGGGGGAGTTCAATGAATCTAGTTGAATTTGAAGCAAAACAATCTAAGTTGTTCTTGGGGTCTTCGACAAGTTACGAAGGGGTCAAAAAGATTGGGTTGCATACTTGGAATTCGAGAGTCTTGGACCGTCATCTTTTCCATTGAACGCATCAATTGGTATCAGAGCCTTGGTTCATTTTGAAATCCAAGATTTCTAAGCCAAATTTTCCTTTGGAAGATTTTGGTTATATCCCTTTTTTTTTTCTTTCTTCTTGAATTCTTTCGTGTTTTGTTATCGTTCTTATGGTGTCCTTTTGCGTTTGTTCTTGCTGTCCAATCTGTCCAATACATTTTCTTATGGATAGTAATTTGACAAGTTGTTGCTTATACTTGGCTAAAGTCTTTAAGGATCATGTGCATGTAAAAGTTTTCTATGCTTTGAACGTCATGTGCATGTAGAGTTTTTCAAGGGATGGATTTGCACATTCAAAGAAAGGATCCCTTCTCAAAGGAATTTTGAATGGGATACAAAGCACATTATTGAGACATAGAAGCCAAAATCATTAGGTAAGCATATTCCCTTGGAGTTTGTTTTCATTGTCACTAATTTTCTCTTTTGTGATGTAGGAGATTTGAAGACAAATCATTTTCAAGAGGAAGGGAATGATGTGAGCCTAGTGGCACAAATGCCCCACAAGCTTATTGATGAAGATTTGAGGACAAATCCTTTTCAAGAGGAGGGGAATGATGCAACCCAAGCCACACTAACACCTCCCAAGCTTGTTGATGATGCAATTTATATCAAATTCAAACATTCACACCATTCTTGAGGCTTTGAGCAAGGAATACAAGGTCTATTATCAAAGGAAAATGACGAAATGGACAGGAAAGAGTTGGACATCATGACATGTTTTGCTATTTTGATGATAACTCAAGCTACAAGACATGGATGGAGATGATTCTTAGTGTATTTCGAAGCTAATAGAATGCTCTACAACTTATATGAAGACATAAAATTCCAGTTCTTATGATTTCATAGCCAAACGCTCGAATTATTAAAGTGTGTCTGCATTGCAAGGCTCTCTGGTCAGTCTTTAGTATTTCAATTATATCTTTGCATCCAGACCTCTAAATCATATGATTCTTGTGTCATTAAAAAGATAACTCAAAGGACTACAACTTTGTTGTTTTGTACAAGAGTTGATTCGGCCGTTTTCAAGGAGAAATTTGGCAAAACAATTAATCCATGGAGCTGGATTCACGGGTCAGTCGCGGATTTGGTTTTTTCACCAATGTGGGGGTGATGTTTCTGACCAAGGCCGTGGGTAAGGTTGTGGCATGGCATACCCCACGTCCTAGAATAGAATGTCACGTGTTTTTGGCTATTTGTTTCATTTTGGGGATCTTTTATTGTATTAACGTAGGTTGTAAGTAGGGACATAAGGATCATCTTTCTAGCTATTGTAAGGCCTATAAATACTTTATTTCTTGTAAGACTCATTAGTCTTTGATATTATTTTAAATGAAATTTCATCTTTTGAGGGTTTTCTCCTCTTGGCTTATTGTAAGCTTTCTTTGAATGCTTTAGGGTTTGCTCTAAGTGTTCTTGGCTTATCAATTAAGTAATCACCTTAATTGTGGCACCTCCTACTTTGGCTTATCAATCGAGTATCCACCTTGGTTGTGGCGCCTTCCATCTTTGCCATCTCGTTGGGTTTCTTCATCCTCCAAGCTTGGGTAATTGGCTAGATCCCGCGTTCACATCAGAGCCCTTATTATGCCAAGGGTAGGCCTAGCATGAAATACCATCCTTTAGGGTGAGACCCCCCTTTTCTAATTGTAGATAAGCCATATCTGCCTGGAAGAGATGCCTCCATTTTGCTCGTATTATCTTACCTAGGGTCTCACCCGCCAGGATTCATCGAAAATATAAACGTGCATGTCTTCTAGGGTTAAGCACCCAAGACAAAAGGATAGTTTTCCTATCATGGGATTTCCGAAATGGCATTTCCTCTAGGGTTTATGCATGATTCCAGTCTATTAAAGCGGATTAAAATATACAATAATGCAAAATTTGCAGAATGTACTTCAAGATTTTTAATGGTGCAAAACTTCTTCGAGAAAGATGGACCATAAACTGTACAAAAAGATTATTGACTCTAAAAATATTTGATTAAAAAAAAAAACCGAGTCTCCCAGAAGTTATGGGACACAACATCAAAGGTCATGACTTTATGTAGGAACATACAAGTCAAAAAAAAATTGTCAGTTTATTAAAATATGATAAAACATGTTTTAAAATCACTTTTTGTGCAATGTGGGATGGGAGGGTGGGGGATACGGCAAAAATGACGCATTAATTTCTTTGACAAAAGAATAAATGCAAACTGTGCAAGAGTTCGACCATTTGAGTGCAGTTATTGACTTTGAAAAAATTTAGTTCGAATAAAACTGACAAGTACAACAAGAATGAGTAAACTTTGAAAAAGATTTGAAATTACACCTCTTATTTAAAAAATGTACAAATTGAAAAATTAGATTTTCGGGACTTTTACAAAATTTACAACGATTTGACCCTTGGGTATTTTGTTCACAACCAAGCACAATTTGCAAAAAAAATTCTTCTTCTTCTTCTTCTCTCTTTTTTTTTTTTTTTTGTTTTTAAAATCTCATTTCCATCTTTCTTGAAGAAATTAATTATCAAAATGAAATTTGAACATGCCGAAAGAAGGTTGGCTTCCTACGAGAGTACCATTTCAGGGCTCTTTATTCTATGGTTGTGAATGCAATCAAAATAGGAAAGAAATTGTGTTAGCTTATTCAACAAATAACACATAACACATTGGCAAAAACAAATAATACACATAGATGGCATAACAAGGAAAAATAAATGAGGTTGGTTCCCTCCTCTTGTGCGTGCCTTAATGTACCTGACAGGGTAAAGCTGACTCTACCTTAGGTCATTCTACATGGATGCATGAGGTTGGGCTCACTAGTGCATCTAAACTCGATTAGGCTGTCAGTTCCCAAGCCTTCAGACCTAAGGGAAAGGGTCATTAATCCCAAAACCCTTGGTCGGTGGCTCGAGTGATCCCCTAGACACTACTACGTGCACATCGTGCCCCGGTCACGTGTCTGAGTGGATCTTAAAAGTCCCCAAATCTCTAGACTTATAGACTTAAGCCGAGAGTTTGGATGATCAACCAAACATGATTATGTGCACATCATGCTCCGCTCACATGCCTAAGTAGATCAATCCTATTCCTAATCGGGATGGGCTAGTGACAACCACCAAAAAGAAAAAAGGGTAACAAACATCGAATGCACGTATGAAGTGATCCTTATGAGAGGAGGGCATGATAAAGTGTGGGCTCTAAGGGTGACTGATTCCCTCCCCAAATGCAAGCGCGGTCGAATAAAGCAAAAGTAAATAAATCATGCATACATCACATAAGTAGTCAAGAGACAAGAAGTGTGTGAGACGCAAAAGAAAAAGCTAAAAACCTAGGAAAGAAAAATGCAATCCTAACATCCAAACACGATGGAATAAAAGGGTTAAATAAGGAAAAAATGATTAAGCCTAGTGCTTGGACCCACTAGTGATCCCCAGTGAAGTCGCCAAAATCCTGTCACGTCCTAAAAATCGTAAGCAAAGGGTACTAGTGGGGTCGTTGACTGTTGCGTCACAAAGAGACGGTCCAGTTCGAGACCCCTTTCAAAAATAAAGTTTTTTTTTTCAAATAACACTTTTTCAATAAAAACTCAATTTTTCACACACGCGTACGGTTTTTCCCAAAACTTGCTTTTAAAAGGGGTCTCGGACCAGACCGTTTTTTCGAGACGCGACAGTCAACGACCCCACTAGTACCCTTTGCTTACGATATTTTAGGACGCGACATCCTTGATACCAGTTCCACTTGTCTAACAGTGACAATTATAGTTAGGAAACAATGTGCATACAAGATGCATAAAAGATGAAAATGATATTGCTACTTATATCGAAATGTCATCTATAATTCCTAAGCTATAAAAGTAGCACAAATTGATAGATCTTTTTGTCTGTGATTGTGCATCTCAAAGAGTTGTTGATACACAATCTAGGACCATTAGATATGAGATATCTAAAGAGTAGTCTGTCAAGGAAAAAAGGAGCACTTTATTGCTTGTCAAGGGAAATCCTAATGTGGTCTTGAGAAGACCCAAGTAGCTATGACAAGGCTTAAAGGTGTGATAAAAAAAGACAAGTCTAAGGGCACATGTTTCCAATTCTATTGGAAAGGGAATTGTAAAGCTCGTTTCAATACTAAGAAGATAAAGAGGCCTAGTGAAGCTTCTACTTCTAAGTATGTTTATATTTGAGATAAATTCATCTACCAATTAAGACCATTGGGAATAAGATACTGGATTTGGATCCCATATTTGCAAAAATGTGCAAAGGTCTTAAGCATGGTAGACAAGAAGGAAACAGAAAGTCAAACTACATGTGATGAATGGAGCAAGAGTTGCTACACTAGCAGTAGAGAGTTATACACTCTTTGACAACTGGGCTTGTTTTAGAATTTAAAACATTGTTATTATGTTCTGATACTTATGAAAGAACATGAAATCAATTCACATTAAATGTGAAAAGATTTACCATTACAAAAGAGAATATGTACTGTACTTTTACGTAATGGTGTTCTTTGTGGTATTAGATCATTAAAACAACGTTTTACAAATCCTAGACCTTGATAAGTCCATTCTCAAACATAGACAAAAACTTAACATTTTTTAAACAACTATCCTTCTAACATTATAGTGGTCATGTGAATGAGAAACGCACTTCCAGATTACATAATAGTTGTATACTTGGACTCATTCAATTATGAATCGTTTGAGACACGCGATTCTCATTTACTTTGAGAAATGAACAAAACACCTTTTATCATAAAAGGTGAAAGCACTAATGATCTTTATAGGCTTCAACATATAGATGTTTTTCGCCAAATGTCGATCTATGCTAGAGGTTGTTTATCATACTTCATCACTTTCATGGATGATCATATGTGATATGATTGTGTATCATATGATATATAAATCCATGGCCTTTGAAGTGTGCAAAGTCATTAGAGTTGAAGTAAGAAAAACAAGTTGACAAGAGTATTAAAACACTATATTTGTTCTATGTGGATAATACTCAATGTCAAGTGTTTCAAAATAATTAAAGAAGAATGTGATTCTTTCTCAATGTCTCCACTTGACACACCATTGTTGATGATGTGCGAAAGAGGAGAAGTTGTACCCTATGAGATATGGCGCAAACCATGATGAGCTATACTACACTTCCTCAGTTCATTTTAGGGGTTCTTGTCTTAGACGCCAACTCCTATATGCTCAACCATGTTCCGACAAATGTCTATATGTGGGGTATCCTTGTGTAAACAATAGATACCACTTCTATAATTCCCTTGAGAAAAATGTTTGTCTCAAGAAATGTCTTTTTCTAGAAAAATAGTTTATTCTTAAAAGAGACAGTGAGAGCAAGATAAAACTTGAAAAGGTTCAAGAACCATAAATTGACAAAGATCAATAGTTGGAATTAGAGTTTACGCCATATATTGATGAGGCGCAACAGAAGCTCAAAATACACAAAATCTTCAAAAGACTGGTAGAGTGCATTATACTCTTGAGGAATATAGATTTCTCACATATGAGATATATAAATTTCTCATTAGGAAGAGCAATAATGTACTAGTCATATATGATGACAAACCTACTAGTCACGAAGAGGCTTTGTCTAATGTAGATTCCTTGACGTGGTAAAATGCCATAAAATCCAAAATGGATTCCATGTACAAGAACAAGCTATAGACCTTGCTCAAGTCACCCAAAGGGATAAAACCCATAGGGTGCAAGTAGGTCTTTAAAAGAAAGACTGATATGGATGGTAACGTAGTTACCTATAAAGCAAGGTTAATGGAAAAAGGATTCAATTCGAAGGCTTGACTTAGAAAGAAACCATTCCACCATTGACCATACGGAAATGCATTTAAGATTTTACTTACAATAGATGCTTTTATGGCTATGACAAATAGATATGAAGACTTCATCCCTTAACGGGAATTAAAAGATATGTATATGACACATCCCTTGGGCCTTCACTTCCATTGATAATCATTGGGTACGCAAGCTTCAAGGGTCCATTTATGGATTCTTCTTGCAAGTGTCAAGGTGTTGGAGCATTTGTTTTGATAAGATAATCAAAGAGTTTAGATTTTCTTGTAAACAAAGACAAGCTTTGTAATGTAAAGTTGAGTGGGAGCATTGTCGTTGTCTTGATACTATATGTGGATGACATATCGTTGATGGAAATAACATACTTTAAAAGGTAAAGATATGGTTGTCCAAGAATTTCTTAATAAAGGAGAGGCAATTTCTAATCTGGAAATTAAGATTTATATAGATAGATCCAAGAGGTTGTTTGGTTTCACTAGATCCACGTACATAGGGCAAAAGATGCTAAAGGGTTTAGTATGGTGCAATCGAAGAAGAGATTTTTTCTATGTGATAGAGATTACTCTTTTGAGAGACATGTGTCTTTGACACCTATCGAGATTGGTAGCATGAAATAGGTTCCAAATGCTTCTGCAATGGGTTCTATTTTGTATGCTGTACTATGTACAAGACTCGATGTCTCCTAGCTTTAAGTGTTACAAGCAATTCTAGTGAGTGTCACTAGATAGTTATCAAAGAATATTCTTAAGTACTCGAGTAGCACTAAGAGACTATTCTTGACTATGGAGATCAAACTTAGGAAGTGTGTGGATTTAAAGACTCAAGCTTTTAATCCAATAGGGATGATAAGTAAATCATGAGATGAATTGATGTTCGCGTTGAACTGTAGTGGTTAAAAGCATTTTATGATAGACAGTACAACATATTCTACAACAAAGGCGAGTACATGGTAGCTTTAGAGTTACTATAGATCAGGGGATTCTTTGTTGGACAAAGAATAGTTCCTTCTATTGTTTTATGAAACAATTGTGCCATCGCTTCATCAAGGAACTAAAGTCTCATTGATACGATCGGGGTGTCACCCTCTCGTATATCACAGGAACATCATTCCCAAAGGACCGTCTTGAAAAGAAATCCATACAAAATAACCCAATCTTCTTGACCCCTTCGTAACTTGTCGAATACCCCAAGAATAACTTGAGTTGTGGTAACTACTCGATCTTCTTGACCCCTTCGTAACTTGTCGAAAACCCCAAGAACAACTCGAATGGGTTGCTTCGAATATTCAACCAAGATCGTTGAAATCCTCCTTTTGTGCTGCAAGTTAGACCCCTAGCCAACCCATGAAATAGACACCTAACCAACCTGTGGAATAGACCTCTAATCAACTCGTGGAATAGACCCCTAATTGACAAACCCAAAAGAATGAATCAAATCAAGTGGAAGAAACTCTAGGCGTAGGTTTTGGTCGTCATGGAATCACTCCAATAAGACCAGAAATTAGTTCTATTCCAAGAACTAAAAAACTCTCGTAGAGAGAAAACTCACAATTTTCATTGATTCATCATAACATTGTTCTTAAAATAATACAAGAATGCCTTTTTATAGGCTCATGAAGAATATTCTAGAAAACCTACTAAAAATCTATCACTAGTTGTAACCTATCACAATTAGATAACTAACATAAAAATTACAACTTGTAAAAATAAATAACACAAAAAACTATGATCCTTCTTTTGTGTCTTCCTATTTGAATGGATGCCAGATAGGCCATCTTCCATGCTCCATTGTCATGCCTTGTACCGTTGAACTCCTCAAAATATCAGAGACGAATGATCATGGAGAATTGAATGATGCGTGTGGGGCTACCATGCATGTATCACTCATCCATGATCCTAAAGTGTAGGTTCGTGCCGCCATCTATTTGTGAAATTAGTTTGGTACAAATGATGAAAAGATAGAGGAAGTTCTCACAATGTAAGTGTCACTAATCCTTTCACCATGGCCTTGTCCCAAAATAAGCATGATAGTCATGCTCATGGCCTAAAACCTATAGGTGATTGGTTTTAGTACAAGTAGGAGTTTGTTAGTGTATGCCCTAAAACCAAGTTGGTTTTTGGAATTTTTATTACGCTTATTTCGTGTTATACTTATATATGTGGTATTTTCTTTATCATTTAATACTTGTTATTAATATTACTTGTCTATTTGATAAAATTCATAGAATATTAACTGTGTATAAGAGATTGTAAGAGTTACAATGATGAGACTCTTATTGCACATAAAGTTATATTCTTAAATATCCTTAGTCATAGTATTAATGAGATTGGACATCATTAATACGGGAAGACTAGCACATATTTTGCCTTTACTTATGGTAAGTAGTAGTTGATCTCGTCAACTATGATGTGTGACACCTAAGTCGGTATGTGGATGCTTGTTAGAGAACAAGTTCATTGGATTGATCTGCCAAGAGTTACTATTCATAGTGCTAATGAATTATACTCTTAATAGCAATGGTGTAAGTGATCCTTAGACTTGAGATTACCATGATATCTTGAGTGTGGATTGCTATGCTTTGACTGTATTGCTCAGTGCTCGTAAAAGAGTAGCCCATACGGTAGAGATTGGATATAGTATGAAGCATGGAAGGATAGTGAGTAATCGATATAGGATTCACCACTCCTTATTAAAGGAGAGTATATCTCGGATTAGCCACTTGTTGAAATATGACTTAAAGAATCTTTTGCGCAAAAATAAAAGTATGATTTGAAAGAGTTTCAAGGTTATACTTTTATGAAAAGTTATATTTCGGGAACAAGAAATCATTAATTAGTCATTTAAAGAGTGCGCACTACACTCTTAGACTAATTGAGATATAGTGTGGTGAAAAGATATTAATTACACGATAACATTGTCATTGATAGGTGTAGTCTACCATATGACTTTCCTATTCACTTGGGTGGTCATGATACATTGCCAGATGCCACTCATGATCTATAAGTGCAAATCAATTAATTAATGAATTAATGATAAATTAAAGTGTTAATTTATCTAACTCTTAATTAATTAATTAATTAATGAGTTATAATTTGTACTTATTGCCAACGTGAATGGAACCTAATGGGTCACACACAATAAGAACATGGTCTTTGGGTTAAATTGTTATTAAGATAAGTATAAGATACTTATGGGGTTAATTTATGTGATAAATTAACTTAAAGGACTTATTTATAAATATTCTAAGTCTTGATGGAAATTAGTTTCCTAAAAGGAATTAAGAAACTATTTGGTTTCCTTTTGGAATAGGTTTCCTAAAGGAATAGGATTAGCTTAAGGTAAGCTTCCTAAACCTTCTTGGCTTCCAATTGCTCTTGTTTCCTTAAAGACTAGGATACTACATCTATAAATAAGTCCATGCCTTGACTCTTGAAAGATTGATGAAACACAACACAAAATCTAGAGAGAGAAAAATTGAGATCATGAGAGGCGTTTCTCTTCCAAAGAAAAATGCCACCTCTCTTCTTCCTAATAGTTAGGGTTTCTTTCGTTTTCCCAGAAGAAGGAAGAAAAAGTGGAAGTATTTTAAAAGGAAAAAGGAGTTCTCCAGAACTCCAAGAAAAGATGTCAAGTGTTTTCTCTGCAAGAAAAAAGGCCATTACTCCTCTTCTTGTCCACAGAATACAAAGGGAGTACATTTAATTTCTAAAATTCAACAGAAGTTAAACATTCCTATTTTAAATGAACTTGAAGAAATATTTTCTGAAGAAGACGAGCCTACTGACAATACTATTTTGACTTTGCAGGTCTCATTAGGGCCCTTGATGTATAATGGTGACAAATATCCTGAAGAAAAGGTTTTCCAAGCAAAGGTTTTACTATCTTAAACCGTTTTCCTGTTTCCCTTCTTGGTACTATGGTGGTACTTTTGGTTTCTTAGCAAAAACCTTTTGATTGGGAGAACAATTTTAGTCAGGAGTCTAAGTCTAAATTATAACTTCAAGAAATTTAATAAGTAATGAATCAGGATTTTGAAAAACTGAACTGAATATTATATATTCAGAAAATTTTACAAACTGTCGTTCTTCGACTCTAAAACACACTTCTTTACAGACTCAATACAATATCAATGAGAGTTCTATGAAAAACCTAGCCTGTCTTTCATTTCAGAAGAAGACCTCTTTTATAGATGAAGAGGGATCTTCTTTTATAAAACATCATTATGAAAAGCTTACAAGTAAAAGCAAATTATTGGAGTAAAAGCAAACCCGTGCATAAAGCAAAAGTAAAAGTAAACAACTTTTGACTCTTATCAGACAGCATCATTCAGATTCAGGGGTATCCGAGGGCGTGCTTCCTGGATCAATGATATTCATATCAATTATCCAATCAGCATAATCTCTTCTGTTTCTGGCTTTATTTTTTTTTCTCCTTTTTTCAGTCCTTATCAGAGAGTGAAGTTGAGGTAGGAAGGAATATTTATACTTGTTTCTTCAGAATAAGGATCTTGTGAGTCAATCATCATGCTGCTTTCCATTAATTCTTTATATTCTTTCTGTGCATTTTGGACAGCAGTCCAATGGGGATGATTATCAATAAAATTCCATTTTCCATAAGGTCCTGGCCATATTTCATCAGGAATTTTGCCATTAAGTTGAAATAAATACTTTTGAGCTTCGGCATATCTGTCCTCATCATCCTGTATGGTTGCAGGGAAAGAATTATAGATTAAGCATGATGGTAGTGCATGAAGAACTCCATTCTGTACATGAACTGGCCTATGGAGATGAATCAGCAAGTAGCCTGGAATATGATGAGAAAATATTTTCCCACCATTCTTTTGGCTTGAACCATATGCAAGAATTTCTTCAAATGAATATTTAATCCTGTGAAATTTTTGAACAACGGACAAAAGAACTCAAACATAATGTGATACTGATTGCAGAGATACCACATGACCCAAAGTAAGGGTTCAGGAAAATTCAGAGTGTTGTCCAATAAAAATCTGAGAGAAAGGATATTCAGGATTAATTCCAAAGGGGTTCAAAAGTGATCCTCCATAGTGTCTGAACAAATCAAGTTCATGTCTCATTCGATTTCTTTCTAGATTTTCTGCTTCCCATGGAGAAGGAATTTCCCATATTTCTGGTGGATAGTCTGTTACTGGATAAAACATCATTGCAGTTGCCATTGGTTTCCTGGAAAAGAAATCAGCAATAATATTTGTTTTCCCTTTGATATTCTTAACATCATAAGAGAACTGAGAAAACCAGTTGGACCATCTAAGAAGTTGGGAATTGGGAACTTTTTTCTGCTTGAATTGATCATCCGAGGAAAACTGCTCATGTCCATTTCTACCATAAAATGACAAGGTCTGAGATAGAAATCAAACTTATCAATTCCTTTCTTGACAGCAAGGATTTCTTTGAAAGAAGAATGATAATGAATTTCAGAATCCTTGAATCGACCACTAGCAAAACCACAGCATTTTCTTTGGTTATTAGGAAGTTGTTCAAGAAGAACAGCACCCCAATATTTGTCACTGGCATCTGTTTGAAGAATGAGATTTTCAGAGGTAGGAATATGAAGTGTTGGCAAGGATTGAAGAAGAACTTTCAGTTTTTTCAGAGATTCTGTCTGAGAATTTCCCAAGGGGGAGGATTTTTTCCTGAGCAATTTTTCAAGAGGATGGGTATATCGAGATACATTAGGGATGAAGTCCCTAACATAATTGACTATACCAAGAAATTGTTGGATCTGTTTGACAGATAGATTTTCAGAAGGAAAATCTTTGATAGAATCTCCAATGTGTTGCTCAGGGGTACAAGTACCATTTTCAATTTTCATTCTAAAAATGAAATTTTTTCTTAGACACAAAAACATTTTTTTCTCGGAAAGCATTATTCCAAATTTTTCAACAATTTTGGAAAACTCTATTAACACCTGTACATGACTTCTCAAAACTTTCAGAAAATAAGAGAATATCATCAATATATACCTAAAGCAGAATGTAAAATGGGTTCAAAAATTCTAATCATCGCCTTTTGAAATAATGAAGGAGCGGGTTTTAACCCAAAGGGCATAACCTTCCACTGGTAGTGATGATCAGGAATACAAAAACCAGTTTTAAAACGATCTTCTTTAGAAATTCCTAATTGTCCAAAATCCAGATTTTAAATCAAATTTAGAAAAATATTTAGCTTTGGCAATTTGTGAAAAAAGAGAGGATCGATTAGGAATAGGAAATTTATCATCAGCCAGGAAAACATTTAAGGGCTGATAATTAATAACCAATCTTAATCTTCCTCTGACTTGTTCAGATCTCTTGTTTACATAAAAAGCTTGGCATGCCCATGAGGAATCAGAAGGTTCAATAAGATCAAACTTGAGGAGTTCAGAACACTCCTTTTGTGCTAAAAGTTTGTGCTCAGGATTCATACCAGAATGACTGGCTTTAGTAGGGTTGATATCCTCATTCTTTTTGAAGGGTAGTCTTACAAAGAAATCTTGGATTTTTCCAAAGAGGATGAGCACATTTTTGGAGAAATGCAACATGGTTTTCAGCACAACTTTTCTCAATCAATTGGGTTTTTATCTGGAGAATGATTTCCTCATTAGGAAATGGGCTGTTTCAGATAAAGGTTTTTGAGATCTTGATAAGGCTTGAAAAAGGATTTGGATTGGATTCCTTTTGGTTTCAGCAAAGTATTGATTTTTCTCATAAATGTCAAAACCAATAACTAAATCCTTTCCTTGAACATTGCCACCAAGTAAATGGGTATGATTTTACAGTCTGGTAATAACTGTATGATCACTCTATGTTTTGTGGCATGTGTTGTTTCAAAAATCTCACCATCAGCTGCTCTGAATTGATGTAATTCTGGTTTCCAGATATTCTTTGGGAAGAATGGTTTGTTTCAGAATTGACATTGCAGCACCAGTATCAAAGAAAGCTATCACTGGGATAGGTTTATCATATTTGGTAGGAATGATATGTACCAAGGTTTGGGGACATGTTTTAGCAGGTTCACTAATATGAAAGAAATCTGAAACATCTGAATCAGAGACCTGCAAAGCCAAAATAGTATTATCAGTAGGCTCGTTTTCTTCAGATAATATTTCTTCAAGTTCATTTAAAATAGGAATATTTAACTTCTGTTGAACTTCAGAAATTAAATGTACTCCCTTTGTATTTTGTGGACAAGAAGAAGAGTAATGGCCTTTTTTCTTGCAGAGAAAACATTTGACATCTTTTCTTGGAAGTTCTGGAGAATTCCTTCTTTCTTTTGAAATACTTCCACTTTTTCTTCCTTCTTCTGGGAAAACTAGTTCCCTGTACCGAGACCTTCTTGAATTTCTTTCTTGTAGACTTTTTTGTACAGTCAAAACATTTTCCTTTGATTTCTAAATCTGGCCTCTTGCATGCTTCATCAATGCATCTTGTTTCCTTTCAAGTATTCTCGAACCACTTCTCTTTTGTTGCAAATATCATTAAGAGCCATGAATACACATTGTCTGATTTGTCCAGGAGACAAAGTTATGATAGAACCATACTTGTTCTGGATTTGACTTTCTGCAGCAACAGACAAAGTTTTAGGAAGAGAAGTCAGAAAAGCTTGCTTCAAACTAATATCAGCTTTTAAAGCATAAAATAATTTTGTCATCCTTTGTAGGTGCTTGCTGATATCTTTTCTGTCATAAGATTTGCATTGCATCCTAAAAAATTCTTTTTGTTTTTGATCCTGGTTAAGATCATAATTTCCAATAAAAACTTGATGCAATAGTTTTATGGTTTCCACGAATTCTTGTTTGGTTAGAAAATCAGTTTTCTCTTGTTCTGTCAAAGAATTCCACCAGTCTTTGAGAGTTCCTGCAAAATGAGCCGTAAACTCAGTTCAGTATCTCAAAATGAGAATCAACTTTTAAAGCCTTAATAGTCATCCATGCATGGAATTCTTGAAAACGGGATTCCCATTTATGGGCAGGGATATTATCAATAGTAAAAATTTGGGTACTCCCTTTCCCATATTCAGAACTTCTAACAAAAGGTAGATCATCTTCCTGCATATAATCATCAGGGTGCTCAACTTTCACTTCTGTATCTTCCTCCTGCCATGTTCATTTCGGGAATAGAATCTTCTTCAGATTCATCTTCTGTTGATATAACATCCTCACTTGGTTGTTCTGAAGAATTTTCTTCTTCTTGGCTGTGTGGAGAATCAGTTTCTGAATCAGTTGTTTCTGGGCTTCTATTGTAGAAACCAATGGAATGTTGGACTTTACTTGTTCCTGCAAAAAAGAAGAAATAGGATTAAAAGTTAATAAATCTTCTTTCTCTTCTTGTTCTTTTTGCTTTTCTTTTTGTTTAGCCAATTTTTGCTCCTTTTCTCCATTTTCTTCGAGCAATTAGCTGATCTCTGAGCCATCGACTACTGTTATGATAAGGTATTTCTTCTTCAGTAGAAGATGTGTATCTGGATGAAGAAGTAGGGGGCTGAATATCAAAGAGTGATGAAGGATTTGGCTTTGTTGGCTTTCTTAGAATCATATGATCCTAATTTTCTGTTTCCTTCAAACTTTTGATTTGAGTCTTGAAGGTATTGGATATCTTTGTCTTTCTTTCTTGATAGGTTGAAATAGAGACTCCAATACTTGGAATTTGTCTTTGGACTTCTTCCAGCCTTCTTTCCAGAACTTTTATCATTTTCAATCACCTCCTTATTTTGAGATAAGGTGGCCTCTGTCAAGGTATCCAACTTTGAAGAGACAGTCTTGACATTTTCTTGGATACAGGTTAAAACTTTGTTCTGGCATAAAGCATTTTCAGTCTGCCAGTTAAGAACCTCTTCAGTTTTATTTTGGACAGAGTTTCCAGAGGGAAGAACAGTCGGATGAGCATTTCGAATCTTTGCAGAATGCTTTGAGTGATCTTTTACAAATGTCTCTTGAACAGAGGGGAACTCTGTTGGTTGAAACATACAAACTGCAGGGACTGGTTGAAGAGTTGGGACAGGTTGATGTACTGGCTCAGGAAATTCTTTTCGGATGAATTTCCAAACATTTTTGGTAATAAGGATGGAGAGGCTTTTCTGGAACCTTTGGTGTAGGTACTATCCATTCATCAGGAATCTGGTAACCATCAAATTTGCTTCTTGATGTAGCAAAATTTCTTCTTTGTCTGGATAGTGTTCAGAAATATGGTTACATCCTGGCCTCTTTTTGGATCCTTTTTTCCCAAGCATTTCCTGCAAAAGCAGACATCCCAATAAATATGACCTGAATAGGGATCTTGAAAATGATGGACAGGTTGTCCATTTTCTTTGAAATGTAAAATAAGATCAATTAAAGATTCATCTGGCTTAGTCCATGGCTTTCGGAGTCATCCATAGGAATTCTCATCATGGAAATCTGTGGATAATCTTGAGTTTTTGCCTTTCAGAGAAATCAGATGTGAGTGATCAAAAGAAACAGATACTGATCCATCAGATTGGGACACCATTTTAGAGCTAGAAGACTCTAATGGTCTTTGTTCTGCTTGATGGAGCTTCTCGTAATCTGTTACCCAAGCATCTGGGAGTAATTGGACTAACTCATTTCTTGTGATCTGTCGTGGCACATGTGTACAAGTTGCAGAATGTTGTTCATCAACCTTGATTAACAAGGCATCTTCTCCTCCAGGGAGAGTTAGATCAAGGCATGATTCTGTACCCTGTACGTCATTTGGATAATGCAAAGTTGCAGCCATTGCATCTGGAATCTGTTCTGCTCCATGAATCTGGACCTGGACTTTTAGTGCTTCTAACAGATGAGGATCATTTAAAGACATATTAAAATTAGGAAATAAAGTAACAAAAACTGTACCAGCATTTAAAGTAGTTTCTATGGTAGCTATACATGCATGTTGATATTTAACAAATCTACTATCTAATAAAGCTAATCTAGCAACAACAGGCAATCCTTTCCTACCATGAAATGAAAGAGATATTCTTACAGCTCCAAAATGTATGTGAGTGTATCCTTGTTGTTTCCATTGGGATGGAAACTGAGGTGGAATCTGGAGTGTAATAAACTGCTCTTTTCCATTAGCAGGAATCTGACACTGATCAAGCTTAGAAGCTTGAACATATTCTTTAACTCCTTTAGCCCTGTGCTTGATTAGAGATTTTATAGAACTAAAAGCAGAATTATGAAGTTTAGAAAAAGAGGAATATGGATTGAGTAAGGGTAATGATGTGGGATTTACCTGATCTGGATCTACAGATATTTCATATAGATAATCTAATCTATCAGAAATACTAGCAGAACTTGATCTTGCTGAAGAACTCATAGTAAATGGATATAAGGAACAGGGTGTTCACTCCAAGGAAATTTAACAGCAGGGGAATAATACCAAACTAGAGCGTCTATAATAAATACCAAATTCTTCACAGAAATTATAAAAACAGAAAATATCTTGTCTACAAACACGAGATAATATAACTGCTTGCAATTCACGAGGAAGTTCAGAAAATTCAAAACGATCAGTGGAAAAAGACATGTATAATATCAGAAGATCTTACAAACTCCTTGGCTCCGATACCAATTAGGGCCCTTGATGTATAATGTTGACAAATATCCTGAAGAAAAGGTTTTCCAAGCAAAGGTTTACTATCTTAAACCGTTTCCCTGTTTCCCTTCTTGGTACTATACATCAAGGGAACTAGCACTCAAAAGACAAGACAAGCAAGCCCAAAGGTTCCTAAAGATCATGTTCGTTGGAGGCTCTACACTTGGAGGGCTTTTCATGGTAGATCAACACCTTCATCGAATAGGATCTTGCCCTTTGAAGCATAGAAACCTTCTATGCTTGAGGTATTTGTGCTAAACACCCTTTAATCGTATAGATTATATCAAAGAGATCCATGGCTAAGGTAATAAAATTTTAAATTTTCCACTGCGTTACTCCCCTTATTACCTTCCAAAATTTTCCTTTGGGAAATTCGGTCATATCTTTCCTTTTGTTTATGTTCATTGTTCTTTCTATCTTTCCTAGAGTTTTACCCTAAATTGTGATTCTTCCTTTTTTTTTAATTTTTGCTGTTATCTTCAGTTTAATTCTTTGTTCATTATTTCGAATCTTCCCATTGCTTCAATTGACTTAGGATTTTAGAGTCGTTCTTGGTGCTTGTGCCCAAGAATTCTAGGTTGTTAGTGTGGTTAACTTGTGTCTACAGATTTTCATTGTTTTCCTACGTGATTGTGTGTTAAGGTTGTTTAAAAAAAAAAAGAAAAGGGAAAACACTGTTCACGACTGTAGCGTCGTCACTGTTCATTGGCACTGTAGCGAATACGGTAGCACTACTGTTCACCGAAAAAAAAACTTACTGTTCATCTATTGGGATTTTGCATATTTGGCTCATTCCTATATTGTGTGAGTTGTGGGATATTTGTTAAAAAAAAAAAAACAGAGAGAGAGAAGGTCGTGCACTTTCAAAGAAGAAGCCAGCACCAAATCAAAAAAAAAAAAAAGAAAAAAAAGAATTGGAAAGGATATTGGGAAATCAAGATTTCTACCTAAGAGTAACCACACTTAGTGGAGTCTAATCGTGTATCTTGAGTCAAATTCTTAGTCTGTTTTTTTTCTTTGAATTCTTGAAGATTCAATCCTATATCCTAAGCTTCCTTATTCCGATATTACTCCTCTTGATTACTTAATTTGGGGTTGTTGAGATCAGTTGAGCGAGTTCTTGTTAAAGACACACAAGAAGTATCCTCTAAGAGTGGGAAAAGGCTAAGGGGTGAGCTTAGCATCAGGTAAAAGCCAAAAAATTTGTGTAATACACGATTGTTGAGGGAAAACAATAAGGAAGTGTGAGAGGTCAACTTCTTTACTTTTTTTTATTGCTACTAACAATGGGAGGGAATATTATCAATGGTAAAAACTTGTGTACTCCCTTTTCCATATTCTGAACTTCTCACAAAAGGTAAATCATCTTCTTTCATCATGTCTAATCATAGTAAACAAAAACTTGCCAGCATGGAATTTGCTATAAAGGCCATACAGAATGAGTTTAGGCGAATTTACTCCCGTATGGATGATATTGCCTCGGTTGTCAAAGGAAAGGCCAAGGTGTCACGAAGTGCACCTAAGGAAGAAGAGAAAGAGGGGTATGACTCTGAAGAAGTTATTTCTCGCCGAGGGAGAAGGGTACAACAACAGTTGAACTGTGACAATAATTTGGGGAGTATTATAATGACCATTCCACCATTCAAGGTTTTGAATAACCTAGAGGCGTGTTTGGAGTAGGAAAGGAAAGTGGATCAAGTCTTTGAGGTCCACAACTACTCTAAAGAAAAGAAGGTGCAAATAGCAGCTGTGGAGTTTGTGGAGTACACCAGCATCTAGGTGGGACCAACTGGTGAAGACTAGAAGGAGATGTGGCGATGAACCTATTCGTACATGGACAGCAATGAAGGCAGTCATGAGAAAAAGGTTCATCCCAAGTCACTACTCCCGAGATTTGCACAGGAGGCTTCAAACTTTGAAGCAAGGGTCATCAACTGTGGATGAGTATGCCAAGGAGTTGGAGACACTCATGATCCGAGCTGATGTCCAAGAAGATGAGAAGGCCACCGTGGCAAGGTTTGTTGCAGGCCTTAACTCTAAGATTTCGGACATTGTGGAGTTGCATAATTACATCAAGCTCCAAGACTTGGTAGACAAGGCCGAGAAAGTTGAGCAGCAACTTAAGGCCAAGAAGGGGTGGGGTTACTCAAGCACTCCAAACAGAAACCAATGGAGCAATTCACGTGAAAGGAGTCTAGAGCAAAGCACCCAAAAACTAAAGGAGTTGTGGAAGAGGAATGAAGCGCCCTTTAACAACAAGGGTAAGGTAGAGTTATCATCTTCAAAGTCACCTAGCAAGGGTAAGAGTGAAGCACCATTAGCCAGGCAACGGGACATTAAATGCTTTAAGTGCCAAGGGTATGGGCACATATCATCACAGTGTCCAAGCAAGAGGAATATGATTATCCTTGACAACGGGGATGTGGAAAGTGAGCACTCCAGTGACGAGGAGATGCCACCACTAGAGGGTCCAAGTGATGATGAGATCGAGGGTCAAAAGGAGGTTGAGCCACCTAGTGGAGAGGTGCTAGTTACTCGTAGATCTTTGAGTATACAACCGAAGAAAAATGATGATCAGATGCATAGAGAACACATCTTTCACACAAGATGTGTAGTACAGAACAAGCTATGCAGTGTCATAGTTGATTTAGGGAGCCGTACTAATGTGACGAGTTATTTACTTGTGAAAAAGCTAAAGCTGCCTACCATTAAGCATCCTAAGTCTTACTTCTTGCAGTGGTTGACCGACTATGGGGATGTCAAGGTGACTAAGCAAGTACTAATCTCCTTTAATATTGGAGGATATATGGATGAAGTACTCTGTGATGTCATCCCTATGCATGCATGCCATATTTTACTTGGGAGGCCGTGGCAGTTTGATAGGCAAGTAACCTATGACAGACACAAAAACACCTATAGGTTGGTGTGAAGGAAACAAAAGTACATATTGAAGCCACTCAGGCCATCAAAAGCTTATGCTGATCAAGCCAGAATATCCAAAGAGTGTAAGCTGAGAGAAAAACAAAAGAATGAGAGTAGTAGAGGTGAGGAGAAAGAGAAGAAGAATGAGAGAGTAAAAGAAGAGAGGGAGAGAAAAAAAAAGAGAGTATAACAAAAGAGAAAAGAAATGTGTGTGCCTTTGATCAAAAGAGTGAGACTAAGAGTGCACTGGTAAAGAGGCAACAGTTCCTTTTACTTATGTATAAGGATGTTTTCTTTTCATCTAACGAACTTGACTCTTCTATTCCTAGAGTTGTATTGTCTCTGTTGCAGGATTATCAAGATCTATATCTTGAGGATATTCCACATGAACTGCCACCATTAAGAGGGATAAAGCACCAAATAGGTTTTGCTCCTGGGGCTAGCACCCAAATCGTCCAGCTTATAAAACCAACCCTAAAGAGACAAAAGAAATCCAGAGACAAGTTGATGAGTTGGTGGAGAAGGGATTCGTAAGAGAGAGCATGAGTCCTTGCTCAGTTTCCGTGATTTTGGTGCCCAAGAAGGATGGCACTTCGCGGATGTGTGTCGATTGTAGAGCCATCAACAAAATAACGGTAAAGTATCATCACCCTATCCCTAGGTTAGATGATATATTAGATGAATTGTATGGTTCAAAATTGTTTTCAAAAATTGATTTAAAAAGTGGATACTACCAGATTAGGATGAACGAGGGAGATGAGTGGGAAATTACCTTTAAAACGAAATATGGTCTTTATGAGTGGTTGGTTACGCCTTTTGGCCTGACTAATGCCCCTAGTACTTTCATGAGGTTAATGAACCATGTATTTCATTTTTTTATAGGCAAGTTTGTGGTAGTCTACTTTGATGACATACTTGTTTATAGTAAGTTATTAAATGGCCATGCAGAACACTTACATGCTGTTTTTGAGATTCTTAGAAAGCATGAGTTGTATGCTAATTTGAAAAAGTGTTCTTTCTGCATGGATTCTATTGTTTTCCTTGGATTCGTTGTGAGTGCTAATAGTATAAGTGTAGATGAATCTAAAGTGAAAGCAATTAGGGAGTGGCCTACACCTAAAAATGCTAATGAGGTAAGGTCATTCCATAGGTTAGCAAGTTTTTATCGAAGGTTTGTGCGTGATTTTTTTATAGCTGCACCTTTGAATGAACTTGTTAAAAAGAATGTTATGTTTAAATGGGATGAGGTGCATGAACAGGCTTTTGATTTGTCGAAAGAAAAACTTACTAACGCACTTTTATTGAGTTTGTCCAATTTTGATAAGGTTTTTGAAGTAGAATGTGACGCTAGTGGGATTGGTATAGGAGCTGTGTTGATGCAGGATTCCAGACCCATAGCCTGCTTTAGTGAAAAGCTTCATGGGGCAACACTCAATTATTCCACATATGGCAAAGAGCTATTTGCATTGGTAAGGACACTTCAAACGTGACAGCACTATCTGTGGCCAAAGGAGCTCATCATCCATTCAGACCACAAAAGTTTGAAGTTCTTAAAGTATCAAAGTAAATTGAACAAGAGACATGCTAAGTGACTCGAGTTCATTAAGACTTTTCCTTACTTGATTAAGTATAAGCAAGGTAAGGATAATGTGGTTGCTGATACTTTATCTCGTAGGTATACACTTCTTACTTCCTTGCATACAAAATTACTTGGGTTTGAGCATCTTAAGGATTTGTATCGTACTGATGTTGATTTTTGTGATGTATAGAATGCATGTTCAAAGGGATCATTTGGAGAATAGTATTTGCATGATGAATTTTTGTTTAAAAAGGATAGGTTGTACATTCCCTCTGGGTCAGTTAGAGAGCTTTTGATGAGTGAGGCACACAGGGAGGTTTAATGGGGCATTTTGATGTTGTTAAAATGCTAGACATATTGCATGAACATTTTCATTGGCCTCACATGAAGCGTGATGTGCAAGTGTTTTGTGATAAGTGCATCACATGTAGACAGGCTAAGTCTATGGTTATGCCTCATGGATTTTATACTCCATTACCTATTCCTTCCCACTTGTGGACTGACATTTCTATGAATTTTGTTATAGGACTTCCACGATCTCCAGGGGGCAAGGATAGCATATTCATATTGGTTGATCGTTTTAGTAAAATGGTGCATTTTATTGCTTGTATGAAAACTAACGATGCAACTCACATTGCTGATTTGTTTTTCAGGGAAGTCGTGCGATTGCATGGGTTGCCAAAGTCAATTGTGAGCGACCAGGATATGAAGTTCCTGAGTCATTTCTGGCACACTTTATGGAGCAAGTTGGGAACTAAGTTACTATTCTCCACAGTTGCTCACCCTCAGACGGATGGGCAAACTGAAATCATTAACTATACTCTTATGACTCTTCTTTGGGCGATTATTCAGCACAATCTCAAGAATTAAGAGAAGTGTCTACCTCATATAGAGTTTGTTTATAACAGAGCAGTTCACATTTCTACTTTCTTTTCTTCTTTTGAGATTGTTTACGGGTTTAATCCACTAACACCTCTTGATGTTTTGTTATTACCTTGCAGTGAACGAACGGACTTAGATGGCAAAAGGAATGCGGACTTTGTTAGGGAGATGCATGCAAAAGTTCAAGCCAATATTGAGAACAAAAACAACTAGTATGCTAAACAAGCCGATCGAGGTCGTATCAAGGTGCAATTCGAACCAGGAGATTGGATTTGGTTGCATATATACAAAGAGAGGTTTCCACATCAAAGGAAGTCAAAGCTCAGCCCAAGAGGCGATGGTCCCTTCCCAATACTTGAAAAGATTGGTGACAATGCATACAAAATAGATTTGCCAGGTGAGTATGGTAACATTAGTGCAACTTTTAATGTGGTTGATCTATCTCTATATGATGCAGGTGATTCGAGGGTGAATCTTTCGAATTAAGGAGGGAATGATGAGGACATCCACAGTACCGCTAAGGAGCTCAATAAGGATCCTCTTCAAGGCATAGGAGGACCAATAACCAGGCTGCGTGCGAAGAAAGTGAAGCAAGCTTTGCAAGGGCTCATCATGGAGTTGCACGAAGAAAAGGTGATTTGGTTAAGGTAAAAGCCCACAAGGATGTTTTCATGCTCAAGTGTTGCTTTGGAAGCATTGGAAGCATAAAGAAGTCACCAAGATGTGATGGGTGAAGTTATGATCCTATCCGCACCCACTAACCATGCGCGGATAGCCCCATGGATAGAACCAAAAGGTTGCAGACAAGGAACTGAAGTTTATGTTCCTATCCGCGATAGGTATCCACACGGGAATACAAGGAGCGGATAAAAACAGAAACTCTGAGAGTTAGGAAAATACCTTCTGACTCTATTCGCGCCAAGTAACTATGCGCGGATGCCTGACGCGGAAATGGTCAAAAGGTCGATATTATAGCAGTTGAGTTTTCGTCGCTATCCGCGCCAATAACTGCGCTGATACGAAGCGCGGATAGCAATAGAAACTGCGGCTTTGTCTAATTTTTGCAGATTTCTTGTTATTTTGAATTGTAAACGAGTTAGTTACTTTCCTTATCAATTGTAAACATTGTCTAGCATATTTATATAAGCATATCTTCATTACTAAAGAGGCAGATGATTATTCCAACAAAAATGTATGTCTTTTTTGTTAGGGTTTCTTAGTTTTTTTATAGGAACTACTCTTGATTTTTAACAATAACCATTGTTGAGGGTCAAGTATCCCATTTAGGATTGATTCTTGTGCATTGAATCTTATCTCCTTAAGTTCGTCAAGTACAGGTCTATACTACAGGTTGGGTAGGGGTCTGTCTTGCATCTTGGGGGAAGAGGGTTTCGTATCTCGTGAGTGATATTCGAAGCAAACCAATCCAAGTTGTTCTTGGGGTCCTTTGACGGGTTTCGAAGGGGGTCAAGAAGGTTGGATTGGCATCTTTAGGTTTCAAGGTGTCTTGGGATTCTACATCCATTGGCCTTGCGCACATCACTAGACCTTTATGTTTATTTTTTCAAGTTTGACACACTGAACATTGCATTGCATTTCACCCTAGCAAACTGTATGCATGTCCAGCAAACTGGACGTTCACGTTTATTTTTCAAGTTTGGCAAACCAAAAATTTGCATTACATTTCATACCAGCAAACTAGGTGCCTGTTCAGCAAACTAGACCTTCACGTTTATTTTTCAAGTTTGGCAAGCCAAGTTTTGCATTGTATTTCACCCTAGCAAACTAGGTGAATATCCATCAAACTAGACATTCACTTTTGTTTCCTTACATGGACCCTAGCAAACTGGGATTACGTTTGTCTAGTAAACTGGACATTTTACATTTAATTTCTTTGCATTTCATCAACCCTAGCAAAACTGGGATCACACATCTCTCCGGCAAACTGGGTGGTTCATATTTTATTTTTATTTTATTTTTTAAGTCGGGCAGCCCAAGTTTTTCATTTCGGTAATCTAAACTATGTTTGACCCTGATTCCCTTCATCGGGATACATAGACAGCTCTTAGAGGGCTCGGTCACATGCTTTCTTATATTCATTTGTTAGTTTACACTTCATCACATTCTTATATTTTGCCTGTTTAAGATGTTTCTGTTTACACTTGTAGCTGTCCTCATATTTAGGTGAGCCAAAATTTGGTATTGTCTCCATCTTTGTCTTAAATCTCTGTGAGATTCTCGACAAAGAGGGGCAAACTGTAGATACTAAATTTTGGCACGCTATTTTCCTTCCAACATTGGGGAGCATTTTTTATATTTTGGAGTCAAATTTTAATTTTTCTATAAAAAGGAACAAAATCAATAATTTCGAGGGTCAAAATAGTAATTTTTAGCACATAAATATTTTTTCATTAGTTTTGGAATTTAAATATATATATTTTTGTATTTTTATGCATGTTCCTAAAATTTTGTGAGTTTTCGAATTCAATTAGTATTTTTTTAGTATTTCACCAGCACAGGGGCAAAATGATCATTTCGTCACGTGAACACCACTTTCACCCATTTTTTGTCATAAATTATTTTAGGTTTTTAAGTGTGTTTCTAAATTTTTTGATTTTTTTGGTGGATAATAGCTATTTTTTTTGTAAATACTGCATTATGGGGCAAAATAGTCATTTTTCAACCCGAATGCATTTTTCATCAATTTTTGAGTGCTAAATTCATTTTCTAGGGTTTTAATTTTAATTTTTAATAATTTTTTGAGGCTAATAGCTATTTTTCTGTGTATTTTGTTAATACAAGGGCAAAATAGTCATTTCACATTCAAAATGCATTTTTTGTCAAGTTTTGGGGTTTCTAAACTCATTTTTAGATTTTTGAACCTATATCTAATTTTTGGTAATTTTTTAGGACCATTTTCTATTTCTTTCTGTAAATACTACATTTAAGGTGTAACACGGTAATTTTATATAGAAATATATTTTCTCGCCCAAATTTCATTAATAATTTTATTATCTGCATTTTTGGGCTTTTTCCACTTTTTTGGGTGTTTTGGAAAAATCATGGCATTTTAATTTTGAATTTTGGTTTTAATTTTAGTTTTAATTTTATCAAAAACTATTTTTATAGGATAAAATAGTAATTTTTATTACTAGGGGTATTTTTATCTTTTTTCTTTTTCTTGGAGGGTAAGACTAGGGCTGTCAATTAGGCTTTGTGAGCTGAGCTTTGGCAAGGCCAAATCGGCTCACAAAATAATTAAGGCTTTCGAGTTTCGGACTTTTGAGCTTGGACCCAAAATAAAAGTTTTAAAGCTCAACTCACAATTTTTGTGAGCTTCGGGCTTAAATTGGGCTTGGCTCAATCTCATTGCTAAATACTTAATTATGTATAATATAGTATTTAATGACTATGAATTGTTAAAAAATTTACATATAAATTATTAATAATTTAGGTTATGATATCATATCTTATTGTATACAAAGGAAGTGTCAATTTACAGTGTAAACATTTTTAGTTATTTTTTGTTTTTCATTATCTACCCTTCCACTAAAAAGCTAATTAGTGAAAACCTCCAATAACTGTCAACAACTTTTTTTTTGGCTTAAAAATGTAAAAAAAAACACACACACACACACACACACATTGAGCAACCTAATAAAAAACTTTGAACAAATACTCAATATTTTTTATTATAATTTTTTCTTTTAATTTGCACATACCCAGATTGTGTATTTCTTAGTAATGTTTGAATGTAAATTATACATATTATTTTAATACATTATATAAAAACCTCCAATAACCGCCAATAGCTTCTTCTTTTTTTTTTCTTTAACAACTCAAAAAAGGCACATTACACAACCTAATAAAAACTTTTCAATAACTACTCATTATTTTTCTTATGAATATTTCTTTTATTTGTACACACATAGGATGTGCATTTTTCACTAGTATTTAACTATAAGTACACATATTACTATATATATTATATAATTATACCTCAAATGGGCCAGGCCTTAATTGGACTTGAGCCTAGTAAGGCCCAAGCTCAGCTCACATTTAATTCGGGCTTGATATTTAGGCATAAGCTCAGCTTAACCCAATTAAGATTAGGCTCGCGAGCTTTTCTTTCGAGCCGAACGGGCCGAGCTTGGGTCGACTCGACCCCATTGACAGTCCTAGGTAACACATTCCTGCACTATAAATAGCCTATTTTGGAAAGAAAAAGAGGAAAAAAAAATCAAAAACTCTAAAACACAGTTTTATCCAAAGAAAAAAAGATCAAAACACCTACTGACTCACCAAAAAACACACACACAACACACCTACAAGCATTTCTACATCAAAGTTCGATCTTGATTCAAAGTTCAACTATTATCTTCAACCTTGGTAATATTTTAAATTTTTTTTTTATTCATCATCTTTTATTTGGTTGTGGATAATTTGATAACACACAAATTTATTTTTTTGATTTCTTTCTTTTACGGATTTTTTAGGGTTTTGTTTTCAAGGTTCCTTGATTTTTGGATTTGGATTTCTGGATTTTATTTCTCTTCTCCTTCCACCATCTTCAAATCCACAGTGACCTTTATCTCCTCCTCTCTCTTCTTCTCTATAGCTCCTTTTTCAGCCATAACCACTGCCTACAAACCAACCACCACCATAATCTCACCAACAACCTACAAAAAGAAAGAACATCCCAAAACAAAGCCAATTGCGCTACCTGAAATTTTCCCAAGTTAATAGAACCACTAAAACCCAAAGCCCTCCTCAATTCAATCCCGAACCACCTCTCCAAGCCAGCCCCAAACCTGCAAAAACAAAATATTCACAAATCCAGCCTAACCTCCATCACTCGCACCTTCAAACTTCCACAATCCAATCAAGCAGCCACCAAACCTACATAAACGACTAATTGAAACTCACTAATGACATCAATTTCAATAACAAAGTCACCACATCAACTCCTGTCAATTATCGTAGCCCCCCTAACCCCTTTGAAGTTAGCTCCTCATAACCACCAAATCGTCACCACGGTACCCAAAGAAACAACCAAATCGGCATTCACAGCCCAATT
The DNA here is from genome assembly GCA_024721245.1 of Mitragyna speciosa. Classification (NCBI taxonomy): domain Eukaryota; kingdom Viridiplantae; phylum Streptophyta; class Magnoliopsida; order Gentianales; family Rubiaceae; genus Mitragyna; species Mitragyna speciosa. Next base: position 15,579,437 of record CM045560.1, on the reverse strand, counting down.
CCTATTTCATCCACCAAAATCACCAACAATATGATCAAAATCATCAGCCCACTTCCCCAATATTCTGTTCGCCACTCAACCACCAGACAAAGCCTTATCCACCACCAAATCCACCTCCCAAAAAACACTACCAACCACCGTTCACGGCCAGACGAATGACCCCAAGCCCAAGCCATCACAGCAACATCAAACCATCGAAATAAATTTCCATTGCCAATTCCAACTCGTTCATTTGCCCAGTCACAACCACAAGACAATTACCAAAACATCCCCTAATTGCAAAAAATCAATCATCACCAGTCCTCACAAACGATTTTCTTCAACCTCTAACCATCTTCGCCACTTGCAAAATCCCAAAGCCCACCACGCTTCACCTCGCACCACCATCACCACTATCCAACCTATCAGTCCATCACCTACAAGAGAAGTCAACAAAAACAATCACAAAATACAGCCCCTGCAAAACCTAAACCACCATCAACGGACACACATAAGCCAACCAAAACAGCCCCTCAACCTCAAATTCACCACCATCAATCCCCTAACTTTAGCAGCAGCCATAATCAAATGCACCTGCAATCAATTCACCTCCATCACCTGCAATCACCAAATTACAGTCAAAACAACCCCAAGACCACCACCATTGCAACTATCACAATAACCCCAAATCCCATGTCACCCCTACCAACAGACACAAGTCCCTCCCCTATCCCTAGATTCCAAATCCTTACCACGACAACAATAAGAAATCCACCAGTGGCGCCACCTCGCCATGCCACCCGCCATCATTACCTCTTTACCTGTCCTATTTTCGAAAGAGAAATTGATTCAGGGAAAGTTGTTTGTTGTTTCGACAGAGAAAAAAAGAGAGAGACGGAGAGAAATAGAAGGAGAAAAGAACAAAGAAGATAGACGATGGGAGCGTTCAGAGAATAAAGAGAGATTAGGGCAGAAAGAATAGAGTAACTGGGGAAAAAAATAGAGAGAGTTGGAGATTTGAGAGAGACAAGGAGCGAAGAGAGAAAGTTAGCAGTAGGGAGAATAGAGAAGAAGTCTGGAGAAGGGAAAGAAAAGTAGAGAAGAGAGACGCGAGAAAAAGGAAAAATGCGATGAAGTTTTTAGAAATTGAAAGAAGAAAGAAGACTTGGATCTAAAGAGGAGATGGATTCGATTTTGGAATTGGGGAATTTTGGAAGATTTTGAGTTTTGGTTAATGAATTCTAAATTAGGTAAAAAGGATTCATGAATTCATATGAAGCAGAAAACAATGGGGAAAATTAGGGCCATTTAACTATGTCTTAGTTAATTATCTTTATGTCTTTATTTAATTAGTTCATGTAATATAGTTAATTAGGCTTTTTTTAACTAATTAATTAAGCTAAATCTTAAGTGCAGTATTTTCATTCGATTATTGTTGAAGAAGTATTTTGCTTTTAGTCTTTCTTAAGTATTGTTGGTACTCCCTTAAAGACTTTGTTTTGTTCATTCAAGTCCCTATTAATTACAAATTGGCCAACCAAGTTTTAGCTCATTTCAATTGAATCCTTAATTAATTGCAATTATGCCTTGCACTTGCTGAAATTTACATTTTTTTGCCTTTGCTTGTTGGAATTTATGTTTTGTTCCCCAATTTGCTAGAATTTTGCATTTTAGTTTTAGAACAATAATTTGAATTACAAATTTTGCCTCTTAGGTTAATAGAATTTACATTTTATCCCAATTTGTTAGGGTTTTATATTTTAAAGCTTACTTTGTTAAATAGTGGTACCGTTAATTCATTTGTTCATTTTGATAGTATTTAGTACCAGGTCTTCAAGAAGAGGTATTTTCATTACCTCTTAATTGTTTTTTATGTGCTCCTCGGTGCTTTTATATGTTTTATGTGGTGTTTTTATCTTTATTTTTATTTTATTTTATTTACGTTATTTTTGAGTATTCATGATTTTATTGATTTGATTTAATTTTAATTTTTAAATTATTCTAGAAGTGTAATAGATAGGCATTTTTTACAATTTTGGCAAATATTTTTGTATTTAACTAGTCAATGTAATAGTTGGATCACATTTCCTAGCAAAATTTGTGTTTAGATAGCAAGTGTAATAAATAGGTCTTTTTGGCTTTTTCCCCCTAAAATTGTGAGTTAAATCCCCCGGTATAATAGTTAGGACTTATATGCTTTTGCGTGCTTTTGTGGTTATATGTTTTGCCGCTTTCATTAGGATTTTTGCATCTAGAATATCATGCTTACGTGCTATGTGCTCCTACGTGTTATTACATGTTTATTTGTTTTTTATTCATATTTTACTATTTTAATTCATGTTTTATTAGTCTGTTAATCTATCACCACACTAGTCCAACACTAGTTGTGTTTTTCTCGCGTCCCCGGTAATCCAACACTATACCCTTAGGTCATTTTAGTGATAGTATTACTTGCGTGCATTGTATCTCATTTCACACACATTTTCCCTTTTTTAGAATTTTTCATATTTGCATGATTTTTTGGTATATTTTTATTATTTTATTATCTATTTTTAGCATTTGATAGTGAATGACATATAGGTTGTATTTCACTTAGAAGTTAGGTCATTTTGTGTGATCCGACTAGAAATAATCGACTACTTGCAAGGGAAGCAGTGGATTGATAGGACATTTCCCCCTCCGTGAGTAGAAAAATGTCCGTCATGAGTTATTAGTCCCCTATACCCGTTATGTTGCATTCTCCACTTTCTTTGACACTTACTATCTATAGTATTTTCCTTTTTCTTTGGACATTTCATTTTGCATATACACTTGTGACTCCTCTCAAAGTCTCGACTCGAGTTTTGCAATTAATGCGATAATCTCGACTAAGTCTTGACAGAATTTTTTGACCTTCCCGATACTCACATTTAGACTTAGGATTCATATAGATATATCCAAACGCAATAGAATTTAGGGTTAATTTAGGAAATTTTGATTAAACCTCGCAACTAGCCTCGGCTAGGTAGAAAGGTTGCCTTAGGCACAAGCCTTTACTTTCCCTTTCTTCAAATGTAACTCCCGGACCCTCTTCTCTCATTTTTTTGTAGACCGAAATTGAAAAAGGGCTTTTTAAATATTTTTTTAAAAAAATTTTATTTTGTCAAACGATTTTTGAGTGACTTGGTACACCCTAACTCAACACCAAGTGGCGACTCCATTTTTTAAAAATAAAACCCGTTTTCAAAATTAGTTGACCAAAACTGTCGCACTTTTTAGTCCCGACCTTATTTTTACTTTTTATTTTTATTTTTATTTTAAAATGCCATTTTTCCTAAATGATGCTTTTTCAATAAAAATCTAATTTTTCTCACACACGCATAGTTTTTCCAAAAACTTTCTTTCGAAAAGGGTCACGAGACCAGACTGCCTTTTCGAAACGCAACAGTCACAGACTGGCTCGTGCATTTCGGGGCACGACAAATATGTATATGATATCTTTTCCAATTTGCTGCCCTCATTGGAGGACTTGTAAAAATTTTAAAACATCGTAATCAATATATGTAAGAACAAACATTAATGCATGTCCTAAGGGGAGTCCTTGTTGTGCCAATGATAGGTTTAACATGAAATGCAATCCTTTAAGGTGAGACCCCTTATTTAAATAAAGATGTGCCGATCCGCTGGGAAAAAAATGCCTTTGTTTTGCTTGTACTACTTTACCTAAGGTCTCACCCGCTAGGATGGTAGTAAAAATATAAATGTACATGTCTTTTAGGGTTACATACCCAAGACAAAAGGACGGCTTTCCTATCATGGGATTCCTGAAATGGCGTTCCCTCTAGGGTTTATGCATAATGCAAGTTTTTTAAAATAATTTAAATAAATGCAAAAATGCAAAATTCAAAAAATATCCTAAAGATTTATAATCTAATGATGATGCAGAATTTCTTCAAGAAGATGGATCATGAACTGTACAAAAGATTACTAACTTTGGACCGATTTATTTGATTGAAGAAAAATCGAGCCTTCATAAGGCCACAGGATATGACATTGAAATACGGCCAAAAATTATGATACTGTCTAGGGACACATAAGTCAAAAATGCCAGTTTATTAAAGGTGTAAGCACCAGAACTAAGACATGTTTTAAAACCCATTTTTGTGTAGTGTGGAAAGGAAATGTGGGGAATAAAGCAAAAATGATGCATAATTTCTTTGAAAAGGATGAACACAAACTATACAAAAATTTGTCCACTTGAGTCCATTTGTTGATTCTGAGACAAATAGGCATAGATGAGATTGCTAAGTACAATAAAGATGGATAAATCTTGAAAAAAGGTCCGGAGTTACACCTCTTATTTGTGGATACACAAAGTCAAAAATCAAACTTTTGGGATTTAGAAAAAAAAATACAATGATTGGACTGTGGGTATTTTTGTTTGCAAAAAATGAAATTCATATATCCATTTTTCTTGAAAAAATTAACTAAGATGAAAATTTAAATGTGAATAACTTATGGTCTAAATCATCTTGATTTTGATGGTTATCAAACATATGATGAAGCGTACTAATGTGTTCAACAAGTGTTTTTTGTAGTTGGAAGAAAATATGTTGAAAAAGATGGCAAAATGGTTATCCAGAAGACCATCTAGACGCACAAATGGACGTCCGGATCACTAGAATTGCAAAAAATCAAATCAAGCAGAAGGCATGCGGACGCACGTCTAGACACACACGCGGATGTCCGGACACCTAAACAAACTCAAAATGAAGACAAGTAGAAGGCATGCGGACGCATGTCCAGATGCACATGCAGATGTCCAGATCATCAAAAAGCCTCAATACAATTCAAGGCAGAAAGCATGCGGATGAAGGTCTAGACGTGAGTTGCAGACGTCTAGACCAAGAGACAGTCATCCAGAAGGCAATCCGAATGATGATCCGAATACAAACCCAAATGCCTGGACCCTCACTTGCGAATGTCTGAACTAGACAAAATTGTGTCTAACGGCCAATTTTCAAATTTGATCGTTAGAACCCAAATTGAGCTATTTTTTCATCTCCTATAAAAGCAAAAAGTGTTGAATGTTTAGAAACTTTTGGCTATTGAAATTATGGTGATTTTAGAGTTATTTTTTCAAGAAAAATACTCTCCTTAGTGAACTTTGTATATTCAAGTGTGAATTCTTCTTCTTTTGTGAGTATTTAATTCAATTGTATAATTGAAAGGTTAGCTTAATAGCTGTAAAACTTCTTAGCTCAACTAGAGAGTGTCTAGGGTGAGTGAGAAGTGAGCCATTTCTTTGCACAAGTTGGTTTTGAACCACAAACAAGAGAAGGAATTCAAGTGCATCAAAGCTTCAAGTTTGTGAACTTGGAAGCAATTTGAGTTTGATAAATCTAATTTCTATCTTATTTAATTTCAATTTATTATGATCTTTGTTGCATTATTTATTGCACTATCAAATTATTTGATCACTTAAATACTTGATAAATTTTAATTTTGTGAAAATTTGCTATAACTAGTTAAGTTTCAAAGGAACCTAATTCACCCCCCACTTAGGTTGCATACAGGGCCCATAATTGGTATCTGAGTTTGGACTCCACATTTGACAGCCTAACAAACTAGGAGAGATCCATGGCAACCTCAAATAATGTTTTGTTCTTAGAAGTCCAATCCAGTACTAGATCTCTTATGTTTAATGGGGTGAACTACATTAGTTGGAAGGCTAGGATGAAAATATTCTTACAATTCGTTGATATTGAGCTTTGATATATTGTAAATGAGGGTCCTTATGAGGCATATATTAATGATCCCACTACCGATATCTGTAGACCAAAAACTAGACAAGAACTCACTCCTATCAATAAAACTAACCTTACTCTCAATGCTAAGGCGATGAATGTATTGTATAATGCTTTAGATACCAATGAGTCCACTAGAGTGAAGGGATGTAAGATGGCAAAAGAAATTTGAGATAAGTTAAACGACATTCATGAGGGGAGTGACAATGTGAAAGAACAAAAGAAGGCTCTGCTAGTTACTATTGATAGTTACTAAGTCTAAATCGTTTAAGATGGAGCCTCATGAGAATATTGACAAAATATATTGTAAATTCAATGACATAATTGTTGCGTCCAAAAAAATCGTGGGGAAAGGGTGCGAGTGGGGTCGTTGACTGTCGCGCCCTGAAAAGACGGTCCGGTCTCAGTGACCCTTTCGAAAATAAAGTTTTGGAAAATCGGGCGTGTGTGAGAACAAATCAAATTTTAGTAACAAAAGTGTATTTTAAGAAAAAATGGTATTTTAAAAGAAAACAAGGCCGGGACTAAAAGTGCGACGGATTTGGCCAAATAAATTTGAAAAAGGGTTTTATTTTGAAAAATGGAGTCACCACTTGGTACTGAGTTAGGGTGTACCAAGTCACCCAAAAAATCGTTTGACAAAAATAAAAATAAAATTTTAGGAAAATATTTTAAAACCCTTTTTTGACTCCGGTCTACGAAAAATAAGAGAAAAAGGGTCTGGGAGTCACATTTGAAGAAAGGGAAGGCAAAGGCTTGCGCCTAAGGCATCCTTTCAACCTAGCCTAGGCTAGTTGCGAGGTTTAATCAAATTTTCCTAAATTAACCGTAAATTCTATTGCGTTTTGGATGTGTCTAAATGAATGCAAATCCTAAGTCTAAATGTGGGTATCGAGAGGGTCAAATGTTCTGTCGAGGCTTGGTTGGAATTATTGCATCAATTGCGAAACCCGAAGTCGAGACCTCGAGGGAGTCACGAGTTTTTATGCAAAATGTGATGCAAAAATAAAAGAAAATAATAATGTATAGTAAGTGAAGAAAGAAGGTGGGTATGCAACATGACGGGTACAGGGGACTAATGACTCATGACTTGAATGTTTCTACTCACGGAGGGGGGAACGGCCTGTACAGCCACCGCTTCCCACGTGAGTAGATGACTATTTCTAGTCGAATCACACAAATGTCCTAATTTCTAAGTGAGATGCAGCCTAAATGTCATGCATTTTAAAAACATGTCAATAATAATAATAATAATAATAATAATAATAATAATAATAATAATAATAATAATAAAATCATGCCAAATGGAAAGAAAACTAAAAGTGTGTGAAATGAGATGAGAAATGCACACGAATGTACCTAACAATAAAATGTCCTAAGGGTCTAGCGTTGATCTAGCCCGTTCTAAAGATTCCCACTAGCGTTGGACTAGCGGGAAAACGATGAAGCCACAACTAGCGTTGGACTAGTGTGGTGACGGAACAATAAAAACTTAATAAAACATGAATTAAAGCAATAAATCATGAATTAAAAGAAAGTAAACACATAAAGACATATAGTATCACATAGGAGCACATAACACACAAGCATAATATCTAGATGCAAAATCCTAATGAAAGCAGCAAACAAATAAGCATGTAAGCACGTAAACCCTAACTATTACACCAGGGGGCTTGATTTACAATTTAAAGGGAGAAATTAAAAATATACTATCTATTACATTTTCTATCTAATTATACAATTTTTGCTAAAATATGAGAAAAATAATCTAACTATTACATTGACTAGCTAAATACAAAATATTACATTTTTGTCAAAACAATAAAATTTGACATTAAATAACACAAAATAAATAAATACACAAAAAGTGTATAAAATAAGAAACGCATAAAAAAAATACATAAAAGATCACATTAGAGCACGTTGGAGCACATAAAGAAGCAATTAAAAAATAACGAAAATATCTTTTTGAAGACTCGGTACAAATACTACTCAAAATGAACAAACAAGTCAAGGCACCTTGGTATAATCAAACAAAATTTAAAATATATAACTATTGATGAATTGAGATAAAAAAAAATGAATTCTAGTAACTAAGGGGTTAAATAAAATTCTATAAAACTTAAGGGGTAAAAATTAGAAATTCACTTAAGTCTAAAGGGGAAGAAATGTAAAATTAAAGTAACTTGGGGGGACAAAACAATAAATTTCAGCAAAAGAAGGCACAAATTACAAATTCCAGCAATGTGTAAGCATTAAAACACAAATTCCAGCAATCATAAGTACTAAAATACAAGTTTTGGCAATGTCATAGGGACTAAAGATTCAAATTCCAGCAACCATAAGAATTAAAATACAAATTCCAGCAATCATAAGTACTAAAATACAAGTTCCAGCAATGTGTAAGGATTAAAGATGCAAATTCCAGCAACCATAAGTATTAAAATACAAATTCCAGCAATCATAAATACTAAAATACAAATTCCAGCAATCATAAGTACTAAAATACAAGTTCCAGCAATGTCATAGGGACTAAAGATGCAAATTCCAGCAACTATAAGTACTAAAATACAAATTCCAGCAATCATAAGTACTAAAATACAAGTTCCAGCAATGTGTAAGGATTAAAGATGCAAATTCCAGCAACCATAAGTATTAAAATACAAATTCCAGCAATCATAAGTACTAAAATACAAATTCCAGCAATCATAAGTACTAAAATACAAGTTCCAGCAATGTATAAGGATTAAAATGGAATGCCAGCAATAACAAGGGTCCAAAAATGAAAATTCCAGCAACTATGAAGGCTAGGAATAATTTTTCACCAACTTGAAAAGTCTAAGATAAAAATTCCAGCAACTATATAAACAAATAATGTGAACAAACATAGTCAAATTGAAAAAGAATTAAAGCCTAAGGGGTTAATTTATAAAAGATAAGGACCCCAATTGCATAAATAATAAACTCGTTAAGGGCAATACTCATAATGTTCAAACATATAAAGGTCAAGATAACAATGTCCACATTAAAAGAAAGAAAAAAAGAAAAAAAAATGAAAGGAAAATGTGTTAAACTACACTCAATTGAATCACGTAACTAGAGAACAAACAAACAAATAAAAAATGAAGCTAAATGCACTCAATTGAATCACGTAACTTGAGAACAAACAAATAAAAAAAATGAAGCTAAATGCACTCAATTGAATCACGTAACTAGAGAACAAATAAAAATGAAGCCAAATGCAATTCAGTAACTAAACCAACTCCCACTTCCCTAGTCTGTTTTTCTTTTAATTGGACAAAAGTTAAACAAGACAAAACATAAAAAATTTGAGAACATAAAGAAATGACAAAAACTTATCCTTTCCCCAAACAATTCGGTTATTGAATTGAAAAGAAAGTCAAACTGGCCCCACCATTTTTACAAGACAAATCTGCTTCTTTAATCTTCAAAACATCAAAAGAATCACTTCCCCAAAGCAAGAATTCCAGAACGAATTCTCCCTTTTTCCCCTCTCTTTCTTTCTTTCTTTCTTTCTTTCTATTTTTCAGCTTTCCAGTCTTCTCTTTTTCTGCAGCTCCGTTCTTCTCCTTCTAACTCTTTCTCTCTTATCTTTTCTCTTTAAATTTTCTCTTTTCCCGTTTGATTCTCTTTCTTTGTTTCTCTATTTTTCTCTCCAAATCAGTTTGTTCTCTCTCTCTCCCCGAATTCCATTTCCTCTCCATCTTTAATCTCTCCAATCAAGTTATATCAACCCGAATTAATCTCCTTTCAAATTTCGTAAAACTGTGACTATGGTGTGGGGGCTTATTCATTGGTGGTAATAGCAGTTAGCGAGGTAGGAGTTGCAGGGGATTTGAATGAGTTGGAGATTTGGTGGTTGCAGGGCTGGGGAGGGTTTTTATTGGCAGTGAATCAATGATGTTGTGACTGAAATTCGGGACTGATTTGTGGTGGAATTGACGAATTTGGTGGCAGTGATTTCGGATGGAGGAGGTAGGGTGGCGTAGGTGGCTTGGTGGTGTTGGTTGCAAGTGGTGGAAGAGGAGTGATACGTGCATGGGCACAAGGCATGGCAATGGAGCATGGAAGATGGCCTATCTAGCATCCACTCAAATGGGAAGAAACGAAAGAAGGATCATAGTTTTTGGTGTTATTTATTTTTACAAGTTGTAATCTTTATGTTAGTTATCTAATTGTGATAGGTTACAACTAGTGATAGATTTTTAGTAGGTTTTCTAGAATATTCTTCATGAGCCTATAAAAAGGCATTCTTGTATTATTTTAAGGACGATGTTATGATGAATCAATAAAAATTGTAAGTTTTCTCTCTACGAGAGTTTTTTTAGTTCTTGGAATAGAACTAATTTCTGGTCTTATTGGAGTGATTCCATGGCGACCAAAACCTACGCTTAGAGTTTCTTCCACTTGATTTGATTTATTCTTTTGGGTTTGTCAATTAGGGGTCTATTCCACGAGTTGGTTAGGGGTCTATTCCACAGGTTGGTTAGGTGTCTATTCCACAGGTTGGTTAGGTGTCTATTCCACAGGTTGGTTAGGGGTCTAACTTGCAGCACCAAAAGGAGGATTTCAACGATCTTGGTTGAATATTCGAAGCAACCCATTCGAGTTGTTCTTGGGGTGTTCGACAAGTTACGAAGGGGTCAAGAAGATCGAATGGTTACCACAACTCAAGTTGTTTTTGGGGTCTTCGACAAGTTACGAAGGGGTCAAGAAGATCGAGTGGTTACCACAACTCAAGTTGTTCTTGGGGTCTTCGACAAGTTACAAAGGGGTCAAGAAGATTGGGTTATTTTGTATGGATTTCTTTTCAAGACGATCCTTTGGGAATGATGTTCCTGTGATATACGAGAGGGCGACACCCCGATCGTATCAAGTGGTATCAGAGCTTTTGGGATCTTGAAAGAAATCAGATTTTGTGTCAACCCAGTTTGGGTATATCTTTTGTTTTTGTTGTCAATCCACTTGGATATATGTTTTTAATTTTTGTTTTGTTATTCTTGATTCAAGATTTGATTTTTCTTGAATCAAAGTTGTGTTCTTTTGTGGTTTGATTTTCAAAAAAAAAAAAAAAAAATCGTACTGTTCATCGGCACTGTAGCGGCGGCGTCACTGTTCACGATGGGGTTACTGTTCACTGACGGGGGTACTGTTCATCCGAATTTTTTTTTCTTTTTTTTTCAGTTTAATTTTTTGTTTGTTTTTGAGAGTTGAATTTTGTATTTTGTGAGTTGGTTGTGTTGTTAAAAAAAAAAAGAGAGAGAGAGAGAGAGAGGTTGTTAGAAGTGAAAAAAAAAAAAAAAAATCGTACTGTTCATCGCACTGTAGTGCGGCGCACTGTTCACGCGCTAGGGGTTACTGTTCATGTAGGTGTTACTATTCATCCGAATTAAAAAAAAAAATTTTTCAGTTTATTTTTTGTTTGTTTTTGGGAGTTGGATTTTGTATTTTGTGAGTTGTTTGTGTTGTTAAAAAAGAGAGAGAGAGAGAGGGTTGTTAGAATTGAAAAAAAAAAAAAATCTTGAGTGGAAAAAGGCAAATTTGTGAAATTTTATAAGAAAAGCCAAAAGTGTGGTGAAACGAAAAAAGATATTCTCGTCGTTCTTATAAACATTTTGTAGGTTTGAGCTTGAGTTGTGCCCATTCTTTGCATACCATTGGGCGACGATTCGAGGACGAATCGTTTTGAAGAGGAGGAGTTTGATACGTGCATGGGCACAAGGCATGGCAATGGAGCATGGAAGATGGCCTATCTAGCATCCACTCAAATGAGAAGATACGAAAGAAGGATCATAGTTTTTTGTGTTATTTATTTTTACAAGTTGTAATCTTTATATTAGTTATCTAATTGTGATAGGTTACAACTAGTGATAGGTTTTTAGTATGTTTTCTAGAATATTCTTTATGAGCCTATAAAAGGGCATTCCTTGTATTATTTTAATGATGTTATGATGAATCAATAAAAATTGTGAGTTTTCTCTCTACGAGAGCTTTCTTAGTTCTTGGAATAGAACTAATTTCTGGTCTTATTGGAGTGATTCCATGGCGACCAAAACCTATGCCTAGAGTTTCTTCCACTTGATTTGATTCATTCTTTTGGGTTTGTCAATTAGGGGTCTATTCCACGAGTTGGTTAGGGGTCTATTTCACAGGTTGGTTAGGTGTCTATTCCACGGGTTGGCTAGGGGTCTAACTTGCAGCACAAAAGGAGGATTTCAACGATTTTGGTTGAATATTCGAAGCAACCCATTCGAGTTGTTCTTGGGGTCTTCGACAAGTTACAAAGGGGTCAAAAAGATCGAGTGGTTACCACAACTCAAGTTGTTCTTGGGGTCTTTTAATGCCCTTTTATAGGCTCATAAAGAATATTCTAGAAAACTTACTAAAAACCTATTACTAGTTGTAACCTATCACAATTAGATAACTAACATAAAGATTACAACTTGTAAAAATAAATAACACAAAAAACTATGATCCTTCTTTCGTATCTTCCCATTTGAGTGGATGCTAGATAGACCATCTTCCATGCTCCATTGCCATGCCTTGTGCCCATGCACGTATCAAGGAGACTGGCGGCAGTTGGGATTGACTGGAATGTTATTGTTTTGCAGGTTCTTGGCTCTGGTTTGTTTTGTTTTTTATCGTGCAGGTGAAGGGCCTTATGGAGGAGGTGCTAATTAGAGATGTCCGTGGAGCTAATGGTTGTGAAGGGCTGTGAGCAGGGGTAGCCCGATGGTAGTGGTGGATGAGACTTACTTTGGTGGTGATAATTTTGGGATTCTGATGCTACTAATTGAGGGTTTGTTGGTGTTTGGGCAGTTTTATTTACCTCTATCTGTGTGTGCATGTACATCTGGAAATGTGTGAAGTGTGGTGTGTTTGTGTGTATGCCGAGAGAGAGAGAGAGAGAGATTGTGCTGCTGTGCAGGTGGTCTTGATTGAAGGTTGTAGGTAAGGGATGGTCTAGAGTTGATTTGTCAAGATTGTTTGAGCTACTTTGTCATTGTTTTCTTTGTAGGTGGTACTGGGTTTTGTTGTAATTTACTGATGGTGGTAAGTGGAGGAGAGGTCGAGACTAAAGAATGAAAGGACAACGATGGATATGGGATGAATTAGTGGTGGTTTTGGGACAGGGCTGTGGTTGGCAGGAGGTGGTAATTTGGGTTTTGGTTATTGTCTGATTTTGGTTAGGTTTTTGATTATGGAAGGATTGTGGTGGTTTTGAAATTGGAACAGGGGAAGATGGAGCTTGTTTCTGATGGTTGAATGGTGGTGGTTGTACGGTGGTGATGGTGATTCAGATGGTGGAGAAGGGTGGAGAGGCGGTGGAAGAATGAAATTTCAAGAACAAACAAAGCCAAAAGCCTAAACCAAAATAGAAAAAACAACAGACAAACAAAAACAGAGAAACCCAGAAACGACCCAAAAAATAGAAACGAAATTTAAAAAGAAACTCCATAAAAATCCCTAAGCAATCAGTTTTACAGAGAAGATGGAATAAAATGAATAAAAAATGAGAAATAAGGAGAAAAACTTACCCTTTTAAGCTTCAAGATGGATTGATGATGAACAGCAGATGATCTCTGAAGGATGAGATGAACAGTAGTTTTTGAGAAAAGATGAACAGTAGATTTTTTTGAAGAAATGGCGCTAGTGTGTGTTTTTTTAAATGTTTTGGTGTGTGTTTAATCTTTAGAGATAAGAAAGGTGTATGTTCAGGGTTTTTCCATTTTTTCCTCCTTTTTTCTGCTGATTAAAAGGGGTATTTATAGGGCACTTGTCTTGTTGGCCAAAAATGTTATAAAATAACGAAAATGCCACCGATATTAAAAATGCTAATTTTATTAAAAAAATATTTTTTAAACTCTAAAAATTAAAAATTAATACAAAGAATCTGACAAAAATCTGTAAATTTTCAAAAATAATTCACAGTAGATTTCAAAAATAAAAACTAGAGCTCAAAACTGATAAAAACGCGCTCGGGGTGTAAAATGACGATTTTGCCCCTGGACAACAAAAATACACAAAAAATAGATATTAGCCTCAAAAAATTATTAAAAATTAAAAGTAAGCTTAAAACATTAGAAAATGCCTTTTCGACTCAAAATTTGACAAAAAATGAATTTAAGCTGTAAAATGACTATTTTGCCCTTGAAAAATGAAAATTTATAGAAAAATAGCTATTGACCTCGAAAAAATTGCCAAAACTTAAAAATAAGCTTAAAACACTAGAAAATGCATTTTTGACTCAAAATTGGTGAAAAATGAATTTAAACTGTAAAATGATGATTTTGCCCTCAGACAATGAAAATTCACAGAAAAATAGTTATTGTCCTCAAAAAATTATCAAAAATTACAAATAAGCTTAAAACACTAGAAAATGCATTTTTGACTCAAAATTGGTGAAAAATAAATTTAATTTGTAAAATGACGATTTTGCCCTTGGGCAACGAAAATTCATAGAAAAAACAGTAATCGTCTCTGAAAAAATCAAGAAAATTTAGAAACATGCTTAAAGAATTAGAAAAATGAATTTGGAACTTAAAATGAGCTAAAATGGTACTCGCGAGGCGAAATTACCATTTTGCCCTTATGCTGGTAAAAATATAAAGAAGACCAATTAAATCCATAAAAATCATAAGAAATTAAAAAATTCACATAAAAGTAAAAATATGAATTTAAAACCCCCAAAAGCTGATAGAAAAATATTTATAGATAAAATTACTATTTTGCCCCCCAGATTATTGAAAAATTAAAAATTAAAATTGTCTCAAAAAGTGCAAACATGCCCCCCAGTGTTTGAAAATAAATGGTGTGTCAAAATTTGGTGTCTACAATAATAAAAAATCTTGAGTCTTTGCAAAAAGATTATACCTTGGGTGAAAAAAATAGGAAGATTTTGAATGCATTACCCAAGGAATGGGAAAGTAAAGTCACGGCTACAAAGAAAGCCAAATACTTAAATACTATGCCCATTGAATTTCTTGTTAATTCTCTAACCGAACTCAAATTGAAATCTAAGGTACAAGAGGAGGAAGAGGCCAAAGTAAAAAAAAAATGTCATTAAAGTCATCCCAAGATGATGATGATGCACTCTCAATTGATGGTGAGGATATTGACATGGAGAACAATGATTTGGCTCTACTCACAAAGAGCTTCAATAAATTTCCCACCAACAAAAGGAGGTTTAGAAGAGGAGGACAAGGGAACCTCAACCAATCTAGCTCTTCAAGAAATAGAGACAAGCAAGAAGCCACAAGAAAGCAAAATGACAAATGCTTTAAATGTGGACAAGCAGGACACTATATGAATGAGTGTCCTTCAAAGAAGAAGAAAGAAGGAAGAAGAGATAGAAAGCAAAGATTCAACAACTTCCAAATTACATGGAATGAATGCAATTCAGATGGGGAAATTGAAGAAGAAGAGGAAACGACACAAATGACATTTATGGCCATAGGAGATCATGAGGTAACCTCCAATCACTCTTCTATAAATAAAAATATGTGTGATGATTGGATGATGATCTTGAGAATTTTGTTCTTAAATTGCATAGTAGTTTGAAAGAGTCATATGCCAAGAATAAGGAAGTGAAATTGAAGATTAATTCCTTACTTTGTGAAAGTGATAGACTTGTTCAAGAAAACAGAGGTTTGAGATGTGAGAATGATGAATTAAAGAAAAGTAAGATAGATATGGCTTGGAATCTTGATGATTTGAAAAAGAAGTTAGATGAGAGATCCTCTTTTTACAATAAAATCAAGAGTGAACAAGAGACCTTGAAGAAGAGAATGAGTGAACTTAGTGATTTTCTTAGAAAGGAAGAACAAGAATTTCTAGATAAGAATATAACTAGAAGCATGCTTAGTACAAATAGATTCACATTGTATAGAAAGAATAGAGTTAGATTTATTCCTTTGCATGTGAATAACACTCATATTATGTGCAATTTTTGTTGTCAAGTAGGACGCATGAAAAATAATTATTATGTTAGAAGAAATATAAGACAAGGCATGAGAACTATGTGGATTGTTAAGGATTGTGCTATCTCTTATGGACCCAAAAATTAAAAAGGGTACCAAATGTTATTTCTTAATTTTTGTGTAGGTATATTTCAAGAATGCCACCAAGGAGTCAAAGTGGTTTATAGATAGTGGATGTTCAAAACACATGATCAGAGATCCATCATTGTTTGTCAAGTTTAAGCAAAAGAATAGTGAAAAAGTCACCTTAAGAGATCATGTGAAAGCTAAAACCATTGGAATAGGTGACATAAGTAACAATGATGAAACTTATATTCAAAATGTTTTATTAGTTGATAATCTTAGTTATAATTTGTTGAGTGTGAGTCAATTATGTGATAAAAATCTTTATGTTTTATTCAAAAAGCATGAATGTTTGGTATTTAATTCTAGTTATAATGTAGTTTTTAGAGGTAAGAGGCACAATGACATTTATGTTGTTTTTCAAGATAGAATAAATAGCAATAGGATTAAATGTCTTAAGGCAACTAGTGATGACCCTTGGCTTTGGCATAGAAGACTTTGTAACTTCAACATGGACTTGTTGAATGAGTTATCTAGGAAAGAACTTGTCCGAGGGCTTCCTAAAATTAAATTTGAAAAAGACAAGATTTGTGATACTTGCCAATTTGGAAAACAAATCAAGGTCTCTTTTAAACAAAAAAATTGTGTTTCTACTTCAATATCTTTGAAGATTTTACATTTGGATTTGTTTGGACCTACCCAAGTTGCTAGCCTTGCAGGAAAAAGATATGTTTTTGTTATTGTAGATGATTATTCAAGATACTCTTGGGTGCTATTTCTTGCACACAAGGATGAAGCTTTCAAAAATTTTGTCTCTTTTTTGGCAAAAGTTTAAAATTTGTTAAATTTGACCTTTGTGAAAATTAGAAGTGATAATGGAGCCAAATTTAAGTATTGTGGTTTTCTGGAATTTTGTGATGACAATGGTATTATGCATGAGTTTTCTACCACAAAAGTTTCTCAAGAAAATGGTGTTGTTGAAAAAAAAAATAAAACTCTTCAAGAAGCTGCTAGAACTATAATAAATGAATGTGATTTACCAAAATATTTTTAGATCGAAGCGGTCAATACAGCTTGCTATGTGATGATGAATAGAGTTTTATTAAGACCAATTTTGAACAAAACGTCTTATGAACTTTTGTCTGGTAAAAAGCCAATTGTTGTCTACTTTAAGGTTTTTTGTCGTAAATGTTTTATTTTGATTATTAAAGAACGTCTTGGCAAGTTTGATAAGAAAATAGATGTGGGCATCTTTTTACGATATGCTAGTGATAAGAAAGCCTATAGAGTATACAATAGGAGAACCTTAGTAGTTGAAGAGGCTATCCATGTAACCTTTGATGAAGCACATGATATTGTTACTAGAGATGTTGGTGAAGATGATAATGTAGCTATCCAAGAGAATTTAGAGAAACTTACTCTTTTGGAAAGTGAAGAGGCACCAAAGGAAGTAGTTAGTCATGGTGAGAAATAATTAGTGAAAAGCAAGATGAGGATACAAGGATTTACTCAAAGCTTGGAGGTTGTACCTAATCATACTAAGGAGCTCATTATAAGGGATCTCTCTAGGCCTTTAGCAGACAACTTTGCTTTACTATCCCAATTTGAGCTTGAGAATGTAGAAGATGCTTTAGAGATGATTTTTGGATAGTAGCCATGCAAGAGGAATTGAATCAATTTGAGAGGAGTAAGGTATGGATCTTAGTATAAAGACCATTAGATCACCAGGTAATAGTGATAAGCGATAGATTTACCTATTTGAGCATAGTATTTAATATAAGTTTTTAGCGTGTTTTTAGTATGTTTTTAATATTTTTATTATAAAAATGGCTCAAATTCATAAATATTCCTCTATTTGAAAATTTTCCCAATAAATTAGGGTTTTTACTTGATTTTTATGGTTTTGAAGCAAAATTTGTATTTAGAGCAAATTAATATACAACAATATTGTAGGTTTTATACATTCAATCATAATTTGGATCAATTGGAACACAAGTCATCACATTCATAGTAGATTCAAGGATGATTAGATTAGGAGTTCAATGGAACAACTTTTATATTCAAACTTGGAGGATTGTTTTGCTCAACTTTTAGGAAATTCTTATCAAAAAATTCACCATGGAATTAAAGGATCAATATCACAAAAAGGTCTCAAGGGCACAAGAGGAACAACAAGCAAAAGAGAAGGGCAAAGAAGCAACGGAAGTAAAGAATTGGAGAAAACTAGGGGTCGGCAATAATGACACATTTCCATATTTTGGTCATTACTTGAACTACAAATATTGGATTGAGATGATTCTTGTGGAATTTTGATGATATGAGGATACTATAAACCTTATTGAGACATCAAAATCCAGTTTTTAAATCTTCATAGCCAAAAATCCAAATTACTGAGGAACAAGGCTCTCCCAACAATGTTTCAGTATTTTGGCCATATCTTTGCATCTAGAGCTCAAAATGAGCTGATTCTTATGGTCTTGGAAAGCTAATGCAAAGGGCTACAATGTTTATGTTTTGAAGAAAAGCTGATTCATTCATCTTGTGGGAGAAATCTGTGGACAAACAACTCACAGATCATGCATGTCGATCGGAAAATGATGGCTTCAATTTGGATATTATCTTCTAGCCTCTTTTGATGACTTTTTGAAGATTCCTTGCACTTGCACTACCCAAGGAAACATTGCAAAATTCAATGAAAATCTTTTTATGATTCTAAGACAACCTTGTAGAGTCCATTCCCCTTTTGATGGCTTTTTGAAGATTCTTTGCACCTGCACTACCCATGAAAAAATTGCAAAATTTAATGGAAATCTTTTTGTGATTTCAAGACAATCTTGTAGATTCAATGAAAATCTTTTTGTACAATCTTGTAGGTTTTAAAAATTCAATCATAATTTGGATCAATTGGAATACAAGTCATCGCATTCATAGTAGATTCAAGGATGATTGAATTAGGAGTTCAATGGAACAACTTTTACATTCAAACTTAGAGGATTATTTTGCTTAACTTTTGAGAATTTCTCATTGGAAAATTCACCATAGAATTAAAGGATCAACATCTCAAAAAGGTCTCAAGGGCATAGAGGAATAACAAGCAAAAGCGAAGGGCAAAGAAGTAATAGAAGTAAAGAATTGGAGAAAACTAAAGGTCGGCAAGCATGTCACATTTCAGTATTTTGGCCATTACTTGAGCTACAAATATTGGATTGAGATGATTCTTATGGCATTTTAAGGTTAAGAGGATACTCTATAAATCTTATAGGACATCAAAATCCAGTTCTTAAATCTTCATAGCCAAAAATCCAAATTACTAAAGAACAAAGCTCTCCCAATCATGTCTCAGTATTTTGGTCATATCTTTGCATCCAGAACTTCGAAATGACCTGATTCTTATGGTGTTGGAAGGCTAATTCAAAGGGATACAACTTTTATATTTTGAGAAAAAGCTAATGATGTGTGTCTAATTTATAGGTGTTTAGAGAGTAAATTGTGTGGTTTTAATTAGGAAAATTTGGTCTTTTTGGAGTAATTTTATTTGAGGAAAGTATTTTAGGAGAATGAAACATATTTGTATTGTTTTTGACAGGAAGAAGTGAAGGAAAGTGGATGGATGATAAGTGCTAAAATATACTAGTTTTTAGTAGGATTTTAGGTTAGGTTTATAGGGTTTTCCATGAGTTTTCCTCTATTTACTTGCTATTTCTTCTTATTTTTGAGTTTAATAGCTAAATCGTGTGTTAAAGATAATTATTTGCATTATTCTTGTGTTTTCATAGGGTTTGCACATTGCGTCACCAATTTGAATGATAATTGGATGATATTTTAAATGATTTAAAGTTGGTGATGAGTTGAAGTCAAGAAACCCTCAAATTGGTGTAAAAAATCAATGGTGGAACAAGAATTAGAAAGAATTGGGTTTGCAGCCTGGATATGTTTCAGTGTTTTGGCAATAACTCTAGCTATAGATATTTTATTGAGATGCTTCTTAAGCCATTTTAAAGCTAAGACAATGATCTACAATTCATATGAAGACATCCAAGTCCAGTTCTCACGTTTTGATGGTTCAATTTCCAAGTTACTAAAGCACATCTGTACTGTGAGGCAATCCCGACCAGTTCCTAGTATTTTAACTATATCTCGAGATATAGAGCTTCAAATGACTTGATTTTTATTGTGTTGGAAATCTATCGCAAGGGGCTACAATTTTTGTGTTTTGAAGAAAAGCTAATTCTGACGTCTTTGAGATCAAATCTGACATGGAAGTGAAAATTGAACTTCTGTCCGAATCCGCGACGTCACCTGCGGCGCGGATGACGCCGTGGATGGGACCAGAAAGTCACGTATTCCATCCACAGCCACGCCCGTGCCGCGGATGGCGCCATGGCTCAGTCACGAAAACTTGCGATTTTTTTGTTTTGGGTGGAATCTTTTAAAAGAAGAACCCTACCTCTTGGGGAGTCATTACACACGCACCAAAGACATCAAAAACACACTTTTGCACACATCAAGAGAGATGTAGTGAGGAAAAAGCAAGAGTAGGGGTGACAACTCAAGGGACTTCAATGGTGCAAAACAAGAAGATTTTATCAAGATGCAAGGGGGGATTTAGGAGAGCTACATGAGAATGAGCTTTCTCTTTCTTTCTTGTCTTCTGTTATTTGTATTCTTGTATTTATGAATTGAGTTGTTAATAATTTAGATGGGATGAACCCTAGATTCTTATGTTTATGATTTTATTCTTTGATGAATGAAAATCCCAACTTTGTTCTTAGCATTTATTCACGAGTTTTAACGTTATTGAATTGGGAATTGCTAGTGCCTTTGATTCAATTATTGATTTCATATGAGTAGATTGAGAAATCACTTTTATGATTAGATCATCTCTTGAATAAAGAGGCTTTCATGGGTTGCTAGAGATAGAATCACATAAGTCTCCCCGGTTAGATTCAAACCTAACCAAAACTATAGAATCCATAGAAACTTAATAGCTTTCTTTGGGGTTTTGATTGAGAAGAGATTCTAATCAATCAACCAAGGGGATAGGGGGTTAATACTTGAGAAAGATTGAACCTAATTAAGGGATTCTAGGGTCTCAGTGATTGGGTTATTCATTAATCAAGGTATAGTATTAGCATGCTTGGTTTAGGGTCTTCTTCATCTAGATTTTCTTCTACTTTTGTCCATTCTCTCTACTGACTTCTAGATTGCGATTTGATTAGATAATTCATTTAGTTAATTTGTATTTCTAATTAATTCACCATTCGCTTTGTGAGGTTAGATAATAGAAAGAATGTTAGTACTAGTACTCACATAGTCCTTGTGGGATTGACACCCGGTACTCCTGTACACTATACTACTAGGAACGATAGGTGCACTTGCCTAAGTATCTATAGTATAGCGAAACGGATACCAATGGAATTGAAAGTGCCAAGAAAGAACAAAGACAGTCAAAGTTCCAGCATTCTGTCTCGAGCAAACCATCTGGTTCGATCGAAACAGAAGGTATCGTTGCAGAATCGTGATTTTAGCGATTTTTTTCCTTTTCCAACTCAAAGATTTGATTTTCTGGAAGCCTAAACACTGATAAATATGGGGGAACATGAAAATATCACAGAGAAGCAACGGCAACCCTAGAAAAACACCTTACAACACAAGAATCATCAAGAAGGGGATCAAGAGAAAGATCAAGAACTGAAGATTCTCGATTTTTATTCTTCTCTCTGTCTCTTCTTTATGTATTCTTTAGGGTTTATGGATTTTATTGTTTTAAATTGTAAGACCATGAGTGTCTAAATTTGTTATTAGGAATTAATGCTCTAAACATGATGTTCTTTTGATTAATCTATTTATGAATCATGCTTTTATTATGTGATGATTGTTATACTTAATGCTTAATCAGGCTTGGCCACCATGGTTATGATTTATGTTGTGTTGCACATTGAGAGATGGTAGCATAATAGATCTACAATCATCAATCTAATCACTTATTGCTAGAGATTGTGATAAGTAATTAGATACCCTTAGGAGTTGCTCACATAGCCTTCTTAGGTTGATTGTCTAACGGGTTAGCACCATAAGAGTGGGTTAATTTGCTCTGAAAATTGATCTAAATAAGGTTTAGTCATTAAACATCGAGAGAATTTAATTGATGCCTGTTGGAAAAACTCGGTCCTAATAAAGCATGGGTAATTCATAGATTAATTAATTAATTGATTGTGGGTGAATATTAATTCCTAATCTTCGTGGGTTGTTGATTCTTCTCTAGATTTAATTGCTTGTGCGATTTTAGTTTAGCTAATTTAGTATTAATTTAGTTTCAAAAAACTCTTAGTTAAGAATTTGTTGTGAGTTTTCTTACTTCAATTAGAAGCCTTAGACAAATAAAAACGAATTGATAGGTGGCTAAGTAACTAATACTCGTGGGAACGATCTCTACTCATCATTATATTACTTGTTACGATTCTGTATACTTGTAGAAATTCCACAACAGCTAATTCATCCATCTTTTGGGAGCAATCCGTAGACCAACAACCTACAGATTTGACCCGCAGATCATGCATGTCGGCCGGAAAATGATGCCTTCAACTTATAGCTTATCTTCCGATCCTTTTTGATGACTTTCTGAAGATTCTTTGCACCTGCACTACCCAAGGAAATATTCCAAAATTCAATGAAAATCTTTTTTATGATTTCAAGATAATTTTTCTTACAAATTGTCATGCAAGTTGTCTAGATGATTAGTGTGAATTTGTTTATAAATAGGGAGCTCTTTTAATAATTTTAGAGACAAGTTTTGAAGGGAGAAGCACTCCCAACTAGCTTATAGTAATAGTTTTCTTTGCAGTTTAGAAGAATTTCCATTACTTGTAAGAAAACTCTTGGAAGATTCATATGTATCAATTCATATCAATGAGAAATGAAGCTTTGGAGCCATGTTTTACCAACAAATGAGCATTTCTTACCTTAACTCTTTAATTTCTTGCTTGTTTATGAGTTATTTCTATTATATCTTATATGTTATTCATCCAAGCTATGTTTAACTAAATACATATTTTAGGGTTAGATGATTCTAATTATATGATTTGAATGTTATTATACTTGCTATAACTTGTATTTTCTTGTTCATTTATCAAGGTTTAACATTTGTAATAGCCTTGATTAACTATTGCAAATCATTTAGATGCTATTTGACATTAATAAATGTTTATAACATTGGAAAATGGTAGATGAAGCTTATGTTATTCACACATGCAAATAGTGGTATAAGTAGGTGGATTAAGGTTGTTTAATACCATAATTCATGCATTTCACAAGGGTCCATCATGAAAATAGCTGAACTCTAGTCAATTCTAGGTGAAAACAAGTATTGATTTCATATGAAATTGCAATCCTAAGCGAAACAAGATTAATATAGCAAGGTGTTAGTTCATTCAATCATATTAGTGACAATTAGTGGATTCTAAACCCTATTACTTGTGAATTTTTTCCATTTGTTTTATTTCAAGTAGTTGAATTTTCTTACTTTGCACACCACATATATGATGTTTTGTCTAGATAATAGAGCAAGTTAGTAGCTTTAGTACTTGCTATATCTTATTTTCTCGTGGAATCGACCCTAATATTTTTCCTATTACATTTGACCCGTGCACTTGCAGAAAGAGGTATTAGGTTATAAATTTTACTACTTGTTTGTATGAATTTTGCTTAATTTTGATAGTACCTGAACCTCACAATCAAGTTTTTGGAACCATTGCCGGGAAAACAAAGAAAATGAAGGCAAAAGCTAGCTTTATTAGTCTATACTTGTTTTATTTTTGTTGTTTTAATCTTTCTTGTTTGGTATTTGTAGGTACCAAATCAACTTCAAGTGAAAGAAAAAAGAAATTGAAGTTAAAGTCATTCAAGGATTTCATCAAATACATGGAAGGCAATTCTCAATGGAATAATTATTGGCCTTATAATGAATACAAACCTAGTATTCATAAAGGATATGTCTTCTAATGATAAGTTGCAAGTGTTAATATCATGAATGTGGTTATAATAATTACGTACAATATGGTAACAATTGCACTTATGCATCTCAATGTAATTATGATCCTTATAATGATAATGACGGGTGGATAAATTATTCTAGTTATGATTGGAATGAAAGTTGAATCAACAAATTCAACCTACTTATGTAGAACAAAAATCTTCTTTGGACTTAGCCATCGAAAATTTTGCTAATGAAACTAGGAATATGGCTAGTTCAAATAGTGAAAGATATGAAAAATATTATGTATTTGATGAAATAAGTAGGAATATTGATGGCCATATTGATAGAATTAAAGAAACCTTGAACTCAAGGAATGAAGAAGAAATGGTTAAAGAAAATGAAATGAACCAAGAGTTACCATGTACTGAGGCAAGTAGTAAACAAATAAAAATATGTGACAATGAGTATAAAGGTATGAAAAATGAGCATCTGGATGATGATTCATGTGAATTTGTTACATATTGGTCTTCTTGTGATCAAAATGATGATTGTGTTGATAAGATAGATATGAATTGTGAAGACCATGTTAATATGTTTAAAAATAGACATTTTGATCAACAAGAACCTATTTGTGTTGCTACTATTGAAACATTATCTAATGCTACAAATGAATTCACACAAAATGAATTAAATGCATTATAGATTGAGATTGAGGTTTGTGATTAAAAAACGTGTGAATCATTGACTTGTGGGACTAGTGCTATATGTAAAGAAATCGAAAGTGCCCTTAAAGGAAATGAACATGAAATGATCCTCAATCATGTTGAACCAATGCTTGATTCCCCTATCAATGAGCCTTTGAATGTTGAATATGAGCATGTTTGTGAGAAAGTAGTGGAATTTGAGAAAATAAAGATTGATAACCAATGTGATTCCATCTATTTTTGGTGAATATGAATGCATGGAAAGTGAAAACAAAGATGCACATGTTGATGTAGTAAAGATAGGACATGATAAGCTTGACATGATTGAACATTCTCCTTTGATTGGTGAATTTGATTTTCTTGGTGTTAATGTTATACTAACCAAGAGAAAAACATAGCCAATCTTAGCTATGAAATTCTTTCAAAGTGTTTCTATGACATAGGAAATATGGCACAATGGATCATGAACATAGGAGCACTCATCTTGATACAAATGATGCACCTCTTCCTACTCAACCAATTGAGCACTAAAGGTGTATTACATTCTTTGTAGGACACTCTAATTACGTGAAAAGATTGGAGCAAAGTCTAGGTCTAGACTATAAATAAAGCGCTTTTTGGGAGGCAACCCAATTTTTTTGGTATTTTAATTTGTTTTGGTTTGATTTATGTTGTTTTAAGTGTGTTTGTTTAGTTTAAGTTTGATGAATTTGAACACAAAGCATTCTATGCAATCTTTGAGTTTTCATATTTTAATAAGGATGTTGCATACCTATTTTGCATATCTCTTGTGTTTTGATGGTACATTTGGTTTAAACATCTTAGTTTTGTCATTTGAAATGTGTTTGAAGTGGTTTTGAAGTGCAAATAAACAAGGAAACCAATTTGAAGTTTTGAGTTTCAAAGTTACCATTCCATTAGTTTACTATTCATTAGCTAAGTTGCTTTGAGTAATTTGATTCTCATTTGGTAATCTATGGACTTTTTAAGTATAAATTGATTTTGAGCGGCTTTGTTTTATCATTTGAAACTTGTTCAAAGTGATTTTAAGGTTCAAAACATGCAAAGAATCAAATTGAGCTTTTTAGTGAAAAAGGTAACTATTCATTTGGTTACTTGACATCAAATGAGTCTTTGTGGTTTTGATTCTAATTTTGCAATTTTGATGTTTTGCATGTCTAAAAATAATGCTAACAACTTTGTTTTAACATTGAAAACATGTTTGAAGTGTTGGATTGATAAAAAACACAGAAAAAATTTGAATTTCAAGTTCATCTTAAAATTCACGATTGCAGGTTTTTCGGATAGCCCACTTTGATCGATTCTCATTTCATTTGTATTGATGTTTAGGATGAGTTTAATGCATGGATTCAAATTTTGTTGACATGGTTACATGATCATGAAGTTGTTTACCCAAAACTTGAGGTTTAAATAGAAGAAATCATCACCCAAGGTTGCCAAAAAATCAGCCTGGTACATGAAATGGATGCTGCAACTTCTGAGACTGTTGCAGATCCGTGGGTACTTGATCTGCGGGTCTGACCCACGGATCCATGGAATTTTGGCCTCCATTGGTGCTTTTGAGTGTTTTTGTTTGGCAAATGTTATGGCATTATTTGTGTGATTGTTTGGCAACTTTATAGGAAAACACCACTTCAACAACTTTAACACATTCAAATAGATTGTATTGCATGTTTCATTTTTCATTGATTCAATTTAACTTTTGGCATCAACAGTATGACATTTTGATTTGAGGCATTGTGATACAAGTTTCACTTGCTTATCACTTCATCATAACACAATACGTTTGCTCACATAACACATGTGTCAATTCTTCACTTCCTTACAACTACATTGCCACAGCTAAGTGTGGGGGAAATTAAGAGTTTCAAAGCATGTTATGTTACTCTTTGAGCTTATTTGTTATGGAAACATATTCTAACATAGCATTAGAGGGTTTCCAAGCTTTGAAACAAGGTTGGTGAGTAAGAATGGACAAAATGAAGAACATGGTGAAGCATTGCAAAAAAAAACTTCACAAAGGCTAATGGACATCAAGGCACAACAACAATATCAACTTTTGGATTCATGAACTACACAAGGGGAGTTTTTTTTTTTTTTGTTCTAATCCTATTTATTTATTTTTCCTTTACACATTGAGGACAATGTGACTTTCTAAGTGTGGGGAGAAAGCATAAGAACATGTTTGGTTGAATTTGTAGTA
This sequence comes from Mitragyna speciosa, assembly GCA_024721245.1. Lineage (NCBI taxonomy): Eukaryota > Viridiplantae > Streptophyta > Magnoliopsida > Gentianales > Rubiaceae > Mitragyna > Mitragyna speciosa. The sequence continues at coordinate 15,552,705 of CM045560.1, read as the reverse complement.
GTTGTGTCAAAATATTTTTTTAGTAAAATATGGCCAAATTTTTTGAAAAATTGCCTCTATATTATAATTATATGCCATGAATTTTTTAAATTCTCCTACTTTTTGAAGTAATTTATGCAACTTTACTTAAATACATTCTACAGATATATAAACAAATAGTAGGAGTTCTGTTTTTAAGAAAGTATATCTTGTAAAATGGTTGTAATTATGTCTTGATTTGGCATGTTTGATTTTAAATTTCTTTTCTTTACTTAATTTTAAATTATTAAGTGGTAGATATGAACAAGAAGTATACTTATATGAATCAAGGGACAACTATATTATGAAATTCAAAGATGAATATTTACTTATTTCTACTCCAATTATTCAAATTGCTTGGTAACTGGGATTCTTTATCCAAAAATATCAATTTTCGCGTCAAACGGCATTTGAATAAAGAGTATGCATAGCAAGTTTGATTGAAAGTGAATTCTTGAGTAATAAGGGTCTTCATCACAAAATGTTGATCATTTCATCAAAGACAATTTCACTTCTCAAACTAAGGGTTAAAATATAAAAAAAAAAATGATCAAAGTGTTGAGTATCCAGAGGTTCTCATCTAAAAATGTCAACCTTCGCATCAAAAGACACTTAAGAATACAAAATGAAGTATTTCCCTATTGTGCGTAAATCGATTGCACATAATTGTCCATATTGAATACTTAGGGGTGTTTGGGAAGAGGGGTTTGGGGTTGAAAATGGGATTTGGGATTTGGGAATGAACCCCAAAAATTTGGGTTTCCCTAAATCCCAACCATGTTGGGGGGTTTTGTCAAAGTCCAAATTTGATTTCCAAATTTGTACACACACACACACACATATATGCACACGCACAGAGATCATTCTCCTTTGCTATTGTCTACCTCTACGAGGTTGGATAACAAACCCAAACCTTTCAGGTTTCTCAATGTTTGGACATCTCATTCCTAGTTTCCAGATGTTGTGCGTGAGTCATGGGAGCAACAAATTCAGGGAAGTCCTATACAGATTTTATGTGGAAAGTTGCAAAGGCTTCGGGGAACTCTTCAAACTTGGAATAAAAATGTCTTTGGAAATGTCTTTCAAAAAGTTAAGGAGGTTGAGCATAACTTACAACAGGTGGAAAGTAGAATGGAAGTTGAAAATTCACCTCAGCCAAGGTGGGAGCTTAGTCAAGCATAGGCTTTGGTTAGGAGAATTATGGCTATTGAGGAAGCACATTGGCAGCAAAAAGCTCATATTAGGTGGTTGCAAGGTGGAGACCGAAACACTAAGTATTTTCACTCCATTGTTAAACAAAGGAGGGCTCAAGCTATAATTCATAGACTTCGATTAGACGATGGAAATTGGGTAGAGTCGGATATGGAGATTAGGGAAGCTACGGTTAAATATTTTCAGCATCTCTTCACGATTCAATCATTGCCTACTAATTTGGATCTATTCAAGGTGATACCAAAGGTGATTACCGCAGAGGAGAATGAGCTTTTGGAGAAACCTCCAAGCCCGAAAGAAGTCAAGAAAGTAATTTTTGATATGGATGGCAGTAATGCTGCGGGTCTTGATAGGTATACAGGGGATTTCTTTACTTCATCATGGGATATAATTGGAGAGGGTGTTGTTAGAGCAGTGGAGAGCTTCTTTTGTGGGGCTTCTTTCCCTAGGAAAGTCTCTGCTATTTTGATTGTGCTGATACCGAATGGGGCAAATCCACAAGATTTTTCGGAGTTTAGACCCATCAACTTGTGTAATTTTATTAGCAAAATTTTTTCTCACTTATTAACTAACAGATTGGCAATGGTTCTTCCAAAGATCATTTCTAAAAATCAAAGTGGGTTTGTGAAGGGTTGTCTGAGAATTAATTTATGGCATTGGGAAGAAGAATAGAGGAGGAAATGTAGCTCTTAAACTGGACATGGCGAAAGCTTATGATAGGGTTTCTTGGATGTTCTTAATCCAAGTGCTTCAAAGATTTGGCTTTGGGGAACGGTTTATTGATATGATTTGGAGAATTATTTCTTCTCCATGGTTTTCTTTCATTATTAATGCTGTTCCTTATGATTGTTTTTAGGCGACTAGAGGGCTGCATTAGGGAGATCTGATTTCTCCTAGCCTATTTATCATTGCTGCAGAGGTGTTGTCTAGGAGACTTAATTCCCTTATTGACAATCCAAGCTTTGTTACTTTTAAGGTGCCTAGAGGATGTCCAGTTATTACCCATCTTGATGTGCGCACGGTTGTATTGCCAAGAAAGTCTTGAATTTTGGGTATGCAACTCGTTGAACTCAAGACCTCGTTTGATTTGTGAACTAAGGAACTCTTGACGTGGAGTTGTTTTGCCTTGAATTCTTCCCTTGAAGATGAGCACGCCTAAGAACAACTAGAATTAGACCAAGTTGAGCGAGTTCAATCGTCTAACCTAATCAACTCTAAGACTTGATTAAAGCAAGAAGAAAAACTCTAAGCAAGGTTGGGTTTAGACTGCCACAAGAATCACTCTTGATAAGGTCATAGTTCTCATCAGCAAGAACTAAAGAAAAACTCTCGTGAAAGAGAAGAGGAATTTTATTAATTCATCAAACATCAAAACTTATGAAAAATATTACACATGGTGGCCCATTTATAGGCTCACAAAGTCATAGAATATGGAATAGAAAATTCTAGAACTAGCTACCAAAAACTAATTCTTAACAAATACTAACACTTAACATAAAAGAATATGGAAACAATCTAAAAGTCTTGCAAATAAAAGCTACTTTACAATATTCTTAAAAAAATATAAAAAAATCGCCATAAAATAAATAAATTATCACACCTAGCCAACTTTTGTGCATCATCTTTGGACCATATGCTACTTGTTGGGCCTTTTTTTGAATGCATGTTTAATCCAAAACCAAAACACAATCTTCAAGTTCAATTCCCTTGATTCATTCATAGATTCTCTAAGCTCAAGAACAGTTGAAAATATGAAACTCCTTGTAGAATCTTTCAAATCATATAAATTGACAAATATTATTGATGAAACTTCCAAATTTGAAATGGGCGCTACCACGCACGTATCACATCTTGCTTATGCTAATGATATAATAATCTTCTCCACTGTTTCAGTCAAATCTTTGAAATTGATCATAAGATTGCTAGCTGAATATGAGCAAGTATCAGGCCAGCAGATAAATGCAAAGAAGAGTGGGTGTTTATTTCACCCTAGGATGTCTTTGGTGAGGCAAAACTTGGTGAAGCAGCTGATGGGATTTTCTCAAAAGAGGTTCCCAGTTAGATACTTGGGATATCCTGTTTATGCTGGGAGGCGAAAAACCCACTTTTTCTCAGAAATGTCCCAGTCAATTCATGCTAGGGTCTCCAGTTGGCAGGATAGACTTCTTTCTAGTGGAGGTAAATTAGTTTTAATTAAACATGTCTTGTCTTCTATGCCTATCCACTTGCTTGCTGCTGCATGTCCTCGTAAAGTAGTTTTTAATGCTGTAGAAAAAGCTTTCAATGATTTTTTTTTGGGTTCTCTGGGTGAGAGAAAGAAATGCCACTGGTTTTGGGAAGACGTGTGTTACCCAGGGGATGAGGGAGGTATTGGAGTGAGGTCTCTAATGGATGTATTCAAATCTTTCTCAATTAAACTATGGTGGAGTTTGAGGACTGGTGACTCACTATGGTATAAGTTCATGAAGGCAAAATATTGTTCCAGACTCCATCCATGCGTGGCTAAGGTATCACCTCAGGATTCTTTGACTTGGAAAAGGATGGTAAAAGTGAGGGACATAGCTAAAATGCATATGAAATTGTGGATTGGGAAGGGGAATATATCTTTCTGGAACGATAATTGGCTAAATTCTAGTGCCATTTTTAAGAAAAGTCCGGTGCATGGGGAGAGTATGGTTCGGGATATTGTAGATGCAAATGGCTGGAATCAATCTTTGCTTGATCAAGGGGTGTGCACTGACATTAAGTCCAAGGTCTTGATGGTTAATCCCCCTTCCTCAGATAAGCAAGACAAGTGTTTTTGGGCTCAAAATCAGTCCGGTACGTTTTCCATTTCTTCAGCTTATCAGGTTGTAAGGCACTCAAAACCTTCTTCTTATATGTTTAGTATGATATAGCATCCTAAAATCCCTGTTAAAGTCTCCTTGTTTATGTTTAAATTGTTGAATAACAAGCTACCTGTTGATGTTTCTCTTTTTTGGTTTGGGGTTCATGGGCCTTCCAAGTGCATGTGTTGTGTAAATGCTAAGGAGGAATTTTTGCAACATTTGTTGGATGATGGTGAAATAGCAAACTAGGTGTGGTCTTATTTCAGATTGAGCTGTGGGATTCAAAAGGGTAGGCAAACAGTGAGGAGTATCTTGGTGGCCTAGTGGTTCAAATTCTCTAAAATTCTGTTAATCTCTTTCAATTGGCAAATTTTTCCATGTGTTGCATGTTGGCACATATGGAAGGCGAGGAATGCTACTAAATTTGGAGATAATCCGATGGATCCTACACATGTGATTTCTTATATATCCAGGGAAGTATGTGAGGTGTTTCATCTTCAATTCCCTCAAGTGGAGTATGATGGCAATTCATGGCATGGATTTTATAGCTCAATATCTAAGTTTAGAAAGTTTGTTTCAATCAGGTGGGTGAGTTGGCATTGTCCTCCTCAAGCTTTCTTTAAACTTAATACAGATGGATGTTTTAAAGGAAATCCGGGAATGAGTGGAGGTGGAGGCATCTTGTGTGATCATCACGGGAAAATGATCTTTGCATTTTCAACTTCTTTTGGCATGGCAACGAGTGTTCAAGCGAAAGCAAATGCAATTTTGCTAGGTCTTAAGTTGTGCAAAGAAAAATGAATATCGGGGATACATTTGGAAACGGATTCAAAGTTGTTGGCTGATATCATAAGGGATGGATGGCAGTCCCCGTGGTCAATCTTCCAGAACATTGTCATGATACATGAGTATAGCTCAATTTTTGTTTCAGTTTCTCACTGCTATAGGGAGGCAAATATGGCAGCAGATTGCTTATCTAACGTAGGATGCAGAGATGTCTCAGTCTCTATATATAACTCAGAAAGGGAACTTCCACAAATGGCAAGAGGAGTAGTACGTGTAGATAGATTAGGTCTACCATCTATTCGAAAGTGTAATAAAATTCATTTTGTAAGGTAGTACTCCTTATTTAAATTCCTTCTTTCATGCTCTAATTTCATCATGTATTTTTTGAGGTAAGGTATTAAATCCCCCTCATGTTTTTATTTTATTAATATTAATAAATTGGGAGTGGCGCCCTATCCCGTGTATGGGGTTAGCCAAAAAAAATACATATATATTATTTATTTATTTATTTATTTCTATATACACACACGCATATACATATACATATACCTACATATATATGTACACGTACATATACATACATACATACATACATACATACATACATACATATATATATTTATATACACACACATACATATACATATACCTATGTATATATGTAATGTATATATACATACATACATACATGCATAAACATATATATATACTTATTTATTTACTTATTTATTATTTATTTATTTATTAATTTATATATACACACACATATACATGTACATATACATATACCTAGATATATATGTACACATACATATACATACATATATATAAGTATATATTTATTTATTTAGTTATTTATTTATATATAATTGTATATGTATTATTTATGTATTTATTTATTTACTAATATATGCACACACATATACATATACATATACCTACGTATGTATGTACATGTACATATACATACATACAAATACATATGTGTGTGTGTGTGTATATATTTATTTATTTATATATATACACACCTATATACCTACGTATATATATACACATTCATGTACATACATACATACATACATACATATATATTTATTCTTATATATTTATATATTTATTTATTTATATATACACACTAATATGTACCTATGTATATATGTACACATTCATATACATACATACATATATATTTATTCTTATATATTTATATATTTATTTATTTATATATACACACTAATATGTACCTATGTATATATGTACACATTCATATACATACATACATATACATACATACATACATTTATTTATTTATTTTTTTATTTTTTTATATACACACACATATACATATACATATAGTAATGATACCCATTCCAAGTCAATTAATTGAATAGATTGAACAGATAGGATTTAAAACTCTCCTTCCTCCTTCCTCCTATTTTTGTGGAACTTTGAATTTTGAACCTGGTTTGTACTGACGGCTGGCTGCTTTTGGCCGGCAGCTATGGCTGGTTTGCCGGCTGCTCCATTGCCTAGTGTGATGGATCCGGTCAGAAAACCATCAATAGAACAGTGATCATTCGCCCAGTTATTCACCTCAGCAGCACTCTCCTATTGCCATAAAGACACCAGCATCGCACAAGGGCTCTCCAGCTCTATTTTTCAATGCAGATGATATTCAGAAATTGGCGTCCCCTTTGAAACTGGCTTTGATTGGGAAATTCTCCCATGGTCGTCCAAAGTTGGAGGAAATCAGGAAGTTCGTATCATCTCTTGATCTAAAATATGTTTGTCACATTGGTCACATGGATGATAGACATATACTCATCCGCTGCTCCTCTGAATCAGATTTCCATCGGTTATGGGCTAGAGGGATTTGGTTTATTGGTAAATTTCAAATGAGGGTATTCAAATGGACCCCTAACTTTCATGTTAATAGAGGATCATCGTTGGTTCCCGTCTGATTTTCTCTACCTGGTCTCGCTGTTCATTTTTTCAATAAACACTCTTTTATTCTCCATTGTTAATGCTGTTGGAAGGCCTCTGATTATTGACTCTCCAACTCTAAATCTGACTCGACCAAGCGTGGCCAGGATATGTGTGGAAATTGACCTGTTGAAAGTTTTACTAGAAAAAATTTGGATAGGGCTGGAGGACTCGGTGGAGGGTTTCTGGCAACCCCTTCAACCGAAGAACTTGCCTAAATATTGTTCACACTGCTGGCACTTGGGGCATGCAAGGGAGTCTTGTCACAAGTTAGACAAACTCCAAGGGAAACCTAATCAAGGGCAGCCTCCATAGATGAAACAGGTAGTCTCCAATGTTGGGAAAGAGCAGCAATAGGTGGTGGTGTCTAAGGCGGTGCCCAAACATTCAAGTGATGAGACTGATGGTGAAAAGGAGCAACAGGTAGGAACTTCGACAATTTCTGGAGTTGGGCAATTGCCTCCGCAACAGGTTGAACACACGAATGCAGCAGTTGTTGAAGTGAATAATTCACAGCATAAACAGAATAATTCAATGGGTATAGAGGAGCAAGCTAGAGTTGGAACTGATGGTGAGCAGCATCACTCAGAGTTGAGGGAACCTACTAGTCCACAACCAGATCTGGAGACGTCAATAGTGCCATGCAAAACAAGAATTCTAGATATACAACCTGATGAGGAACATGGTCTTCACGCTGCTGATCTTCTGCAGGTGTTGGAGACTCAAAATACCCAGGTGGAGCTGCCAATCTCTGTTAGAAACTTATCACTGAGAGGTCCTGCTGTGCTGGATGAAAATGCTGCATGTTTGGACAGAGGAGTTGCTGGTTTTAATGATGATTTTTTTGAGGAGGTGAAAGCTAAGAAGAGAGGGGCTAGGGTGGTTACAATTTCAGATAGGCAGCTGCGCTCATCTACAAAAAATTCGGGTAATAAGCTTCCTAGTTTTATCCAATGATTAATACATTATATTGGAATATTAGGGGGCTTGCTAAGCCTTCCCATTTGAGACGGTTGAAAAGAATAATTAGACAATATAATATTGATTTGCTTTGTGTGTGTGAAGTAAGTGTTAGTTCTAATCAGTCTGAGTTTTTTCGAGCAAAATTACAGTTTGATTATGTGTACTTGCAATGATGATGCATTTCTATGGGTCTTTTATAAAGATCCATTTTAAATGCTCCGTAGTGGGTGAAGGTGTGCAATTTTCCACTTTGGTTATTGAGCATAGTCTTTTTTTCAGTTCCTTGTTTGTGTCTCATTTGTTCATGCTTCTTGTACTTCTAATGGAAGAAAAGAATTGTGGTTAGCTCTTTTAGATGGGAAGCCAACAACTGGTCCATGGATGGTTTGTGGTGATTTTAATGTGATAATAGATCCTTCTGAGAAGAAAGGAGGGCGACCTTTTAATTTATTGGAGGCCAGGGATTTTTTAAACTTCATGTCATCAGGGAATTTATTTGATGCTGGTTGTTACTAGGTCTTTGTTTACTTGGTGCAATAATAGATATGGAAGGGCTAGAATCTGGAAAAGATTGGATCGTTTGCTTATAAATACTGAATGTGTAGATGCGGGGTTGGATTTATCTGTGACACACTTGCCTAGGGATCCGTCAGATCATGCTCCTTTGCTTATGTCTGCTGTAACAAGACTGGATAATAAACCTCGGCCTTTCAGGTTTATTAATGCTTGGGTAACTGCTTCTGATTTTTTGGGGATGGTTCGAAAGTGATGTGATCCAAGGAGCGCATACATTTGTTGGACTTGGACTTATACTTGGTAGACTTGAAGAGACCATTTATATGGATCAAGAAGAGATTGAAGAAGTTATAATCATACATGGAATGTTTGAACATGGTGGCTGGATTGTAAAGTTACATGATTTTGAATTTAGTCACAAGCTTGAAATTTGCAATGTTCAAGCTATCACATTGGACCAAGGATTCAAGCATTGGTTGTGGATCAAGTTCATCTACAAAGAAGGCCCAAAAGAAGATATTAAGCTGTCCAAAACAATCCTACAAGGGGCTGGTCACTTGGACTTGCTTGGAAGGCCCTTGAAGTTGCTAAATGGAGGCCCAATGGATTTTATGAAGGGAAGTCCAGCCCATGATCAAGCCTTGGACGAATTTTTATGTTTTTGTTAAGTTTTCTAAGTCTTACAAGTTGTAACTTTTAGTTAATTACCTAATTATGATAGGTTACAACTAGTTTTAGTAGTTTACTTTATTTTAAGCTTCTAGACTTTTCTTTGTAAGCCTATAAATAGGCATGTTACTGTTCATACGTTTTTGAACAAGAATTATTCAGAAAAATTGTGTGTTTTCTCTATTGTGAGAATTTTCTTGATTCTTTGTCGATTAAGAACTACTCTTGGTCTTATCAAGCTTGCTTGTGGCGACCAACAACTTCGCTTAGAGTTTTTCTTGTGTTTTTGATCAAGTCTTTAGAGCTAATTAGGTTAGACGATTGAACTCGCTCAACTTGGTCTAGTCTAGTTGTTCCATAGGCGTGCTCATCTTCAAGGGAAGATTCAAGGCAAAACAACTCCACGTCAAGGGTTCCTTGGTTCACGAATCAAACGAGGTCTTGAGTTCAACGAGTTGCATACCTGAAATCCAAAACTTTCTTGGCAACGCAACCGTGCGCACATCAAGTGGTATCAGAGCAATTGATGTGATCCAAGGAGCGCATACATTTGTTGGACTTGGACTTATACTTGGTAGACTTGAAGAGACCATTTATATGGATCAAGAAGAGATTGAAGAAGTTATAATCATACATGGAATGTTTGAACATGGTGGCTGGATTGTAAAGTTACATGATTTTGAATTTAGTCACAAGCTTGAAATTTGCAATGTTCAAGCTATCACATTGGACCAAGGATTCAAGCATTGGTTGTGGATCAAGTTCATCTACAAAGAAGGCCCAAAAGAAGATATTAAGCTGTCCAAAACAATCTTACAAGGGGCTGGTCACTTGGACTTGCTTGGAAGGCCCTTGAAGTTGCTAAATGGAGGCCCAATGGATTTTATGGAGGGAAGTCCAGCCCATGATCAAGCCTTGGACGAATTTTTATGTTTTTGTTAAGTTTTCTAAGTCTTACAAGTTGTAACTTTTAGTTAATTACCTAATTATGATAGGTTACAACTAGTTTTAGTAGTTTCCTTTATTTTAAGCTTCTAGACTTTTCTTTGTAAGCCTATAAATAGGCATGTTACTGTTCATACGATTTTTGAACAAGAATTATTCAGAAAAATTGTGTGTTTTCTCTATTGTGAGAATTTTCTTGGTTCTTTGTCGATTAAGAACTACTCTTGGTCTTATCAAGCTTGCTTGTGGCGACCACCAACTTCGCTTAGAGTTTTTCTTGTGTTTTTGATCAAGTCTTTAGAGCTAATTAGGTTAGACGATTGAACTCAGCTCAACTTAGTCTAGTCTAGTTGTTCCATAGGCGTGCTCATCTTCAAGGGAAGATTCAAGGCAAAACAACTCCACGTCAAGGGTTCCTTGGTTCACGAATCAAACGAGGTCTTGAGTTCAACGAGTTGCATACCTGAAATCCAAGACTTTCTTGGCAACGCAACCGTGCGCACATCAAGTGGTATCAGAGCCATCTTCTTGGATTTTTTTCAGGTTTTTCCAATCCAATTTTTCCGTTGGAAAAATTCGGATATATCCCTTTTTTTCTTTTTTGTTGTTTATCAAAGAGCTTCGAGCCTGGTTAAGCAACTTGTGTTTTATTTGTTTTTTTTTTTTTGAGTCATTGTCAAAGAGCTTCGAGCCTGGACAACAAGTTGTTTTCTTGTGTCTTTACTTTCGTTTCTTGAAAAAAAAAATTCTGCTATTTTTTTCGTTGTTTTCTTTGAATAAAAATTCGTGCTTTAGGTGTTTAGAGTTGTTCTTGGTTGCTTCTCAATCAATAATTCTAGGTCTTGTGTGGTATTTTGTGATTCTTGACTGTTTTTGGTGTTTTCTTGAATTTCTTGTGTCAAAAATTTGCAAGAAAAAGGGTTTCTTGAACATAAAAAAATTCATACAACCAGATTTCTTGGAGATTTAATTGTGTTCTTGGTGTTGTTAACGTGTGAAAAAAAAAATTCGTTTGTGAAAACAAAAAAAAAATCGTTTGTGAAAAAAAAAAAAAGAAGGCAGAAAATTCGTGTGCAAAAAGAAAGAGCCAAAAGCACAAAGAAAAAGAAGGAAAAAGAGAGTAAAAAGGAGTGCACAACAAACAAAATTCATGCACAAATCTTTGTTCAACAATTTCTTGAAGTTTCTTGGTGTTTAGATACAAGTTCTTGAAGTTCTTGAACTTACTTTACTAGTTTCTTGAAGTTGCACCAACTTGTTCTTGAGTTCTTGAATTCTTTGTGATGCTGGAAATTTCTTGACTGATTTCTTGAAGTTCTTGGTTGATTTCTTGGACTTTCTTGATCAAATCTTGAAGTTCTTGAAGCCTTGAAGTGTTGGTCAAAGGGTTTTCATCATAAAATAGGGTTTTGTTAGGGTTTCTTGCATGTTGGGTTGCTGAAATTCGTACCTATTTTTGAACGAATTTCTGTTACGATTTTTGCAGAAATTTTGGTGTTAAAAGGAGTCTAAAAGGTGTTAGTTGGGTTTATATAGAAGTTATTTGTCATAGGAAAACCAATTGGGTAAAGGAAAACTAGTTGGCAAAGGATAGGAAACCAAATCCTCAAGGTGCAAGGGTTTCTTCATTCTTTTTGGAAAGTGGTGATTCTTGTTTCCTTTTTCTTCATTTAGAACATTTTTCCAGCTGGTTAAGGTCCCTTGGGGCGTGTTTTAAGGTTTCCAAATTAGTTGTGCTTGGTTTTAGTTGCCAATTGTTCAAGAATTCATTTTGGAAAGTGAATTGGATTGTTGGAGTTTTACTTTTTGCACAAAAATATTATTATTTTTCAAGAGAACATTAAAAATCAAGAATTTTTACACATTTATACCACACATTAGGGTGTCTAATTTGTGTCAATTCTTGATTCTTATCCATTCTTTGATTTATTCTCTTGATAAAAACACTCTAAGCTAATTTTTCTTGGCCTCTACACTTACTCTTTACAAGTTGAGGTTGCTATAGGTCCTTGGTGGGATTGATTGAGCTGGTTCTTCATCAAAGAGCCTACAAGAAGATTCTTTGAGTGGAAAAAGGCTTAGTTGTGAGCTCATTGGAGGGTAAAAGCCAATCTAATTAAGGGAAGCGAGTGCCAAACACTAAGGGAGTGTTTCACATATTCTTGTTATTTTCTTTTGTTTATTTCTAACGATTTTCCTACAGGTTTTTAGGTCTCAATGGCGTCTCCAATGGACTTGAACAATGAATTTAAATTATTTAGGGAAGCCATTGTTGGTGATTTTGAAAGAAAGATGCACCTTATGAAAGATGAGATCTATGAAAAGATGGATAGGCATTCGCAGTCATCTAATGCCAAAGCTTTTGCATCCAAATCCTCTAAAAAGTTGTCCAAGAATTATTATACTTCAAAGAAGGAGGATGACATGAAGGGTCTTGATGATTGGGATGATTTTTGGAGCAGATATAAAGCACTTGTGGCTGCTCAAAAAGAAAGAGTGCTTGAGGAGGGAATCTAATCTCTCAATTAAAGATCAAAGTTCATCACCTCTCATTCAAAAGAAGAATCGTGATGCTTTTGAAGAGAAGGATAAACCATTGCGAGATAGTGAACAAGTGCAACAAGTTGAATTCTATACTAGATGCACTGTGAAAAACAAGGTATGTAGTACGCGCATTAATCATGTTAGTTGCACTAATTTGGTGAGTACTTATGTGTGTTGGAAAGCTAGGATTGCCTTTGTTGAAACATCCACATCCATACAAAAGGTTGACTGATAATGGAGAATTTGAAGTAACCAATCAAGTGGAGTTGGAGTTTTCACTCAACAAGTATCATGATAAGATTCTTTGTGACGTGGTACCAATGGAGACTTGTCATGTACTCTTGGGGCATCCATGGCACCTTAAGAATGAAGCCAAATATGATGAGGTGAACAATAACTACTCTTTCAATTGGAATGGGAGGAATGTCAAGCTAATTCCTTTGCCGTCACTTGAGGTAAATAAGGATAAAGAGAAAATTTCAAGAGATTGCAAAGAGTGGGAAAGATCTTTGAGCACACAAGCAAAAGAAAAGAGTGATAAAAAAGAAGAGTGTGTGCAAGAGAAGAGTGAGGATAGTGTAGATCTTGAGGGAGAACAAATCGAGAGGAAAAATTCTGAGAAAGAAGAAGAAAATAAGAGAGTGGAAGTGGAAGCTAGCAAAAGTGAGAAAAAGAGTGCTTTGATTGAAAGGCCTAAACTTCTTGTGCCTATGTACAAAGAAGTAGATTATTTTGCTAACATTCCTAACACTTGTTTTCCTAGTGTTTTTGTTTCTCCTTTGCAGCAATTTGGAAGCCAATTTCAAGACAAAAGAATGCTACCTGCAAATTGTCCCTTCAATGACTTAAAGTTGCAAATTTTTGGATCATCAAGCAAGGCGATACAAGTGTTTCGAGGGCATGACTTGACAAGGAAGAAATGTTTTAAGACAAAAATTTGGTCTTATGCCATCAACACCAATTGGTTGATCAAATACATGTTTGATTGGTGGCATGGTGTCAATTGGATTGATTCACAAAGTCCAAATGCCACAACTAAATTGATGAATTTGCTGGATTCTACTAGACTGTGGCATAAGTTTTTATGTTCTTTTAGTTTTAATTATTTTAATTTGCACATTAATTTAGTTTTGCATGTTTATTCCATTAGTTTAAGTGATTATGTCTTGCATCTAGTTTGTTTAACTTCATCTAGGTCAATCTGTCTTGAAGGATTTCTTGTGTTTTATGATCATATTTCTAGCGATTTTTGTGGTTTATTTTGCAAATTATTATTCCATGATAGAGTTTATATGCTTTTGTATGCATTCTATCCAATTCATTCTAGTATTTTAGTTAGTAATCATGTTTTGCATTCAGCATATTTATCTTTGCATGGTGTGATCCGTTTTCAGGGTTATGATATGTTAAATCATCATGTTTTAAGTAATTTTCAGTATGTTTTATGTAATTTTTCATGTCATAAAACTTGTTTGAGGATGTATATGTTTGTCCATGCATTCCATTCAAAGCATCTTGATGTCTTAGTTAGTGATAACTCTTGTGTTTTTCAGTTTATTTTACATTATTCTTTGAGTCTCCATGCATGGGTTCTAGGTTACTACATTGATATTGATTTTCAGATTGATGTCCATAGGATTTTATCTTCTAAAATTCATTTTTATCATGTTAGAAGTTCTTGTATGCTCATTCTTTTGCATGTTTTTAAAGATATTTCTCATCTAGGCATGTTTATTCTTCTTAAGTTAGAATTTGTTATTTCACCTATGACTTGTGATTTAGTAGTTTATGCTATTTATGTTCATAGTTGCATTAGGCTACTTGTTTTACATTTATCACTTGAGTTAGTTATGAGCTTCCTTAAAATTTGTGATTGTTTCTCTATCAATCCTTTAGTTACTTATGTTAATTTATATGAACTCGCAGATTCGAGGACGAATCTTTTCAAGGAAGGAGGGATTGATGTGATCCAAGGAGCGCATACATTTGTTAGGACTTGGACTTATACTTGGTAGACTTGAAGAGACCATTTATATGGATCAAGAAGAGATTGAAGAAGTTATAATCATACATGGAATGTTTGAACATGGTGGCTGGATTGTAAAGTTACATGATTTTGAATTTAGTCACAAGCTTGAAATTTGCAATGTTCAAGCTATCACATTGGACCAAGGATTCAAGCATTGGTTGTGGATCAAGTTCATCTACAAAGAAGGCCCAAAAGAAGATATTAAGCTGTCCAAAACAATCTTACAAGGGGCTGGTCACTTGGACTTGCTTGGAGGGCCCTTGAAGTTGCTAAATGGAGGCCCAATGGATCTTATGGAGGGATGTCCAGCCCATGATCAAGCCTTGGACGAATTTTTATGTTTTTGTTAAGTTTTCTAAGTCTTACAAGTTGTAACTTTTAGTTAATTACCTAATTATGATAGGTTACAACTAGTTTTAGTAGTTTACTTTATTTTAAGCTTCTAGACTTTTCTTTATAAGCCTATAAATAGGCATGTTACTGTTCATACGATTTTGAACAAGAATTATTCAGAAAAATTGTGTGTTTTCTCTATTGTGAGAATTTTCTTGGTTCTTTGTCGATTAAGAACTACTCTTGGTCTTATCAAGCTTGCTTGTGGCGACCACCAACTTCGCTTAGAGTTTTTCTTGTGTTTTTGATCAAGTCTTTAGAGCTAATTAGGTTAGACGATTGAACTCGCTCAACTTGGTCTAGTCTAGTTGTTCCTATAGGCGTGCTCATCTTCAAGGGAAGATTCAAGGCAAAACAACTCCACGTCAAGGGTTCCTTGGTTCACGAATCAAACGAGGTCTTGAGTTCAACGAGTTGCATACCTGAAATCCAAGACTTTCTTGGCAACGCAACTGTGCGCACATCAGAAAGTCTTGGCAACAGGAATGTGGTGGTTCACCAATGCGTTTGGTTTGCACAAAATTGAACAGATTGAAGCATCGAATAAGGGCCTGGAATAAAGAGTGTTTTGGCAATATTCATTCAGCTGTTCAGTTGGCTGAAGAGAATCTGGCCCATGCTGAACTTTGCCTCCAACAAGACCATTCGAACAGTCAACAGGAACAACTTAATGCTGCTAAGGCTGCTTTGAGGCAATTCTTGGCTTTAGAAGAGAGTTTCTAGAAACAAAAGGCAAGAGTTAACTGGTTGAAGTCGAGAGATAGGAATACCAGATTCTTTCATGCGGTGGTGAAGCAATGTCGAGTTCAATCCATCATCCATAGAATCTAAAATTATTCTAGTGACTGGTTATCAAATGAGTCTGAGATTTCAGTTGAGGCTATTGACTACTTTTCTTCCCTTTTTTCAGAAGAGAACGTTGATCACTTTGAGTTGGAAGACATCATTCCGAAATTAGTAACGTCTCATGAGAATGATGACTTGGAGGATGTTCCTACTTTGGAGGAGGTAAAGCAGGTGGTGTTTAACATGGATGGAGATAGTGTGGCAGGTCCAGATGGTTACACGGGCAAATTTTTTACAATTGCTTGGGAGATCATTGGGGAGGACATTCATCAAGCAGTTGTAAGTTTCTTCAGTGGAGCTAAAATCACAAGGTTTGTCACCGCTACTTCTATTGTGTTAATCGTAAGGTTGTGAACCCTAAGGATTTTTCAGAATTCCGACCGATTAGCCTGTGCAATTTTTTTAATAAAATTATCTCTAAAATAATGGCTGACAGGTTGAGACCTATTTTGCCTAAACTTATCTCTCCAAATCAGAGTGGTTTCGTTAAAGGCAGGTTAATTGCTGATAATTATTTGCTAGCACAGGAGATTCTAACTAGGTTAAATAAACGGAATAGGGGAGGTAATGTGGCTATCAAATTGGACATGGCAAAGGCTTATGATAGGGTTAATTGGTTCTTTCTTATTCGAGTAATGCAGGCTTTTGGATTTGGAGAGAGATGGTTGGATATGATTTGGAGGTTGATTTCTAATCCTTGGTTCTCGGTAATTATTAATGGATCACCTTGTGGTTTTTTTAAAGGCTCTAGGGGATTAAGACAAGGCGATCCACTATCTCCATCTTTTTTCATTCTTGGTTCAAAGGTACTATCCAGGCTTCTTAATCAGTTATTTTTTAAAATTGGTTTTCATGGTTTCAGGTTGCCCAGACACTATCCCCAGATCAATCACCTGGGATATGCAGATGATATTATAATTTTTTCAAGTGGTGGTTCATCTTCATTGACATTGATTTTGGATGTTATTAACAAATATCAGTCTATGTCAGGGTAGAAAGTTAATGTTGACAAGAGTTGTTTTATGGTGCACTCGAGCGTGTCAAGATCAAGAAGGATGTGTATTAAGAATTTGTTAGGTTTTTCGATGAAAGATTTCCCTATCAAGTATTTGGGGTACCCGTTGTTTGTAGGGAGACGCAAGAAGCATTTTTTTTGCGGGTGTAGGTAAAGCTGTTATTGGCAAGATAGCATCTTGGAAGAATTAGTTTTTATCTGTTGCGGGTAAAATTATTTTAATCAAGCATGTTCTTTCTTCTATTCCTGTCTATTTGCTTATGGCAGCCTCTCCCCCATTATATTTTTTACACGAGTTGGAAAGTGTTTTTGCCAGGTTTTTGTGGGGGGAAGCTGATGGCAAAGCCAAACATCATTGGATTTCTTGGGAAGAGTTGTGTAATCCACATGAAACTGGAGGTGTTGGTTTTCGGAGTCTTAAAGATGTTCATGCTGCCTTCTCCATTAAGCTTTGGTGGAGGTTTAGGCAGAATAACTCTTTATGGGCCCAATTTATGATGGCTAAATACTGTTCAAAGGCTCATCCTTGCATGGTGGTTAATAATCAATTTGCCTCACATACGTGGAAAAGGATGTTGAAGGTAAGAGAAATAGCAGAGCAAAATATGGGATGGATAGTTCAAGCTGGCAATTCAAATTTTTGGTTTAATAATTGGATGGGATCAGGTGCTTTAGCATCTAGATTAATTGATGTCTCCAATCATTTGGTGAACTTCTTTTGTTTGGAAGGTAAATGAAATGGTGATAAATTATCTCAATGGGTTCCTAGGCAAGTGGTGTCACAGATTCTAGCTCTTCCAGCACCAGAAGGTCAGACTCCTGATAGGATGGTTTGGCAAGCATCACAGTCAAGTGACTTCTCTCTTAAATCAGCTTATAAGTTGACTGGTGAACCAAAAAATGTATCATTTATGTTAGACAAAATTTGGCACCCGGGAATTCCTGTTAAAGTGTCTTTTTTTATGATGCGACTTTTAAAAAATAGACTTCCCCTGGATTCTACATTGTGTAAGCTGGGTTTTCATATGGTGTCAAAGTACTTTTGTTGTCTAAACTCTCAAGTTGAAACTGTTAACCACATTTTTTGTACTAGAGATATAGCACAATGGGTATGGAAGTATTTTGGAAATGGTATTGGATTATTGTATAGGGGTGCTTCAATCTGGTGTTTTATTGCAACCTGGTGGTTTAAGAAGGCAGATAACAAGTTTTTGGAATTTGTCTTTCGTTTGCTTCCATTACTTATTTGCTGGAAGGTGTGGAAAGCAAGAAATAATAAAGTATTTTAATGGTGTGATTCCGTGTGCACAGGTGATTTGTCTGGAAATTTTACAGGAAATGAAGGAATTATTTAACTTGAATTTCCAAGTTGTGTTATTTCAGGATTTACCTGGAGTGCTTTCTATGATGAACTTACGGTAATCCCGGTGAGGTATAGGTGCAAGCAAGTTATTTGGAAGATGCCAAGCCAAGGAGTTCTAAAGCTCAACATTGATGGATGTTCTAAAGGTAACCTTGGGAAGGCAGGTGGAGGTGGTGTCTTGTGAAGTAGTGTTGGAGAGATGATTTTGGCTTTCTCGATTAATCTTGGTGAAGTAAATAGCATCCAGGCAGAGTCCCGTGCTTGTCTATTTGGCATTAAATGTTGTTTGCAACAGGGTTATATGTTTTTTGAAGTTGAAAGTGATTCACAGGTTTTGATTCAGATCCTCAGTAGGAAGGCTAATTGTCCATGGTCCATTTATAGAGAAGTTCAGCAAATTCTGAAATTGGAACCACACTTTATTCATTTGAGTCATTGTTTTCGGGAAGTGATACACGCGGATAAACGTGGAATTGCTTGAAAGACCAAGTATGAACTTCGAATCTTTCCTCTTGGATGAACTAGACTCTAGAATCAGCACCAAAGCCTTGAACACGCAAGACGAACAACTCAAAAATTCAAGGAAGCTTTGAACCTCCTTATGGAACGAACAAGAACTCAAGGAATCAGCACCTAGAACGCTTGATCAAACCAATAAGGTAACTCTAAGCTAGGGTTTTGAACTTGGAATCACTCTACAAGTTCGGGGGTTGTTCTTAATCAGCAAAGAACGAAAGAAGCACTCAATTTGAGAACTCACAAAATTAATTAATCATCAAAACTTATAAAATTCGTAATAGTGTTTTGGCCTATAAATAGGCTTGCATAACAACTTGTAGAAAGTTCCTAGAAACTTAACAAAGAGCACTAGTTGTAACCTAACACAATATGGTAACTTTCTAAGAGGTTGCAACTTGTAAACAAAATAGAAAACTTAACATAAAAGAATTAAACTTAAAAATTCGTCTAAAAATTGTTCATGGGCTGGACACCTCCTTTTAAGCACCATTGGGCCTCCATCTTGCATCTTTAAAAGGCCTTCCAACAAGTCCAACCAAACCAGCACCTTAGAAATATGTTATGGACCACTTAGAAGCTTTAATTGGACCTTCTTTGAATGTGTATTTAATCCATAACCAATGCATAAACTCTTGGTCCAATGAACACAGTTGAATAGCTTGATCACCAAGTCCATTGAGAGGCCCAAAGTCACGAATTACACCATGGTAGTCACAAAGCTCGAACGTTCCCCTCATGATCAGCCATGATTTGATCTCATCTTGGTCCAAACGAGTTGCTCTATGAGAATATCTAAGTATCAAGATTGTAAGCACTCCTAGGATCACATCAATCCCTCCTTCCTCGAAAAGATTCGTCCTCGAATCTGCAAGATCATATAAGCTAACATAAGTAACTAAAGGATTGATAGAAAAATAAACACCAATGATAGATACACATGACATATGAATTAGAATGTGAAACTCAATGCAAATTGAAACATAAGATGCAAGAACAAATTCTAACTTAAGAAGAATAAACATATCTAGATGCAGACTATCCCTAAAAACATCGAAGAAAATAACACGATTTCCAAAGCCTATGCAACCACAATTGGACTCTAAATAACAATTACTAACAAAATAAAATTTATGGTTGAACAAAAACTTATGAAAAGAATCTAAGTAAACATCACGTGAACTAAGAAAATGAGCATCATGTGAATTATGTCTAATAAGCCCTAGAATGTGAAAAACATCATCAATCAACTCACTAGAATAATTCAAACAATGTAACAAAAACACACAAATATTGCATGATATATCACATAAAATAAACTGAAAATTGTCCAAAAATAAACTGAAAACATAAGAAAGTCTTTTGGACAGATTGCAAAACACAATCATCTAAACTAACAAAACAGATATTCAAGAATGAACTAATTTGTAATTTGAAATAACTAAAACAAGAAAACTTAGGCCACAAATCAGTTGAATACATCATAGTTGTCAAGCTCAATGTGGCATTTGAACTTGGCTTCAACTCCTTCACCACGGTTTTGTCAACTTCCAAGCTTCTTGAATGGCAACTAACTACAAAACAGCAATAATGTGGCATCTCTCCATGAATATCAACTTGCAAAATCACCACAAAAATACTAGAAAAAGAGTTATAAAGTGAGTTAGTAAAGTATACTTCTTCTTTAGAGTACATGGATACAAGAGTTATTGATCTAACTAGCAAAACACTCTTGTTTTCTCTTTTCTTTGCTCTTGTAGAAGAAACACTCTCCTCACTCTTTCTACTTTGCACGACTTCCCTCTTATTCTTTTCCTCATTCTTCTCCTTAGCTTGGAATTGAAAATCCCTTGCAATCTTCACTTGATCAGAATGAGTTTCGGATGGCAAGATTGGATTAAGAACAATCTTTCATGCATTCCACTTAAAAGAGTAGTTGTTCTTGTATCTATCATATGAAACTCTTCTATCATATTGCCAAGGACGCTCGAAAAGAATATGGCATGCTTGCATTGGGGCAACATCACACCAAATTTCATCTTTGTACGTGCCTATTGAGAAAGTAACAAGCACACGCCTAGTCACTTTAATCTCTTCTTGATTATCAAGCCACTGAAGTTTGTAGGGCTTGGGATGCTCCACAGTCTCCAAGTGCAACTTATCTACACATAAGGTACTAGCAACATTAGTACATGAACCACTATCAATGATCATGCTACATACCTTATTGAGCACAGTACAACGTGTGTGAAAAATATGCTCTCGTTGTAGATTCTCTTCATCATCTTTTGGTTGCACATTCAATGCCCTCCTAGTGACCAATAATTCTCTACGGTCACCACCAAAGGAGTTTACTTCTTCAGTATTAGAATCATACTCTTCATGCTCACGAACATCCTCTTCATAAGTAGGTTTCTTAGAAACCCTAGTTTGGCCTTTAAATGCGGACTCCATGCCTTCTACTCTAGCATTTATTTGAGCCAATTGCTCTTGCATGGCTTGCCACGTGGACTTCATATCAAAGTTTTGTTCCACACTTTCGTGAGACATGATGAATAAACCTACAAAATAAAATTAGTAGCACAAAATAATAATAGCAGAAAAATAGCCTTACCACTCCCTTAGTGTATACACTCAACCCTTGTGTATCACTCCAAATATTTATGGCTTTTTCCCTCAAATGTGCTCACCCCTAAGCCTTTTACCACTCTTGAGTAACTCCTTCGTATGTCCTTTGATGAAAAGAACTAACTCAACCTTCCTTGTAAAGCTCCAAGAAGTTAAACCACAAGAGTAAGTGTAGAGGTCAAAAAATAAATTTAGAGTAATTGTTTGATCAAGAGAATTCAAGAAAAGATGGAATAAACAAGACTTGACTCAAGAAGAACACAAATTAGAAACCCTAATGTGTGGTATTCTTGTGTGAAAAATCTTGATTTTTAATGTGCTCTTGAAAGAAAATAATATTCTTGTGCAAAAACAAAAACTACTTTCCAAAAAGAACAAGCACACACAAGAATACAAATTTCCTTATTCAAAAATCACTATACTTTCCTTTTTCTCTTAGCACATGGATCTTGCTTTCAAGGAAAATAGAGCACTTTCCTTTTTGGTTCACACTTGCCCTTACTTTCCTTTTTCCTTGTCGCAGCTTTCCTAATCCTTTTGGACTAGGATTTCCCTTTTATTTAAACACCCAATCAGCTCCTTTTCTTCCCTTTTTATGATCAAAACAAGCTGGAAAATTTCAGAAAATTCGTAGGTAATAATCTGCCAAAAATTCCAGCAAGTTCAAATTAATTAAGATTCAAGAATCAAGTTCAAGAACTTACTCCCATCAATCCCAAGCAAGAAGCTAGTCCCAAAACTCAACTAAATAGCCCCAAAACTTCCAGAAAAACGTGCTAAACTCCCCCTTTTTAACGTTAAAACTTTCTGGAAAATAACCAGAAAAATTCGTACAGCACACAATGCAAAATTCCAGCAACCAATACTCAAACAATTCAACCCCAAAACCCTAACCAATTGGAGATAGGTTAAAGGTGACTCAAAAGGGCTTCAAGAACTTCAAGAATTGATCAAGAAAGTTCAAGAAATCAATCAAGAAGCTCAAGAATTCAAGACAAAAAATTCCAGCAACTCTATACTTCAAGAAAATCAAGAACAACTTTGTGCAAGTTCAAGAAACTAAGAAGTAAGTCCAAGAACTTCAAGATTTGTACCAAGAACACCAAGAAATTTCAAGAAACTTGAATAAAACTTTGTGTACGGTTTTTAACTTGTGTGCACTCCTTTTTACTCTTTGTTTTCTTTCTTTTTCTTTTGTGCTTTTTTTGGCTTTTTCTTTTTGCACGAATTTCAACCTCTTTTTTTT
This sequence comes from Mitragyna speciosa, assembly GCA_024721245.1. Lineage (NCBI taxonomy): Eukaryota > Viridiplantae > Streptophyta > Magnoliopsida > Gentianales > Rubiaceae > Mitragyna > Mitragyna speciosa. The sequence continues at coordinate 15,530,205 of CM045560.1, read as the reverse complement.
TTCTTTGCATGAATTTTTTTTTTAACTTCAAACTACCACAAAAACAACTCAAACTTTCAAAAAAAAATTGATTTGTGAATGGTAAGTTCAAGAATCTCTTTTCTTGCAAGTTTTTAACACAAGAATTTTCAAGAAAACAATAAAAACAGTCAAGATTATCAAGAAACCACACAATACCTAGAATTCTTGATTGAAGACAACCAATAATGACTCTAAGACTTTAAAGAAAAATCAAGAAAGCACAAGAACAAGACACAAGAACACAAAATTGACACGAATTTTTTTTTTTAAACAAACGTGACACAAAGAAGAAACACAAGGATAGACACAAGTTGTTTAGCTAGGCACGAAGCACTTTGCAAAACAACTCAAGAACGAATTAAAGAAAAATAAAAAGGGATATATCCAAATTTCTCCAAAGGAAAAATTGGATTAGAAAAACCTAGAATTTCAAGACTAGCTCTGATACCAATTGATACACGCGGATAAACGTGGAATTGCTTAAAGACCAAGTATGAACTTCAAACTTTTGCCCTTGGATGAACTAGACTCTAGAATCAGCACCAAAGCCTTGCACACGCAAGACGAACAATTCAAAAATTCAAGGAAGCTTTGAACCTCCTTATGGAACGAACGAGAACTCAAGGAATCAGCACCTAGAACACTTGATCAAACCAATAAGGAAACTCTAAGCTAGGGTTTTGAACTTGGAATCACTCTACAAGTTCGGGGGTTGTTCTTAATCAGCAAAGAACGAAAGAAGCACTCAATTTGAGAACTCACAAAATTAATTAATCATCAAAACTTATAAAATTTGTAACAGTGTTTTGGCCTATAAATAGGCTTGCATAACAACTTGTAGAAAGTTCTAGAAACTTAACAAAGAGCACTAGTTGTAACCTAACACAATATGGTAACTTTCTAAGAAGTTACAACTTGTAAACAAAATAAAAAACTTAACATAAAAGAATTAAACTTAAAAAATCGTTTAAAAATTGTTCATGGGCTGGACACCTCCTTTTAAGCACCATTGGGCCTCCATCTTGCATCTTTAAAAGGCCTTCTAACAAGTCCAACCAAACCAACACCTTAGAAATATGTTATGGACCACTTAGAAGCTTTAATTGGACCTTCTTTGAATGTGTATTTAAACCATAACCAATGCATAAACTCTTGGCCCAATGAACACAGTTGAATAGCTTGATCACCAAGTCTATTGATAGGTCTAAAGTCACGAATTACACCATGGTAGTTACAAAGCTCGAATGTTCCCCTCATGATCAGCCATGATTTGATCTCATCTTGGTCCAAACGAGTTGCTCTATGAGAATATCTAAGCATCAAGATTGTAAGCACTCCTAGAATCACATCAGGAAGCTAATCAGGTTGTTGATGCCTTGTCTAATATTGGAGTTTCTCATCAAAGTCACAGGATTTACACTCAGATTTCTGAGCTGCCAACCCAAGTCCGTGGTGCATTTAGATTATATTTATTTCAAATTCCTTCAATTCGTAGAATAATATGCTAGTAAATGTAAAAGGAATGGTATTCTTGATTTATTGGATTTCTTATTCTTGATGTATTACAGAGGTAAGCTTTATGTCCCCCTCATGTTAATTTGGTTTTAATTTAATAAAAGTTAGGGGTGGTGTCCCTCCCCGTGTACGGGGCGGGTTTTGCCAAAAAAAAAAAAAGATACCCATTCCAAGTACTAAACTGAACAGTAATTATTGCAATGATACCTATTATAGGTATTGAACCAAGCACATGTATTGGAACTGGGGGTTTCATGTCAAACCCATGAGTAATGATTTCGATTCCGATTTCGATTTCCGAGTGCAAATCAAATGCCCCTTTAGTGTGTGAAATTTTGTAAGGCTAAGGAATTTGGTTGAATAAGCTTTAATATTGAGATAATTACTTCCCTTTTACTTGGTATGATTAGTATTAGAAACTTAACAAGGAACTGCATAATACCTATTTACTTTATATTGAAGAATTGCATTAAAAAATGAGGCATTTGTTACTTCAAGCCTTGAATCATGTTTTGATCTCTTGATTTTTCAATTGCTTAAGGACAAACAATGATTCAAATAGGCACAAAATGGGTGTTTAGAAATAAGTTGAATGACAAAGGTGAGATTGTGAGGATTAAGGCAAGATTAGTTGCAAAAGGTTATGCTCAAGAAGAAGGAATAAATTTTGATGAAACCTTTGCTTCGATTGCTAGGCTTTAATCAGAAGGATGCTTCTTGCATATACATGTTTCAAAGGTTTTAAATTATTTCAAATAGATGTGAAAAGTGTTTTTTTAAATGGTTTTGTTGATCAAGAAGTTTATATTGAACAACCTCCTTGCTTTGAACAAGAAAAGTTTTAAAATCATATCTATCAACTTTCAAAAGTCTTATATGGATTAAAACAAAAACCTAGAGCTTGGTATGTGAGTTTGAGCAATTTCTTGATTGAAAATGGTTTTAAAATAGGAATTGTAGACACCACACTCTTTACAAAATATCATGCAAATGAACTTCTCATTGTTCAAGTATATGTTCATGATATTATTTTTAGTGCTACAAATGAAAATCTTTGTAAAGAATTTCCTTTTATGATGCAAAATGAATTTGAAATGAGTATCATGGGAGAATTAAACTTTTTTCTTGGTCTTCAAATCCATCAATTGAAAAATGAAATTTTTATAAGTCAAACCAAATATGTAAGAGAATTACTTAAAAGATTTGGTATGGAGGATTCAAGGCAAGTATGCACACCAATTTGCACTTCCACTAAGTTAGACAATGATGAAGAAGGTAATAAAGTGGATGAAAAGGGGTATAGAGGTATGATAGGTAGCTTTATCTTACCGCTAGTAGACCCGACATTATATTTGCCGTTTGTCTTTGTTTTAGATTTCAATCCTGTCCTAGGGAGTCTCATTTGTTAGCCGTTAAGTGCATTTTTAGATATCTCAAAGGCACATTAGACAATGGACTATGGAACCTTAGAACCCATAAGTTTGACCTTATAGGATACTTCGATGTCGATTTTGCCGAATATAGAATTGATAGAAAAAGCACTAGTAGAACTTATCATTTATCAGGAAAATGCTTAGTCTCTTGGTTTAGTGAGAAATGAAGTTTTATTTCGTTATCTACGGCGAAGGCCAAGTACATAGCTGCGGGTGCATGTTGTGCTCAATTTTTGTGGATAAAGTACACATAATCGGATTTTGGTTTGGATTTCAAAAGTGTGCCCATCAAGTGTGATAATACAAGTGCCATAAATTTGACCAAAAATCCCACTCAACACTCAAGAACCAAACATATTGACATTAAGTATCATTTTATTAGAGATTTGGTTCAACAGGAGAAATTAGTGTTGAATATGTGTGTACAAGGGACCAACTAGCAGATATTTTTATAGAAGTACTACTTGAGGAGAGATTTAATTTTCTTAGAAACAAGTTAGTAGTGGTACATAATTATTTTTCAAAAATTTTCTAGCAAAATTTCAGTTTTTTGTATTGATGTTCACCGAGCTATACTACGGTTCGTTAGGCAAGTATACCTATCATTCGTGTAGTACAGTACAAGTGAGTATCAGGTGTCGTTCTCACGATGACTATATGAATACTAGTACTAACACTTTCCCTATTATCTAACCCACAAATTCAAAAGATTGATATAATTGAATCAAAATAAACTAACTACATAAACCTAATTAGCAAACAAGAGCAGTCAAACAAGAGAAAATAACAATAATCAAAAGTAGAAACTAGATGTGGAATTCCCCTAATTCTCTCTTTATTATGGTTCAATTCTGGATTAATGAATGAATCCAATCATTTAGACCCTAAAATCTTGTGTTAGGTCATGATCTCTCTCGACCTTATCTCTCTAGTTGATTAATGAGAATCTCTTCTACCATTAAAACCCCAAAAGAGATGCAGTTATTATCTAGAGATTCTACTGTGTGGGTTAGGTATGAATCTACCCCGGATGACTTCTGTGGTTCTATTTCTAGCAACCCATGCAAGTCTCATTATTTGTGAAGGAATCTAATCAATTAGGTTATTTCTCAATAAACCCAAGTGAAATCAATGATTGAGTCAAGGGTTGCGCGCAAAAACCCAATTAAATCAAGCAGTAAATTCACAAATAAATTCAAATAAAGAGAATTCCATTCATTAATTGAGAAAATAAATCCATAATAAGTGAAATAGGGTTCGACCCATTTAGTTCCTAAGCTATTTAGTTCATAACTACAAAGGGAAGATCAATAAACAACAAAGCAAAAATAGGAGAACTCATTCTCATGAAGCCACCTATTCTTTGCTTGTGTTGCTGCAGAGATTGTCTCGTAGTTGCTACTCATCTTCTCTAGTTGTTCTTGCCTCCGTCTTCTATCTCATGTGTTCTGTCTCTACCAGTTACCCTCGTGAAGACCCCTCTTTTACTTTTTAATGATAGATCTTTGTTTTCCCGTTCACGCCAACACTATCGCTGAAAAATCACAAAACCCCATAAGTGAGATGCCCCCACAGCTGCCCCAGCCACGCCCGCGGCTGGCAATAAGCCGCGGCCTCTCTTCTTCGAGCCGCGGCCGCGGTTGAGCCCGCGGCTCATGCAATAGAGTTTCTATCCTTGGCCATGGCTCAATCCATGGCACGGCTAAGGGCGCGGCTACGGTCAGAAACTTCAATTTTGTATCAATCATATCTCCAACCTTGGTTTGGTGGCTCTAGTGGCTTTGTAGGTCAAAAATCTTGGACTTTGCTCCATAATTTGGCGTATTTTGCTCCGTTAATCATCTGGCATTATCAAATCAATCGTCTATACCTCATCCATGCGACTCTAATTGATTGAATTCGATGACGAGGCTATTAAAAACCTACAAAATAGCACAAAAACACATGTAGATCACACATTTACACAAATTGACATAAAAATCACAAATGAGAAGAGATAGCTAACAACTAGAGGAAAAACTCATGAAAACCCCTAAAAACCTAATCTAAAAACTAGTGTACTTTGGCACTTATCATGTATTGTCCAGACAACTGCCAGAGGATGTAGACATCCGGATGGGGCTTCCAAATGGTCAACTATCTGCAAGTATATTGACCATCATCCGGACAAAGAGGGCACGATCCAGAGTCCGAATCAGGCCTTTTATAGTCATGAACAGTATTTTATTTTTTATTCTTCACCGCATCTTTTTAAATTTCTTCTTCTCAAAACAGTCCATAAATTTCTTCAAACACAAATTATTCTTCAAATTCCTCTCAAATCTCAATCTTACTCCTAAATTTCATTCGAATTTTGCACCTCTTATCTTTTCTATTCCCACATTGTTTTTCTCTCTCCTGTAGGGTTTTTGTTCTTTGGGATTTTTCTTATTCTCCTATTTTTCTTCAATTTCTTTAGAGATTGCACACGCCCATGGCTAGTTCATCTCAAGGAGGTCATAGGGGAGATCATGGGGGACGTGAAAGAGGCCATAATAGTGTCAATTAGTCCATCAATCAAGAGAGATTTATACAATATCTAATTAAGATATTCTTTGAAGCTCCTTCTCCAGAGTTATATCAGAATTCAGACATTAAGAATGTCATTGGACTGAAATACTGTGTATTGGAGGATTTTGATAATGGGTTAGAAGATATCCTTATTATGTTAAGGGCCAATAATTGGGATAGGATATGTGAAGTAAATGAGATAGTTTACATCGACTCAATAAAACAATTTCATACCAATTTAAGAAAAGTTAATGGGAATATGGAATCAATAGTCAATAACACTCATTTTACATTTGATATTAGAAAATTGAATGAGTTGTTTGGCATGCTGAATGTGGGTGGTAATTTTTGTGTCCCAAAAAACCTTCCTCCATTATTGATTATGATGACCTTAAGAGGTTTGTTTTTGGCAATCCCAGTCACTCTAGCCTAGCATACTATAAGATAAACCATTTTACCCCTTCAAATAGATTCTTAATACTGCATTATAGTGAGTATCTTGCCACCTACTAGTGGACACAAAAGGGATGTAACTCATATAGGACTTCACGTCTTTTATGGGCTTTTGAGATCGATTCCTATTAACTTAGGTGCCTTTATGATTGAATACATGTTTATGTGTAAAGGAAACTCCAATAAATGTTTAGTATATGGATATATCTTGACTCCCCTATTTAGGAATAATAGAGTATCATTTGAAGGGATGGTGAATACTCGTCCTAATGAGGGTGATAAGATTGATAGAGAATGTTTCAAGAGGCTTCACTTAGTGTTTCATAGAGGTAGGTGACTCTATAAAAGGAGTAAAATTGAAAAATGGTCATTCTCTCAAGTATTGGATATGTGATTTCATTTTTCATGATACCATTCCATATGTGGAGGATACACCACATCATATGGAAGAGGATGAACCTCCTTATTAGTAACCACCCCCCACTTTTTATCCTAGCATTCGCTTCTCCAGTGCCTTCATTCCACCATCTTCTCCATCATCATCTCATATGCCTCCGCCTACTTGGAAGAGTTGGCTTTTTGATGCTATAAACAGCCTATCCACTCAAATGAATCAAATGCGAAGCAACTTCTCTAGATTGCACACTCAAATGTTAGATTTACAAGGAGACTTTTGCCAAGAAGTATGTGGCATTCATCATAGGCTTGAACGGATTGAGTTGGCACATGAGTATGGATGGGGTTCAGATGATCAAGCAAACTTTTCAACCTACATATGCATAAGGAGGCGAGACCAAGAGCACAGAAGAAAAGCAAGACATGATACTTCATCTTTCTCATCACCCATTTGTGGAGAAGCTTCCGATGGAGATTCTTAGATTCGAATTTTATATGTTTTCATGTTGCTATGTTTAGATGATAGCTTTCCGCAGATTGTAGGATCTTCATTTTCGACTTTGTTATTTTTATGTCTCACAATGAATGACTATGGCTATTTGGTTTCATGATTTTATGATTCTATGGATGACTAAGTGTTTCATGATTATATTTGGTTTATGATTCTATGGTTATCAAACCCCATATAGAAACTTACTAAGCCATGAAAGGATATAACCTCATTGGCATTTCTAGGTGTAGGCCAGTCACGTATGGCTTGCACCTTAGACTCATCAACACTAATACCATGAGAACTAATTACAAATCCCAAGAATATTATAGAATTCATGCAAAATGAACACTTCTTAAGATTAGTATATAATTGATGCTCTTTCAACACAAGAAATATAGATTTTAAGTGTTCAACATGCTCATCCAAAGATTTACTATATACCAAAATATCATCAAAATAAATTATCACAAATTTCCAATAAAAGAACGAAAAACATAGTTCATTAGAGCATAAAGGTACTAGGAGCGTTAGTTAGGCCAAAAGGCATTACCAACCACTCATATAACCCATATTTAGTCTTAAAAGCTGTTTTTCATTCATCACCTTCTTTCATCCTAATTTGGTAGTAACCGCTTTTAAGATCAATTTTGAAAACTAATTTAGACCCTATACAACTCATCAAGCATATCGTCTAACCTAGGTATAGGGTGACGATACTTTACCTGTGATTTTGTTGATGGCTCTACAGTCCACGCACATCCTCCAAATACCATCCTTTTTAGGCACGAGAATAACAGGTACAGGAGCATGGACTTCAGGCTCTTCCTTCACGAACCCCTTTTCTATCAGCTCATCCACTTGCCTCTAGATCTCTTTAGTCTCCTCAGGATTCGCTCTATATGCAGGGCGGTTCGAGATGCTAGCGCCAGGTAGAAAGTCAATCTAGTGCTTCGATTCTTCGAAGTGGCAGCAATCCTTGGAGAATGTCCTTAGGAAATAGCTCTTCAAACTCCTGCAACAAAGACATTACAACACCAGGAAAGAGAAGGGTTAATAGCATCTGTAGCAATAAACACATCCTTGTACAAAAGTACAAGTAATCACTGCCTATCTAGTAGTGCACTCTCGACCTCACTTTTACTTGCAAAGGCAGTCACTCATTTCTTTTCTCTAGCTACAATCTTACCCCTCTTCTTTTTCTCTACCTTCTCCACTCAAATCCTCATTTTTCTCTTGCACACTCGTTTCTTTTACCTCACTCTAGGTTTTGCTCTTTGTGTGCACTCTTTTCTTTCTCCCTCATCTTGCACTCTCTAGTGATCCTCACTTGGTCTGTATAAGCCTCAGAAGGCTTCAATGGTGCTAGGATGTACTGCTTGTTTCTTCAAGTGAAGGCATATTGGTTCTTGTACCCATCATACAGTCACCTTGTAGTAAAAATGCCATGGTCGCCCCTAAAAGAACATGGCATGCGTGCATGCAGAATGACGTCACACAAAATTTCATCTCTATACTTGCCAATTGAGAATGAGACAAGTACTTGTTAGGTGACCTTGAGATCCCCTGGTATCAGACAGCCATTGCAAATAATATGGCTTCGGATGACTCATGGTAGGCAAGTTCAGCTTCTCTATAAATAATGAACTGGCAACAGTTAGTACAACTACCACTGTCAATGATAACACTGCATACCTTATCTTGAACCACGCATCTTGTGTGGAAGATGCGCTTCCCTGTGCATCTCATCACCTTCCTCTTTGGGTTGAATATTCAAAGCCCTTACAGGTAACTAAGGCATCTCCACATGGCGGTTCGATGAATCTAGGACCATCATCCTCCTCCTTGTCACTTAGTCCCTCTAGTCGAGGCACATTTCATCATCACTGGAGGTAAGGCTTTCGATATCTCCATTATCCAACATCACCATAGTATGCCTATTGGGACATTGAGACGCGATATGGCCACGCCCCTGACACTTGAAGCATTTGATCTCCCGTTGGTGCTTCGGTGCCTCCTCCTTCTTAAATGGTGCCTTTGATGATGAAAAGTCTAGCTTTAGCCTTCACAATCTCCTTAGGCTTCTGAGCCACACGGTCATCTCTCTTCTCAGTAGTACGTGGTTCCCTCCAGAAGCCTCTGATTTGATGAACCTGCATAACCACGGTTAGAAGAAAAATTGTGAGACTTCTTGGCCTTCAATTGTCTTTCCACGATCTCAGCCTTCTCCACTAAATCCTTGAGTTCCACATAGTTGTGCAACTCTACTACCTCGGTAATCTCGAGGGTTAAGACCATCAATGAAAGCAGGCCATGGTTGCCTCATCATCTTCTTGGACTATCTGCTCGGATAATAAGCATCTCTAACTCTTTGTTGTACTCATCTACTGACATGGATCCTTAGCTTGAGTGTTTACAACCTCCTATGTAAGTCTCAGGAATAGTGGCTTAGAATGAACCTCTTCCTCAAAATGAACTTCATTTCCCTTCACGAATTGACTGGTGGTTCATTATATCTCCTTCGGGACTTAACTAACAGGTTTCACCATATGCTTGCATACTCCGTGAATTCCACTGCAGCTAACTGCACTTTATTTATCTCAGAGTAGTTGCGGACTTCAAAGACATGGTCCACCTTTTGTTCCCATTCCAAATATGCCTCAGGGTCATTCATTCCCTTAAAGGGTGGGATTCGCATTTTAATGCTGCCTAGGCTATTGTCTTAGTTGTTTTGTACCCTTCTTCCTCGACGGGCAATGACATCATCATAGTCAGACTCTGCTTCTCCCTGATCCTCCTCAAATATAAGATTCCTAGAAACCCTACTCTAACCTATAATGACTGACTCCATGCCTTCCATTCTAGCATTCATCTGAGCAAACTACTCTTGCAAAGTTTGCTACATAGATTTCATGTCAAAATTTTGTTCTATACTGTCGTGAGACATGACGAATGTATCCTTGCAAGAAAACGTTAGTACTAATAACAATAAACCAAGGAAGAATCCTCACTTCACTCCCTGAGTGTTTACACTCTTGCTCTCGTGTATCACTCAATTGTATGGCTTTTACCGATACTATGCTCACTCCTTAGCCTTTTACCACTCTTGAGAACAGTTCTTGTAAGTTCTTTAATAAGAATCTGCTCAACCAATTCTTACCAAGATCCTAGGGCAATCAATCCAGAGTGAATGAAATATAGAGAAAGCTTAGAGACAGAAAGGCTTGATTCACAAGAATTTCAAGAATAACAAGGATAGCACAGGATTACACCCTACTATGTGGTTTCTTGTATGTAATCACCAATAATGCTTTCTTTGCTTCTCAACTGATATTCTTCTCTCTTTTTTTTTTTTTGACCAAAGTTCACAATGAACAGTACTTTCTGTTGATGAACAGTACTAGATGAACTAGTGTTCGTAAACAGTAACTCTTTTTTTTTTAAACAATAATTCAGTGAAGCAAAGTAACAACACAAGATCCACGAAAAAAATAACCACACAACCTAGAATTCTTGATTTTTAAACAAAAAAAACCAAGAACGACTCTAATAACACAAAACCCTAAAAGACTCAAGAAACTGAATAAGAAAGACACGAGATAATTTAGAATAATAGAGAAACAACTCAAGAACACAAGAATCGCTGACAATAAGACACAAGTCAACACGATAGATTATAGGAGCAAGAACGGCTACAAAAGAAAAGAACAAAAGAACACGATCGACTCAAGAAAATAAGGGATATATCCAAAATTTTCAAAAGGGAAAATTGATTGAATAAACCTAGAAAATTCAAGGAACCTCAGCTCTGATACCAACTAACGTGTGACGATGTACGAAAGCCTAAATCACCTTGAAAATCCACACTCAACTCGTTAAACTCGACTGAAAACTATTGGAACCCGTCCAAAAGCCCCGATGAAGTGGAGTTGTTTGCCTCAAAATTCTCTCAATTTCATTGAAAGCCCTCCCTTTGGAAGCAACGAGACTCCTACACAACTTGTGTGCAGACTTCGAGTTGACAGTCTAAAGAATTGAAATCAAACCTATTGAAGAAGAATCTCTAAGCAGAAGATTGATCGCCACAAGGTTTCCCTTGATAAGATCTAGAGTAATTCTTGAGAAAGAACTAAGAACAAGTCTCAAATTAGAGAAACTCTCGAAATTGTATTCATAAAATTCTGATATCGATGTTTAACAAAGGTAGCCTTTTAATAGGCTAATTTCGTACAATAAGGTGTCAAATCACTAATTGACGACTATCACTAGTTATAACTTATCACAAATAACTTACCATAAAGGTTACAACTCAATTAGCTACTGAAAACAAGCAATAAAAGTCATAAAATAGCAAATTTTGAACTTACGAGCCGAACCCGCGGCGGTACCCATGGCATGGTTTGGTATGTGGCTTCGTTTCCAAACATAGTTGACTTTTTGTCCGAATCCATGGCACGTAACTGCGGCACAGGTTCATGGAGCAGGTTCGATTAGAAACTTTTCTTCTTCACGCCAAACTCTCTAATGGTAACTATGGCGGTACCTGTGGCGTGGGTTGGTTTGCGGATTCAGTCAAAAACTTGTTTTGAGCTCCAACTTGATCATTTGTTCAATACTCAAATAGTTAATCACTTTGGGAGCCTTGTGAGTCTTCATCCAAAGAACTTCTTCTTCTTGCAAGTCCAATAGAAGACTTTAAAGAACTTGCTTCATCTTTTTGGTCCTAAACCTTGTCATTAGCCCTCTAATACCCTCCAACGAATCCTTGGAACTAGTAACCTCCATTGAAGTTCCTTGGACTCTATCATGCACGTTGTGCTACGGTCACATATTTAAGCAGATCGGTCCTACTCATAAATTAGGATGGGTGGGTGACAACCACCAAAAAGAGAAAAAAAGTGAAAATATATCGAATGCATGCATGAAGTGCTCCTTATGAGAGGAGGGAATAATAATGCTAACACATGAAAGGCTCTAAGGGTGACTAACCCCCTCTCCAAATGCAAGTACGATACGAATAAAATAAAGATAATTAAAACATACATCACATAGGTGAAAACGAGAAATCGAGGTATGTGAACTGAAAACAAAAAAGATCTAAAAACCGAAAAAAAAAATGCAATCCTAACATCCAAATGCGATAGAATAGAAAGGTTGATAATAATAGCTTTTTCATACATGTTTTAGAGTGTCTAAGTGTTGGTTTGCGTAGGTATTTTTAGCACTTTTATTTAGTAGTTTTGGGTCAAACCAGTTATTTTCTAGACTTACTTCTTGTTGTCTATTAAATTTCATATTGGAGCAAAATAGAGCCATTACTTGCACTTATTTGCTAAGTTTGTGCAGGTGAGAAGATCAAGGACAGGATGGTGGTCAGAATTGAAGAAAAAGGCAGGGAGATTGCTGAGAAGAAAAGGGCAGATTGTGAAGAAAAATGCTAAACAGCGGACGAGTTCAAAGCAAACGCGCGTAGTTCTCTCGCGCGGCTCCCGAACAGAAGGTCAACCGCGGGATTAACCGCGTGCAATTTTCGGCACGGGTTCCATCCAGAGAGCAAATGTGGGTTAAACCGCGCGAGAGTGCATTGGGCAGCGTAGAGAAGAGAAGCCGCGTGACCAACCGCGCGTGGTTTTCCATCGAGCTCATCCGCGGTTCTCGAGGAACCGCGGAAGATCAACAGGTAGACACGCGCGCGGTTCCTAGACGCGAATCTGCATCATTTTAACAACTAATATGAGTATTGGGACGGGATATTCCACAATCTATCTTTTTCCTAGGGTTCCTTGGAAGAAAAAAGAGAATAAGGGGAGCTCCTTAAAGGAGATAGAAAAGGGAAAAAAGGAAGAAGCTTCAAGAGACAAAGAAAAGGCTTGCATCTCCTCCACCTAGAAGAAATTGCAGAAAATTTATGAAAGGGAAGATTGAAGAACTTCAATTAGAATGAGTTTTTACATTTCCTCTTTGTTAATTAATGTAGTTTCTCTAATTCTTATGGGGTAATCATTAGTAGTCTAGATTTGGTTGAACTCATTTGTGTAGTTAATGGATTGATTGTTGGTTTATTCTAATTACTCTCTTGATTTGGATTAATTTGTGATTTTTCATGTCAAATGGGATTGGGATTTTGCATGCATTCTTGATTCTATGGCTGGTTTTGTATGGATATATTGAGAGATTGCACATATGAATAGACCACTTCACAAATTAAGGCAATTTGAATGAACCACTAGAGATAGGGTTCCATGAATTGCTCCCAATTGTTAAGTGTTGAAAAAGACTTAATGAATTAGAGTCCATTAATCCTAAGGCTTCTAATTGGGGGATTAATTGCGAAGAGATTCCAATTGAGCAACCAAGAGGATAGGGATTGTTTCTCTTGAGAAAGGTTACGGTCTAATTTTGGGACTTTGGGTTCAATTCAAGTTTCAGTAATAGCATTAGTTCGGAATAGGTTCATTGATTATGCAATTTGAGGATACCATGTCTAGACTTATTTTGTCATTCTTGTTGTTACTTCTCACTCTCCTTTATCGTTCCCTTTTGACTCTAGTGGATTAGATAGGATTTTCCTTAGTTTCTTACTTAAATAGTCCAATTGCGTTCATTAGGTTAGATAATAGAACTCAAGTAATTACTAGTATTTGCCAATCCTTGTGGGACGATATTCGGTGCTCTTGTATACTATACTACGGAGCGATAGGTGCACTTGCCTAGAGTTTCTTTGGTATAGAAGTAAGAAGACGCATCAGTTGAGAAGAAAAAGTGATTAAGCCTAGTACTCGAACATACTAGTGATTTCCAGTGGAGTTGCCAAAATATGTCGCGCCCGAAAAACGGTTGGTTACCTTTTCAAAAAATGATTTTAGGTTTTGAAAAATCGTGCATGTTTGAGAAAATTTTTTTGGTAAAAAGGTGTATTTTTAGAAAAAAAAATTGTATTTTGAAAAAAAAAAGGGCTGGGACAAAAAATGCAATAGTTTTGGCCAAATAATTTTAAAAAAGGGTTTTCTTAAAAATAGAGTCACCACTTAGTATTGAATTAAGGTGTACCAAGTCACCAAAAAAATCTTTAACAAAACAAACAAAATTTTTAGAAAAATATTTGAAAACCCTTTTTTTGACTTCGAGTATTTGAAAAATAAGAGAAAAAGTTTTGAGAATCACATTTAAAGAAAAAGGAGGCAAAGGTTCATGCCTAAGACACCCTTTCTCCTTAGTCGAAGCTAGTTGCAAGATTTAATCAAAATTTAATAAAATAACCCTAAATTCTATCGCATTGGGACATGTCTAAATGAATGCAAATCTTAAATCTAATGGGATGTCGAGAGGACCGAAATGTCCCATCAAGACTTGATGGAGATTATCGCATTAATTGTGAAACCCAAAAATAAATCTCGAAAGAGTCACGAGTAAAAATGCAAAAATGAGATGCAAAAAGAAAAAGAAAAATAGTATTATTACTAGTAAGTGATCAAAGAAAATAGGGATACAACATAATGGATACAGGAGACGAAGGAACTCGTAACTAACTGTCCCTACTCACGTGGGAAATGGGCAAGTTTGTGTCGTTCCCCCTTCGTGAGTGGGAATAATTAGTCACGAATTCCTTCATCCCTCGTACCTATTATGTTGCATCTGCATTTTTTTCAATCACTTACTAGTTATACTAGTATTTTCCTTTTTCTTTTTGCATCTCATTTTTGCATGTTCACTCGTGACTCCTTCGAGTCCTCATTTCACGTTTTGCAATTAATGCGATAATCCCAATCAAGTCTCGACAGGACATTTCCGCCCTCCTGACACCCCATTAGATTTAGGATTTGCAATCATTTAGACACGTTCCAATGCGATAAAAGTTAAGGTTATTTTAGAAAATTTTGATTAAACTTTACAACTAGTCTCAGATAGGGAGAAAGGGTGCCTTAGACATGAGTGTTTGCCTTTCCTTCTTTCAAATGTAACTCCCAAACTTTTTTCACTCGTTTTTCAAAGACCCGAAGTCATAAAAAGTGTTTTCAAATATCTTTCTAAAAATTTTGTTTGTTTTGTTAAAGAATTTTTTGATAACTTGGTACATCCTAACTCGATACCAAATAGCGACTTCATTTTTAACAAAACCTTTTTTTCAAACTATTTGGCGAAAACTGTCGGCATTTTTTGTTCGGGCCCTTTTTTTTTTTTCAAAATACCAATTTTTTTAAAAAATATTCTTTTTCACCAAAAAAATCCAATTTCTTACACGTGCACAATTTTTCAAAATCCAAAACCATTTTTTGAAAGGGTTACCGATCGTTTTCGAGGCGCGACATTATGAATAGAATATTTGTCAAAGTTTTGTGATTTTTTTAAAATGGTTAAGTATACCTTTGAATTACTTAATTTTTTCTTGCTTTTTGCATGCTTTCGTAGAATTTTAAGTGGATTTTTTTCTATAATATTTAGAGCGTCAATGGATTTTCTGTGAAAGTTTCTTTATTTTTAAAAGTCGTTAAGTGTTTATTTATATTTTTTATTTTTTATTTTTGCTTTTAGAATGTTTTCCAAGGCAATCTTTTATTAAAGTTTCATCATCATAAATTTTTATATGATTTTACATACTCCACGAAAATTTTGTAATTTTTTAGAAGGATTCGCATATTGTATGTTTTTTTAAATTTTTAGTCGAACCCGTACAGATTATATTAGCAGATAAAATGTTGCCCAAAATCTTTCCAATCAAATCACTTTTTCTTACATTACTCTAACCGTCTCACCTCACCATGCCGTCCATTTCAGCCTATGCCTCGCCGTTCCCAATTCTGGAAAAACTCACTTAAACCGTTTCTTCTTTTTGACCAAGTTTTTCTTATTTCTGCACAACATTTTTTCTCCCACAATAAAAAAAAAAAAAAACAAAAAGCAGCAACCGAACATCAAAGCCCCTCTTCATCAGAACTTCATACCAGCAAGCACCTATTCAGATTCATCTTTCAACTCAAGATTCACTATCATCATCAATTCTTATTTCTCCATCTTCTGTAAAAGCTCAACCTTCGTATCCATCAACATTAATTCCTTCCCCTTACTATTTCAGATTACACGTACTTAACAAAGAACTCATCTCCTTCGTCATTTTCCTTAAAAAGCACACAGCAATACAAATTCACAACGCCTTCGTTCGCACAATTCACAAGCACGGAACAACATCTTCGGATCTTCCTCGAGTATATTTTATAATTGACCCATGTTACAATTGTTAAATAACCAAAAACGTAACACGTTCTCTGAAGGTGAGTGCATAACTATTTCTGCATTATTTTAATTCAAATTTCTGCATTATTTTAATTCAAAGTTTACACATGAAATAATAGTTTTCAGATAGGAGGACACGTTGTATATAGTAAATTAATTCTACTTCTGTAATTAATCATTTGGACATTGATTTGCTCAAGATTTACGAATCAAGTAATAGTTTTGAGACAGGGAACTTATATGACATATACAATAAATTTTGTTATGCATCTTTTATTGATGATGAATATGATTTTATTTCATTGCAAAGTTTCATAAATGAACTATTATTTTGCTAAAGTATGGTTAAAAATCGATTCTCCATAAAGTGTATGTATTATATTATGTATTTATACAAAAGCCTGGGTCAAATCATATTTATGTGTCTGTAGAACAAGGATTCTAACCAAAAAAGAAAAAAAAAAGGAAAAAACCTTATATGACTATATTGGCTCCACATTTCAATATTAAAAATAAAAATAATTAAACTGAAAGTTCGATCATTTTTGACAATTTAGAAAACGACATTCATTTAGAAATTTACCTAAAAATTTAGAACACTACGTTTCAAATGATTTTAATCACATAAAGTTAAAATGACAAATTAAAGTGTAACCGCAAAAAAAAAGAATATCTTTAAAACTCTTTAAGTGGTTCTAGCCTACTTTAGCTAATATTGATCCACATTTTATTTGTTAAGTTGAGCAAATTACTTTTCCGAAGTAAATAAACTTTAGGTCAATTACTACAAAATGAAGCCAAAAGAAATGATCCTAAAATCTCATCTTATTTTATCTAAAATCTAATAAACGTATGTATTATTTTGTTGTGGATGAAAACGAACTAACTTTAGCTGTACGCTTATCATATAGACCTTTTAAGAACTAGATCAAAAAATATTAAACCATTATTCCATTTTAACCTAAACGCAATCTAATTATAATTTCTATTTCTATTAAATAGTGAAATTTTGTAAGTTATTTTACGTTATCAACTTTCAGCTGTTAGTAGCAATCTAAAAAATAACGCTAATGCTGTTACGTGAAGCCTTCAACAAAAATACAGGATCATACTGCTAATGTGATTACGCGGATCTTTCAACCCCACCAAAAAAAAAAAAAAAAAAAAAATGGGAGGTATCGATGGCTTAGCTCTATTAGAAAAATCAATTAGCAAGTACACTGGTTTTTTATGATGTGAGATCGGAAATATGTAACTTTAATAGCAAGTTCATAAAAGTCACTAAACTGTTAGTTTATATGAAAATATTTAGTGAAGTGCCGCCAAATTGCTGCTAATGTTACTTGTACTAGCACTTGAGAGCAGTAAGTCACCAAGCAAATGTATCGAACTAGAGGAATTTCTTGACCGTGATGCCACTAAAATACATGGCATTTTATTGAAAACTGCCTTTAAATCAACTGCCATTAAATGTACTTTTGCTTGTGGTGATGGTAGACAATTTTATAGAAATATTGAACAAATGATATTTTTTGTAATCAATAGGCACCCATGCTAATCAGAAATCAAAATGCGTGCTTCTGGTGTAAAGGCTATTTGGTTGTCTGATTTTCCGAATTCTATTATATTGCTTTTGCAGGCAGACAAGTTTGCTATACAATTTCAATGAATGTTTCATTTTTTATCAAAAAAAAAAAATCAAAATGCATGCATAATGTAGTTGTTGGGCGTCGTGTAATCCATAAAAAAGAAATTCAAAACCAAAGAAAGGGCTCAAATTTTCTTTTGAAAATAGCAACTTTTTTAAGTTTGACGTCAGCAAATTTTTTTAATGTTTGACGTCATGCAATCATTCAAAAGAAAATTCAGAACCTATTAAGGGGAGGGCCCAAATTTTCTTTTGAAAATTGCAACTTGATCTTTTTTGCGGGTGAGGGAGAGTGGAAGAAGAGCTGAAAGGGTCAAGGGAAAGGTATACTTTTTTATTTTGGCAAAAAAAAAAACTACTGATGACGACCTAATCATTAGGAAAAGGAAAAAAAAATAAAAGATTTGGCTTGTAGTGCATCAATAATATAAAAAAAATTTTAAAAAAAAAACTCATGACCTATTGATAGAAACCTCGGTAGAAGTCTACATTTGCCAAAAATATTGACAATCGGCATCTAACTAGAGGCAAATTGCTACTTCCCTAAGTTTACAACTTCACTTAACTTGTTTTGCATGAAATTTTTCTCCCGTTCCTCTAAAACCACTTATCAAGCTGAAAATACCTGTAGGACAAGGAATTAACAAGACATAAAACCCTTACTTTTTTTCATTTTTTTCACAAATCGTTATCAGGCGAGGTCCAAACTGAAGCAGAAAGCAAGCGCTGGGATTTCCATCCTAAAACAAGCTTATTGTTGGCTAATTCCTCCACTCTGTAGCCGTCATTAAACAGGCCTACCAATAACTTCGCTTGACAATGATTGGCAAAGCTCATGCTATTGGGACAGAATCCCATCGCACCTAACCACGTTGCCCAAGAGCCCCCTTCATCCTCATCGCCGGCCCAATAAATACGGGCTACTGACCCAGCTATTTGAGGACCGAAGAATATACGCTCCACCAGTGCCCTAGCACGGCCTTGCATTGGGAACCCTGCCTCGAGTGAATCATAAACGGCAGAGTAATGGTGCAAAGAGTTCACAAATTTACCGAGAAAACTCCCTTCTGTAGTGGAGCCCACCTCTTCTTCGACTAAAGTAATTAATCTCGGATTTAGTACCTTGGCTCCGGATAAAAAAGAAGCAATTGACTCCGGGGTACGGTAACTCAAATTTGGCAGATGTAACATACAGTTCATCACTAGGGTTTCGCCTCGAACTAATTTCAGTGCAGATGGTCTAAAAGTTTCATCCGAGTCCAGTCTACACTGGTGGAAGGAAAATGGCTGGCCAGTGGATGCCGCGAATGCAGCTAACCGACGACCTGTCTCTTGGATGGTCCCGAACGACCGGCGGCCATTCCCACCCCTTGATAGAGCAGTAATCCTAAGGTGTGGGGTTGATGGGCCATCTTTTCGAGACACCAGGGCTTGAATTAGTGAGGCCCATTGGATACCCTCCATTATATCATAGTCAACAATATGGACTCTTCTATCATGGGCCACAGCTTCCAAAATAGCCTGATTGGCTGTGAAGTGTCCAAACTTAACGTTAGGGGACATGTCCAGTAGCAGCTGGAATGCTGCAAGGACGTCCGTCTGATGGTGATGATCATCCTGGCAGTGGGGTACAGGACTCAACACATGTCTTCCGTGCACCACTCCTGCTCCCCCTGCTCCTTCAAGCAAGCCCTGCAACGCCTCAGTGAAATAAGCAGCCAATCTCTCCATATTGGAGCCATCATTTGGAGAAACTAACTCCTTGAGCCGAACCAATATCACCCGAGCCAATTCACGACTCTTGTTTGCTCCAGTCAGCGCTTCTGCAGCTGCCATCAGCAGGTGAACAAGACGCAAGCCTTTAAAATCCTCTCCAACGTCATATTCTGTCTCCACCATCACAGATTCCGGGGACACGGAGCTCCGCCCATCCGGGATAGGCCAAGAAGGATGGTGGACGGTGGCGTTCTCGTCCATCATGGATTCAAACAGGTCATGAAAGACATAATTTTTGTTATCATCACCTGAGAGTTCATCCCAGTCCACAACTGAGGACAACTCATTCCAGTTGCAACAATTTTCGTCGGTGGAAGTGGTGGTCGTCGTGGTAGTTGTGGTGGTGGTTGTGCTATAACAAGTAAAGTCAAGGTCCACGATGGTGTTACCAACAGTCATTGCCATAACTAAAAGAAGTAGGTTAAATGAATTTGCTATAGCTTAGATTGAGGTCCGAATGCTGTTTCTTTGAAATATTGTTGCGACTTAAATGAAAACGGGCAGAGAGGCTCAAAAAAAAAAAAAAAAAAAAAAAAAGAGGGCAGAGAGAAACCGCAGAAAAGGCTGAAACATGAAACTGTATGGTTAGCAGTAAATAATATTACGGTATTTATAAAGAGAGAATAAGTAAGGGGTTATCATAGAATTAGCTGGGTTGCTGGACTTGGGCATATTTTGTTTTATAAAATTTAGGTCTTAATCAAGATGTCAAGGCTCAAAAAGATGCCCCTTATGGTTTTACCATTGTGTCCTCTCCTCTGTTATCATTCAATATAAATATAGTAATTTGATTTTTGAACTATATATGCCGATCTTCATGGAATTTTAATTGTTTAATTCATATTAGACCTACGTAATGGCGTGCATACTGCATTATTAAAGTGGGTGAGTGGAGCGTAGGGTAGCATACTCAATAATCAACAGCAAGCTATTCCCTTATTTTGTTGTTGCATTCATCAACTATCTGATTAATGGTGGATTTAGAGTCTTAAATATTGAGATTCCAAATATTTGGAGTAATTAGTGGTTTGAATTTCCTAACTTATGCCTTTTAATTTGAAGGTAAAAATTATTAATCATTTCAATGCATATTAATTTTGTCCAGGAATATAGCTTGTAGGCACAAAAAATAAAAAGAAAAATAAGGATTCATTTAGGGGGCGTTTGGTTTAGGGGAATCAAGAAAGGGAATGGGTGTCATAAGTAATGACATCCATTGTTGATATTTGTTAAACAACTATTATTATTATTCAATGGAAATGAAAGTGATTAATTGGGGTGCTAATGATTCCCCCTAAAATACTATTCTATTAAACTCATTAACCCTTTTGATTAGGGCAAAAACACACCACCTAAAAAACAAACATCTTTTCAGCTACCCACACCCCAATATACTATTCTCTCTCTCTCTATTGGCTCTCACTCCTCTTTTCTCTCTCTTTGCTATGTCTTTTGATTCTGAACATTCTTGATTAGTTAATGTATGGGGAAATTTTAAGGAGTAAAAGAGAATGTATTTGAGGGAGCTACATTCAATTTTTTATAAAAATTTGAACTGAAGATCAAAGATTTATAGTGTTCTATATTAATACAATAAAAATAACCCTTTCTATTTTTTTTAAAGGTTATATTTGCATAAAACTCAAATAAGAGCATGGCTATATTTAAAATTGAAGCAATCTTTTTAGAAATTTCCTTCAAAAAGATACAAAATAAGAAATTTAAAAAATATGTATATCATAAATAAAAATTTTTAAAAATTTAAAATTTACTTGGAAGTCATTTCAGTAAACCAAATAAGTAGCTATATAATGATACCCTTTCCATTATTAAACCAAACATGTTGGGGAGAATCATCAAAACCCGTACTCATAGTAGGGTTAATGATACTCATAGTGATAAGATTAAGGAATTTGAACCAAACGATCCTTGGTATATGATGTGGAAGCATCCAAGGAAGAAGAGATTCGTGATCATGATCAAGCATTGATACCAAAAGAACCTATTACAAGGGCGAGAGCTAAAAGGTTCAAAGATCAACTTCAATCGTTCATTCAAAAATTCCAATTACAAGTTGAAAATTGAGCTTTTACCAGTGTTTTTGTTATGTTATTTAGTCCTTTTTAGTCATTTTCATGTATTAGGGTCTCAATTATTTGGCTATGTATAAATACCTAAACTATGGGCACTATTCACAGCAATTTTTGGAGAAAACTTGAAAATTGCAAGAGTTCTCTCTGTCTTTTCAAGCTTTGACTTTGAGCTCTTAGGGTTCAATCTTAAGAGTTTCAATCCTTGGCTTATTAATCAAAAACTGCACTTGATTGTGGCACCTTCTACCATAATTTTGGTTCGCTAATTTGTGCAATTTTGGGTTGAGATAGTATCAATATTGTTTAAAGTTGTGGAGGTTAGATGGGTCAAAGATTTTCATCCCTTCAAGTTTAATCTAAACTTAATCTTGATCCTGGTTTTGCATCAATTGAGGGTTAGATGGGTTAAGATAGTATCAATATTGTTCAAAGTTGTGGGGGTTGTGATTTTTTTTTTTTTTTGTTCTTCTTTGTGTCCTAAATCTTGTGTTTTTTTTTTTTTTTTTGTGTTGTTCTTGGTATAAGTCTTCAATCTTGTGTGATTTCTTGTTGTTTTGGTTTCAAGTTTGTTGAAGAACTACTACTTGAACCCATTGGAACAAGATTTCAAGTCTTCTTTGATATTCTTAGATAAACCCTAGGTTATTGTTGGAATTCTTGAACATTAAATCTTGATTATTGGAAGATTTATTGTTTGGTAAGGCCAAGAGAGCAAGAAAAGCTTAAAACTCTCTTGACTCTTCATTCTTGTTGTTGTTAGATTATTGTTTAAAAAAAATTGTTGGAAGTCAAAAAAAAATTGTTGAATATTGAAAAAAGAAAGAAAGAAGTGTTGTGATTCTTGAAAGCAAGAATAGAGATTTCTCAAGAATTTTAATTCTAAGTGAAGTGAATTATTGATAAATATTCATTTTTAAGGAGATTAAAATCAAGATTTATTTTTCAAGAAATCCAATCCAAGTCATTTCCGAATTCGTTGTTTTCATTCTTGAGTTTCATTGATTTCCAACTCCAACTTCATAGTGTCATTAAGCTATTATTCATTCTTGTAGTGCAACAATCTTGTGTTAGTTCAACATCGGTGAGTTGGTTTGAATCCTACTCAATAAGGGTTCAAATACATTGGAAAGCCACTGAGACTGTGAGTATAATAGAGTGCTTCGGAGTGATAAACAAGTGCAAGTGTATAACGTGAGGTTGAGTGAGGTTTATTTCCTTCTTTGTTACTAATCAATCATGCAGGAAGCATCTCAAATGCTAATCGAAGGAGAATCTAGACCAGCTGATCTTCAAAAGGCGGTTAAGTTCTTGGTGGCTAGTGTTCAAACACTAAATGCACGTTTGGATCGAATAGAGGATGGCCAAAATAAATGTACCAATTAGCATGATAAAGCTCCAATAGATGAATTCAGAGGCTCCAATAGATGAATCTGGAACCCTTGATTAGGAAGCCAAGGAGAAATCAACGTGATAATGGCCAACACAAAAGATGCTATGAAGGGAGTAAAATTGAAAATTTTCAACTTTTCAGGGCAAGTCAGATCGGAGGAGTACCCGGAGTGGGAGAGAAATATTGAGATGATTTTTTATTGCCACACCTACACAGAAAAACAAAGGATAAAACTAGCAATAATTGAGTTTACTGACTATGCTATTGTATGGTGGGATCAGATAAGCACTAAAAGGAGAAGATGTAAAGCACCATCAATCAACACTTGAGGAGAATTGAAAGTGGCAATGAGGAGTAGATTTGTACCAAGTCATTACTATCGTAATTTGTACCACAAGTTTCAAACTCTCATTCAAGGAAGCAGGAGTGTAAAGGACAACTATAAAAAGATGGAGATAATGATGCTTCGTGTGGATATTGAGGAGAATGCCGAAGCAACCATGGCTAAATTTTTGGGCGGACTGAAGCAAGATACAGTCGATGAGTTAGAACTCTAACAATATGACGCTCTTGATGATATGGTGAATAAAGCAACTAAGATTGAGCAAAGGCTCAAGAGGAGGGGTTACTTCAAACCTTCTTCAAATTATCAACCTTCATCTTCAAAGCAATTTACATGAAGGAAGGATGATAAAGGAGCTTCAACTTTCACATTTTTAAATCAAAAGGAGCAACCAAAAGGAGATGGCAAGGCAAAGGCGAAACCATACAATGAACAATCCAAAGGAAGAAATAAGGATGTCAAGTGTTTCAAATGCCAAGATAGAGAACATTATGCCAACCAATATCCAAACTAAAAAATTATGTTGATGCTACTGAATGGCGAGAATATGACCGATGATGAATAGGAGTATGCAGACATGCCACTATTGATGAAGGAAGAAGAACAATCATTGGGAGAGGAGTATGGTACGAATAATTAATTTGGCTTGGTGGTTCCTAGAGCATTGAATGCACAAGTCAAAGAAGATGAAGCACAAAGGGAGAACATCTTCTATACATGTTGTCATATCAAAGACAAAGCGTTGTTTGATAATTGATGCCTGGAATTGTGCAAATGTAGCAAGTGCACTCATGGTGGAGAGATTGGCATTGCCTACTAGGGACCATCCAAGACCGTATAAGCTTTAATGGCTAAATAATAGTGATGAAGTAAGGATTGTAAAGCACGTTGTAGTGCCATTTAGGGTTGGATGGTATGAAGATGAAGTGCCATGCAATGTAGTGCCAATACAAGCTTGTCACTTTTTCCTTGGGAGACCATGGCAATTTGACAAGATCACCATTCACAATGGACAAACCAGTAAGTATTCAACTGTACATAGTGGGAGGAAAGTTATACTTGTACCTCTTACATCTCAACAAGTACATGAGGATCAAGTGAAACTACAAAAAAAGAGTGATCAAGAAAATGAGAAAAAAAGAAAAGAAAAAGAGAGAGGAACAAGGGTTGAGAAAAATGAAGGGTAAAAGGCATTGATCAATTCAACCCTAGAGTAAAAACAAGAGAGAAAACAAAGTTTGTTTGCAAAAGCCAAAGATGTGAGGAAGGCTTTTAACTATAATCAACCAATCTTTGTGCTTTTGTGTAGAAAAGTATCAATTTCTACTAATGAACTTGATTCTTCTTTACCTAGTTCTATTTCAAATATTTTGCAAGATTTTGAAGATGTGTTTCTGGAAGAAGTGCCAAGTGGATTATTACCAATTAGGGGAATAGAACATCAAATTGATTTGATACGGGGTGCATCTCTTCCAAACAAGCCAACTTATAGGAGCAATCCAGAAGAAACCAAGGAGTTACAAAGGCAAGTGGAAGAGTTAATGGAGAAAGGTTGGATTCGTGAAAGTTTGAGCCTTTGTGTCGTGCCAGTTATCTTGGTGCCTAAAAAAGACATGACATGGAGAATGTGTGTTGATTGTCAAGCTATCAATACAATTACGGTAAATTAAAGGCATCCAATTCCTAGACTTGATGGTATGCTAGATGAGCTTTGTGATTCTGAATATTTTTTTAAAATTGACCTTAAAAGTGGTATCATCAAATTAAGATTAGAGAAGGTGATGAATGGAAAACTACATTCAAAACAAAACATGGTTTATATGAACAATTAGTTATGACATTTGGTTTAACTAATGCACCAAGCACTTTCATAAGATTAATGAATCATGCTTTACGTCCATTCATTGGAAAGTTTGTGGTTGTATACTTTGATGATATCTTGATTTATAGCAAAACTTTCGATGATCATCTATTTCATTTGAAAAGTGTTCTTGAAGTACTGCGTAAGGAAAGGCTATATGCTAACCTTTAGAAGTGCAACTTTTGTACTAACTAACTTGTGTTCTTAGGGTTTGTTGTTAGTAAAAATAGAATACAGGTTAATGAATCCAAAGTAAAGGCTATACAAGAGTGGCCTACACCCAAGTCCATGACGGAAATGAGAAATTTTCACGGACTTGCAAGTTTCTACTGGCGGTTTGCAAGGACTTTAGCACCATAATTGCACCAATAACTACCGTTTATCAACAAACATGAGAAATTTCATTGAGAAGAAGCCCAAGAAAAGGCTTTTCAATTATTGAAAAACAAACTCACACGAGCATCTGTTTTAGCATTACCTAATTTTGACAAAATTTTTGAAATTGAAGATGATGCTTTAGGTGTTGGCATAGGAGTGGTATTGATGCAAGAAGAAAGACCAGTAGCATATTTCAGCAACAAGTTGAATGGAGCTTCATTAAACTACCCAACTTATGACAAGGAATTGTATGCATTGGTTCGTGCTTTACAGGTTATGCAATACTACCTAAGACCAAAGGAGTTTGTCATCCACATCGATCACGAGTCTCTTAAGTATTTAAAGTCACAACTCAAGTTAAATAAGAGACGTGTGAGATGATTGCGTTCATTGTTACATTTTCTTATGTTATAAAGTATAAATCCGGTAAAACAAATGTAGTGGCAGATGCGTTGTCTCGCAAGTATTCTCTACTCACTACAATTGATTCTAAGTTATTTGGATTTGAATTATTGAAAAAAAATGTATGTCAATGACAAAGATTTTGGTGAAACTTCTGAGAAATGAAGAATGCATCTTATAGTAAGTTTTACATTTCTAATGGTTACTTAATGAATGTTGACAAAGTACGCGTTCCCAATGGTTCAATTAGAGAATTACTTGTTAGGGAATCACATAGTGGTGGTTTAATGGGATATTTTAGAGTACCTAAAACTGTTTCTATTTTGCAGGAACATTTCCATTGGTCACATATGAAGAAGGATGTAGAGAGAGTGGTAAAAAAGATGTGCAACATGCCAAAAAGCTAAGTCCAAACTTTAACCTATGGTTTGTATACTTCACTTCCTATACTTAGTGAACTATAGGTAGATATTTTTATGGACTTTGTACTTGGGTAGCCTAAATCTAAAAATGGACATGATTTTATTTATGTGGTTGTTGATAGATTTTGTAAAACGGCGTATTTCATTCCATGCCACAAAATTGATGATGCATCTCATGTAACGGAATTGTTCTTTAGAGAGATAGTTAGGTTGCATGCACATCTAAAATTATTGTATCTAATAAAGATACTAAATTTTTGAGTTATTTTTGGAGACTTTGTGAGCAAAATTGGGTACCTAGTTGTTATTTTCAATCATAAGTCACTCACGAACTGATGGCCAAATGGAAGTAGTAAATAGAATATTATCTACATTGTTGAGAGCCATCATAAAAAAAAATCTCAAAACATGGGAGGAATGCTTACCACATATAGAGTTTGCATATAATAGAACAATTCATTATACTACCAAGCATTCTCCATTTGAAATTGTTTATAGCTTGAACCTTCTTCCTCTATTGGATTTGTCACATTTATCTGTTTCTGAACGGGTGAACTTAGATGGAGAGAAATAGGCAAACTTTGTGAAAATTTTGCACGAATGGGTGAAATCAAATATTGAAAGAAGAATGAATTAGCATGCAAAGCAAGCAAACAAGGGAAGTCAACAAATGATCTTTCAACCTAGAGATTGAATGTGGTTATACTTGAGAAAAGAGAGATTCCTATTGCAAAGGCGTATTAGATTGATGCCATGAAGAGAAGGATCATTTCAAGTGGTTGAACGCATCAATGACGATGCCTACAAGCTTAACCTACCAAGTGAGTATGGAGTACATGCTACATCTAATGTTTCTGATTTGAGTCCTTATTTTACAGATGAATTGGAAGAAGATTTGAGGACAAATCCTTCACAAGAGGAAGGGAATGATGCGAAAGCATCCAAGGAAGAAGAGATCCATGAGGACGATCAAGCATTGATACCAAAAGGACCTTTTACAAGGGCAATGGCTAAAGGGTTCAAAAATCAACTTCAATTGTTCATTTAAAAAAGTTCCAAATACAAGTTGAAAATTCAATGCCACTTAGAGAATTGAAACTTGGAAGATTTGAAAAATATTGCATGATTCAAGAGGAAGGAAATGGCCAATTTGAAGATTTGGAATAGCTAAAAAACCAAAAATCTTTAGCAATCCACAAGTCACTATTAGTCCTAACCAGCGGATCAGCCCGCAAATCTAATTTTGGGAGCATCGTGCAATCTGCATGCGTAGAGAACCATAGACATTCACCCATGGATCCATCCATGGATTAACTTCTGGGAGCGAATTACAATCTGCAGACTCATAGAACTACAGGTCACTATTCGTTGCCACCCGTGGATCACTTTTGGTCAAAGGCGGTGCTGAACTTTGATCTGTGTTTTTGTTGTGTAATTTAGTCCTTTTTAGTCATTTTCATGTATTAGGATTTCAGTTCTTTGGCTACATATAGATACCTTAACTATGGGTAGTATTCGCAACAATTTTTGGAGAAAATTCAAGAAAATTGCAATAGTTCTCTCTTTGGCTTTTCAAGCCTTAACTTTGAGCTCTTAGGGTTCAATCTTAAGAGTTTCAATTCTTGGCTTATCAATCAAGGATCGTACTTGATTGTGGTGCCTTCTACCATAACTTGGGTTTGTTAAATCGTGCAATTTTGGGTTGAGATAGTATCAATATTGTTCAAAGATGTGGGGGTTAGATGGATCAAAATTTTCCATCCTTTAAAGCTTAATCTAGACTCAATCTTGATCTTAGTTTTGCATCAGTATATGTGGGTGAATACGAGTTACAAAATAAAGCACATATAAGTTACATATTTGATGTGTTCATGAAAGAATTATCTTTATTGCAACTTACAATTAATCTAAACTCTCATCTTTTATTAGCCGGATACACTAATAAAATATCTTATGTATGGCACAAAACTTGTTGAATAAAAACAACTAACTAAGAAACTATTAAATAAATACTCAACACCCTAAACAAGTAAAAATTATTAGAAGGCTAGCAATATTGTCTGGAATTTTTTTGCCTGAGCAACTTTCGCTAAATGTCAAAAATATCATCATACAAGTCAATAGAAATATTATCAACAATTCTAATGGGCTCCACCTTCTATCATTTTTCACCATCTTATTTCTTTCCCTAGTCTCTCTCCTTCATTAAAGTTGAGTTTAATATTTTACCATCACTCTAACATTAATTCTATTAATGGGTTTTTTTGGAAGAAAAATCTACTTTCTTTCAATTTCATTACCCCTTTGATTATAACATTTATACATCAATTTTGGGTAAATTTTTTTCTATTTTTTTCAAGGAAATCTATATAGAAGATTTGGTAATATCATTCTTGCAATTGATCTTTCTTTACCCCTTTTACTTTTGCCGCGAATGAGCATAATAGTAATAGCAGTGAAAAAGAAGGCTTTTTGTCTTTGATGTATACTTTATGGTGTTCTAATATCAAGACAATAGTTATAGTACTAACGAGGTAGGGATTATAATTATTAAATATTATTTATGAGTAAATAAAATTAGACATTGGTAGTTAATTAAACCCTTGTAACCATATCTTTGGAGGGGCATTGTAACAGCCCCACCTTACCCAAAGGCGCACCAAAGGGTTTAGCGGACTGTCTGCCTAGCTCTCGCTAGGACTCGAGTCGAGCACTCGCTCAATACGTACACATGATTAATGCAAAATAAAACACATTCATAAAGAGATATATTCATAAAATTCATTTGAAGTACAGGTATTACAAAAGGTTTTACGCACTAAAATTTACATAGTATGTACAAGAATAGCCTAAACAAGTGGCTATCAAAAGATACCAAACAAAACATGTACAATGTCCAAAATCAGTTTTTCCAGCTTTAGTATTTTGGGAAACCTGGTTAAAGAAAACAAATGAACGGGATGAGCTATAATAGCCCAGTGAGTGTCCAAGTCATGCAATCATGCCCAGAATCTGTTATTTTATTGAACAAAATAATTGACAAATTAAGTAGACAAGTTATGAACAATTTAATTAACAAGTAGTCAATGGCGGATACAGGGCTCAACTATGGAAGCAAGTTTAACCGCAAAAGGAGCAAGTACTGATCATGTAACCATGATGTTAGAACTGAGATAATAGCTCGGGTCTTTATCAAAGGTCATGACAATATTATCAAGCAAGAACAAATGAACGGGATGAGCTATAATAGCCCAGTGAGTGTCCAAGTCATGCAATCATACCCAGAATCTGTTATTTTATTGAACAAAATAATTGACAAATTAAGTAGACAAGTTATGAACAATTTAATTAACAAGTAATCAATAGCGGATACAAGGCTCAACTACGGAAGCAAGTTTAACCGCAGAAGGAGCAAGTACTGATCATGTAACCATGATGTTAGAACTGAGATAATAGCTCGGGTCTTTATCAAAGGTCATGATAGTATTCTCAAGCAAGAACCCTAACCACCCTTCACCTTATAACCTCCATACAGGCTACCACATCCAGGAAGAAAATCTCAACCCTGGAGGGCCAACACGCAAGAAAGTTCAATCCGGAGTTGGCCTCTTTGAGAATTCACAACTCATAAGGGAAAGAACATCACGCCCTAAAACACCCAGCACCTTATATCCTCCCAAGCCTGTCCGGGTTGACTATCCGTGAAGTAACGGTGAAGTTAGTCACAGAAGTCTCATGCACAAGTAACACATTGGATAATAAAAGCGTGTAACACATTGCGGAATAGATGTGATAAAGTACACATCTTTCCTCAAGTAACACATGTCATAAAATAACAATTACAAGTATAGCATAATATTTCATAATATAACTTTCTCAAGTATGACAAAGCAATTCATGCATCATGCACATATAGAGACACTCACCTGAAATGCCTATGAAAATATTTCGTAAAATGGTCGCGATTCACTTTCGAGTCCTGAAATTTAAAAGAAATAATCTAATGAAAATCCGATTAAAATCCTAAGTAATTTAGTAAAGAAACTCAAGAAATATCCCACTTATTTCTAGGGTTTTGGTTTTAGGGTTTCTAGGGTTTAGGGTTTTCTTATTCTAAGAAAATTTAATCTATCACTAGATCATTTCTAAAAATTCCTACACTTCAATTTCCTTCAATTGAACATATTCTAGGTTTAAAATCTCACTTGTCATTTTTTCTTCTTTTAATTCTACCAAAATTTCGGCAGCATTTCCCCTTAAAATCGAACTAACCCAAATTTTTTTCCTGCAAGAAAATCAGCCATCCAACCCAAATTCAACAAGTTCTACAACTTTTATATTCAATTCAAGCTCAAATTCAATCAAGATTCCACTAAATTTCAAGAATTCTACTCCAAGAATCTTCAACCAAACAACATATAGCACATAAAATTCCAAGGTTTAAATGTTATCTACTAGTCTATCTAAGCACAAGAACACTTTATCTAGCAAGTAAATCTTCAATTCAAACTATGTTCTTCATGTAGTAGTACCAAGAATCTAGATATAAACTTGTACAAAACACTACATAAAACTTGAAATTACTAGGAAAAGTTCATAGTACATACTTGATCAAGTTTAGAAGGTTGCTTAGGAAGAAGAAAAACTAAATTTCTATGGTGTAATTGCTCTAATTTTGGAGAGAAAGCTTCAAGAAGTTGAGAGAAAAATGAGAGGAAAAGAGAGAGAGAGTAAGGGCCGGCCAAGAGAAATGAAAAAGAGAGAGAAATAGGCTAGAAAAATAGAAAAGAAATAAAGAAAAAGGTAGGTAAAATAATAACCAATTAAAGCATAACAAGAATAAGACTAGGGTTTAGTCTGTTAATGCATTAGGTGTTAACTTGGTTAATCTAATTGGTGGAACTCTTCACCTCTTTATGACCTAGTAATTAGTAATATTATGGAATAAATATTAAAGCAAAAGAGAGAAGAAAAGAAAGAGAGAAATTTGGCCACAAGAAAAGAAAAGAAAAGGGATATATTCGGCCAAAGAGAAAAGAAAGAAAAGAAGAAAATTTGACCAAGAAGAAAAGAAAGAAAGAGAGAATTTCGGCCAAGAAAGAGAGAAATAGAGAGAAAAAAATTTCAGCCAAGGAAAAAGAAAATAAAGCAAGAAAATAAGTGAAATTTTTTAGTAAAATTGAGCTAAAATTCAATTGGTCAAAAGACTAGAAAATAGTAGAATAAGTTAGTCACTATTAAACTCTAATATAAACTAATGGTCCAATGAAATTAATCCCAATTAGGTACTTAGGTGTCTCACTTAATCATGAAAGAATCTCATTTACTTAACCTAATTAACTCAAGTAATCTTTCAACTAATGAATCAAGGATTAACACTTAACCCTAAATAAAAGAATGTCTCTTGTGAGTGCATTTTCTAGGGTGTTACAGGCATAATCGATATGGTATGTAAGATGATTGTTGTTTTACATGCAAGTTTTTATTTTCAAGCATTTATCTTCAAAGTCTATCAAGTTAAAAAGGATGTATTTTCATTAACATTTATTTTCTCTGTTATTTTTTAATAGTTGGATGAATTTTTTATTTTATATGCTTACATTTGGAATAATATTTTTATATTTTGGTACACAAAAATGACACGTAATCCCAATAAAAATATTTAAACTTGAGAAGTATGGAGATTTTCATCGAAATGGATTTCTTTGAAATGAGAAACCTAATGCATCATATCATTTGAGCTCCTATAAAATTTTTTTAAATAAATAAAAAACAAAAGAAAATAATGTTGGAGAGAAAGAATCACAAAAATAGTTTATGGTAAATTAGTAAATCAAGGAGTAATGGAAGAGACAGATTAGTTGAAAATATAATATAAGGAAATTAATGTAAAATTAAAATTAGTGTAATGTAATAAAAGGGGAGCCTGCTTGAGCTGGTAGTAATATTTGAATTGACTTATGTAAGGATATTTTTTATAATTGAGCGAAAATTGCTCTGGCAAAAAAATTCTTGACAATATTGCTAGCCGTATCAAAACTTGACTATAATAAAAACTTTGAATTAAAACAGGAAACTTCTGTTTTAAAGGTTTTGATTTAATTATGTAAACAATATTTTCATTAAAACAAACCCTCCATAAAAGCGAACCCAATACCATCATGAACAATAATCTCTTACGGAGCCAAACACTTTATTCATCGTATTAATTCACGCACCTAGTTAGATTAATTTTATAGCTCACCCGATTTTCAGTTTTATTAGCCTTATTGATTGTCGACTAATACCAAAATCCTCAATTTTGTAAATCAATTGCACAAACAATTTGACTGGACTTC
Source organism: Mitragyna speciosa (assembly GCA_024721245.1). Taxonomy (NCBI): domain Eukaryota; kingdom Viridiplantae; phylum Streptophyta; class Magnoliopsida; order Gentianales; family Rubiaceae; genus Mitragyna; species Mitragyna speciosa. The sequence continues at coordinate 15,497,465 of CM045560.1, read as the reverse complement.
TTTCTCGTCTCTACCCTATCAATCGAAAATCATCAAATCATGAGAAAGTCCTTACTTTTTAGGCCTCTATCTAACTCAAGACCATTGTCAAACTTTCTAAGATTCGAGTAGCCCAAGACTAAGGAGGTGTTTGATAACTCCACTTAATACTGAAAATTAATGCATTAAAATTTTTTTGAATTCAGTTCATTTAATAACAAAATTATTTAATCACTTAATACATTAAGTATTTATTTAATTTGTACACCAAATTTTAAGTGAAAAATTTAAGTTGCTGAATTTTAGATACATGTAGTATTTTCTCTCTCCTTCACCATTTTCCACACTCACCAATACACACACATATACAAACACATTCTTTCACACATATTTATGCACACACAAACACACGCACAATCAACCTTGCAAGTACAAACATATATGCTTTTTTCTTCACACATGCAATAACATAAGTTTTCTTCTTATCACATATGCACACCACTTCTTAGGGCAAATTCATTGAAATATTGCCCAAAAAAAGAAAAATCCGGCATTTGTGGCTGTCAGAATTTTTTTTTTGGAACTAAAGGCGCCACGTTTGCCAAACGCGGCGCTGACCGAGTTTCAGAAACGCGGCGCTTCTGCCGAGTTTCTGAAACGCGGCGCTTGCCGCCTTTTTTTTTTTTTTTTTTTTGGTTCTCATTTTTTTGTTTTTTATTTTGTTTTTTTTTTGGGTTTTTAGTTCTTTTTTTTTTTTGGTTTTTTGTTCTTTTTTTTTTTTTGTTTTTGTTCTTTTTTTTTTGGTTTTTTTTTTTGGGTTTGTAGTTCTTTTTTTTTTTGTTTTTTGTTCTTTTTTTTTTTGGTTTTTTTGTTCTTATTTTTTTGTTTTTTATTTTCGTTTTTTTTGTTTTTTGTTTTTTTTTGTTTTTTGTTCTTATTGTTTTGGTTTTTTTGTTCTTATTTTTTTGTTTTTTATTTTGGTTTTTTTTTGGGTTTTTAGTTTTTTTTTTTGTTTTTTGTTCTTATTTTTGTGGTTTTTTTTTTGTTTTTGTTCTTAATTTTTTGGTTTTTTTGTTCTTATTTTTTTGTTTCTTATTTTGGCTTTTTTTGGGTTTTTAGTTCTTTTTTTTTTGGGTTTTTTGTTCTTATTTTTTTTGGTTTTTTTTTGGTTTTTTTGTTTTTTTTTTGTTTTGTTTTGGTTTTTTGTTCTTTTTTTTTTTTGGTTTTTTGTTCTTATTTTTTTGGTTTTTTTTGGTTATTTTTGTTTTTTTTGGGAGACGTGTAAGAGTTTTTGGATTAGGGTTTTGAGTAGGGTTAGGATTGGGGACGGTTTCAGTTTTTGACTTTAGGATTAAGGTTTTAGATTTAGGGTTTTTGGGATTTGAAGGTAGTGTTTTTAGTAAATTTATACCTTTTATTGTCCAAAATAATTGAGACAGTTCAAATCGTATTTATAATACACAAAGATTGTGTTTGAAGTTTAGAATTTTTTTATTTATATAACGAATGTAAAATTGTTTAGGGTTTAGGGAATATTAAAAACTGGCCACTCATTTTATAATTTTGGATATCAAAATTTGATTTTTAGGTAAAAACAACGAATGTGCAGTTATAGTTGAAAAAAAAAAATTTCAAACATAGATATATTTTTTCACAATTTTTTATATTTTCGATTTTAGGGTTTAGGGTTTGGGAAACGCAGAGACGCAGCGCTTGAGGTTTTTTTTTTTTTTTTAGGGGGGACGCGTAAGGGTTTTTAGATTAAGGTTTTGGGTAGGGTTAGGGTTAGGGAGGGTCTTGGTTTTTGACTTTAGGGTTTGGGTTTTGGATTTAAGGTTTTAGGGATTTGAAGGTAGTATTTTTGGTAAATTTGTAACTTTTATTGTCCAAAATAATTGAGATAGTTCAAATTGTATATGTAATACACAAGGATTATGTTTGAGTTTTAGAATTTTTTTAGGGTTTAGGGTTTAGAATTTTTTTGGTAAACTTGTGCTGCGTTTCTGAAACGCGGCGTTTTCTTTCTCTCTTTTTTTTTCTTTTTGTTTTTTTTATTCTTTTTTTTATTCTTTTTTTCTTTTTTTTGGTTTTTTTTTGGGAGATGTGTAAGGGTTTTTGGATTAGGGTATTGGGTAGAGTAAGGGTTAGAATTGGGGAGGGTTTTGGTTTTGGACTTTAGGGTTAGGGTTTTGGATTTAGGGTTTTATGGATTTGAAGGTAGTGTTTTTGGTAAATTTGTAACTTTTATTGTCCAAAATAATTGAGGCAGTTCAAATCGTATATGTAATACACAAGGATTGTGTTTGAGGTTTAGAATTTTTTTTATTTATATAACGAATGTAAAATTGTTTAGGGTTTAGGGAATATTAAAAACTGGTCACTCATTTTATAGTTTTGGATATCAAAATTCGATTTTAAGAAAAAAACAACGAATGTACAGTTATAGTTGAAAAATAAAAATTCTCAAACATAGATATATTTTTTCACAATTTTTTATATTTTCGATTTTAGGGTTTAGGGTTTGGGAAACGCAGAGACGCGGCGCATGAGTTTTTGTTTTTGTTTTTTTTTTTTAGGGGGGACGTGTAAGGGTTTTTAGATTAGGGTTTTGGGTAGGGTTAGGGTTAGGGAGGGTCTTGGTTTTTGACTTTAGGGTTTGGGTTTTGGATTTAAGGTTTTAGGGATTTGAAGGTAAATATATCAAAATTTACTTTGTGTTTAAATCATAAATATAATTGTTTAAGAGTTTTGGAGTAAATTCATAATCATGTAAAATTAAGGGGGTCTAATTTCAAATTTTAAAAATTTTTTGGGCCGAAATATAAATATTAAATTTAAAAGGTCCAAAGTGTAAATATGCAAAAGTAATGGGTCAAAATTTAATTATGTACAAATTTCCAAACTAATTTATTATTACGTAAAATTTCGGAGAAATAATTGTAATTTTGATAATTACACGGCTAAAGGTTGCGGGTCTAATTTTTAATTAAGTTAAACATCACCCGCCTAATTGCTATTTTTCATAATCACAGGGGCCTAATTGTAAATTTGATAAATTTTTAGAGTAAAACATTAATTGAGTACAACTTTTTTAGTCCAATTTAAAAATACGTAAAACTTTGTGGGTTCAATTGTAATTTTTCATAATTGTAAGGGCCAAAGTGTAAATACGTACAATGATCGGTCGAATTTAAAAATACGTAAAACTTTGTGGGTTCAATTGTAATTTTTCATAATTGTAAGGGCCAAAGTGTAAATACGTACAATGATCGGTCGAAAAATTAACTGTGTAATAGTTTTGGGGGCCTAATTGTTATTTTTTCTAATTATACAAAATAAAGTGTAAATATATAAAATTTTCGGAGTTAAAAATTAACTATGTACAATTTCGAATCCATTTTATGAGTTTTTTAATTTTTAGGGGCCCAATTATAATTTTGCATAATTATAGGGCCAAAGTGTAAATATACAAAATTCACGGTTATAATTTATTATGTACACGTTTTGGGTCTAATTTATATTTATACAACACTTTAGGAGCCTAATTGTGTTTTTTCATAATTACATGGGGCAAAGTGTAAATATACAAAATTAACGGTCATTATTTAATTATCTACAAGTTTCGGGTCCAATTTATATTTATACAACACTTTAGGGGTCTAATTCTATTTTTTCATAATTATAGGGGCCAAAGTGTAAATAGGTTTAACTTTTGGGGTCATAATAATATTATGTTAAAATTTTAGGGCCATTTCATAATTCTATAAAATTTCAAGGGCAAAATTGTAATTTTTCAAATTATACACGTGCAAAATGTAAATAAGCACAGTGTTGTTGTCTACATGCAATTATTTAATCATTTTCGACATAAATTATAAATTTACATAAATACAAACAAATATATAAATAATAATATTAATAATTTTTCAACAACATAATACACAATAATATAAAAATAATTATAAACATGTTATAACAAAACAATAATTATAACGAAACACATTACACATTATATAAAGTAAACACAATATAACGGAATAATAATTAATAAATATAGGGTACTAACTTGATCTAGGTACGTCCACAACCAGAGTGCTTAAGTTTTTTGCTTGCCCCAACAGCTCCGTAGACCGGTGTTAAACTTTAATTCTCAGAAGAAAAGTCAAAACATTGTAATTAAACTAGGAGAAGAAGGAAAAATTAACACTAGTAAAGTGAGAGTGTGTGCAAATGTAACTATCGCCGGAGAAGATGGAAATTTGCACAAGTGAGTGTGTGTGCGTTTGTGAAATTGCAAATGCTGGGGGAGGGGATTTTATAGGCGTGAATTTGCAATTGCAATTGCAATTGCAGGTGTGTGCAATTGCAATTGCAATTGCAGGCGTGAAAAATGAATGCTAGCCGTTGATCTCATCTGATCAACGGCTAGATAATTCCAAAAATTAAAAAAAAAAAAAACTTTTGCGAGCGCCGCGTTTGGCACTCGCAAAAGTCAGCCGGTCAGCTGCCCGCTGACCGACCGTGCTGTCGGTGGGGGGACAGCTCCCACCGACAGCGACGCGTGTCAAACGCCGGCTGAGCGCCGCGTTTGACACACGAAAAAGCGTGCCGGTCAGCGGGTAGCACCTGCCCGCTGACCGGCCGTGCTGTCGGTGGGGGGACAGCTCCCACCGACAGCGACGCGTGTCAAACGCCGGTTGAACGCCGCGTTTGACACACGAAAAAGCGTGCCGGTCAGCGGGCAGCCCATGCTTGCTGACCGGCCCTTCTCTCGGTGGCAGACAATCTGCCACATGTCGGACTTATGGTGGCGGCGTGTCAGCGCCGCGTTTGGGAATGGAAATTTTGACTTTTCCATTCCCAAACGCGGCGCTGTATAAAAAAAAAAAAAGTGGTGCGCCGCGTTTCCCAAACGCGGCGCACTTAGTTGCCAAAAAAAAAATTCTGACAACCACAAATGCCGGATTTTTCTTTTTTTGGACAATATTTCGATGAATTTGCCCACTTCTTAGATGCACAATTTCTCTTACACGTGCATACACACACTTTCACACAAATACACACATTCTCTCCCTCTCTCATATACACAAACATACGCACACACGCATGAGTACATGCACACACTCTCCTCTATACACAATTTCTCTCACACATTTTTATATATTTTTTCGTACGTGTACTCTCACATATATACATACATACATAAATATGCTATTTTTCTCACTTTCACACATATTTTCTCTCTCACATACTTTCCCACACTTTCATACATGCACATTTTTACACTTTACACACACACACACACACATAGTTTCTCTCTCTCACACACACGTACTTGTCCTTTATCTCTCACATATAAATAATATATTTCTTTACCAAGCATATTATCAATAAATTATTTTAGCTTTTTAATATAAAATGATTATATTTATAAAGTGAAATATTAGAATCCAATATATAAATTCAATTGATTATCAAACAGGTACAACTTTATTAATTCAAGAACTTAATATTTTCAGTACTTAAATTTTAGATTTTAGATTTCAGACTTCAAATTTCAATTTTACCAAATAGTACCTAACCATAGAACTTAATTATTTCCAATGTTCGACTCTTGTGACTATTCAAAACTCTAGCAAGATCCACCTCTGATACCGATTTTACAAGATACCAGAAGATCAATCTCGCGAATATAGGATTTTTTATACCACTTATAGGAAACAAAAAATAACTGTGCATATATTTAACACATATAATATATGTGGGCCTAATATTTAACATATGTAAATATATGTGGAAATATTTAGCACATATAAAGATGTGTGAGAGGAGAAATTACACAATAAAATACATTCGACTTTTGTATTGAGATTGGTTTATATACTGACATTGACAAAAACTGAAGATTATTTAATTGAATCTAGAATTAATGTAAAAACTTTAATTCTTATCACTTGAATGCATAATAAAAGCATCTAATGTATAATACACAAAATTTGATGAATATGAAAAAAACCAAGAAAAGAAATTACAAAAAAAAAAATTCAATCCCCTAAACAAGTAGATTGCTAAACTTTAAATACAATAAAAAATTTTAAATAAAAATAAAAAATTACTAATTTTTAACGAGTTTGATTTAAGTATATCAACATAACTCGACTAGAAATACTTCATGATATATGTACTTATCTTCCCAATTTTAGTTCCAATATAACTAGGTTGCCAATTCCCAACACAACACGAAAAAACGATATAAATCTAACACAAAAATAATGGGTTTGGGTCAAGATTTGGCAAATTTAGTCGGACTGAGGTTGAACCCGACTGACTCGTCAAATAAGCAGGTTAGGTCGAGTTCTTAACAGGATAACTCATTTTACTCAACTGATCCATGAAAGGTTAAAAAAAAAAGGCTTAACAAAACAAAACTAGGGATAAGCAAATTAAACTAAAATATTTGGAACCAGCTCTTGTTTGGATTAATGTTTGAGAAAGAAAAGGGATGACAATGATAGTATTTCTTCCATGGCGTTCTTTACTTATTTATCAGTAATCCTATAGCTCTTGCCTTATTTTTTTTTTTTAATATAATAGTTAAACAATAAAAATTCTTTAATTTTGTGCAATTTTTTTTTGTTTACAGCTTCAACAGTAAATTTAAAACATAGATCAAGGCAATTGTGAACATGCATAATGATTACTTCAAGAATACTCGTAATGATAGAAGAAAATATGATTTTCTTTTCTTTTTTTTTTCGCAAGTCATTTCGAGTGACTTGCAAACCCGCCAAACCGTGATAGGTCTATTTGGATCAGGCATGCCAACCTATTTCAAGTTGGCGAGTCGATTTAGGGTCAACTGATTTCCTGTTATGTTTGGATCTCAACACGATCTACCAATCCATTACCCGACCCAATTGCCACCCTGACATAAGTGCTTGGACCGAAGTGTTTATGTTGGTGGATGTGAGCACAAGCAAATTTCAATAAACCACCATATTACAAAAATAAAACTATAAAAATTACCTTTCGTATGCAGATAAAGTAATAACAGTGTACATATACGCACAAATTAATTACAATGTTGTTGAAATTCAAACATTCGACCTCAAATCAACCAATAATACGTGAGTTCCGTCCACATAAACCACTTTAAACGGATCCTTTTCATTTTATTGTACTTAATATTGGCTACTGATCTTCTATGTTACTTTTTGCCTAATAAAAAAAAATGTTACTTTTTGCCTGTATCTCACTCCAACTTCTTAATGAGGCGCAATCTTCTTATTTCATTTCAAAATTGTCCTTGCTTTCTTTTTTGTTGTACAATTGTAAAAGAACTATGGGGTTGATAAAATGATAGCCACAAGAGGGAAAGTCAATATACATACTAACGTAGGGTATTGACGTTTCTGCTCCATCAATAAATGACAATGTTTTAAAAATAGGGATAAGTTGAACAGATTGTAAATCACTATCTATTAGAATTAAAGGAGCTTAATGTTAATGTATTTCAATCAGAGATCCTAAGCTTTATACAAATAAAAAAAGTTGCGTCCGGCTAAAAGGGGTGACATCATTTGACCAAGTTTCTGACTCTAACAAGCATATTTACGGCGAGACAATAAAGACAAATTTTTACTTTTCCATCTTCCGCAACGATGTTTGCCATCCTCATCGATGGAGAGTTGAAAAAAGTAAAAATGAAATAAAGTATTCTATTACGCAATCATGAAGTTGATAACAAGTCATAAAAATAATCCAAAATAATAAACACAAAAAAGAAAAAAAAAAACAAAAGATAACAAATCTTCTGTAATCAACCACGGATCTTGTTGACCAAGTTTTACAAAAGATTGTGACAACTTTCAATTAGCTGTAATTGATTATTTTCCATACGTTAAAATCTTTATTTTAAATTATATCCAACTATTTGCCAATTACCAAGGACTACTACAGATATGCAAAACTTTTTTTTTTTACATGAAATTGTAATATACAGGTCAAGTTTTTATATTTTGTGCTACAGACACATGCCAATCCATGTGCCGATGAAACTCAACACTGAACTCAGCATGTCTAACCCTTTTTTCTCTCTTTTCCCATTTAAAGTATCATCATGTCTGGATACTTTAATCTAAAAACTTACCATATTTGAGATGGCGAATTGACTTGGTCTGAATTCACATTGCACGCAGTGAAAGCAGTTGACTTGTCTCTCGCGAGTTGCAGTACGAATTTATATTTGTGATTAAATTGCCTTAATTGGCTGCAGTAACTCCTGAAAAAAACTGAGCTCTTGAGGAGGACAAATGCTATGTTAATGGTATATTGCAGGAAATAGCCACTACTACGGTCTCCCAATTGACCAACCGCATATAATTGGCTGTAACGAATTACTGGGAGGAATGTAGTCAATAGTAACCTTTATTTTCTTTTTGCGTTTTTTACCCTTTAAATAAGCAAAACTACATCTCTGCAAAAGTAATTTTCAATTACCAATCGGTACAAAGTAAATAAATTAACAGTCGATTAATTGAATTATCACAAATAGAACTTCCTAATACAAAATATGATTGGCTTATAATCTTGCAATAAAATAAAACCCATCCTTGGTTCAGGTAATAAAGTCCCAAAACTATGTCCGTTTGGATGGATTTTTTGGAGCAGTTTTTGAAAAAAATTTTCCCAAATCCGTTTGGACAAGTGAAAAATTTTTGGTCAAAAAGTTAAAAAATTTTTTGATCAAACTTTTTCACCAAATTTTCTCACCAAGTTTTTCATATGAAATTTCAAATGAACTTTAGAAACGTTTTATACAATTATTCACAAAAGCAAACATGTTTATATTCAAAACTAGTGTAGAAAAACTGAAAAAATCGCACGTAACAAAATAAAATCTATTTTCGATAGGTTTTAAGGTGAGATGACGAAGCGGACGACGAAACGGATGTCCGCTTCTTTAAGCCGACGACGAAACGGACGTCTGCTTCTTTAAGCCGACGTCTGCTTCACTATTTTTTTTCAAAATTTTTGAACTATTCAAACACTTTTCCAATCATTTTTCAAACCACCATTATGTCACTTCAAAAAAATTTTCACATTCAACAACTTTTTTACTTTTCCAAAAAAGTCAACAAAAAATAATCTAAATAATTTTTTCCAATAATTCTCAAAAAAACACTCCAAATAATGCTATCTAATGTTGCCCAATTTTTTGTTTTCTCACTTACCTAAAAAGGGACCTCTACAGTCATTGTAATGTGGCAGGGGTAATATCTCAATGGTCATTGTAACAGAATAATGCTAGTTAAAAGCAAAATGAAGAATACCCTTAGATTTGCACCCAAAAAAAAAAAGTGGATTTGAAAAAAAAAAAATTTAACAATGTTACCTCAAAAAATTAAGGAACATAAAAGAAAACAAATAGATGGGTCAAGGTTTTGCTTTCATTCTTGCATGTTAAAGTTTAACCAAGAGGTGCTTCGTTCTTAGACACTAAAAATAAATTGACATCCCAATTTTTTGATCTCACCGAGGCAGGTTAAAGTTATGAAAAACAAGTAGAAATTGACTGTCCAAGAATGGCCAAATGCTTCAAGTATAAATTCAAACAAATGCAAAACTGAAAATTATTAAAAGTTAAAATTTCACGTACAAGATACAAGGGAAGGACAAAACTAGTTCAATAAATTAAACTACGAAGTACACAAATTGAAGATTATGTGATCAAACATAGCTTTGATATCATCAAATTGAAAGCTCAGTTGCCAAAAGATCCTACTAGATTTTTTAACCTCAAATGCATAACTCACCTTTGTATATGGACGTAACAGCTCAGTTACCCGTATTATTCAATAGGCTTGGTTGACTGTCTTCTTGTTGTGAGGTATGACCACGTCACTAGCTCAATCACATCAGTTTGGCCGGCTCAACCAGCTCATTGTGTTTCCTTTCTACATAACTCATACCAGGTTTTTTATTTTTATTTTTAAAGGTCCATAATTAAAAGTTTTTGATGATTTGTGAAAAGAATGTCTTCTTCTTGTAGTTTGATTCATATCATGCAGGGGTCTGAACCTGGTTCGTTTTAACACTAGACGGAAGACTTACTGGGAAAGGGAAACCCAAAATTAAGAATGATGAAAAGTCAAAGCGAAGGGCTATTGGTTGGATGCATAGTTTATCACATATTTTTATAGCATCAAATCTGTAGGATATGAATAAGTTTAGGGATCAAGGACAATTCTCATCCCTCATCTTTTTTGTTTGGTTTATCTGCATCTTGTCCTAATTTCATGGATCTTCTTCAGATCCAAACCTTTCTATTCAAATCATTCACGAACTCCAGCAACATGATTCCAATCGCCACCTGCCCACGTGACTAACCGAAAAACTCGCGCTATGTACGAAAATGAAAATAGGTGTGGTATTCTGGCACTTCTATGAGGATAAAAGGAAGAAATAGTCCAAAGAGTTCTCAAAAAATTGAGGTGGTACTTTTTTATTTAACAATTCCTCTCACAAATCGTAATTGATAAGAGCTCTTGAAAGTTAAACTACATATTGAAACTTTTGAAATAGCACTTTTGTTCCTTAATACCCCTGAACAAAACTTTAGAGTCTGTAGCAAGACAAAAAATTCAAGGCTTGAAATATGATATTACAAAAAATAAAAATAAAATCAAAATCGCAATTGCCATCCTTTTTCTTAGATATTTTAGGGATGTAAAAACACAACCATTCGAAAGTTGCAAACTAGAATGGCGCAAAATAACCCTATCCTTTTTGTTCAGCTATTTCAGTGCATTCATTGCGTTGCTAACTTTTGCAACCAATGTACTTACTCATGGTTACTTGATATTTTTAAACTATTTGGATTTTCTACTCGTTGCTGCTACCTTCCACTCGTAGGTTAGACTCTATACATACTCGTCCCCTCAATTCTTGTCCTGTAGGAAGAGGTGGGACTTCTCCCCCCCGGTTGTGGCCTATGCTTAAGTCAGTATCAGAAGAAAAATAAAGAGAGAGCATTCAATTCTTAAACCAAATTGAACTTAAGCAACATCAGTAATTTAAAAATAAATGTTACGTTAATGGACTATTTAAATAGCTTTTACTAGGCTTTAATTGGCTTTGGATGAAATGGGCCTATCAGTGGGCCTTGATTTTTTTTAATACAGTGGGCCTTGATTTTTAATGACATGTGTCGCTTTGTTATTGATAAATATTTTTGAATCCGGTACTCTTGGGTCTAACCTGTCAAATGCAAGAAAACTTGTAAATTTTGACACTTGGTTTGAATCCTAGTTGTTGATGGAAACTACTTGTAATTTGTTAGGTGATCTGAATCTTGGCTGTAATAGGAATTTGTTGATTGGCTAAGTAACTTGTTTGATGTAGAAGTCCTTATTGTTATGGAGTCCAGTACATGTAGAACTCTTTATCATAGTGTTTGTTTTGTTACAACATCAAGAATATTTCTAAATCTTTGTAAGAGATTGGCCTTGAGAGGAAAGTCAAACATAGTTTCAGCGCACGTGAACTGTAGGTACGAAACATAATTACAAATGATAATACAAAGGTTTTAATTTTTCAAAATTTGTGACCAAAAAATAGAGAAGGAAATGCAACATTTTAACTGTCAAACAAAGATAACATAAAGCAATGTAGGTTGTTGGACAAAATAAATTCATAAATTAAATATAGAAAGCGCGCCCAGGCTACTGGACAAAATAAATCCATAAACTAAATGCAGAAAGTGGGCCTACGCTATTGGAAAAAATAAATTCATAAACTACATACAAAATTTGCTGCCAGACTAAAATAGACAGAAAGCGAGACCAAGCAACTGGACAAAATAAATTCAAAAACTAAATGCAAAAAGTAGGCCGAAGATGCTGGACAAAATGAATTGATAAACTAAATGTGGAAAGCGGGTCCATGCTGCTGAACAAAATAAATTTATAAACTAAATGCAGAAAGTGGGTCTAGATTGCTGGAAAAATAAATTCATAAACTAAATGCAAAGCCTGGCCTACCAGATTTAAATGAACAGAAAGCGAGTCCAAGCTGCTAGAAAAAATAAATTCATAAACTAAATGCAGAAAGCAAATCTAGGTTGCAGGACAAAATAAATTCAGAAATTAAATGCAGAAAGCGAGTCCTGGACAAAATAAATTCAAAAATTAAATGTAGAATTTAGGCTGTCAGACTAAAATAGACAGAAAGCAAGTCTAGACTGTTAGACAAAATAAATTCATAAATTAAATATAGAAAGCGAGCCCAGGCTGCTGGACAAAATAAATTCATAAAGTAAATGCAGAATCAGGTCTGCCAGACTAAAATGAACAGAAAGCAAGTTCTGGCTGGTGGACAAAATTAATGGATAAACTAAATGCAAAAAGTGAGTTCAGGTTGTTGGACAATATAAATTCATAAATTAAATGCAGAGAAATGATTGCCATACTAAAATGGACCAAAAGTGAATCCAGCTTGCTAGATAAAATAAACTCATAAACTAAATATAGAAAGCGAGTTCCTAATGCTGGAAAAATTAAATTCATAAATTAAATGTAAAAAGCGAGTCTAGATTGCTAGAAAAAATAAATTTATAAACTAAATATAGAGTCTGGGCTGCCAGACTAAAATGGACAGAAAGCGAATCTAGCTTGTTGGACAAAATAAATTCATAAACTCAATACAGAAAGCGAGTCTAGGCTACTAGACAAAATAAATTCATAAATTAAATGCAGAAAGCAAGTCCAGGTAGCTAGACGAAATAAATTCAGAAAATAAATACAGAGTCTAGATTGTCAGACTAAGATGGATAGAAAGCGAGTTCAGGTTGCGAGACAAAATAAATTCATATAATAAATGCAGAAAGCAAGTCCAGGCTTCAGGACAAAATAAATTCATAAATTAACTGCAGAAAGTTGGCTCAGGCTATTGAACAAAATAAATTCATAAACTAAATGTAGAGTTTGAGCTACCAGACTAAAATGGACAAAAAGCGAATCCAAGTTGTTGGACAAAATAAATTAATAAACTAAATGGAGAAAGCAAGTCTAAGCTACTAGACAAATTAAATTCTTAAATTAAATGCAGAAAGCAAGTCTAGACTGTTGGATCAAATAAATTTAGAAATTAAATGCAAAGTCTAGATTGCTAGATTAAAATGGGCAGAAAGTGAATCTAAGCTGCTTGACAAAAAAAATTTATAAACTAAATGAAGAAAGCGAGTCCAAGATGTTAGACAAAATAAATTCATAAATCAACAACAAAAAGTGGGCCCAGGCTGCTAGACAAAATAAATTCATAAACTAAATGCAGAGTCTGGGCTACCATACTTAAATGGACAAAAAGCGAGTCTAGGCTGTTAGACAAATTAAATTTATAAATTAAATGCTCAATGCAAGTCCAGGCAACTGGATAAAATAAATTTATAAATTAAATGCAGAGTGTAACACCCTAGATAATTCATGCAAAACCATTTATTTTGTATTATGTCCATTAGGAAAAAAAAAAGAAAAGAAAAGGGCCGAAATTAGTTAAGGAGAAATAAGGAAATGATTTTCTATTTTTACTAGCATGTTGTACCATTTCCCTTAGGAGTTGTACCTAGAAGTCTTGCAAGATTAATCATAGGATAAATGACAAAATTCTCTTCTAATTACCATTAGCCAAGTGGAGTCTACAATGGCAAGAAAGTCAATCTCTACTCTTGCTTTTGTCTTGCTTTGATTGGTCCAAGTTTTGCCCAATTCTTTCTCTATTTCTTTTTCTTCACTTAGTTATTTTTTCTCTCTTTTCTTTCACTTCTTGGCCGGCTCTCTTCTTCTCTCTTTTCTCTTCATTTGCTTCATTTTCTTAGAGCTTTTTACTTCCATTTGATCACTTTTCATCCATAGAAAGTGAGTTAATCTTCCTCCTAAGCAAAGATCTTGCCTTATTAAAGGTATTCACCAAGAACTTCTCTTATTATTTCAAGTATAAAATTGTAGTTTTGTAGCTTTTAAACCATGTCTCTATTGTTAAGTATGATTTATTTAAGCCATGAAATATGAAGTTTTATTCCATGAATATGAGGTTTATGGACTTGTATGACTTGTAGATAGTGATTTAAACTTGAAATGACATGAATTAAGGATGATTTGGTTGAAGAACCTTGGAGTAGTTTATGTGTTTTTGTGATAAATTTGGGTGAAATTGAAGTGATTTTGATGTGAAATTGGTAGAACTATGTGAGATTGGGTTGTTTGGCTAGTTTTCCTTGCAGGTTAAAAATTTTGGGTTAGTCCGATTATAGGGGAAATGCTGCCGAAATTTCGGTAAAACCTAAGAAATAAAAGTGAATAGGCTATGATTTAAAGCTTTATAAGCTGTAATTTAGTGATTTGAACGTGCAGAAATTTTCATAGATGAGCCATTAGTGAATTGAACCTTTCCGAGCAAAACCCTAGAGAGTTAGAAAACCCTAATTTTGAAAACCCTAAACCTTAGGGTAAAACCCTAAACTCCAAAACCCTAGAAATTAAACCCTAGAAAGACATAGGGTATTTCTCGAATTTTCTTATCTAATTGCTTAGATTTTAGTCAGGTTTTTATACGACTATTTTCTTGTGAATTTCAGGATCCGGAAGTGAGACTCAACCATATCACGAAATATTTTCTTAGGCTTCAGGTGAGTGTTTTATGTGTGCATGATGCATGAAATGCCATGTTATACTTGACATTATTATTTAATGAAATGTGTTACTTGAGGAAAGATGTGTACTTTATCGCATCTATTCCGCAATGTGTTACATGCTTTCACTATTAAATGTGTTATTTGTGTTTGAGACTTCCGTGACTAACTTCACCGTTACTTCACGGTTAGTCAACTCAGTCGTAGTTGGGAGGTCATAAGGTGCTGGGTGTTTTAGGGCGTGTTGTTCTTTCCCAATTGAGTTGAATTCCTCAAAGAGGCCAACTCCGGATTGAACTTTCTTGCGTGTTGGCCCTCCAAGGTCGAGATTACTCCCTGGATGTGGTAGCCTGTACGGAGGTTATAAGGTGAACGGTGGTTAGGGTTCTTGCTTGTTAATACTGGCATGACCTATGGCGAGGACCTGAGCTATTATCTCAGGTCCCAAAGTCTTGGTTACATGTTCAGTGCTTGCTACTTCTGCGGTTGAGCTTGCTCCCGTAGTTGAGCCCCGTATCCGCCATTGACTACTTGTTAAATAAATTGTTCATATATTATTTATTTAACTTGTAAAATTTTTATTGAATAAAATCACATTTTACTGGTATGGTTGCATGACTTGAGCACTCACTGGGCTATTATAGCTCATCCCGTTTATTTGTTTTCTTTAACCAGGTTTCCAAAAATACTAAAGCTGGAAAAGCTGATTTTGGACGTTGTACATGTTCTGTTTCATGTATTTTGATAGCCACTTGTTTAGGCTATTCTTGTAAATACTATGTGAATTTTAGTGTGTAAAATATATTATTGATATGTGTACTTTCAAATAAATTATATAAATGTGTTTTATTTTGTATTAAGTATGTTTGTATGTATTGAGCGAGTCGTGTGTTTGAGTCCTGGCGAGAGCTAGGCAGGCAGTCCGCTAAGCCCTTTGGTGCGCCTCTGGGTAAGGTGGGGTTGTCACACAGAGTCTAGGCTGCCAAGCAAAAATGGACAGAATGCGAATCCAGACTATTGGACAAAATAAATTCATAAACTAAATCCTGAGAGCGAGTCCAGGTAGCGAGATAAAATAAATTCATAAATTAAATATAGAAAGCAGGCCCAGACTGCTGGACAAAATAAATTCATAAACTAAATGCAGAGTCTGGGCTGCCAAACTAAAATAAACAAAAAACGAATCTAAGCTGCTGGACAAAATAAATTCATAAACTAAATGCAAAAAGCGAGTCCAGACTGTTGGACAAAATAAATTCATAAATTGAATGCAGAAAGTCGGCCTAGGTTGTTGGACATAATAAATTCATAAATTAAATGCAGAAAGCGAGTCTATGTTGCTAGACAAAATTAATTCAGAAAGTAAATGCAGAGTCTAGGTTGCCGGACTAAGATGGACAGAAAGCGAATCCAAATTGCTTGACAAAATAAATTCATGTAATAAATGCAGAAAGCGAGTCCAAGCTTTTGGACAAAATAAATTTGTAAATTAACTGCAGAAAGTGGGCTCAGGCTATTGAACAAAATAAATTCATAAACTAAATGTAGAGTCGGGCCTACCAGACTAAAATGGATAGAAAGCTAGTCCAAATTGTTGGAAAAAATAAATTAATAAACTAAATAGAGAAAGCAAGTCTAGGCTGCTAGACAAATTAAATTCTTAAATTCAATGTAGAAAGTGAATCTAGGCTACT
This sequence comes from Mitragyna speciosa, assembly GCA_024721245.1. Classification (NCBI taxonomy): domain Eukaryota; kingdom Viridiplantae; phylum Streptophyta; class Magnoliopsida; order Gentianales; family Rubiaceae; genus Mitragyna; species Mitragyna speciosa. The sequence goes on along the minus strand of CM045560.1, from coordinate 15,481,106 downwards.
TGACAAATTAAATTTAGAAATTAAATGCAAAGTCTAGATTGTTAGACTAAAATGGGTAGAAAGTGAGTCTAGTCTGCTTGATAAAAAAAATTATAAACTAAATGTAGAAAGCAAGTCCAGGCTGCTAGACAAAATAAATTCATAAATTAACAACAGAAAGTGAGCCCAGACTACTAGACAAAATAAATTCATAAACTCAATATAGAGTCTAGGCTGCCAAACTAAAATAGATAAAAAGCGAGTTTAGCCTGCTAGACAAAATAAATTCATAAACTAAATGCTGAATGCAAGTCCAAGCAACTGGATAAAATAAATTTATAAATTAAATGCAGAGTCTAGGCTGCCAAGCAAAAATGGACAGAAAGCGAATCTAAGCTATTGGACAAAATAAATTCATAAACTAAATAATAAGAGCGAGTTCAGGCAGCTGAATAAAATAAATTCATAAATTAACTGTAGAAAGGTGGCCCAGATTGATGGACAAAATAAATTCATAAATTAAATGCAGAATCTGGACGACTAGACTAAAATAGACAGAAAGCGAATCTAAGCTGCTGGATAAAATAAATTCATAAACTAAAAGTAGAAAGCGAGTCCAAGCTGCTGGACAAAACACATTCATAAGTTAAATGAAGAAAGCGAGTCTAAACTGCTAGACAAAATAAATTCATAAATTAAATTTAGAGTCTCAGCTGCAAGATTAAAATGGACAGAAAGCGAGTCTAGACTACTAGATAAAATAAATTCATAAATTAAAAGCAAAAAGCAAGTTCAGACTGTTGGATAAATAAATTCATAAATTAAGTGCGGAAAGCGAGCTCAAGCTGCTGGACAAATTAAATTCATAAACAAAATGTAGACTGTCGCGTCCGAAAAAATCGTAAAGTAAAGGGTACTAGTGGGGTCGTTGATTGACGCGTCCCGAAAAGACGATCAGGTTCGAGACCCCTTTTTTAAGAAAAGCAAGTTTTGGAAAAAACCGTGCGCGTGTGTGAAAAATCGAGTTTTTATTTAAAACGTGTTATTTAAAAATAAAAATGAGGCCGGGACTAAAAAAGTGTGACAGTTTTGGCCAACTAATTTTTTTGAAAAAAGGGTTTTATTTTATTTTAAAAAAACGAAGTCGCCACTTGATACTGAGTTAGGGTGTACTAAGTCACCCGAAAAATCGTTTAACAAAACAAAAATAAAAATTTTAGAAAAATATTTTTAAAAATCCTTTTTTGACGCCAGTCTACAAAAAATGAGAGAAAAAGGTACGGGATTCACATTTGAAGAAAGGGAAGGTAAAGGCTTGCGCCTAAGGCACGCTTTCAACCTAGCCGAGGCTAATTGCGAGGTTTAATCAAATTTTTCTAAATTAACCCTAAATTCTATCACGTTTTGGATGTCTCTAAATGAATGCAAATCCTAAGTCTAAATGTGAGTATCGAGAGGGTCGAAATGTCCCGTCGAGGCTTGGTTGGAATTATCGTATTAATTACGAAAACTCGAGTCAAAACCTCAAAGGAGTCGTGAGTTTTTATGCAAAATGTGATGCAAAAAGAAAAGAAAATAATAATATATAGTAAGTGAAGAAAGAAAGTGGGTATGCAACATGACGGGTACGGGGGACTAATGTTTCGTGACTGAATATTCCTACTCACGGAGGGGGGGAACGGCATGTACGCCACCGCTTCCCACGTGAGTAGGTGACTATTTCTTGTCGAATCATACAAATGTCATAATTTCTAAGTGAGATGCAATTTGAATGTCATACATTTTAAAAATGTGTCAAAATAATAATAAATAATAATAATAATAGTAATAATAAAATCATGCCAAATGGAAAGAAAACTAGAAGTGTGTGAAATGTGAAATGTGAAATGCATACGAATGCACCTAACACTAAAATATCCTAAGGGTCTAGCATTGGGCTAGCCCGTTCTAAGAATCCCACTAACGTTGGACTAGTGTGAAAAGAATGAAGCCACAACTAGCGTTGGACTAATGTGGTGACGGAATACCATGAATCATGAAATAAATATTAAAGCGTGAATTAAAAGTAAATTAAACATATCAAGACACATAAAGTCAAGTAGGAGCACTTAACATGTAAGCATGATATCTAGATGCAAAATCTTAAAGAAAATGGTAAAACATATAAGCATATAAGCACATAAAAATAAATAAGCCCTAACTATTACATCGGGAAGTTTAATTACAATTTTTAGGGGAAAAATTAAAAATGTCCTATCTATTACATTTTCTACCTAATTACACAATTTGTGCTAAACTATGAGAAAAATAATCTAACTATTACATTGACTAGCTAAGTACAAAATATTATATTTTTTCAAAGTAATAATAAACATTCAAAATTAAATAAATTAAATATGTAAATACGCAAAAAGGTATGTAAAATAAAAAATAAACAAATAAAAATGCATAAAATCACATTGTAGCATATTGGAGCACATAAAGAGGAAAATAACAAGAAGTCGGGATACCTTTTTGGAAACCCGGTACCAAAGCTTACAAAATGAACACACATGTCAAGATATCGCGATATAAATGGGTAAAACGTGAAATATGAAAATATGGACAAATTGGGATAACATATAAATCTTAATAAACATAGGGACAAATATAGCGACTTCACACAAATTAGGGGCAAAATCGTAAATTCAAACAAATGAAAGGGTAAAAATGAGAATTCGAGCAAATCCAAGGGCAAATATGCAAATTCGAGAACACATGGGACTAACTCTGCCACTTTATCAAAGTCAAAGAATCAATAATTGTAAATCTCATCAACTTAGGAGCACCAAAACATAAATAGGACCAAATTAAAAAAAATTCAGCAAACATGGGGTAAAACTAAAAATTCCAACAAAATGAGGGGCTAATTTGCAATTGATTAGGACTTAATTTGAAAAGAAACAAAATCTAAGGGGTCAATTTGTAGTTATTAGGGACTAAATTACACAAATTAAGAACATGCAAGTGGTACAATAGCACTATCTAAGATCTCAAAGGGCCAAAACATAAATACCTATTCTTTGGTAAATAAATAAAAAAAATGCCAAACTAAATTAAATAAACTAATTTAAGTATCCAAATTAATTAACTCAATTACCGTGATTAATTAACTTAATCATTAAATGAAACTAGACTAATATATTTAATTTACAGCATGTACTAAATTAAATAAAATTGAATGAAAATAAAAAATAAAAAAAATGGACTAAACTCAACCATTAACTTTATAAAACTTTAAAACTAAAAAGAACCAAACAAACAAACAAAAAATAATTAAAATAAAAAAAAAATCACCTCCACCAAAAACCCAATTCTCATTTTCGGTTTTTCTTCACTCCTTCCCTCGCCCCCTTCTTCTTTCTTCTTCAGCTTTTCTCTCTCACTCTCCTCTCGCATCTTCTCTCTTCTCCCCAGGTTTCTATTTTCTTCTTCAACTTCTTTCTTCATTTCTCTCACTCTCTCATTCTTCATCTGTGACGACTCAACCAGGATACTCGTCATATCTTGATTGAGTGTCTGCCTAGCTCCGCCAAGGACTCACGAGTCATGACTTTAAGATGGATAACATAACTTATAATCACAAAACTCCCAAAAATAATTTACATAGAGTGTGAGCCATCTAGGCCTCAAATTTACAACACTTTAATACACCTACACTATTACAAGTACTCTGCCTTACCACCTTACCTCGTACTTAGTTACCTGTAAGGAAAACAAATATAGCAGGGGTGAGCTAAAAGCCCAGTGAGGTCCATTTGAAAGAAAAATCATTTCACATGCTTTGTCAAAATATTCATTTTAAAACAGCATAACACACAAAAGTAACAACTAGTTTGTCAATATCAAATAATAATAAATTCACAAGTAAACAATGGAGGATACAAATGAATCACGTCAAGCATTGCCCGAGAGTATTTCGAGCATCATTCAAGAACTAGTCAAGCACTGTGCCATGGCAAAAATCCAATAAGTCCCATGTCTTGCACGCCAATATTTATTCCGTGGCCACTTCACGCTGGTTGGTAATCTCAAGAGTTACCCAAGTACTTTCCCGTACACCTCCTTAACCTACGAAACCTCCTCGCAGGCCGGTGGGTGCCGAGATGCCGAGGCAGCCAACAGTTGGTGACCAGGCCCACTGCCGGCTCAGCCAAAGTGGACATGCACAAGGTGGGCCCAAACGAGTACGCATGCACAAGTACGAATACATTTGACAAGAACAAGTACTTCCCAGCGCGATAAAGTACACAACTGGGTTTATAGCAAATTCAAGCACAAGTATCAAGTGCAATATCACGTCAGGTAATAACAAGTCATATCATTGAGCTTTTCAACAAGTCACATAATTTTCATAGAAAATGATGTTAATAAACAAAAATGATTTTAGGACACTCACTGGTATGTCAAGATTAGAGTTTCTCCAAATGTTCACTATTGAGATTGCCCGAATCACCTATCATTAGGAGACAATATAATCAATGATCAACTTGAGGTGAATGAATAAATAATAAAATTTAGGGTTTCTCATAAGAGGAGCTTGTATACATATGAGTCTAACTCTATTTTTCCTCTACTAAATTTTACCAACTTGATGCCCATATAAACTAGACTCAATTTAGAACATTTTCATGAAGACATCCAATTCTAAATCCAATTATAACCTAGCTAAATCTCAATCACAAAGTAGTTCATCGATCGTCAATGTTCAAGTTATAGTCATCTCAAGTGTCTAGATTCAATTGAGTCTAACTTTTGGTAGAAAACTTGAATTGCTTCACCATTTATAGGTATGTAAACTAGTGTTTAGGGACTATAACTTTCATGAAGAAAACAAATTCAGACTCCCACAACAACAGGTGCAACTTTAAACCAAAACTTGGCACATTGTCAACCCTGTTGTGCAGGTTTGGTTTTCTTGTCTATTTTCATTGAATGGTGAGTTCAATCTACAAAGAATCAGGAGTCGTGGCTCATATGGTTAGAAACTACTGGTCAATGGCTAAAACTTTTGTGGAGATCATCAAGTTAGATTCCAACAAGAACAAGTTCGAAATTAGCCTACAAATTGTCGCTGCACTGATCCTGTTCGTGCAGGTTGGATGTTCAGCCAAGTTCATGTCATCTCTGGAGTTAATAAACACAGAATCAGATTGTATTGTTTACATGATTGATAACTCCATTATACAATCTACAACTTTCGTGAAGAACATGAGCCCAAACTCCAACAAGAACAAGTTCAAAATCTCGCTTAAAGTTAGCCCTTCACTAAACCTGTTCATGCAGAATCGATTTTTCAGCCCACTTTATATAATGTCTGCGATTAATCTACAAAGACTTTTGGTGCATGCTTTACACCATTTTAAATCCCTATGAATCTAGTTTCTAAATCATCAAGAATCATTCAAATTTAAGTTTCCTACATCAAGTTATGATCGATTTACCAAAGCTGCGCATCACCGACTGTTCGTACGGGTTTCTCGACAACAATTCAATCAAAGCAACTCCTCTCCAGCTATACTTATTCATTTGCCACTATTTTTACACTCTATTTACTGAAATCATTGGATAACCATCTTTAGGTCGATATAAAGCCATAATTTTAAAGTTGTTACACTTAAAATTCAATCACAAAGGGGGATAACATATGCTGTAACCTGTTCGAAGCTGGTTTTCGGCCAGTTTGGGGAATGGTTTTGAGAAGGGTAGATGTAGCAGCCCCACCTTACCCAGAGGCACACCAAAGGGCTTAGAGGACTGCCTGCCTAGCTCTCGCCAGGTCTCGATTCACGCACTCATGCAAACTGACCGAGCGTACTCAACTTAAAATAAAATAAACTAAAATAAAATGGAACAAAATAAAATACACTCTTCTTATTTAACTGAAAGGTACAAGTCATACCGCAAGTTTACAAGTCATAATATACATGATTTTCACAAAAATAGCCTAACACAGTTCGGCTATTACAATAGTTACAACATCCATAATAATCGAAAACCAGTGGGTCTAGCTTTAATTTTTCAAGTAACCTGAGTAAAGGAAAACAAATAAAATGGAATGAGCTATAATAGCCCAGTGAGTGCTCAAGTCATGCGATCATACCAGTGAAATGTGATTTTTGTTCGATAAAATATTTAATGAGTAAATAAACAATTTGTGAACAAATTAATTAACAAATAGTCAATGGCGGATACGGGCTCACTGCAGAAGCAAGCTTAGGTCTAGCATACTCGTAAAATTAAATCCGGAGTTACCCTCTTTGAGGAATGAAACTCTTATCGGAAAGAATATCAAGCACCTATATTATCCAGCACCTTATATCACCCCAAACGCTCCCGGATGACTAACCGAGGAGTAACGGTGAAGTTAGCCCCGGAAGTCCAAGATCAAGAATAAATTCAATCATGAGTTAGCCTTTTTCAGGACTTTACTCAGATAAGCAATTAACAAGCACCAAATAACGCCCAACACCTTATATCTCTCCCATACGCTCCCAATTTGATTAACCGTGGAAAATAGTAAAATTAACCATGGAAGTCACAAGCACAATTAACACATTAAATAGTGAAAGCATGTAACACATTACGGAATAGATGCGATAAAGTACACATCTTTCCTCAAATAACACATTTTTATTATATACTCATGTCAAGTGTAATCATACCATTTCATGCATGGAAATAATAATAACTAGTATGACAGGGCGTTTCATGCATCATGCACACAGAAGAACACTCACCTGGTGCCTAAGAAAATATCTCGTAGAAAGGTCGGGTTTCACTTTCGGATCCTGAAATTCACGAGAAAGAATCGTGTAAAAACCCCGACTAAAATCTAAGAAATTTCATAAGGAAATTCAAGAAATACCCCAAGTCTTTCTAGGGTTAAGTTTCTAGGGTTTTGGAGCTTAGGGTTTTACCCTAGGGTTTAGGGTTTTCGAAATTAGGGTTTTCTAACTTTCTAGGGTTTTGCTCGGAGACGTTTAATTTACTAATAACTAATCTACAAAAATTTCTGCACGCTTAAATCACTAAATTACAGCTTATAGAGTCTTAAATCATAGCCTAATCACTTTTATTTCTTAGGTTTTACCAAAATTTCGGCAGCATTTTCCCTATAACCGGACTAACCCAAAAATTTAAAACCTGCAAGAAAATCAACCATCCAATCCAATTCAACAAGTTTTACAACTTCTATGTTCAATTTAAACTCACATTCAATCAAGATTCCACTCAAATTCAAAATCCCTACTCTAAGAATCATCACCCAAATCTGCACAGGGTTGGTTTTCAGCCAACTTCGTGCCATTTCTGGGGTCAATCCATTAAGAACTAAGGAATTCTGATTACATGGTTTTAAAGTACGTTTATAGGGCTACAACTTTCGTGAAGATTATCAATCCAAATTCCAACTAGAACAGGTTCAAAATCAGCCCTCAAGTTGGCTCATCATCAAAACTGTTTCACGCAGAATCAAATTTTCAGCCAACTTTGCAAGCTTTCTGCGGTTAATACACAATGAACCACCATGCAAGCTTTATACCGTTTGAAAGCCCTATGAATCTAGTTTCTAAAACAACAAGAATCATTCAAATCCAAGCTATCTACACCAAGTTATGAAAGTTTTACTAAAACTGGTCCAGCATGACTGTTTTAAGTGTTCTTGAGTTCCAACTTAAGTCCTCAACTAAACCACATATAAAACATAAATTTCCAAGGTTTAAAGGCCACATACTAGTCTATCTAACCACAAGAACACTTTATATAGCAAGTATATATCAAGTTTTAACTAATTTCTTCAAGTAGTATTAACAAGAAACTTGGTATTAAACTTGCATAAAAACTACTTAAAACATGAAATTAATAAGGTAAGTTCATGGTAAATACCTTAGATATGCTTAGAACTTTGCTTAGAAAAGATAGAAGTCCACTTCCTATGGTTGATTTGTGTCAACTTGAGAGATGAAAGTCCAAGAAATTGAGAGCAAAAATGAGGGAAGAAGAAGAAAAAGCATGGCCGGCCAAGGTGAAGGGAAAAAGAGAAAGAAATAGTCTAGGAAAAATGAAAAAGAAAAGAAGAAAAGATGGGAAAATGGTGGTCCAATTAAAATCTTACAAGAGTAAAGTAAATAGTTAGTCTTTTAATGCAAGAGTAGCTACTTGGATTAATTTAATTGGTGAAGATTAATAACTCTTACCACTTAATATAATCAATAATTAGACATAAATTATTAAAGCAAAATAGAACAAAAATAGAAGAGAGAAACCGGCCCTAAGGGAAAGAAAAGAAAAAGAAATTTCGGCCAAAAGAAAAGAAAAGAGAGAGAAGAATTTTCGGCCAAGAGAGAGAAAGGAAAGAGAAAAAAATTCCAGCCAAGGTTAAAGAAAATAAAACAAGAAAATAAGTGAAACTTTTGAATAAAATTGGGCAAAATTTCAAGTAGTCAAAAGACTAGAAAATAGTAAAATGAACTAGTCAAAATTTAAACACTAATATAAGTTAAATGGTCAAGTAGAATTATTCTAACTTTAGTACTTAAGTGTTCTTGCTTCAAAATGAAAATCTTAGCTAATTAACCTAATTAACTCAAGAAATCTCCCAACTAATAAATCAAGGATTAACACTTAACCCTAAATAAGAAAAGAAAATGTCTCTTATATGTGCATTTTCTAGGGTGCTACAATAGAGCTCAACAACCTCCAAATTTTTTACACCCGTAACAATTTCTATGATCCTAGTTTTTAACAACCTAAGAACCTACAAATTCTAAGCTTTCTTTATCAAGCTATAACTAGTCTTCTAAGGTGATCCAGATTACGCATACATAAAAGTTTCTTAACTTTATATATGTAAACTCCAATTTTTCCAAGTTCCAACATGATTTCTCAAGTTCTTATCTTAAATATATCATGTCAATGACTCCATAACTCATAGGTGAACTCAAAAAGTTCAAGAAAAGTTACCTATCGGGTTGATAAAACAACTTCCCTTTAGTTTTCTTTCCTAATCTTTCCTTCAATCTTGCTCTCCTCTCTATTTCTTTGCTATCCGATTTTTCCTCTTTGGCTGAAGCTTCTATTATTAATTTTCTATCAAGTCCAGCCAGCTTAATAATGGGTTAAAAGATAAAAGCATGAGTCATCTCCTTGCCATTTAACGGCTCTTAAGATTTTTCCACCTCATGCTTGCTTGTTTGACCATTCACCTTGCCGACTTCAATTGTTTGATCTTTGCTCTCGTGTCTTTTTTTTTTTTCAAAAGGTAATAAATATCTCACCATGTTAATCTAATTATTTCACACACCAGACATGAATTATACACGAACATAGTTTACACTAATATCTCTTGGTCTTAGTATTTCAGGTGCTATAACTTAGTGAAATAATTTTGCCAATTCAATTTCCAACATTAACTATCCAAGCTAATAACAATAATGATATTAGCGCACAAATAAATGAACAAATGGTTATACGATTAAAATCTAGGGGTCATTGTGAACAACCGTAGTGTCAGTAAGTTATTGGTATGATCACCATTAGGTGCTAAATATTTTAGGTATGCAAATCTACTCGCTGATTTTGTGTAATCTTACATTAAGGCTACAGTGTCTCTTAAGTCTAGTAGTTGTATATAAATAATGTAACTAAATGGTTAAATAATAAAATTACTAGTATTTAATAAATTAGTAACGAGCCTCCACATCATCTGTTCTTTTCCTCCCCTTGTCCTCTCTTTCCCTCTTCTATTCTCTTCTTTCCTGCTTCTATTCTCCCCTGTTTCCTAGCTGTTCTCATCATTTTTTCTGTTTCTCTTTTCTTCTTTGCGTCTCTTGTCTCTGTTTTTATCTTTACTCTTCCCTTATCCCTCAATCTCTTCATTCTTTATTTCTCTCCTCTCATATTTGCTCGGTTTTCTTTTCTTTTGTTCTCTATTTAACTGAATGCCCTCCAAATTTCAGGGGTTAATCACTCAAATACCAACAGGGGGGGAGAGAGGCTGCCATCACAGGTAGCACTACAACAGTAGGGATGATTTTTGGCGGCGATGAGGTGGTGATTCAGAGATTGAAATCGGTGAGCAGAGAAAGGGGTAGCTGGTGGTATTCTTGAGTTGTTGGTCAATTTCTGATGGTGATGACTTAATGAATCGGGGCTGTGGATTGGGTTGCTCCGATGGGGATGAAATTGGTGGTCGATTGATTATAGTGATTAACTGTTGGTATTGTTTTCTGCAAGTTTGGTGTTTGTGGTGATTATGATGGAGCTGAATGGGTTAATTTTCTGTGGTGGGCATTATTGGATTGGGGCTGGTGGTGGCATGGTAGTGTTTGTTTAAGACTGGTGGTGATTTCAATAGCTTGGAGCAGTGGTTGTGGGTGAAGGAGGAGGTGGTGGACAGTGGTTTCTAACGAACTTGGGTTTGCAGAGTACAGAGGTTGTGGATTTTGGCCATGTGATTTTCCTTTGCAAGCAGTGATGGTTGCTTAGCGAGTTCAGGTCGTTGGAAAAAATATATTCATAAACTAAATGCAAAAAGCAATTACAGGCTGTTAAACAAAATAAATTCATAAATTAAATACAGTGTTTGGGCTACCAGACTAAAATGGACAGAAAGCGAGTCCTGGCTGCTGGACAAAATAAATTCATAAACTATGGTAGAAAGCGAGTTGAGGCTGCTGGACAAAATAAATTCATAAATTAAATACAGTAAATGGGCCCGGGCTGCTGAACAAAATAAATTTATAAAGAAAATGCAAAATTTAGGCTGCCAGACTAAAATGGATAGATAGCTAATCTAGGCTAGTGGACAAAATAAATTCATAAACTAAATGTAGAAAACGAATCCAAACTACTGGACAAAATAAATTCATAAATTAAATGTTGAAAGTGGGCCTAGGCTGCTAGACAAAATAAATTTATAAACTAAATGTAGAAAAAGGATCCAGGCTATGAACAAAATAAATTCATAAACTAAATACAGAATCTGGGCTGCTAGACTGAAATGGATAGAAAGCAAGTCCAGACTGCTAGACAAAATAAATTCATAAACTAAATGTCAAAAGTGGGACCGGGCTGCTGGACAAAATAAATTCATAAATTAAATACAAAAAGCGGGCCTAGGTTACTAGACAAAATAAATTCATAAACTAAAATGCAAAAAGTGAGTACAGACTACTGGACAAAATAAATTAATAAACTAAAATGCAAAAGGCGGGTCCAAACTACCGGACAAAATAAATACATATGGAAATTTAAGACAGAGAAATTTAAACAAGTTTTGAATATAGCATTCAAATCAATTTCAAGAAATCAATTTTTCTTTTTCTCTTTTTTTCTCTTCTTTTTTTTTTCAAAAAATTTTTTTGCCCCGGTATCGATGTCCAACCGATTTGAAAATCACCCCTTTCAAAATTTGACTTTTTGTAAAAATATTAAAATCCATTTGAATCCAATCTATTCAAAATTTTGCTCCAGTGTAAATTAGCCTTTCTAAAATACTGCCTAAGGCATAAAGCATTAAAATCACTTTGAAATCCAAATTTTTTCTTTAAAAAGAATTTGCCCCAGTATATAACATTCAAATCAATTTGAAACACTTCCTTTCAAGATTTTGCCTTGTGTAAAATCATCAAAATCCATTGGAATAAAAAAAAATCTTCTACAAAAAAAAAAAAGAAATCTGCCCTAGTATAGATCAAATGAAATCAATTTAAAATCCATCTTTTAAAAATTGCCCAAGTATAAATCGTTCTTGATTTGAAATCAATCTTTCTTAAATTTTGCCTCTAACGTAAAGTATCAAGATCAATTTCAAATCAATCAATTTGCCCCAATATAAATTTATAATTGATTTGAAATCAGCCCTTCTCAAATTCTACCCCAATCATAAAGCATCAAAATTATTTTTGAAATCAAATTTCCTTCAAAAAATTTGCCCCAGTTTTTCTTTCTGACAAAGGCCCTAAAATGATGATGGTGTGATCGCACCTCTTGATCTTTGGGTGTCGTTCTAATTTGAATTCCAAGATTGCCTCAAAATGATCAATGTATGTAGACACCAAATTTTGACACATCATTTATTTTCAAACATGGGAAGGGCATGTTTACACTTTTTGGGACAAATTTTAATTTTTCAATAATTTGGAGGGCAAAATAGGTAATTTCACCCCGCGAATACCATTTTAGCTCATTTTTAGTTCCAAATTCATTTTTCTAATTCTTTAAGCATGTTTCTTAATTTTCTTGATTTTTTCAGAAGATGATAACTATTTTTCTGTGAAATTTTCATTGCCCAAGGGCAAAATCGTCATTTTACAAATTAAATTCATTTTTCACAAATTTTGAGTCAAAAATGCATTTTCTAGTGTAAAAAGCTTATTTGTAATTTTTGATAATTTTTTGAGGACAATAACTATTTTTCTGTGAATTTTCATTGCTCAAGGGTAAAATCGTCATTTTTCAAATTAAATTCATTTTTCACAAATTTTTAAGTCAAAAAGGCATTTTCTAATGTTCTAAGCTTAGCTTTTAATTTTTGATAATTTTTTGAGGCTAATATCTATTTTTTGTGTATTTTCGTTATACAGGGGCAAAATCGTCATTTTACACCGCAAGCACGTTTCTATCAGTTTTAAGTCTCTAGTTTTTATTTTTGAAATCTACTGTGAATTCTTTTTTGAAAATTTAGAGATCGCTGCCATATTTCTTGTATTAATTTTTAATTTTAAGGTTGAAAAATATTTTTTAATAAAATTAGCATTTTTTAATACTGGTGGCATTTCCGTTATTTTTACAACATTCTTGACCAACAAGACAAGTGGGCTATAAATACCTTCTTTAATTAGCAGAAAAAGGGATGAAAAATGGAAAACCCTAAAAACATACTTTGATTTTACCCTAAAAGATCAAAATACACACAAAACACCTAAGAACACACACTAAGCCGCCACCTTCATGAGCTGATCCACTGTTCATCAGACAAATACTATTCATCCCATACACACTGTTCATCCCATACACACTGTTCATCAGATCGTTTTTTGAAGTTTCAAAAAGGTAAGCTCTTCTTTTAGTTTTATTGAATTTTCTTTCATTTTTAGGCAAATTTGATTAAATTTATTTGTTTTGTTGAAGAATTTTACTGAAACCATTAAATTTGCTTTCAGTTTTGCTTTTCCTGAAATTTTTTTTTTAGTCACGTTTCTGGTTTTGTTCTTGTTCTTCCTCCACCGTCTACCACCCTTACTCCACCAGCAACTTTCTCTAGACCACCTCCCAAACAACCACATCCCCATCACTAGGAAATCTCATCCACCAAACCAGCAGCCCTCGGACCTCCTCACAACCACTAAGCTCAGATTTCATGACCACCGCAGAACTCTACTGTCTCCACCACAATCTAAAAGCAAGCAGAAACAACCCATACAACCTAGAAAGCCTCACTGCCCTTACCACCAATAAGCCACAAACCTGCAAAGAAATTAACCCAGCCATCAAACAAAGCCAAAGCCTTCACTACCAACCGTTAGCCAATTACAAACCAACTACCAATTTCAGCCAAATAAACCAAGAACAACCATCTCCTCCTCAATCAATCAACTGCCCATCCACCCCTGCAGTCTCAAAATCAATCCACAAGACCATCAAGGCAGCCCCAAATTCCCCACGCCACTGTCCAAACCTCCATCGTCAACATAACAACAACCAGACCTCCATCATCAACCTACCAAGTCCACAATCAATCTGCCCAAAATCCAACCACAGGCACCCATACCCCCTGTAGCTTTCTCCACCATCAAACCACCTACCACTCGCACCAAACCCAACTCCAACCGAATCTAACAACCAGGAATTTCTATCGCTCCAGTCAACAGCCCAATTTACATTTCCCCAGCAAATTCCAGTCAACAGCCCTCAGTCAATCGTCACCACCAACATCAATCCAAGAATCAAAATTCAGTCATCAGCACCAGTGAACATAGCCACACAATCGCTTAACAACCCAAATACTGATCAACCAGCCCTCAATCACCAACTGCCCACCATCAATCGCAGTCCCACTGCCCTCAATCACCACCATCCCCTTTCTCTCCACACCCACCAAATTACCATCAAATTTCCACCTCCCCTGTGTCACTGCCGAAAACCAATTGACCACCTTCCACCACCCCATCATCACCCTCATCCAAGCACAAATCCACCACCAACAACCATCTCCAACTGCCACCCCTGGTCCACCAATCACTGCCACTGCCCAAACCTGCAACGAAAATAGTAAAAAAAAAACGCAGGCAACAGTTCATTTTCGACCACCCAAATCCTTCCCCAAAAGCCCCCAGCATCACTTGCCGTTCCATCCCCACGGCCAAATCATGGCCTCAACACCACCTAGAACAGAGGGGAGAGAAATTAGAGACGGAGAGAAAGAGTGAGACACAGCGAGATAGAGAGAGAGAGAGCAGAGAGGAGAAGAAGAAAGTTAGAGGGAAAAATCAAAAAGAAAAATCAGAAGAGGAAAGAGAAATTCTGGAAATTAGGAGAGGAGAAAGAAGGAGAGGGAGAGCTGGAGATGGGCGAAAGAGAGAAATGGACACAGAGAGAGGGCAAAGAGAGGACAAAAAGAGATGGAGGAATGGAGAAGCGAGAAAGAGAAAAGGGAGGAGGATTTTCTGCAGAAGGAGAAGACATTGGGGAAAAAGTGTTTAGAGGTTGAAGAAGGATAAATTTAATTAAGGGCTGAGACTTTCAATACCGTTCTTCTTTATTATTGTCATTTTTTTTGGATAATTTAGCTTTAACTTGATTAAATAATTTAGTTGGTTAGATTAATGTAAATAATTAATTTTGATTTCAGTTTGAATTTGGTGCTTTCATGTTTTGGGTCTTTTGGTTTTATTAGTAAATAAATATTTATGTTTTGGTCTTGGTTTTCTTAAGCGTTGTACGTATGCCCTTAAAGATTTCATTTCATTTGATTTAGTCCCTTTTATTTGTAAAATTGACTTCCCAAATTTTATTTGTATTTCAATTTGGTCCCCTACTTTGCAAATTTACCCCCTACATGCATTAGAGCTTACGGTTTTGCCTCCAATTTATTTTAACGTTGCATTTCTACCCCTTTAGACTTTGTAAATTTCCAATTTTACCCTGTGGCCGTATCTTTGTTTGAGTTTGTTTTAAGCCCTTAGTTTAATAGCATTCATATTTTACTATCAATTTGTTAGAATTTTTATATTTTGTGATTTATTTCATTAAATAGTGGTACCTTTAACGCATTTGTTCATGTTCTTAGCGTTTAGTACCGGGTCTTCAAAGAGGTATCCCTATTTCATATTAATTTCTCTTTATATGCTCCAATGTGCCTTACGGGATTTTATGCATTTTATTCACATATTTGCTATTTGTCATGCTCTTTGCGTATTTATTTCTTTCACGCGATTTCATTTTAAATTTTATTATTTCTTTATTAATTATTTTGATAAAAATGTAATATTCTTGTATTTAGCTAGTCAATGTAATAGTTAGATTATTTTTCTCGCATTTTAGCAAAAATTTTGTAATTAGATAGAAAGTGTAATAGCTAGTACATTGTTAATTTTCCCCCTTAAATTGTAAATCAAGCCCCCGGTGTAATAGTTAGGGTTTATTTGCTTTTGCGTGCTTATGTGTTTATTTCCTTTACCGCTTTCCTTAGGATTTTTGCATCTAGATATTATGCATATGTGTTATGTGCTCCTACTTGACTTTATATGCTTTTATATGTTTATTTTTTTTTTAATTCATGTTTTACTATTTAAATTCATGTTTTATGGTATTCCGTCACCACACTAGTCCAACGCTAGCTTCATTCTTTTCCTGCTAGTCCAACGCTAGCGGGATTTTTAGAATGGGCTAGCCCAACACTAGACCCTTAGGACATTTTAGTGTTAGGTGCATTCGTGTGCATTTCACATTTCACACACTTCTAGTTTTCTTTCCATTTGGCATGATTTTCTTTTTATTATTATTATTTTTTATTATTATTATTTTGATACAGTTTTTTAAATACATGACATCTAGGTTGCATCTCACTTAGAAATTAAGACATTTGTGTGTGATTCGGCTAGAAATAGTCGTCTACTTAGGTGGGAAGCGGTGGCATACAGGCCGTTCTCCCCTCTGTGAGTAGAAAAATTCAGTCACGAGATATTAGTTCCCCGTACCCGTCATGTTGCATACCCACCTTCATTCTTCACTTACTATATATTATTATTTTCCTTTCTTTTTGCATCACATTTTTGCATAAAATTCGTGACTCCCTCGAGGTCTCGATTCAGGTTTCGCAATCAATGCGATAATTCTGACCAAGCCTTCGACGGAACATGACGACCCTCCCGATATTCATATTTAGATTTAGGATTTGCATTCATTTAGACACATCCAAAACGCGATGGAACTTTAGGGTTAATTTAGGAAATTTTGATTAAACCTCGCAACTAGCCTCGGCTAGGTTGAAAAGGGTGCCTTGGGCGCAAGCCTTTGCCTTCCCTTTCTTCAAATGTGACTCCCGAACCTTTTTCTCTCGTTTTTCGTAGACCGGAAGTCGAAAAAGGGTTTTAAATGATTTTTCTAAAATTTTTATTTTTATTTTTGTTTTATTAAACTGATTTTTCGGGTGACTTGTGATAAGTGCTAAAATATACTAGTTTTTAGTAGGCTTTTAGGTTAGGTTTATTGGGTTTTCCATGGGTTTTCCTCTATTTACGTGCTATTTCTTTTTATTTTTGAGTTTAATAGCTAAGTCGTGTGTTAAAGATAATTATTTGCATTATTCTTGTGTTTGCATAGGGTTTGCACATTGCGTCATCAATTTGGATGATAATTGGATGATATTTTAAGATGATTTAAAGTTGGTGATGAGTTGACGTCAAGAAACCCTCAAATTGGTGCAAAGAATCAATGGTGGAACAAGAATTGGAAAGAATTGGGTTTGCAACCTGGATATGTTTCAGTGTTTTGGCAATAACTCTAGCTAGAGATATTGGATTGAGATGTTTCTTAAGCCATTTTAAAGCTAAGACAATGGTCTACAATTCATATGAGACATCCAAGTCCAGTTCTCACGTTTCGATGGTCCAATTTCCAAGCCACTGAAGCACATCTATACTGTGAGGCAGTTTCGACTAGTTCCCAGTATTTTTACTATATCTCGAGGTACAGAGCTTCAAATGACTTTATTTTTATTGTGTTGGAAATGTATCGCAAGTGGCTACAACTTTTGTGTTTTGAGGAAAAGCTAATTCTGCCGTCTTTGAGGTCAAATCTGATGTGGAAGTGAAAATTGAGCTTCTGTCTGCATTCGCGACGTCACCCGCGGTGCGGATGACAGCGCGAATGGAACCAGAAAGTCATGTATTCCATCCACGGATGCAGCCTGCGCCGCGGCTTAGTTACGAAATCCTACGATTTTCTTTGTTTTGGGTGGAATCTTTTAAAAGAAGAACCCTACCTCTTGGGGAGGCATTACACACGCATCAAAGAGATTAAAAACACACTTTTGCACACATCTAGAGAGATGTAGAGAGGAAAAGCAAGAGTAGGGGGACAACTCAAGGGCTTCAATGGTTCAAAACAAGAAGATTTTATCAAGATGGAAGGGAGGATTCAAGAGGGCTGCATGAGAATGAGCTTTCTCTTTCTTTCTTGTCTTTTGTTAATTGTATTCTTATACTTATGAATTGGGTTGTTTATGATTTAGATGAGATGAACCCTAAATTCTTATGTCTATGATTTTATTCTTTGTTTAATAAAAGACCCTACTTTGTTTTAGATTTATTCTTGAGTTTATTGGCTATTGAATTGGAATTTGCATGCATCCTTAGATTCAATATTGATTTCATATAGTTGGATTGAGAAATCACCTATTTGACTAGATCATCTCTTGAATAAAGAGGCTTTCATGGGTTGCTAGAGATAGAATCACATAAGTCTCCCCGGTTAGATTCAAACCTAATCCAAAACCATAGAATCCATAGGACCTTAATGCTTCTCTTTGGGGTTTTGATTGAGAAGAGATTCCAATCAATCAACCAAGGGGATAGGGGGTTAATACTTGAGAAAGATTGAACCTAATTAAGGGATTCTAGGGTCTAAGTGATTGGGTTATTCATTAATCAAGATAGAATCATAGCATATTTGATTTAGAATATTCTTCATCTAGATTCAGCCTCTACTTTTGTCCATTCTCTCTACTGACTTTTAGATTGTGGTTTAATTAGGTAATTAGTTTAGTTAATTTGTATTTCCAATTAATTTACCATTTGCTTTGTGAGGTTAGATAATAGAACGAAGGTTAGTACTAGTACTCATATAGTCCCTGTGGGATCGACACTCGATACTCCTATACACTGTACTACTGGAAACGATAGGTGCACTTGCCTAAGTATCCATAGTATAGCGAAACGGATACCAACTTGGTACACCCCAACTCAGTACCAAGTGGTGACTCCATTTTAAAAAAAATAATAATAATAACCCTTTTTCAAATTATTTGGCCAAATCTGTTGCACTTTTTAGTCCTGGCCTTATTTTCTTTTAAAAATACCATTTTTTCTAAAAATACACTTTTTTACTAAAATTTAATTTTTTCTCATATACGCACCGGTTTTTTCTAAAACCTTCATTTTCGAAAGGGTCACCGAGACTAGACCGTCTTTTCTAGACGCGACAGTCATGACCCCACCTAGTACCCTCTTTACCCACGATTTTTAGGACGCGACAATGTAGATGAGAAATTTCAAGCAACTGTAGTCACCAATTTTCAAATGACTCCAATGTCAGCATAAATGACTTTTCACTTGTGAGCCTTTAACTATAATATTTACTCAATTGCAATACCCTTTCGGATTACTGACTTCAAAGGAAGAAATAAAATGAATGGCAATGTTCAAACTTGAGATAGTATTTCCCATTTCATTAAAACAGGCTCGTACTTGAAAAACATTTGGCATCAGTAAGACAATCTTCCCTTGATGATTTGGGATTGATATATTAACATCATATGCCCCTTCGATTTGCAAATTTTCTTTCAAAATCATCACAAAACACAGACGGAAGTCGGTAACATTCTCGACTCTTGTAACGGGGTTAGGTAATGTGCTGGAAATGTTGAAGCTGGAAGGCAGAATTCATGAAAGGTTTAATTAACTTGGTATTGCTTTTGCAAAGAATTTGCCCCAGTTTTGACAGTTTTCTTCTTCTTTCTTTTTTCATCATTCATTTTCAAAATTTGCACCTCAGCTTTACTCTACCTTTTGGGATTCTTCTTTTCCCTTCTTTTTTCTAAAAAAGAAAATTTCCCCAATTTATTATTTTCTTTGGACTTTCTTTTTTATATTGTCCTTTTTTCCTTTTTCTTTTCTTTTCTTTTCTTTTCTCTTTTTTCTTTTTTTTTTTTGAAACACAAGTCGAAATAAAATTTGCCCCAATATGGTATGAAATACCACAAAACTGTCCAGTGTGGGAGGGTTGTGACCTTCAAGTGGATTGTCAAACGAAAATCACATATTCTAGAGGCTCAAAGGGAAAAACTGGGGAAAGAAAATGTTTAAGAAAAAAGAAAGAAGGCTCGTCTTTGACCTGTCCTTTTTTGCAATGATTTTTTAAAAGAAGATTTTGCTAAATTAAAATGAAAAAATCCCTTTTTTTTCTGAATTAATAATTAGGGGATATATTTGACCATTCATTTATGCTCAAACACGATAATGCTTTTGCTCTTTTCCTTTTGGATGGGAGAGATCGTGCTCCAATTGATCTAATCTGTTTGAATGTCATTAACCTACAAAAATTCCAAAACTTATGTGTCAATCTACTCAAAATTATTTCTATCTAAAAAAAATCTAAAATTTTGAGTGAAACACAAATACACAAAAATGCATCATTTTGACATTTGTCAATTCACCTACACTTAAATCATTGTTTGTTCTCAAACGATTTGCAAAATGTAAGATCAACTAATGATTAACGCATTGAAATCACAAATGTGTATTTTAAAATGTATTTCCTCAAGATCAAGTAAATAACCATTATGCAATTTATTGTCTTGTCTTTAATACTCAGAATATCAAGCAAAGGAGAAGGAATTATATCACAATTAAACAAATTCAAGTTCATTTCTTTGCCATACCGAATCTCACAAGTAAATGAATCATATGATCAATCAGAGAGCATAACATGTCTATGATCAATTTCATTTTTTGCTTGAGAGATTTTATTTTAGTGAATTAATCACTCAAGATACGAGAATATTTTTTGGCACGAAAATCAACATTGGCTATGAAGTTCCCCGGTTACTCAACATCTCAATCTTTAAGCAAGTAGCAAACTGTATTTGAGAAGTAAAATTGCCTTTTTACACAAGAATCGACATGGGTTGGATAAGGACCCTTGGTTACTCAACAATTTACTTACTCAAATTTGTAATGCATTACTCATAATTTCAAGTACTGTTTGACGCGAAAATCGACATTTTTGGATGAGGACTCCCGATTACTAAGCACAAGAACCATTAGAGTAGAAAAAATCACATCATTCTTTTCTTTTCAATTTTTTTTCATTTTTGCAAAATGAAAATCCTTATCACGGATTACATGAGTGCCAAAACTGACCATAATCAGCATTTAACATGTGGAATTGAGTAAAGAAGAGAAATTTTCATCAAACATGCAAAATTTAGATGTAATTCTAACCACTTTAAAAGTTATACTTTCTATACGTACATATTTTCAAACCACATAATAATCATTTCTTAGTCCTTGAAGAAAGCATTTGCCAAAGCACATAAAGTAATTTCAACAAGTAGAAAAATTAGACGAAAATCACAATTGTTAGCAATAATTCACAAGCATGTGGCATTACGTTATTTTAATCTCACAATAACCTATACAACACACTCCAAATGTAAATAAAAAATTATGGATATGAAACAATAAGACTCCCCTTGTGAATTGTTTGAAGTTGTATCCCCTGCATGTCTGTTTCCTTTTGTTGTGCCTAGTCTTCCAAACATATATCCCAACTTACTTGACAATTCATTGCAGCCCTCTTTCTTAATTACTTGAATGCCTACAAGTGAGAATCTGAGCAATCAGTCTTGCCAATCGAAATTAAACTTTTTAAGCAACTATTTCATATCTTTTTAGGCCTTTGTAGCTGAAGGATCTACTGACGTAAACTTGCTTAACATCTGCCTTAATATCTGTGCTGATAACTTCTTACATCTAAACTAAACCATTGTCTAGTTATGTGATACAATTTTACCACTCATACTAATTATCTAGAAAAACTCATTTATCTGGACCCTCAGCATTATCAATTCTAAAAATTGATTCCTTGTAGTTTGTGTTTTCATGGCCTGGTAGATATCAAATGTGTGGCACTTCATTGGAATAGAACTATGATATTGAAGTAAAATGAAACATGTATTGGGTGTCTCTCCCAATTTGCTGCCTCTATTACAGGATCGGTAAAAAATAAAAAATCATAATCAATATATGTAAAAACAAAAACGGATGCATGTCCTATGGGGAGCCCTTATTGTGACAAGGGGTAGGCCTAGCATGAAATGCAATCCTCTAGGATGAGACCCCCTTTTCAAACAAAGAAGAGCAAGATCCACCGAGAAGATTGCTTTCATTCTGCTCATATTACCTTATCTAGGATCTCACCTATCAGGATAATATTAAAAATATAAACGTACATGTCTTTTTAGGGTTATGTACCCAAGACAAAAGGACGGCTCTTCTATAATGGGGATACTCGAAATGACACTCCCTCTAAGCTTTTTGCATGATGTCAATTTATTATAGTTTAAAATATGCAAAAAATACAAAATTTGAAAAATGTTCTGAAGATGTTTAATTTAATAATGATACAGAATTTCTTTGAAAAAGATAGATAATGAATTGTATAAAGGATTATTGACTTTGGACTAATTTATGCGACTAAAAATCACGCCTTCGTGAGATTATAGGACATAACATTTAAAGAAAATAAAAAATCACAACTTTATCTAGGTATGTACAAAAATGCCAATTTATTAAAGTATGATGAAATACGTGTTAAAATCCTTTTTTGTGTAGTGTGAGACGGGATGGTGGGGGATAAGGCAAAAATGGCGCATAAATTTTTTTTTTTTGAAAAAGACGAATATAAACTGTACAGAAGTTTACCCTCTTGGGTACATTTATTGATTTTGAGAAGAAGCAGTTTGGATAAAATTGACAAGTACAACAAGGATGGGTAAATTTCAAAAAAGGTCTAAAACTACAACTCTTATTCAAAGATATACAAGTTGAAAAATCAGATTTTGAGACTTTACAAAATTTACAATGTTGGACCCTTGGGTATTTTATTTACAACCGAATGCAATTTGAAAAAATTTATGAAAATCTTATTTCCATCTTTCTCGAATAAATTAATAGTACGACAAAAATTTAAACGTGCTGATACCGGATGGTTTCCTACAAAATCACCATCCCAAGGCCCTTTATTCTACGACTTATGAATGCAATCAAAAGAAAAAAATAAGGTTAGTCAACTCAACAGATAGCACACAATACATTTAGAGCACAAGAATACAAGAAGTGGGGTGTGTTCCCTTCTCTCGTGTCGAGTGTACTTAATTAGGTAAGGCTGAGTCTACGCTAGACGTATTCTACATGGATACATGAGGTTGGGTTCACTAATGCATCTAGATTCAATAACGCTTCGGTTCCCGAACCTTCAGATTGAGGAATCCAAAAGTAACAAATCCGTCAATTCTAAGAATCTTAGGTCAGTGGTTGGAGTGATCCCTGAATACTGCTACACGTACGTCGGGCCACGGCCACATGTCCAAATGGATCGATTCTTAGAGTCCCCAAATCTCCAGATTTATGGACTTAAGTCAAGAGTTCAGGTAATCTCCTAGACAATGTTACATGCACGTTGTGCCACGATCACATGTCTAAATAGACCAATCCTAATCTAATCGGGATGGCTGGGTGACATCCACCAAAAATAGAAAAAAGATAAAATATATCAAATGCATGTATGGAGTGCTCCTTATGAGAGAAGAAAATGATAATGCTAACACGCGTGGGATCTAAGGGTGACTGATCCTCTCCAAATGCAAGCACGATCAAATAAAGCAAAAATAAGCAAAACAGACATCACATAGATAGGAATGAGAAATCGAGGTGTGTGAAAATGTAAAAACAAAACATAAAAACATAAACAAAAAAAAAGAAAAAATGCAATCCTAATATCCAAATTTGATAGAATAAAAGGGTTAAAGAAGAAAAAATTACTTAGGCCTTGTACTCCGACTCACCAGTTATCCCCAGTGGAGTCGCCAAAATCTGTTGTGCCTCGAAATGACACCGCGATCATGGTGACTCTTTTGGAAAAGTGGTTTCAGGTTTTAGAAAACCGTGCGTGTGTGAGAAAATCGAGTTTTGGTGAAAAAAGTGTATTTTTAGGAAAAATGAAATTTTGGAAAACAAAACAAGGCGAGGACTAAAAATGCGACAGTTTTGGCCAAATGGTTTAAAAAGGGGTTTTTATAAAAAATAGAGTCGCCACTTGGTATTGAGTTAGGGTGTACCAAGCCCCCCGAAAAATCATTTAACAAAACAAACTAAAATTTTTAAGAAAAATATTTGAAAACCCTTTTTTGACTCCAGTCTACGAAAAACAAGAGAAAAAGGTCTGAGAGTCATATTTGAAGAAAGGAAAGGCAAAGGCTTGCGCCTAAGGTACCCTTTCTACCTAGTCGAGGCTAGTTGCGAGGTTTAATCAAATTTTTCTAAAATAATCCTAAATTCTTTTGCGTTTGGACATGTCTAAATGAATGCAAATCCTAAGCCTAATGTGATGTCGAGAGGGTCAAAATGTCCCGTCGAGGCTTCATTGGAATTATCACCTTAATTGTGAAACTCAAAATGAGACTCCAAAATAAGTCACTAGTGTGAATGCAAATTGGAATGCAAAATGGAGTGCAAAAAGAAAAGAAAAATAGTAATATACATAGTAAGTGATTAAAGAAAGTGAAGATGCAACATAATGGGTATGGGGGATTAAGAAACGACTGACTGTTCCTACTCACGGAGGAGAACAGTATGTTAAGACACCATTTCCCACGTAAGTAGGCGACTATTTCAAGTTAAATCACACAAATGACCTAAGATTCTATGTGAAATGCAATCTAAATGTTATGCACTGAGGTCTGTCAAAAATAGATAATGTATAATAAAATATACATAAAAATCACACGAAAATGGAAAAGACTTGAAAAAAAAGAAATTGTGTGTGAAATGATGTGAAATGCATATGAGAAGTGAAACTATCACTAAAATGACTTAAGGGCTTAGCATTGTACTAGCCCCTTTTTAGGAATTTCCACTGGCGTTGGACTAGTGTGGTGACACAACAATAAAATTGATAAAACATGAATCAAAATAATAAAACATGAATCAAAAGCAAATAAACGTATAAAGACATATGAGGGCACATAGGAGCACATAACATGTAAACATGATATCTAGATACAAAAATCCTAAAGAAAGCGGTAAAACAATTAAGCACATGAGCACGCAAAAAACACATAAGCCCTAGCTATTACATCGGGGTAATTTAACTTACAACTTGAGGGGGAAAATGTAAAAAAAAAAAAAAAACCTATCTATTACACATTCTATCTAAATACAAAATTTTTACTTAAAATAATATAAATGCAACTTATTTATTATATTGATTATCTAAATACAAAAATATTTGCCAAAATAGTAAAAAATGCCTATCTATTACACTTCTAGAATAATTTGAAATTTGAAATTAAATCAATCAATAAGATCACGAATACTCAAAATTAATGTAAACAAAATATACACATCACATAAAACATATAAAAGCACCGAGAAGCACATAAAGAGCAATTAAAAAGTAATAAAAATACCTCTTCTTAAAAACCCAGTACTAAATGCTATAAAAAAATGAACAAATGAGTTAACGATACCACTATGTAACGAGGTAAGTCATAAAAAATATAAAATTCTAACAAATCCAGATAAAAATGAAAATTCCATTAACCTAAGAGGCTAAATAATAATTTAAAGTATTGTTCTAAGGCTAAGAATGCAAAATTCTAGCAAATTGTGGAGCAAAACATATATTCTAGCAAGCAAAGGGGCTAAATTGACAAATTATAAGATTGAATTGTAATAAAGTAAAATCTAAAGAGATCAATATGTAAATAATAGGGACTAAGTTGCATGATAGAAAAATAGTTTCGAGACTGATGAGCAATACTCAAGAAAGCAAGGACTACCATAAATATTTGCTTCATTATAAAATAACCCAAAAGACAAAACACTACACTAATCAATCGTATTAGCTTAATTGCCTAACCTGATTAACTGACATAACTAAACAAAATCAAACATATAAAACAAAATAATTGAATGGAACTAAACTAATTGACTAAGTAAACTTAATTAACAAAACCAATTAACTGAATTTAAATCTAACTAAACAATAAACAAAGGAAAATAATTAAACAAAAGAAAAACAAAACCCCAATACCGAGAAATCCCAATTCTTTCCCATTTTCTTATTTCTCTCTCCTTCTCTCTTCCTCTCTCTCATTCTCTGAAATCCCTTTTCCTTCTACTTTTCTCATCTGCTCTCTCCATTTCTTCTACTCTCTATGCATATTTCTCTATTCTTTCATCTACTCTCTCCTTCTCCGTTCTCTCTATCGCGTTCTCTTGCTTTTCTTTGATTTCTCTCTTTCTCCCCAGTTCTCTCTCTCTCTCTCCTTTCTCCAGCTCTCAACTGATTCTCTCTCTCGGTTCTCTTTCAATGGTGTGTATAGGTTTCAGTGAGAATGAAGATGGAGCAAGATGAAGGAGGACACAACGGTAGAGAAATGGGCATTTGCGCGTGTGATTGCGTAAGGGAGGAGGGCTGCCAGTGGCGATTGCTGGTTGTGGTGAACGGAGGGTGAAGGAGTTGCTGATTTTTATTAGGATGGAGGTGGTTTTGTTGGTAGAGGTTGAGGGCTAAGAAGGTGCCTATGGTTAAGGGGCTGTGAAATGGGAGGTTGTGCTGGTGAGATGATGAGATTGGGTTGCTAGTGGTGTTTTTGGGTGGCAGCAATTGGAGCTGCTGGTTGTAGCCATTGGTTTTTGTGTCTATTTCTACCCTTTCTTGCAGGTTGTGGGCGGTGGTTGGTGGTTCTTGTTGGACCAGAGGTGGTCAGAAGAGGTTGCCTTGATTGTTTGTGTGATTATTATGGCAGTGATGTTACTGGTGATAACTGGTGGAGCTGTGGTTTGTGGTGGAGTTTGCGGTGGTGTTTGAGGGCTGTTTATGGTTCGTGGAACAGATTCTGGTAATGGGCTAATGATTCCTGGTGGAGTGTGACTACTGGTTTTGTCTTCTGATGAAAGGTTCACATGGCTGGTGGAGTTGAGGTGGAGGAGAGGATGGAGGCTGTGGTTGGTGCTTGGTGTTTGCTTGGGGGCTAGGATGGTGTGTGGAATAGATTGGGGGTCTTTGGGTTCTGATGGTTGTAATGGCTGATTGAGGTTGGTTAAATGGCTGGATTGGTGGTTTATGTGGCTAATTTTGGGTGGAATTAGGTCGTTTTGTACGTTGGTGGTGAAGGTTCGATTGGGTTGTTTCGTCGTGTGTAGTGACTATTTTCTTGCAGATATGGAAGATGGTGGCAGCAGTTTCTTGGCTATGACTCGATTTAGGCTGTGAAATTGGGCAATGGTGGTAGAACTATGTTGTGATATGATGAAATAAGTGGGAGTGGCAGGGCTTATGGGATGTTTGGGTGGTTGCGGGTTGCTGGAATTTTGAGTTGATTATAATGGTTTTGAGTAGTGATTTAGTGGTTTTAGGGCCTGGTTGTATAGCTCTTGTGAGGGTGGCAGTGGTTGTCTAGGTAGAGCAGTGGCAGCGTAGGTGATTGTGTGATGGTTTTCTAATTGGGTCTGGTTGTGGTTTGTTTGCTTTTCTTTCTATTTAGCTGATTTTTTTTACTGTTTTTCATGACTATGACAGACCTGTTTGGTGACTGTGGACCTGGAAGAGGATTATGACTAGAGATAGTGGAGGCTTGTGGGCAATTGATTGGTGATTTTTGGATGAGAACAGTAGTTTGTATGGTGGCCTTGGTGGATTGTTTTTGGTTGATGACTGGCTTCTGTGATGGGCTTGGTGGTTATGGTTGGCTTGGGGCTGGTTGTAAGTTTGGTTTTCTGATGGCGATAGTGGATTTACTGGAGCTGTGGTGGATGGAAGTGAAGATGGCAAGATGACGATGTTGTGCGATGGGTTGAGAATCAGGGAGATGACAATGGGAGGAGCACAGAAGAAAATCAAAAAACTAAAACCCAAAATAAAGAACAAAGCCCAAAAGAAAGATTCCAGAAAAAGAAAAACTAAAAAAGAAATTCAAGATATTTCTTTCAAGAATATGACTGTAAATCAATAAACAAAAGGTTAAGCCATTACCTTTTGATGGTCTTGAGTGACTTGATGATCTTAATGGAACAAAAAATGGAACCTTCTTTTTGTTGTGAAAATTTTGTGTTTTTTTATTTTATTATGTGAAAAAAGTGTGTGTTTGTGTGTAATTTAATCTTTGTGTGTGCATTTGTGGTGTGTTAGCGTGTGCCTATAATCTGAATGTGTGTATCTGTGGTGTGTTAGTGTGTGTGTGTGTGTAGGAATTAGTGTGTGTAAAGTGTGTTTTTATGGGTGTAAGAACTATCTTAGGATTTTCTTTTTCTCCCCTTTTTAATCCCCAAAAATGGGCTATTTTTAGTATAAGAGAGTCTTATCCTCTAAGAAATGGAGAAAGACAAAAATGCCCTTAATAATAAAATTACCAGTTTACCCTTACAAAAAATTAAAAATCTATGTTCTCTCTCAAAAACACAAAAAAAATAAAAAAATAAGCAATTCACCCCAAAAAAAAGTCAGAAAAATTTAGAAACATACTTAAACCTAAAAAATGAATTTGGACTTGAAAATGGTGAAAAATGTTCAGGAGGCGAAATGACCCTTTTGCCCTTATATTGTCAAAATATACGGAAAATATCATTTAAACCCGAAAAAAATCACAAAAATTTAAAAATTTGTATGAAAGTACAAAAAATAAATTTAAATTCTCAAAACTAATGAAAAATATTTACAGCTAAAGATTACTATTTTTCCCCCTATCCTGGAAGTTGCTAATTTCACCCTTTTTTTTTTACCAAAAAATAAAGTTTTGACATCGAAACTGAAAAAATGCCCCCCTAATATTAGAAAAGTAAAGGGTGTGTCAAAATTTAGTGTCTACAATGATATACAGTGCCGAATAATAATGATGAACAGTGACAAAAATGTTTTTTACAACCTAAAACAATGCTATTGAATCCTAAACAACTAGAATTCAATTGAGACTGAAGGAAGAATACGCTAACACAACTCAACAAGACACACAAAACACTAGAAATAAATTATGCAGAAAAATTGCAGAGAAAAATGTAGAAAATTTGTAGAAAATTGGGCAAACAATAAGAAGTTTGAATCTTGACACAAGAGATCCAATAACGACACAAAAGATGCTAACTTTGATGTCTCTTGACGAGGGGCAATCAAGAAATAAAGAAAAGCAACAAAAACACAATACCCAAAATCAAAAGATATATCCAAGCGGAATGTAAAATAGAAATAAAAATGATATAATCGAAGGTTTCAAAGGAAAATTTGGCTTAGAATAACTTGGAATTTTCAAGGATGACTGTGCTCTAATACCAATTGATGTACGCAATGCTGACCAAGTAGATCTCCAAGACTCCTTAAATTCCTAAATGACAACCCAACCTTCTTGACCCCCTTTGGAACCTGTCGAAGGACCCCAAGAACAACCTAGATTGGTTGCTTCAAATTGATACCCAAAGAACTAAACCTTCTTTCGCAAGTTGCGAATTAGACCTCTATCCAACCTATGGAATAGACCCCTATCCGATGAACTAGTGAAAGGATAGATTCAATGCACAAGAGTTAATTCTAAGCGAAAAGCTTGGATCTTAACAATGGATTTTTTCAAGATACAAGAGTAGTTCTTAACAAAGAACCAAGGAGAACACAATAGAGAAAACTCTCAATTCAATTAACCCAAGATCAAATTTGTGTTGTTTGTTCACGAAATACCTTATAAAAAGGTTACAAGAGATAATTACCAAAAATAACTAATGTTAATTGTACCCTATGATAGATACTACCATATAATTAGGGATACAACCCATTATTTTGTTAAAACCCGTAAAGAAAAACGTGTCTGCAACTTTCTAATGAAGGGAGTGGGGAAGGGCATGGCGCGGCCTTGGTCAGAAGCTTCACTTTCCCCGGAACAACCTTTTGATGAAGGGCATGGGGAAGGGTGTGGTGTGGCTCGAGGTGCGCCTTGGGTCAGAAAGTGCAATCTGTCTTCATTCAACTTGTTTTGAGCACTTTGATCACTCCCCTTGTCTCCTTCATCAATCCAAGAGTAGGTAATCATCTTTGATGGAAAACGTCCTCTAACTTTTGACCTAAACCTTGAATATCATCTCTTGATTGATTGCATGAAGATTGTCCACAACTCATTAACAAGATTTCAACCCTTGAAATCCTCCAATTTGCCTAGATAGGTGTAATCCATCGGTGTAGCTTCTGAAGTTGAGACAAGTGCCACTATGCTTGTATCAACTACAAACTTTGATTTTCGATTATTTAGATAATAAAGTAAGCTATAAAGCCTTAGTACTTGCAAATATTTGATTTCTCGTGGGATACGATATTTATATACTCCCAATACTACACTTGATCTGTATACTTGCGGTAAAGTTGGGAGATTAAATTTATTACTTGATTTGTGTGTGTTTTGCCTCTATTTTCATACCTAATCTACACCAGGTCAAAGGTTGTGAGTGCAATGGGTAGTTCAATTTCAATGTGCTTGTTTGTAACTAGCCACTGTCAATGGGTATGATGTTTCATTGATTATATTCACCTTCATTTCCTATGTATTTGGCTTAGTTGATTTTCATTTAAATTTGGACAGAGGGAATGTACTTTAGAAGATTAATTGACCTATTTTGCTTTTTGGTTAGAATGGTTATTTCCTATTGCTTTCTTTCCTTGGGTTGTATGCTGCATATGTATTTACTTGGTTGATTAGTTATTTGATTGTAGTTTATGGCTTCTTCATTGCATGCTTTGGCTAAGAGGGTTCGGGAATCTACTTCCCGAAAGCCTCAAAGCGAGGATTCCTCTTAGTTGGATAGGTCAAGATTTACCTCGATAGAGAGTCAGAGGTGGTATGAGGCTAGGCAGCACAAGGACTTTATAAAGGAGAAGTCAGTCTCAAAAGATGTGGATGACTACTTCCACATCACTAATATGTTTGCCCGGTCGGGTTAGGATCCAATTCTTCGGATTCCCAACTATTTCTTAATTTATGAATTCTACGCCAATATGGAGGACCATAACAAGCATTGTGATTGGTTTCTCATGTAAACCGTTTGGCGATAACTGGTTAACATAACGAGGGACAGTTGGACTAAATTATTGGGGTGCGTAGATAATGGAATGGACCAAGAGTCAGGCAGAAAATTTACTCCTCCCACTGATTGGGTGCCTGACGAAGTAGCCAAAAAAGGTTGGAGCAATAGGGGAGCATTCCAGATTTGACGAGAGCTTAGTATATTGAGCACAGAAGCTTCATGCTCAATTACACACTATTTTCTACGTTTTGGCCCATAATGTGAGACCCAAGAAGAGTAGCAAGAATGAGCTATGCAATAGTGACCTATACTTTTTGGAGGAGATGGTTTTGGGTGACGTTTCTATCATGACTTCACCACTGAGTGTCATTATCACTTATGTGGGGATGGTGGCATGGTCAAAGGCTACTAACATTTGTTTAGGGTTTCCATAACTTCTCTCGTGGATATTTGAGAGTGTGGGTATTCTTGTGGCTGGAGCCCAGAGAGCTTCTGTGGAGCTAGGAGACACGATTACGATCCCAATGTTGAAGACGATCAAGATGGATGAGGGGGTCATAGCTTATATGCTATCCCGTTGGGTGGATGAGCCCCACATTTTTTAGGATTATCATTCGTTCGAGGGAGAGGGAGAGCCATCATCCTCTACAGCTGATATAGATGCATTGAGAGTAGATACGGTGGCATGGCGATTGGAGATGCAAAGCCATTTTCAGGCTGTCCACACCTGGATGCAATCTGTGGATTCACATATGCAGGGCGTCCAGACTTGGATGTAGGGTATGGATACCTATATGATGGATATCGGTGCATTAGTGTAGCAGATTATGGAGTGGATGCATCTGGGTGAAGATTGGTCTGGATCGAGTGGACATGGTGCGGGTACTAGTGGTGGTTCGATGGACGATGTTCCATCGACATTTTGATCATTCTTCCTTGCTTCTCTTATTTAGTTCTTGTTATTTTTTAGTTTTCTTGTTGGATAGTAGATTATGTTCATTTTATTTTCAATTTTTCTAATTATTCTGGTTTTGTACTTAACGCTTGTTAGTGTATGCCTTAAAGCCAAGTTGGTTTACGGCTTTTTGTACTTACACTTATTTATGTTATATTTATTCATGGAATATTTTTTCTATATTATTTATGCGTGGGTTTGCATGTTACTTGTTTATTTGATAAAGTCCTTAGAATATTGACTGAGTATTAGATATTGTAAGGGTTACAATTATGAGACTCTAATACATAAAGTCATATTCTTAAATATTCCTAGTCATAGTATTAATGAGATTAGACATCATTAATGTAATCCTAATTTTGAAGATAACAAACCACATTACTAGTAATCATGCTTGTTTAGTGTTGTGGTGAAGTGTTAAACAAGATTTAAGTGAATGAGTTCAAAGTAGAAGAACATTGCTGAAAAATAGAAGGGATCGGCCACTAGTTTGGATGTATAATCCAAGTTTCGACTATCCGAAGGTACTTCGGATAGCATTTTGGACAACCTATAAGTTGTCTGAAAGTGTTCCAAAAATTCCAAAAACTTTCTGGCACTTGAACACAGGGTTCGAATTTTCGGTCACCTGTCTGACAAAACCTCAAAAATTTTAGAGACTTTCGAACGAAAGTTTGGATGTCCTTTCCATCATCTGATAATGTTGCAAAAATTCTAGAAACTTTCAGACGCTCATTCGGACATACCTTCAGCTATTTGGAAAAGTTAGAAAAATCGCAGAAACCTTTGGCCATTGTGTCGCGCCCCATTTTTTTTTCGAAAGACGAAAAAAAGGAATTATTGTTTGGTGTTATTTATTGGAAAAAATTGTAGGTTTTTGTAAAATGATTTTTTTAAAATAATTTATAGAAAATAGTTTGACAAAAGATGTGATTTTAGAAAATACTTTATTTTGAAAACAAAAAGAAAAGGGCCTAAAATGGGACTTTAAAAATGCGACGGTTTTTGGGCCCGAAAATAGAGTCTAAAAAGGGTTTTTAGTGAAAAGAGAGTCACCACTTGGTATTGAGTTTTGGTATACCAAGTCACCGAAAATATTTTATAAATGTAAGAGAATCAATAATGGTTTATTTAGAAAATAACTTTGAGAAAAAATGTAAGAAAAAAAAAACCCTTTTTTGACAACTCCAGATCTTTGAAAACAAGAGAAAAACGTTCTGGGGTCACAGTTGAAGAAAGGGAAGGCGAAGGTTTATACCTAAGGCACCCTTTCAACCTAGTGAAACTAGATGCGAGGTTTAGTCCAAATTTTCCTAATATTACCCTAAGGCTTTATCACATTTGGATGCAACTATATGAATGCAAATCTAGTCCTAAAAATCGGTATCGTTAAGGGACAAAATTTTCCAATGAGGTTTGGTTGGGATTATCGCATTAATTGTAAAACCCAAGTCTAGACCTCGATTGACTCACGAGTATATATGTAAAATGGAATGCAAAAGAAAAGGGAAATACTAGTATAGATAGTAAGTGAACAAAGAAAGTAGGGATGCAACATAACGGGTACAGGGAACTAATAAACTCATGACTAACTATTTCTACTCACGGAGGGGGGACCAGCATGTACGCTACCACTTCCCACGTGAGTAGATAACTATTTCTAGTCGAATCACACACAAAATGGCTAAAAATTCTATGTGTAGTGGAGTCTAAATGTTATGCACTGAACATATGTTTAAAATAGATAATAAGTGATAAAGTATATATAAAAATCATGCAAAAATGGAAAAAGGCCTAAAAAAGATAAAATGTGTGTGAAATGGCATGAAATACACACGAGAAATGATTTTAATACTAAAATGACCTAAAGGTCTAGCATTGGACAAGCCTATTTTCTAGAAATTCTCTGCTAGCATTGGACTAGCGAAGAAACCGGAATTAACCACAACTAACATTGGACTAGTGCGGCGACAATACACATATATCATAATAAATAAGTAAATAAATAAAACACAGATTAAAGCAATAATCACATAAAAGCAGATAATAGCACATAGGAGCACATAGCACATGAGCATAATATTCTAGATGCAAAGTCCTAAAGAAAGCAAATAAAACACATAAGCACATAACACACATAGCACACAAAAGTCCTAACTATTACACCGGGAAAGCCTAATTACAATCTAAAATAAAAATAAAAGATAACCTATCTATTACATTTTCTATCTAAAATACATAAGATTTTGTTAAATAAATAAAATATAAACTATCTATTACATTTTTCTATCTAAATACAAAATTTTTGTCAAATAGAATATTACCTATCTATTACATTTCTTTGAATAATTAAAATTTAAATTCAAGTAAATAACATGAAATAAATAAATAAATGTTCACACATGAATAAAAATTATAAGTACAAAGAGATATATAAAAAACACATATAGAAAAACACATAGGAGCACGTAGGAGCATATAAGGAGACATTGAAAGGGTAAAAGAGGTACCTCCCATTCGTAAACTTGGTACAAATTGCTAATAAAATGAACAAACATGTCAAAAAATACCACTGTTTAAATAAACAAACTACTAATTAAATAATTTCATACTAATCACTATAAACATGCCACAATAATTCAAAACAATCATAGCAATAATAAACAAAAATAAAGAAAAACAAGTAATTAAATAAATAAGAAAAAGAAAGAAAGGAAAAAATGTTTAGTTAAAAGAATAAAAATAAAAATAAAATGCAATAATACATAATTAAGTTTTTAACATACAAATAAGAATTACCAAAATAACTAAAAGAGAAATAAAGAAACTAATTTGAGCATTAATTAGACTAACAAGACCAAATTTTAGAACATTAATTATAAATTTAATAAAATAAAAATAAAATGTGAAAAGAAATAATTAAAAGCTTTGAGGACTTAATTAAATCTTTTTTTTTTTGGGCAAAAATAAAATGTTCCAAGGTTTTGGATTAAAAATGAAAATTTAGGCAACATTTTTAGAGTAAAAATATAATTTATAACAAACAAAAGGGTGAAATTACAATTTCAAACGCTGGTTAAGGTAATAACATAGTTTACAACAAATTTAAAAGGCTAAAATATAATTTCCAGCAAGCATAATGCCAAAAATAAAAATTTCCAGCATATACTTAACGCCAAAAATGTAATTTCAGCAAACTTGGGGAGTAAAAATGCAATTCCAGCAACATTCAAGAGTAAAAATGCAAATTCTACATACTTGGGGGCAAAATATAAATTCTAGCAATATTCTAGGGCCAAAAATAGAATTTCCAGCAATGCATAATGACAAAAATAAAATTTCAGCTAGGTTGGGGGACAAGAATGCAATTTTCAGCAACATGAGGGACCAAATTTACAATTTCCAGCAACATTCAAAGGCTAAAATACAATTCCAGCAAACTTGGGGAGTAAAAATGAAAACTAGAGCAAACTTAGGGGGGTAAAAATGTAAATTCAGCAAGACTTAAAGGACAAAATTGCAATTTCTAACAAGCTGAAGGGGCAAAATATAATTTCCAACAACTTTAAAACTAAATTGCAATCATTCTGGACATAATTGAAAGGAACTACAAATTCTAGGGATCAATTTAAATAAATAAGGACTTAAATGAAGTATTGAAGGGCATAATCAAACAATTAAAAACTTAAGGGGGCAAAACGTAAATACATAATCTGCTAAAATAATAAATAATAAATAACTAAAGAAAACTAATCAAAACTACGCCGTTTTATGTCAAAACGACATAGTTTTGCTAACTTCTCTTTTCTTTTTTTTTTACCGGTTTTCACCTATTATTTTTTTTCTTTCTTCTTTCTTCTTTCTTTCTTTCTTTCTTCTTTTCCAGATTTCTTTCTCTCTTTTTCTCTTTTCTTCCTTCATCTTCTTCCCCGATTCTCACTCTTCTCCCCAACTCTCTGATTTCTCTCTCTCTCTCTCTCTCTCTCTCTCTCTCTCTCTCTCTCTCTCTCTCTCTGACTCGTTCTCTCATCTCTCTCTCATTCTATTGGTCTTCTTCCGGACCTCCCTCTCCCTCTCTTCTCTTTCTCTCCCTTTCTTTCTGAAGCCCCCCCGTCCCTCTTCTCTCCTCCTTCTCCCAATTCCTAAAAAAAAAAATTGATTTTTCAACCTCATATCGAAAACCCAAAAATAAATCATCACAAAATAAATAACCAAGCATGATTTCAGTGCAATTAAAGGCCATACAAAAATAAAATTGGAAGAGGATTGAGAATTTTACCTAGATTTGGGTGATACAGGTAGTACTATGGCTGCGATTTAAGGGACTGATACAGCTGACGGAGGATGTGCTCCCAGTGGCGATGAAGTTATGTTGGTTGGAGGTAGTTCCAATGGCGACTCTGGTTTTGTGTGGTGATTTTGGGTCAATTGTGTGAATGGCGTGTTTGTGTATGCCTGTTAATAGCTGTTTGATTGTGCATGTGGGTGAAACTGATGTGTAGTGCGTGTGTGTGTTCTTGTTTTTGCAGGGTGTGTGTGTGTGTGTTTGCAGGTGTGTTGTGTGTGTTTCAGTGTGTGCAGGTGTGTTGTGTGTGTGTTTCAGTGTGATGTATGTGAGATTTGTGGTTGGTTGCTGGAACTTGTTGTGAATGTTTGTGTTGTGGTTGAGTGAAGTGTGTAGTGTGTGCAGGTGTGTGTGTATTGCTGTGCTCGGCCGGGAGAGTGAGAGTGAGAGTGAGGGTGTGCCTCTGAGTTGTATCTGTGTGCAGGGAAAGTGAGGAGAAGAGGTGTGTGTCTGCTGTGAAGAAGAAAATGGTCTGTGTGTGCAGATGTGTGTTTGAATGGGAATTGTGTGATTGGTGTGTGTTGTATGGTGTCTGTTTTAGTCTTTGTCTGACTGTGAGAGTGCCAAAGTGTGATTGTGATTTGAGTGAGATGTGAGTTTAGTGTGTGTGATGTTGTGAGGAGAGCTAAGAGAGGGAGATTGGTGTCTACAGGTTAAGTGAAGTTGTGTGAAGTGGATTGAGTGTATGGTGAGGAGTGGAAAATGCAAGAACGTGAGCTGTGTGCTTGTGTATGCAGGTGAAGTCAGGCCAAGAGAAGTGAGGGAGTGATGTGATTAGAGGTGGAGTTGGTGGGTTAGAATGTCCTGCAAAAATGATGGTGTTTTGGGTAGAGGTATGGCTACTTAGCATCCATTACAGTTGCAGCAGCAGTAGCTACAACGCTACTGCTGCTCTGTTTTTTTTTTTTTTTAATTTGTAAGAACATAAAGAAAAATGAAAAATGGGACAAAATAAAAACTATTTGAACTCTTTGAAATTATATATTAAAAAGAATACTGAAATACAACATTATAAGAAGGAAAAAAAATTTAGTGTAACAAAATTAAGAGTTAATTCAACATTAGAAAAATACAATTTAAAATAAATATAAAATGGTCTTAAAAATAAGTTATGAATTTTTTTTTACATAAAATTTATAAGTATATAAAATGCACATATACAAAATTCTCCTAAAGAAAATTTTAAATAAAAAGTGCATTGGAAAGTGTGACCTAAACATGGCAAAATTATAAAATTTATGAAAATTACTAAATGATATTTAAAAATACTAAAATTTTAAATAAATAATAAATGACTCCCAACAATCATTGAAATTAGAAATAATGATAAAACGGTAAAATTATGTATTTAGGAAATGAAATAAAATAAAGTAATATTTACGTTGTGAAATTACCATTTTGCCCTTGATACATCTAATTAGACATCATATATACAAAAATTACAATTAGCCCCCGAAAAATAAAAAGTAACCCCAAATGAAGTAAAATACATTATCTTATAAATGGTGTGTCAAAATTTGATATCTACACATTGGATCTAACGAAGAGTTGCTTCCTTTGGCCATCCGAAAAGACTAACATTAGTTCAACAACGAAGACTTCGGACACAGGTTCAGACAGCTGCTTGAAAGATAAGCTGGTTGAACATCCCAACGGCTAATTTTTTTTTTCCTTGCATTTAGTGCTTGACTGTTGGGAGGTAGTTGGAGGCTAATTTGGAGGATGTATAAAAGCCACAACATCTGAATTTATTAGCAACTGTTGTATTGAGTATACAAAGGCATTGAATAACAATCTTGAGCAAGAAATTTTTATTTTATTTGTAATAGTGAGATAGCTTTCGAGTTCTTCATTGTAAGTACAATCCTTTAATTGCATAGTTGAAAAGTTAGTAAGTTAGCTATAAAATTTCTTAGCTCAACTAGAGGTGTGTCAAGGGTGAGTGAGAAGTGAGCCTTTCATTGTACAAGTTTTTAGAAATACAATCTCAAGTGAAAGAATTCAAATGTACTACAACTTCAACTTTAGTGAAACTTGAAAGTTTCTGTAGTTTGATCAACTCAATCTCCTTTCTATTTACTTTTTAGTTTGTTGTCACTTTTACAAGCTTATTTGTTGCTTTAATAACTTATTTGATCACTTAGTTAACTTGATAAATTTCAATTTTGTGAAAATTTACTGATGCGGGTGGATTAGGTATATAAATTATGCAATAAATCCTTCCAATTTCACTCACAAACAAGTAATAAATATAACCTAATTCCCCAATACTGCAAGTATACAAGTCGAAACGAGTATAGGGATATTAGGGTCAATCCCACAGGGAAACTTGATATGGCAATTACCAAAGCATTTAATTTGCTTTATTATCTAAACAATCAAAAATCAAGTAGTAGAAAAAATATATATAAGTAAATAACTAAAGAAAATTCAATTTCTTGTAAGATAACTTATGGAGAAAATTCACAAAATAGAAGTAGTAGGGTTTAGAATCCACTAATTCTCACTTGCTATCAACATCTTGATTTGCTAGGGATTGCAATTCCATATGTAATCAAAACTTGTTTTCACAATGAATTGACATAAACTCACCTACTCACGTGAT
Source organism: Mitragyna speciosa (assembly GCA_024721245.1). Classification (NCBI taxonomy): domain Eukaryota; kingdom Viridiplantae; phylum Streptophyta; class Magnoliopsida; order Gentianales; family Rubiaceae; genus Mitragyna; species Mitragyna speciosa. The sequence goes on along the minus strand of CM045560.1, from coordinate 15,442,617 downwards.
GAAGTTTTGTAAAATTCATGAATTGTGGTTTAAAACAACCTCAATCCACCTAAGAGTACAACTATTTTCATGTCATACTACAAAGGTTTCATCTATCATATTTCCATTGTTACGTTGCAAGTTTAGTTGTCAACTAACAACTAGGTAGTTTGTAGTTGGTGATCAATCAACTACAAATGTTTAACCTTGATAGATGAACAAGTAAAATCAAAATATAGCAAGTTTAATTTCATTTAAGACATAGAATTAGTTTCATCTAACCTTAATACAAGTATTTAGCTTAACATAAAGTTCCTACCTTTAAGGAGCAAAACAACAAAGTAACAATTCACAACAAGTAGTAAATGATAAGATAAGGATAGAAATTGCTTATTTGGTGGATGAACAAGGCTCCCTAGCTTCCATTTCCTTCATGAACTTGAATTGGTACAAGTGAAATCTCCAAGAGTTTCTTTACAAGTATTGAATTTTCTACTACTACAAAATGATTTCTACTATACTACTCTATTTCTCCTCACATAACACCTCCTAACCTCACATATATAACCTCCATATCCCCTTATGTTAACCAAGGACCCCTATTTATAGAACATTGGGGTTCAAGTCCTTGTTAACAATTTCTTACAAATTTTGTCCTAATGGTGTAATATTTAGGGTTAGAATGGTCAAAAACATTTGTGTAGTAGAATTTTCTTCAAAATTCCAGCCTAAAATTCTCTGGAAAACTCAAGAAATCAATTTTAAAATAACTCCAAGTTGCAAAAACCGCCATTGACTCTCTCTTTGACCAACACATGTTGACTGGTCAGCCTAGTCCAGGTTTCTGCTTAACATTGGTCCACGAATTTCACCTTGCAGATGGACGAATCAGCTCTTTTGCAAAACATGAAAGTTGTATCCCTTTGAGTTGGCTTTCCAGAACCACAAAGATCAGCTTATTTCAATGTCGGAGCATGGAGATATGACCAGAATACTGAGACATGGTCAGAAGAGCTTCACAGCACAGATGTACTTCAATAATTAGGATTTTTGGCCATGAAAACTTGACAATTGGATTTTGATGTCTTCATAAGAATAGTAGAGCATCCTCTTAGCTTCAAAATGACATACGAAACATCTAAATCCAATATATATAGCTCAAGTTATTGATAAAATACCAAAATCTGTCATTATTTGCCAAACCCTAATTCTTAGGTAAAATAAACCTAATTGGAGGAAAATGATATTTTTGGAGCCAAATTCACTTAAATACATTAAAAGCACACTAAAAAATATATAATAAAGATATTATAACATAATTAAATTTAACACTTGTCAAACTCCCCCACACTTGAATCATTGCTTGTCTTCGAGCAATTGGAAAATGCAAGTCCAAATAATGATTCAAGGGTTGAAATAACAAATGTGCCCTTTGGAACTTAATTCCACAAAACCAAGTGAATAGCTATTATGCAATTTCTTATTTTGCCTCGAATACTCATATTATCAAGCAAAGTAGAAGTAATTATATCATAATTAAACTAGTATAACAAAATTTCTTTGCCTTACTGAATTTCACAAGTAAGTGTTTGATATGAACAATCAAGTACATTCTTATATCTACGATTAATTTCATACAAGTGGGACTTCTTTCTTTCTTTCTTCATGTTTTTCATTTTCTTTTTTTCTTTTTTTGAAGTATGAAGTTGTCTCGAAATGAGAGTTGACATTGGTTGATGAAGACCCCCATTTCTCAAAACTTCATTTGATTTGTTCACAACTTTTAGCTTTCGCTTTGAGAAATGATATTGTCTTTTGACAATTCATCTTCAATCAAGCTTTGCTATGCATACTCATAATTCAAATGCCGTTTGACACGAAAATCGACATTGGTAGATGAAGATTTCCTGGTTACTAAGCATAAGAATTAGCAGGAGTAGAGTGATATTACACATTTTATTTTTCATATCATAATAGTCCCTTTATACAAAAAGTAATCCTCATAGAACATAAGTTGCACTTTTTTGTCCATATCTACCACTTAATTTGTAAAATCAAGTAAAGAAGAGAAATTTTATCAATCATGCAAAATTTAGACATAATTCCAACCACTTTACAAGATATACTTTCTAAAAGAACAAAACTCCTAATCACATAATAGCTATTTCTCAGTAGTTTGTGAAAAGAATTCTTCAAGGCACATAAACTTATTTCAACAAGTAAGAGAATTTGAAACAATCATGGTTTGAAATCATTGCCCTTTTTAGTTGAAAATGATGAATTTGAAAAAATTTGGGGCAATTTTGGCACATTTCACAACTTCAAACCATCCAAATATGTATCTTATACCTTCCCCCAACACTTTGAATGCGCATTGTTCTTAATGTGGAAAGGAAAAGATAAGAGTGAAAATTAGAACAAGAATACTCCCCTTGATTGGTTGAAGTGTCCAAAGTATGTGTTGAAGATGTTCTTGTGCATTTGCTTCATTTTCTTCAAGCTTGCATGTTGTACTTGGATTGTGCTATTAGCTCATGGAATCCACTTAGAAACTTAGTTTGAAACTATTTCTCAATTAAAATCATTCATTGGATCCCTTGGTAACATAGTTCACACATGAAGTAAACATATACCAATATGCACAAATTGTACTTCAACAATTACCTCCTCAATTCATGACTTGAAAAATGCACTTAAATGAGAATAAAAACATGTCAATCCTTGGACTAAACCATGACTGAATGAGACCTACTAAACTATTATTAACAAACAAGAACATTGAAACATCAAATGCAATCAATTAGAATGTGTTAAAGTGCTCATTTTATGCCCTTAAAGTTGCCAAACAATCATGCCAACAATTACCCTAATGCTTTCCAAACAAAAACCAAACAAAATAACACTTAATGCCCTCAAAAACCCTGGATCCTGGAGCATTTAACCCACGGATCAGCTGCTAAAAATGCAGAAATTTTCTGCTGTAAAATTGCTGCAGGTTTTTGCTGAGGCCATATTGCTTGCTGAAGTTTTGCCTTTTAATCCTCAATTTTTGTCTAAACAACTTTATAATCATGTAAATATGCCAACAAACTTTCAAATAAAGCATTAAACTCATCAAAATCATCAACATGTATGAAATGAGAATGGCTCAAAGTTGGCTTCCTCATCAAATCTGAAATTTTGTTCTTGAAGTTCATCTTGAATTTCAAAATTTCTTCTTTCACTGTTTTTGACCGATCCAACACTTCAAACATGTTTCTAATGTTAAAACAAAGTTGTTAACATGATTTTGAGGCATGAAACACATATATATTCCAAGATTAGAACCAAAATCACAAGGGAAAACTATCACTAAGTGAATAGTAACCAACAAAATAGTAACTTTGGAACTCAATACATCAAATTGGTTTCTTTTGTTCGTTTCAACTTCAAAACCACTTCAAACACATTTCAAATAATAAAATAAAGATGTCTAACCCGTAGATCATTTCTTACAATCTATTGATATTGAACTTTGGTGTATCGTCAATGAGGGGTCCTTATGAGGCATATGTGGATAATCCTACAACCAATACCCGTTGATCAAAGGCTAGACAAGAACTTATCCCTACCGATAGAGCCAATCTGACTCTCAATGCTAAGGCAATAAATGTCTTGTACAATGCTTTAGATGCCAATGAGTCCACTAGAATGAAGGGATGCAAGACGGCAAAGGAAATTTGGGATAAGTTGAATGATATACATGAAGGTAGTGATAGTGTCAAGGAGCAAAAGAAAGTCTTGCTAGTCACTAAGTATGAATCTTTCAAAATAGAGCCTCATGAGAATATAGATAAAATGTATTGCCGTTGATAGTAGCTTTTTCACACATGTTTTAGAGTGTCTAAGTGGTGGTTTGCGTAGGTATTTTTAGCACTTTTAGTTAGTAGTTTTGGGTCAAACCAGTTATTTTCTAGACTTACTTCTTTTTTTGTCTATTGAATTTCATATTGGAGCAAAAAAGAGCCATGTACTTGCACTTATTCGCTAAGTTTGTGCAGTTGAGAAGATCAAGAATAGGATGGTGGTCAAAATTGAAGAAAAAGGCAGGGACATTGCTGAGAAGAAAAGGTAGATTGTGAAGAAAAATGCTTAAACGCGGACCACTTCGAAGCAAACGTGCGCGATTCTCTCGCGCGGCTACCGGACAGAAGGTACAAACGCATGATTAACCGCGTGCGGTTGTCGCCGCGGGTTCCATCCAGAGAGCAAACGTGGATTAAACCACGTGAGACTGCGTGGGGCAGCGCAAAGAAGAGAAACCGCGTGACCAATCGCGAGCGGTTTTCCATTGGGCTAATCTGTAGTTTCTGGAGAATTTGAGGAACCGCGGGAGATCAACAAGCAGACACGTGCACGGTTCCTAGACGCGAATCTGCATCATTTTAACAGCTGATATGAGTATTGTGATAGGATATTCAATAATCTATCTTTCTCCTAGGGTTCTTAGAAAGAAAAAGAGAAGAAGGGGAGCTCTTTGAAGGAGATAGAAAAGGGAGAAGAGGAAGCTTCAAGGGACGAAAAAAGCTTGCATCTTCTCTACCTAGAAGAAACTGTAGAAAATTAATCAAAGGGAGATTGAAGAACTTCAATTAGAATGAGTTTTTACATTTCCCCTTTGTTAATTAATGTAGTTTCTTCAATTCTTATGGGGTAATCATTAGTAGTCTAGATTTAGTTAAACCTATTTGTGTAATTAATGAATTGATTGTTGGTTTATGCTAATTACTCTCTTGGATTTGGATTAATTTGTGATTTTTCATGTCTAATAGGATTGGGATTTTGCAAGCATCCTTGATTCTATGGTTGGTTTTGTATGGGTATATCGAGAGATTGCACATATGAATAGACCACTTCACAAATTAAGGCAATTTGAATGAACAACTAGAGATAAGGTTCCATGAATTGCTCCCAATTGTTAAGTGTTGGAAAAGACTTAATGAATTAGAGTCCATTAATCCTAAAACTTCTAATTGGGGTGTTAATTGCGAAGAGATTCCAATTGACCAACTAAGAGGATAGAGATTGTTTCTCTTGAGAAAGGTTACGGTCTAATTTTGGGACTTTGGGTTCAATTCAAGTTTCGGTAATAGCATTAGTCCAGGAATTTGTTCATTGATTAGGCAATTGGGGGATACCATGTCTAGACTTATTTTATCATTCTTGTTGTTACTTCTCACTCTCCTTTATCGTTCCCTTTTGACTCTAGTGGATTAGATGGGATTTTCCTTAGTTTCTTACTTTAATAGTCCAATTGCGTTCATTAGGTTAGATAATAGAACTCAAGTAAATACTAGTATTTGCCAATCGTTGTGGGACAATATTCAGTACTCTTGTATATTATACTACAGAGCGATAAGTGCACTTGCCTAGAGTTTCTTTGGTAAAGATTGAAGGATACACATCAGCCGTTTATAAATATCATTAAGAATCTTGAGGCATTGCAAAAGGGCAAAAGGCATATACTTTGGGCGAAAAGAATATAACAATCTTGAATGCATTACCTAAGGAGTGATAAAGCAAAGTGACGATTATAGAAGAAGCCAAAAATTTGAATACCATGTCTATTGAATCTCTTGTCAACTCTCTAACTTCTTTTGAATTAAAGTTGAAATCTAAGGTTCAAGAGGAGAAAGAGATGAAAGTCAAGAAGAACATGGCATTGAAGTCTTCACAAGATGATGAAGACAACTTCTCAATTGATGGTGAGAATATGGATGTGGAAGACAATGACTTGGCTCTACTTACAAAGAGATTCAAAAAGTTCCTCACTAACAAGAGAAGAATTAGAAGAGGAGGAAAAGGAAACATCAATCAACCAAGCACATCAAGAAATAGAGGTAAACAAGAAGTCTCAAAGAAGCAAAATGACAAATGCTTTGTAAATGGACAACTAGGACATTACATGAATGAATGTCCTTCAAGAAGAAGAAAGAAAGAAAAGGAGAAAGAAGACATAGGTTCAATAATTTCCAAATTACATGGAATGAATGCAACTCTGATGGAGAGATTGAAGAAAAAGAAAAAACGACACAAATGTCATTTATGACCATAGGAGATCTTGAGGTAACCTCAAATCACTGTTCTATAGATAAAAATATATGTGATGATGGTGATGATGATGATGACGACCTTGAGAATTTTGTTTTTAAATGGCATAGTAGTTTGAAAGAGTCATATGCCAAGAACAAGGAATTGAAATTGAAGAGTAATTTCTTACTTTGTAATAATGCTAGACTTGTTCAAGAAAACAAAAGTTTGAGGTGTGAGAATGATGAATTGAAGAAAAGTAAAGTAGATATGGCTTGGAATGTTGAGGATTTGAAAAAGAGGTTAGATGAGAGATCGTCCTTTTACAACAAAATCAAAAGTGAACAAGAGAGCTTGAAGAAGCGAATGAGTGAACTTAGTGATTTTCTTAGAAAAGAAAAACAAGAAGTTTTAGATAAGGATATAACTAGAAGCATGCTCGATACAAATAGATTCACATTGTATAGAAAGAATAGAATTAGATTTATTAGACCTATGCATGTGAACAACACTCATATTATGTGCAATTTTTGCTGTCAAGTAGGTCACATGAAAAATAATTGTTATGTTAGAAGAAATATGAGACAAGGCATGAGAACTATGCGAATTGTTAAGGATTGTGCTAACTCTTATGGACTCAAAAATTTTAAAAAAAAAAAAAAGGGGTACCAAATGTTATCTTTTTTTTTTTTTTTTTGTAATTTTTGTATAGGTATGCTTCAAGAACATCTCCAAGGAGTCAAAGTGGTCCATAGATAGTGGATGTTCAAGACATATGATCAGAGACCAATCATTGTTTGTCAAGCTAAAGCAAAAGAATAGTGGAAAAGTTACCTTTGGAGATGACATGAAAGCTAAAACCATTGGAGTAAGTGACAACGGTAACAATGATGTAACTTTTATTTAAATTGTTTTGTTAGTTGATAATCTTAGTTACAATTTGTTGAGTGAGAGTCAATTATGTGATAAAAATCTTTATGTTTTATTAAAAAAGTATGAATGTTTGGTACTTGATTCCAATAATAATGTAGTTTTTAGAGGTAAGAGGCACAATGACATCTATGTTGTTTTTCGAGATAGAATAGATACCAATAGGATTAGATGTCCTAAGGCAAAGTGATGACCCTTGACTTTGGCATAGAAGACTTTGTCACTTCAACATGGATTTGTTGAATGAATTATCTAGGAAAGAACTTGTCCGAGGGCTTCCTAAAATCAAATTTGAAAAGGACAAGATTTGTGATGCTTGTCAATTTGGAAAACAAACCAAGTCTCTTTTAAACCAAAAAATTGTGTTTCTACTTCAAGATCTTTGGAGCTTTTACACTTGGATTTGTTTGGACCTACCCAAGTTGCAAGCCTTGGGGGACAAGGATATGTTTTTGTTATTGTAGATGATTATTCAATATATACTTGGGGTGCTATTTCTTGCACACAAGGATGAAGCTTTTAAAAACTTTGTTTCTTTGTTTGCAAAAATTCAAAGCTTGTTAAATTTGGACCTACCGAATTTAAATATTGTGATTTTCTAGATTTTTGTGATCACAATGCTATTACACATGAGTTTCCTACCGCAAGAATTTCCCAACAAAGTGGTGTTGTTGAAAGAAAAAATAGAACTCTTCAAGAAGCCACTAGAACTATGAAAAAGAATGTGATATACCAAAATATTTTTGAGCCGCTTGCTATGTTATGAATAGAGTTTTATTAAGACCTTTTTTTGAATAAAACCTCTTATGAACTTTTGTTTGGCAAGAAGCCAATTGTTAGCTATTTTAAAGTTTTTGGCTGCAAATGTTTTATTTTGAATATCAAGAAACATCTTGGCAAGTTTGATAAGAAGACGGATGAAGGCATCTTTTTAGGATATGCTAGTGGTAACAGAGCCTATAGAGTATACAATAGGAGAACTTTAGTATTAGAAGAAGCTATTCATGTTACATTTGATGAATTACATGATATAGCCACAAAGGACATTAGTGAAGATAATGGTGTTTGTGTTCAAGAAAAATTAGAGAACCTTACTCTTCAAGAAGGTGAAAGTGCACCAAAGGAAGTAGTTAGTTCTAGTGAACATATAGTTGATGAAAAGAAAGATAGTGAAACTTCAAAGGATTTACTCAAAACTTGGAGTTTTGTAACTAATCATCCTAAAGAGCTCATAATAGTTGATCCCTCTGAAAGGTTAGAACTAGATCCTCTACTAGGCTTTTAGTAGACAACTTTTGCTTTACTATCCTAATTTGAGCCTAAGAATGTAGAAGATGCTTTAAGAGATGATTTTTGGATTGTAGCCATGCAAGAAGAATTGAATCAATTTGAGAGAAGTAAAGTATGGACCTTAGTAGAAAGACCATTAGATTACCCTGTAATAAACAAAAAATGGATGTTTAGAAATAAGTTGAATAACTGATAGGTGCTAAAATAGAGTATCTTTTATAGAGTTAGGTTAGGGAATAAAGTTAAGTTTTAGGTAGATTTGATTAGTTTTTGCTTTATTTAGTTGTTATTTTATCCTTCTTTGAGTTGATTGATTAAGTGCTTAGTTGTGCTATTCATTGACCTTTGTAGGTATTTATGCCACTTCATTATCAAATTGAAGTGTTATGAAAAGTTGAGAAGCATACTTTGATGATGAAGTGAAGAGGAGAATGAAACAACGTTCACTGAAGTGAATTAAGCAAGGTGGCAAAAGTGGAGCAAGAGAAGAAAACGTGGTTGCAGTGATGCAGTGAATCCATCCGCGAGAAAACATCCATGGATTGTCCCATGGATGCTTTCTAGAGAGTTAGCTGCATGAGGTTCCATCCACGGTTTCCACTGCGGATCGATCACAGGAACTTTGACGTGAAAGAATTTGTTCGGTGGCTATTCCGCGGGAAAGTCCACAGATTCTGAGCAGAAGGAGAAAACGTGGGTTATTGGAGGTTAGTCGCGAGCGGTTATTGGTGGCGGATTGGAACGAAATTTTAGTAGCTGTCAACATGTTTTTATGGGGCTATAGCTTCTGTTAGGAAATTTTACATATAAAAACTCTCTTTTACATCAGATTTGACGGGATATACAGAAGGTAGGCTAGGACAGCCTAGAGTAGGAGTTTTTACACACTTTTACACCTAGAGAAATATGTACAGTAGAATAGCAAGAGGAGATTCATTGTAATTGTTAGTGTATGCCCTAAAACCAAGTCGGTTTTTTTGAGATTTATATATTATGCTTATTTCATGTTACAATAATCTATGTGGCATTTTTTTTTGTCATTGAATACTTGTTTTTATATTACTTGTGATGCGATCAGCCCCAAAATCCCTTGTTAACCACCTAAGGGGAACCCTTGAACGAATGCAAACTAAAAGACAATCCTTCCTAAAGATTGTTCCTTGTGTATTTAGGAACAACCTAACTCCAATTCTACCCAAGAATTGAAACTAGATTGAGAGAGGATTCCAAACCCTAACCCCACGTGTTGGTTAGAACTCAAGATATCAGGGTATTTCAACGATTCACTCGAAGAATACTCAAATCTCATCAAGAGAGAAAAAGAGGAAAACCCTCGTTCAAAATATTATTAATCAATCAAGTTATGTTTTTCAATCATAAAAGAACGACATATATGTAAAACATCCTAAAAACTACTATGGAAAGTCAAATAGTCTATGACAATTGAAAGACCAAATTAAAGTTCACAAAACAAGGACGAATCGTAACTTCTATCTATATCCACTGCCGGCTATCCACGCACGGATTGTTGTCATGAATGAAGCCTTTTGAATCCTCCACAATAAGTAGGAAAAAGGATGACTCGGATGAAAGTTCAATGGTAGGAATCAGGGTGACCGAATTCGTATTAAATAGACATTAAAGAGAACCAAAATTCATTATTAAATCCTAAAAACCTACTAAAATAAGTAACCAAGCACACTAAAAGCACGAAAACTAAACACTTATCAAATTTCCTCCATCACCCCTTCCCTTCCCCCTTTCCCCCTCTCCCCAACTCGAATCCTTGCTCGTCCTCAAATAATAGAAATACAAATACAAAACAATGACTCAATAGTTGAAATAATAATATACGTCTTGAAATACAATTCTTCAAAACTAATGAGTAACCATTATACAACCAACTGTTCCGCATCAAATATCCATAATATCATGTAGTAATTATTTGTCCAACATTTCAAATTTGAAATAAAGAAGTCAATCTGGTTAGCATAACATAGTCTAATCAATAGTCAAGAGACATCAATCAATCATTATTATTCCGTCGTTCATTCTCTTCATTGTCCTAAATGTGCGTTGCCATGCATTGCTCTACTATTTTCTCTTTGTCAAAGGACACTGAAGCCTTCGGAATTAAATATTGTGATTTTCTTTGTTCAATTTATTGCTTTGAATACTGTTCTTTTATGTTTATTTTAATGATTGTTGCGTATAACATTAATGGTGCAGGATGTGCAACATGTTTTATATTCTTGGCGTGTGATAGAAGGGAGTATAAAGAACTTGGAACTGATGGTAAAGCGGTGGCTAAGTTAAAAAACTCTTTATTAGTACTTGTTATAGTCGAGTTTTCTAATTTTTTTTATACAAATAGTATAGCGACTTTGATACCATGTATTTGGTTTTGCCTTGTGTAAATGCTTTATTTGATGATTACAATAATGATAGACAGTCTCTTACCTATACCTAAAGATATATGACGAATAACTCCTTGGGGATTATCAACATTTGTTGTGAGAAAAGAAAATTCTCAATAACCATGTAAAATGAAGCGAAGGCACTACCAAATGGCTTGAAATAGAGGATGATGAATCGTAAAAAGAGATCATATTGACGAATCTATGAATTCCTTCCCGAAAGAGAGCATTATTCATCCACTATACAAAACTCTTTAAGTAAAGTAGATTAATTAACAGTTGATTGCTGAAGTTTTCAGAAAGAGTTGGGCATAATCCGGACAATTCCATTTTCAGCTATTCGGGCTACAGAAAGATTATCGTTATGCTCTAAAAATCCGTAATATAGCACTGTTAAAACTTGACACTTGATGGTCCCCGGGTATCTTTGGCAAGACATAGCATTCTCTTCCAATATCCACGCTCCAGAACAGAAAAATACACAAAAACAAGATGCATCGATTTACAAAAGCCTCACAAAAGTTTTTTTTTTTTTTTTTTGTTTCTCATTTTTTGACAAAGGAAGATTAAGGATACCAGTTTGTTTTTCTTCCTTTCTTTCCCTCCTCATTTCTTTATTTCTATCCCACAGTTCGTTTTATTTCTCCAGAATCCTCATCCAGCTTATCTGCTATTAGCCGATAGATTCCTCTAGAACTGTAACATGTTCCATCTCCTATTAGCATATTACATCACTTTGCATTCTCTTCAAACTTTCTATATGCGCACGCAGAGGCACATACATAAATAGTTCACAAATCATATTTTCTCTTTCGTTGACCAAGCAAGGATAAGTCATTCGAGTAAAAGGAAGGTGAAGGATAACAATTTGGATTATTCCCTCTCAAGTCTTTTTTGGTCCATACTTCCTTTTGTATCTCCAGAATCCAAACCTAGCCTATCAACATTTAGCAATTAGATTACTTACAGAATCAAAACATCGCCCATCTCCTTTTAGCTAATTAGACTACTTCAAAAACTGAACGTTATTCATCTCCTTTAAGCCAGTAATATTGCATCACGGTCAAAAAAGTATTAAATTCCATGAACCATAGCAAAGTGCACAACATAACAGAACAAAAAGGGAGTGTTGCATAATAAGAAACCAAAAACACACAACAACTATTGTTTAGAAAAGGTAAAGGAAAAAGAAAATTCATTACTCCAAATTTTTGAAAACATTTCACCTATAACCTGATACAGATCAGGCATTTTCACGAGAAATAACTCCATCTTGTTCTAAAGAACCTTGAATAGCTTCTGTAGCTTCTATTGCAGAATCTCTCAGCTTAATTATTCTTTCAAGCTTCTCGAACTTCTCTGATAAAGAGCCAACACAAGAATCGGCATATTCTACCAACTTGTTTCCAGTTTGCAAGGCAGTGCAAAGCTGTGATTAATAAAATTCAAATGAACAGATCTTACTGATAATAATATGTGTCCAATAATTTACATATGTATTCAGAGAGAGAGAGAGAGAGAGAGAGAGAGAGGGAAGCAGAAATGAAGATACTAATTATTTACTAATGAAATAATAACCTAGTCATCTTTCTAATTCGATACATATTGTCAAGGAGACATGCACATAAGACCCCACCCCACCCCCACCCCCCAAAAAAAAAAAAAAAAAAACACTCGAGGGGCAGGGAGAGAAATAGACATCGTGAATTTAGATTGTGCTGACTGACAACTAAAAAGCAAAAAATATCTACCTATGCTTTAATACTGATTAGGAAAATGTGTTGAATCAATACCAACAAATGCAAATTTTTACAGAAAATGGCCAGTTATCACACAATCTTTACTAGTTTATTGTTTACCATTTTTTTTTTTTGGTTAGGTGAATCCCTGGTATTGCAGCACTGACCCTTTTAGTGACTATAGATATCTTTTCAGAAAAAAAATAAAAAAAGATATTTTTTTGGGGGAAAAAAAAAAAAAAACTCACCTTAAGCGTAAGAGCTGTCCATGACTGATCTGTGCAAGCAAATGCCTTGTCCAATTGGTCATACTTTTCCTAAATGAAAAATAGCAATTCAGATTCATCATCTGAGCCATGAAAGCCAGTCAAAGACCACATGAAAGTAGAAGGCCAAATAATTCTTTGTACTGAACACTTTGACTAAGTAGCACAGCTTATGGGGTGTCCATGCATATAAGCGCGCGTGCGTGAGAGAGAGAGAGAGAGGGAGAGGGAGAGGGAGAGGGAGGAGAGAACATATGCAGATCATCCTGCAATATATTATAATAAAAGTTAAGTCCCAGCAAAAAATTCAAAACAGTTGACAGTTATTGTACTTAGGCCTGTCAATGGGTCGGGTCCCGACCCGGACCCGTTTAAAAATAAATGATAATTAAAATATATATATGTATTTTATTTTCTACATTATAACATTTTTCCCCAAAAAACCCTATCTCCTATTCTGCCTGCCCGTCCCCGACCACAACTTCACTCCCTCTCCCTCACTCTGCCTCTCTCACTCTCCAATCTTTTCCAAATTTCACTCCCCTTCTCTCACTCCCACTTATCCCCTCCACTATTTTTGACCGATCGTCGACTGAGATTGTGTTGCGTTCGTCTCCTGCTGGTTTGTTTCTGGCTTCCGTCTCCAATTGCAGGTATGAATCGATGCTTCTAGCAATTTCTTTTTATATCCCTAAATTTTAGGTAACACTACATGATGGCATGCTAGGAACCCGAGTTCTGCAATATCTGTTCAAATTTTGGAATTCATGATTACTAGTAGCTTAGTAGAGTTTGGTTGGAAGTAGTTTTACATTTTATTATGCTAATGCTAAATGGAGTTTCATTTGGGGATTTTTTTCTGCCTCAAGGAGATCAACTACTGCTAACTTTGTTGAAGCTTCATTATTTTATTCAGGATCTTAGAAAGCTAAGCTTTAGCAAATAAAATGTTTAACTCAAAAAAAAAAAACGGCAAATAAAATGTTGGCCACTCAAATCCTTATCATGCAGACAAGAATAGTTGTTCATGGAATCACATCTGTATTGCTTGTTCCTAATGTGCCGCACACGTGATCTAGTTTTGTCCTTTGTGGTCTCTATATGTGCCTGTGACTTTCAACTTAATTTTTAACAAGTTTTCAGTTTGCTAATACTAAACAATTGATAAATGCAAATCAAACCGACTTTAGTAATTGAACTATCAAAATTACCCAGGTCCAAAAAACTAATGAGTATTCCTGGAATGCCATCTGAGACGGCAAACATATATCTAGTTATGTTTGGTAACATGTAAACTAACCTGTAGATTTCATTGCTTTTTACGAGGAAAAAATCCTCAAGTTTATTATTAAAAGGGTATTACATGCTTATATATATCTAGTCAGTCTTTCTTATGTTTGGTATTACATGCTTAATTGGTCAGTCTTTCTGAATTGTTACGGTCAAAGCGTTCATCAATAGCTGTTTGAGTTGATGTTAATAAGTTTTATAATCTGTTACTTGACAGTTTGCACAATAAATCTGAACCTCGCTGTAAACAAGGAGCTAATGCCTTCTTCCAACTAAGTAATACAAAATATGTGTAAAATGATAGTAGCTTTATGAGTTCTATAATTTTGTGCAAAAGAAATTTTAACTTCTCTGTAAACAACAAGGAGCTAATGCCTTCTTCCTACTAAGTAATATGAAATATGTGTAAAATGATAGTAGCTATGGAAGCAAGAAATACTTACTGCACAATCCTATTAGGAAAAAATGCAGTTGAGGCTTGGTGATTTGAACAAGCTTCACATTCTTGTCAAGTTGCTAGAAAACTATGCATAATGTGCAATTTGTTTGTATAAGTAACTCAATACATTAGACATCTTAAGGTGAAGTAAAGGATCAAACCTTGTTTGATTGGACTTTTTAATTCTTTGCTTAAAGGCGCATGTTTTTTTTTTTTTAATTTACTATTAGCTTGGCTTGAGCATGTGAATTTACGAGCTTAAAATATCTTCTCAGAGAGAGAATTTGGTTATCTATTTGTTATTTAGTTTGCATGAAATGGTGAGACTGAATTTTTTTTTTTTTTTTAGGAAAATGTTGCAGCTTATTTCTTTTAAGCTTATTATATCAATTCATTTGGTGGTATGGTTTGCAGGATGTCATCTTTGCCTAGTCAACCAACAGGACCAAGTAGTGCAGCTGATGAAAATGATGTTGCTATCTTGGATTCGGGAGAAGAGGCGATGAATGAAGATGATTCAAGTAAGCAACATAAGGAAAAAAAATTGAAATCTAAAGTTTGGTTTGATATGGATAGAATTAGGACTCCAACGGGTATTATTGCCATATGTAAACATTGCAAAAAGAAAATGCCTGGGGATAGTTCACATGGAACTAGTCACTTGAAAAAGCACATAGATAACTGTATTGCTAGAAAACATAGAAGTGGAGGCCAGCAAGTACTTCAACTAGCTAAAAATGCTTTGGACGATAAAGTAAAAGTTCAAACTTTCAAGTTTGATCAAGAAAGAAGTAGATTGGATTTGGCTAGAGCAATAATAAAGCATAACTACCCTTTTAACATGGTTGAGCATGAGTATTTTGAACTTTTTCTCAACAATTTGCAGCCAAATTTTAAGCTGGTTTCTAGAAATACAAGTTAGGGCGGATGTGCTTAGTGTTTATAAAGAAGAGAAGGAAAAATTGTACAAGTATTTGGATGATTTTGATGGTAAGATAAGTCTCACTACTGATATTTGGACATCAGATCACCAAAACTATGCCTATGCATGTTTGACAGCTCACTATATCAATGAACATTGGGAATTGAAAAAGAAACTTCTTGCTTTTAAATCCATTCCATATCCTCACGATGGTGAAACATTATTTAGATTTATTTCGGATATTATTTTGGAATGGAATATTGACAAGAAGTTGTCCTCCGTTGTTGTTGATAATGCATCTTCAAATGATTCAATGGTTAAACATTTGAAATCATGGCTCTTGGATAAGTCATTACTCAACTTAGGAGGTGAACTTTTTCATGTTCGATGTAGTGCACATATTCTTAATCTGATTGTGCAAGATGGATTAACTATTGTTGGGAGTTTGCTTCATAAGATTCGAGAGACTTTAAAATACTTGAAAAGGTCTCCTTCTGCTTATCAAAAGTTTGAGAATGCAATTAACCAATGTAGGCTAGAAAAATAAAAAAAGAGTGAGTATGGATGTATCCACTAGATGGAATTCTACATTTTTTATGCTTGAGAGTGCTTTGCCTTAAAGGAAGCTTTTAGCCGTTTTGAACAAATGGATAGAAATTACAAGATGAATCCTTCAGAAAATGATTGGAAAAGTGGCTAGTGTTGTTCATGGTTGCTTGAAAAAATTTTATGATGCCACATGTCATTTTAGTGGTAGTAATTTTCCCACAGCAAATATTTTTTTTCCTGATATCTAGTGATCTTCGACTTAAGTTGAGGCAATGGGAACGTAGTGAGCATGATTTTATTAGAGAAATGGTTGTTCCTATGAGAGCTAAATTTGAGAAATATTGGGAAGAATGTTGTTTGGTGTTGGCTATTGCTGTGGTGCTTGATCCTAGATTTAAATTGGCTTTGGTAGAGTATTATTATAATGCTCTTTATGGAGAAAATTGTCAAAGATATGTGGATAGGGTTCGTAGTGCTATTGCTGATTTGTTTGTTGAATATGGAGGTAACCTTTATCCTTCTTTGAGTTATGTTGGGGATAGTGTAGGAGAGGGGACTTCAAGTGACAAAAATACAGATGTAGGAGATGATGATGATAACTTGTCTGATTTTGACAAATGGTATAAGTGATCTTGTTCTTCTACCATTCTTGCCTACCAAAAATCTGAATTGCATTCGTATTTGGATGAGCCTGTATTTCCAAGAAAAGAAGATTTTGACATACTTGGTTGGTGGAAGGCAAACAGCCCAAAACTTCCTATTCTAAGCAAGATGGCTCGTGACATTCTTGCAATTCCAGCTACTACTGTAGCATCGGAATCGGCATTTAGTGTTGGAGGAAGAGTACTTGATGAGGCTCGTGCTTCTTTGCTTCCGGATGTGGTAGAAGCTTTAATAACAACCGGTGATTGGTTAGAGTTAAAAAAGAAAAGAAGTAAGTTCTTTATTTTTAAGCTTTTATAATCTGATTTTTTTTTTTTTTGGCTTCAATTTGATTTCTTTTCCTTTGTTTTCATAGAGTTTATTGAAGAAGATTTGCTTGATTCTTCTAAAGTTTTCAAGTTAGGATGATGATGAAAATGAACTTCGGGAGTTCCAAATGATAAGGTAAGAGTTTATATGACTTTTTTTATTTGGTTTTTGTGTATTACAAATCAATGCTCATATCAACATAGTATCATTTTTATTAGCTAAACTAAATTAGCTCATTATATTTCAGTTTCTCTTGTAGGATGATGAATGCTGCTGCTGCTGCCTATTTGTGGAGTCAATATTTTCAAATGATTATGTTATGTATTGGAATTGAAATGGCTTTAAAATATGTTATGTGTTATGACTTTAAAGTATGTATTGCTGCTGCTTATTAGACTTTGGAATGACTTTGGAATTGCTTCAAATAACTATTTTGCTCAAGACCCGTTCACTCATTTTTTCAAGAGTAGTGTGTGTAGTGTTGTTAGCTTATTACATCTGTTTTGTTGTGTTAATTGGACCCGGATCCGGACCCGATCGGCCCGGACCAGATTGGACCTGGATCCGGGACCCGAAAATGAAGACCTACCGGGTATTGGGTCCTGGTCTAGTAGCATTTTTTCCAAACGGGTCCGGGTCCGGAATAATCAATTCCGACCCGAACCCGACCCGTTGACAGGCCTAATTGTACTTAATGCACATTCCCTTTTGATATTTTATTTCTTTCGAATTTTTGTTTGATCCCCATTTTATTCTCCTCCACTGGGGTGAAGGATGGGATGGGGATGGGAATGGGGATGGGGGAAGAAGAAAGGAGGATATCTCAGGATATGATCACCATGAAAGTTACAATATTGATGATAGGTCCCCCAAACCATTCAAATCTAGAACGCTATTTTTGTCTTCTTGATCACTATGTAGTCTAGCACCTTAATCCCATGGGGAAATTTTGTTAATATTACGACCCAAATGGGCACCTAAAATTTGTGTAAACTTTTAAAATTGCAGCCACAAAATAAGGTCAAGTCAATTTCGCGATAAAACAGTAAACTCAAAGTAAAAATAAATCTGTTAAAAAAAATTAACTTGTCATGGTAAGCTCAATAAACAGCATTAGTTTCTCAATCTATGGTAAAAGATGTCTTCTATTCATTTCAATGGCATTACTAATGAAGCATGATCTCTTCCCGTGTGTAAACAGTAAATGTTGGATTTCACAATTTTCATCAAAAAGTACTTGATATAACCACCATTTTTCTTCTCAAACTTCTCTCAATCAAAGTTTTGTGGAAATTTCATTTGAGCAGTTATTTTCATTTTTAACTTTTATCGCTCTTTCTGTTCACATCTACAAGTTCATACAGCGCCAAAGAAGCAACAGTCTAGAGTATTGATTTCAGAATTTAGTGGTGGCAAACCTTAAGAAACAGAAATAGGAGAAAGCAAAGGAACATGAGGAAGATAAGAGGACTCCTTAGGCCTAGAAAGTTTAAAGAATCTAAGATAGGAGATGGCAGTAGTAGAAGTTTTAGGAGAAAAAAAGAGAGCAAGAGAAGGACAAGTAAAAAACCTTGAAATTCGACCAATATTTCCTTAGGAATGATCAACCAAGGTATGGCTGCTTTCAATTCTCAAAGAAAGCACATCACATCATATTAAACTCAATTCATCACATTTTCATTCCAACAGCGTATAGATCGGTTACAACTAATATATACAAATAAAAGCTAGAGGCAGGATCTTTTAAGGGACTAAGTGATCTTCATTTCAGCATGTTTTGAAACTACAAAACTGCTCTTAGTACCGTAGAGTTAAAAAAAAAGGAAAAAATGCTCTTAATACCCTAGATCACCAACAAAACATAGAAATAATATTAGTTCATCAATAATCCAGAAATAGCTAGAATCTATCATTGTTCGGAATCACTAAATTCTGCATCTAAATGCACTCATTAGGCCAAACTTGCTCCAGATGTCTAGCACCATAATCGAGTCAATTCCATGATTAGAAGTGATGCATCCTGCGCCAAGAAAAAGGCACTACCTATTTGGAAAGCTAAGACTAAATTTGTGTCTTCAAAGAGAAGCTTTTGGTTCAAAGGAAAATGTCCATGGTACTATATTATGTCTTTTTGTTGTGTTTAATCTTGTTATGGCCCTGAGTTTAGGATCTAGTTACGGGACGATTTGCAGAAAAGTTCCAATCAGAATATGATTGATGTTTTTGTTTGTTGGATTTTCTTGCCTTAGAACCTATTGTTCAAACAATCAAGGGCTCATTTAGAGAGAACCCTCCAATCTCAAGATTTGCTTTTGTGAAAACTTAATTTTGTCCCTTTTCCTTTATTGAATAGATAACACATTACAAATAACTACTTCTTAAATTATCCAAATAACTACCTCCTAGATTATCTCATCTACATAGGCTTAAATAACTGGAGTACAATTGAACAATATAACTGCCTGCATGCTCACAGTACATGTCAGGCTCTATTTAATTAAGTTAAAACAAACAATAGATCAAATATAATAATAACTGAGTCACGCTACTCCCTGTTGCATCTCTTAGTGTTTCTTGTGCCCGTGAATATAACATCTATACACATGGATTCTGCTGCTGACGCATAACATTACTCTCCCATTCAAAATGGAGCTTGTCCTCTAGTGGGAAGGAAGGGTAATGAAGCTGAATCTGTTGGACATCTTCCTATAAAACATCTACAGGTAACAGACCTTCCAATGAGCGACAACTTGAGGAATTCCATGGAGAAGTCAGCCATCCAAAATTGCCTGATTAGGACTGATTGCACCATAACGAATCAGAGGAAGAGACTTCTCGATTATAGTGCTACTGTTCCCATGGTATTTCTTCAAATATGAACATGAAAAAAAAATTGTATATGAGAAGTGGCAAGAAAATCTAGCTTCAGGCAACTGGACCAATGCAGGACAGAATTTGGAAGGGGCTATAGAATTTAGGTGCCAACTTGCTATTTTGGACAATTATTTTGATATCAAGTTGTTCTTCAACTCTTCTTACCACCCACCGACCAATGTCCAGTCGGAGGTGATAAATCAAACCATTGAGATCTATTTGCGTATGGAAGATTAATTGTTTCTCTCTCTAAAATGAGAGTTTCTCTCTCTATATTGAGAGCTTTTCTCTCTTTATAATGTTCCAACCATACTCGTAGTCTTCAGAATGCTGTCTAATATGTTGTAAAAAAGAGAGGCGTAGTAAGAGGTAGACGATGGTTTAGGAGAAATCTTTGGTACTAGGGAAGTAGGCAGGCAACATTGAAGTTTGATTGTCTAAAGCTTTACTTCTTTCCTCTCTGTCTTGTTTATGTGGTTTTTTTTCTTCTTTCTCTTGATAAAATGGCTTTACCTTGGTTTATGCTCTAGTTTCTGTCTGTGCATTTCTTTCTATATTCTAACCTGATCTTTGTTAAATTATTTTTCATTTGTATCTGTTTCTATTTGTCTAAACAGGTTCTGTGGACCAAAACACTTTACTTGTCTTAGGCTGTTGAAGGTCCGAAGACCAGAATCATCAATTCTAGGGGGATTCCGTTGTGAACCAAAAGAAAAGTTATGGAGGAAGAGCTTGCTAGACAAGTGGAAAGAATTAAACTGAGCAAGAAGGAGAAAGAGGGTACTGAGGTTTTCCTGGATGAGATGAAAGATGGGATTGAGTTAAGCAAATGGAGTCTCATCGGAAGAATATAGGGAGAGAAACTTCCAAATTTTAATGGGGCGAAAAGCTTCGTTATGAATGTTGGGAAATAACTTATATCAGTTTGGTTTTGAACTGGAAGCTAATCTCTCAAAAGTTCTAAATGAGGGGCCATGTATCTACGACAATCAAATATTGGTTTTAAGAACATAGGAAGAAGGAATTGAAGATACGGAAAACAATTTTCTATCTGTGGAGATGTGGGTGCAAGTGTGGAACCTCCCACTCCATTGGTACTCAGTAGAAACAGGGAAAAGAATTGGAAAGGCTTTTTAGAAAGTTAAGCAGGTGGTCATCCCTCAAACAGGCAACAAGGGGGGACGTCATATGAAATTGTTAGTGGAAATTGATCTTAACCAACCGCTGCTTAGAGGCATTGTTGTCAAATGCAATGATTCAACAAGATGGCTATCTTTCAGATATAAGCGCTGCCCGAATTTCTGCTACAACTGTGGACTAATTGGACATGGTGAGAAGTCTTGTTTCATAAGGAGCACTAACGAAGGGACTAATAACAACCAGCAATATGGGCCTTGGATGAAAGCCAAAGGGAGGTTGGTCCCAACACCAGGAAGAACTCATGCAAACCATGAATATTTTCAGCAGATGAGAAGGGTAAGCGCCAAAACATTTGGGGAAGATGAAGTTCAAAATTCAGGAGAGGCGGGAAGAAAAAGAGGAGATGATGGGGACAGAATTGATAGGAGAGGTGGGGAAGCTAGTCAGGAAGGGTCTTTCAATTGAGACTTTCTCACCTAACCCAAGTCAGGCAGTTGGTCCCAGTAGAGAAGCGAAGAAGCAGAAGGAAATTAATAGAGAGGAAAAATCTAAGAAAACGGAAAGACTAGAATTTTATAATCAGGAAAGCCAGAGAGGGAAAAAAGAAAATGAGAGATTGACTGTTGAGGGAATAAAAGAAGGAAAAAGTAGAGGCATCCTGAAGCACCCAAAAGATAATCCCACTCCAATAGAATTTGAAAACCAGGCAGGTATGGAAATTGAAGAAGGGGCAGGAAAGGAAAAATAGTGAGAGAAAGATAAAGATAACAAAAGAAGTATTTTGAGAACGTTTAAGAGAATGAGAACATCTGAAAGGAAGCTGTTAAAGGAACTTATTAATGGAGGGTTGAATGTAGATCAGGGTAAAAGGAAATGGAGCTTGAGAGATGAAAATGAAGATTGTGAAATGGAAGAAAAGGCCTAGTTTAAGAAGAGAGCAGTCTATCCTGAGGGGTTTTTGCTGGATATTGTATCGGTTGAGGAAGCTTCCCTATAAAAGCTCCCACAAGAGCAATGAGGATTTTGGTATGGAACTGTCAAGGGATGGGGAGATCCTTGACAATTTCCCAACTGAGGGAAGAGATAAAGTCCCACTCCCCAAGTCTAGTTATTCTTTTGAAATAAAAAACAAAAAAGATGTTATGGAAAAAATAAAAAAAATTAAAAAAAAAAAAGTTAGGTTATGAAGAGGCTTTTGTGGTAGAGTCAATTGGAAAATCCAGAGGCATGGTGGGATTATGGAAGAACAAAGGATGGATTAAGAGGGTTGTTGCTACTACTTTCACATTAGAGGTGTTAATTGAAGATCAAGAGAAAGGAGAGAGCTGGTGGTGCATTGGGGTCTATGCAAGTATTAATAATAGAGTGAGACAGAGTAGTGGAAAGTGATGTCAAGAAGGAAGCAGTTAAGGGGAAGAAAATGGGTGCTAATAGGGGACTTTAATGATATTAAGTCCAATGAAGAAAAATGGGGAGGGAGGGAAAGACAAAGAGCAGACTTTTAAGATTTTAGAGAGTTGATAGAAAGTAATCAGTTAATTGACATTAGGTTCAAAGGAGAACTGTGGACTTGGTCTAATAACTGGTCAGAAGGGAAGGAAATGATAGAAAGACTCGACAGAGGACTTTGCTCAGTTGAATGGAACTAGAAATTTGAGAAAGCAAGCTGTATGCATATTAGCAAGGAAGCTTCGGACCATAGTGTAATGTTGTTGGACACGAACCCTCAATGGAACAAGAAGAAGGACAGGTTCTATTTTGACAAGAGGTGCTTGTTACAAGATGGAGTGAATGATGTTGTACAAAAAGCATGGGACACCAGATGTGAGGGTTCTAGGATGTATAAGGTAATGCAAAAGATCAGACATTGCAAGAAAGAATTAATGAACTGGAGCAAATCAATAAAGACGAATTCTGCAAGGAAAATTAAGGAGCTTAAGGAGAAATTAATAGAATTAAAGGAGTCAAAAGAAGATGACAACAGAGGTAAAAGAATGGCTCTGAAAAGGAACTAAGTCAAGCATACATGGAAGAGGAAATCTACTGGGCTGAAAAGGCTAGGTGTCAATGGTTAAAGGAAGAAGACAAGAACACCTCTTATTTTCATGCTACAGTGAGAGGAAGGAGAAAAAGGAATCAGATCACCAAATTGGCTAGAGAGGATGGAGAGTGGTGTTCAAACAACTCTGAATTTGGGAAAGAAATTGAGGAGTACTACCAAAAGCTGTTTACATCAAACCAACCACAGGACTTTTCTAAGGTTCTTACTGGAATCCCTCTATCAATCATAGAAAGGATGAATGCAGAGTTGACTAGACCTTTCACAGACAGAGAGATCAAAGAAGTGTTTTGGTCCATGAATCCGAATAAGGCACCAGGAACAGATGGTACGACTCCCTCCTTCTTTAAAAATTTTTGGCATATATATTACTAAGGCTATTCATAGTTTCTTTCACTCAGGCCATATGTTGAAATCTTTAAATAAAACTCTGGTTTCCCTTGTTCCCAAAGTGGATCTTCCCGTAAAAATGTCATAATTCAGACCCATTTCTCTATGCAATGTTCTTTATAAGGCTATTTCTAAATTACTAGCAGATAGGCTCAAACCAGTACTCCGTTGATGTATAAGTGAAAGCCAAGCTGCTTTCATCCGAGTGTCATTTTGGCTCATGAGCTCATTCATTTCTTTAAAAGCAAACGTAAGGCACAAAAAGGCTTTATGACTATCAAGCTTAATATGTCAAAAGCCTATGATAGAGTGGAGTGGGATTATCTAGAAGCAATTATGGATAGGATGGGTTTTTGCCAAGTATGGATCAACTGGGTGATGAGCCGTGTGAGATCAGTGTCATTTTCTTTCAATGTCAATAGGGAAAAGAGAGGATATGCGAGGCCGTAAAGGGTGATAAGGCAAGGTGACCCTATATCACCTTACCTGTTCCTCATTTGTGCTGAGGGGTTTAGTGGTTTGATTAAGAATGCTATTAGGGAAGGAAAGTTGACAAGGGTTAAAATTTGCAGAACAAGCCCCCAAATCTCACATCTTTTTTTTTTTTAAGATGACACCTTAATTTTTTGCAGGTCAAGTGTGCAAGAAGCAGAAACTACTAGCAAAGTAAGAAGCAGCTTCAGGCCAGATGATTAATTTGGATAAATCCTCAATTTTCTTCACAAGCAAATATAAAAGAAGAGACCAGCCAGCAAGTGTGCCAGGAATTAGGAGATATGAAAAGAGTAAGGCAAGGACAATATCTGGGGCTGCCAATGGTGATCACAAGATCAAAGAATCAAGTGCTTTCCTTTGTGAAAGAGGATAAAAAGAAGATTACAAGGCTGGCAAGGAAGGCTACACAGTAAAGCTGGAAAAGAGACCTTGTTGAAATCTGTAATCATGGCCTTACCAACATCTGTTATGTCTGCCTTCAAGCTATCAAGAGGAAGGGAGAATGAAATCCGAAGGGCTATGGCTAACTTTTGGTGGGAAAATGAACAGGAAAAGAAAAGGCTGCATTGGATCAATTGGAACAAGCTGACTGACAACAAAAATAAAGGAGGATTGGGGTTTAAAGATGTGCAATGTATAAATTCTGCCTTGCTTAGCTAAACAGGTCTGGAGACGAATCACAAATCCAAATATGTTAGTTAGCAAAGTCTTAAAGGCTAAGTATTTTAGCAGGCAGTATATACTGCAAGCAAAGCTGCCAAAAATGCCTCATGGTTTTGCCAAAGTTTGATGTCAGCCACCCATCTAATTGAGAAAGGAATATACAAAAGAAGGTTGTGTGGAAGCTAGAATTATAACAGAATTCTGCTCAAAATAACCAATCAAGCCATTTGTGTGGACAGTCAATGTTAAGGGCCTGCAAATAATTGTCACATTTTATTTGGTCGACCATGTTTGTATGATAAAAGGTACAGAATTGTGAATAGACCAACACATACTCGTTTAAACATGGCAATCAAGAGTTGACGTTCCTACCAATGAAGGACATGAAGCCGCAAAAGCTTAAAAAGTGCTTAGGCTCACTCATCAGAGGCACACAAGTAGTGAAGTTGATAGTATAGGTTCAGCCTTAATTTGGTGGGGTTAAGTTTTTCTTGCCAAGGGAGAGATGATGCAGTAGCTATCCTACACCAAAAAAGTGCACAACCCCTTTGGAGGTAAAATTAAATTTATGTCTTCAAAGAGAAGCATTTGGTCCAAAGGAAGGTGTCCATGGTATTAAATTATGTCTTTTGTGGTGTTCAATGTTTTTGGTGGAATTTAGAATGTTGAGGGAAATTTTGTAATTTCAGTAGAGACAAACTCATATTAGCTCATCAGGTTAGCGTAAAAAAAATTAGGAAAGTCAAGCATTAAAGATCAAATTAGTGGCTACCTCTTAAGGAAGCCAAATCCAACTTCACCTCTTTACACTTGTCAACTTTTAGCTTTATTAGGTGTTAAACCTCTTAGTAGTTAAGTTATTTAATATTTGATAAGTCTTGTTCTCTAAGATTAATTCCCTTTCTATATGTGAGTGTTTAATAGCTTCAGGTTAAATGAATGAATTTGTGTTTTCAAGTTGAGCATTGCAAGAGAATTTCATAATCCTCTTTTCCTTTTTCCATCTGGTCACTCTATCTATTTTTGCCCACTTTATTCTCATATTTTCAAAGCTAAAATCTGGAAATTGTCTTCGAAATCTAAAATCTCTAAAGCTAAAGATCTGACTTCAATCTACTCCCCCTAAACTCTGTGGTGCTGCATTAATAAGTTCTTAACCTTCGCTCACTCGCATTTTGGGCGAAACAGGTCTAATAAATCTTTGTTCCAGTTGGTAAGAAGAATCTTAAACTCAAAATATAAACATCATAAGCCGTCCCATAGTCAGGATCAAGTAGGACAAAAATAAAGCATTGGGTCAAACTCTTCTTCGGTGCCAAAGTAATAGATAGGACTAGTAATTGACTTTCAAGAAAGGGTAGAAAAATAGGACCTTTTACGAGACATACAATGCGACAAACTTATGAGCATTACACTTCAACCAGCTTACTCTATTACACCCCTTAGAAAGAAAAGAACTTAAATCAAAGTACTTAATAACATACAATACATTCTACAAAACTTCCACACCAAGGGAACCAAATGGTAGCCCGAAATCCAATACATGAAACAATTTGATATGTGGACAGTAAAAGTTGTAATGCCAAAAGAATCATTACTGCAAGGTATAAAGGGGAAAGTAATATGTGTCTATACCATAAAATCAATTTTTGAGGGAATATAAAAGACATATATAGTACAATCACAACCATAGAATATGACACTAATCGAAATGCATACATTTGTCTCATGCACCATGGGAATGTTGATAAGAGATATATTTTACATCCCAAAGGGGATACAATTGTAGATACTATTATTTTTGGTACACAGTTCCTACAAGAATGGGAAATGCCTTATATTTGAGTGTGGATTGAACTATTGATTATGTAACTGGAAGTAACCAAGTAGGTTTACGACGAACCTAGAAATCACCCACTACTCCACTTTAAAAACCTCTATAGGATAGACATCAACACAAAACTGTAGAGTAACGCTAGTGAGTGAATTCAGTAGTTCCTCATATTAAAATTATTGATTCTAGAGATACAGTAACATGGAAAAGTTAAAATTGTTCCCAGCACCAACAAAACCAGAAGCACACCTTCTTTCAAAGAGAGGACAACAGGTTATCCACATTTCATTTGATTGTAAGAGGCAGACTGATAGCTAAGTGGTGGGAAGTCTAAAGATTCTCTCAAGGGGATGTGGGAGGAATAGAGATGTCTCCTATTATACCCATAATATGTGGAAGTATCGACGTAATTTCATAAGAGTCATTTGGTCTAAATGCTACATGAAGATAAGCAAGATCATGCAACTAGAAGACCCAGGGCATTGAAGATCATAATATAAGTCATTCGGCAAATTTGGATTCGTATATCCACCCGTAGGGTACTTAATCATATAATATTATATAGTAGTTATCAACTATAATCTGTTCATCATCCATCATAAATTACTAACAACCAGTGATTCTAAAGAACAAATAGTTTAGAAAGAGAATGTTGTCTCTACTAACACAAATTTATTATCAAACCAAAACAACTAATCCAATTACACCGTCTCAACTAGGTAAAGTCAAATGTACTAAAAAATTAAGAAAAAGAACTTCAAGGATTATGCAGACAATGAAAAATTCAAAAACAAGATTAGACGTAGCACTAATAATCCAAACTACTGCAAAAAAACCAAGAGGACACTAAATCATTCCTATATCAAACTTGTTTTCACACCATATTTCACCCAACTCCTAAATGTATAAACTTAAACTCATCTTGGGAGTTTCCACCGCTAATTTAGCTTAAAAATCTCAACATTTTCTTATATAAGAAAAGATTGAAGTAATCTTTCCTACGAACACAAGCAGAAGATCAGAAAGGATTGACACCATTCACGTATGACAGTATATGGACAATAGTGCTACAATAGCGTGAACAGTAACAAGGGGTAAGAAGGGAAGAAGAAAGATGAAGTTTGGGGAATCTCAAGAAAGAAAATTAACTAACTAAAAACAAATAAACTGAAACTTTATTAATCAATCACCACCTAGAATAGCCTAATAACTAGAGTATTCACAAACTTATGACTTACCTAAAAAAAAAATTCTATTACAAATAGAATTCCTATTTCCTATTCTTAATAAGAGAACAAAAAACTTATAGAATATTCCTATAACAACTATGACTCTAATTAGTTACCTAACATAATTAAATAACTAAATAAAATAAAAAACACAGTTGCTGGAAAAAGTTCCTCTGAACGTATAAAAGACTAAAATACCCTTAAGACACTAATTTCAAAATAATGACACTCTTAAAACATCTACTAATAATCTAATGACACTAATTTCATTTAAGACCTTAGGGATCACCACGAACACCTCCTTTTAGACCAAAATTCCTTCTTGCTTGCAAGTGGTCTTCCAACTTTAGTTATAGGCTTCCAGAAAGGATATTTTTTATCCAACGAGTGTATGGTAACTACATCACCTCTCCTCTACTGAAAAGAACTCAACTCGATGAGTTAGGATGTGGTCCAAGAATGCCATCTCCTTGAGGTAAGCATCAAAAGGAATGACCTTTTGATCTTAATTTGTCGCAAATCCTTTGATGGAACAAGTTTCAAGTTGAGATCCCCACGTTTAAAGTTGTATGTGTTATTATATCTACAGTGTTGCACTTGTCTATCAAAAAGCTAAGGTCGACCCAATAACAGATGACAAACTTTCATAGGCTATCACATTCAACATTCTCAAATAATCCTCTAATAGAATAAGTGACCAAACACTTCTCAATTACCTAGAGATTGGAATTATTAACCCAAGTAACCTTAAAAGGACTAGGATGTGGCTCGATTTTTAATCCCAATTTATTTACAACATCTTCTGATATGGCATTGCTGCAACTTCCGGGATCAATAATCATGTGCACAATGCTCCATTACACTGAACACGGGTATGAAAAATATTACTTCGTCGCCAATCTTCAGCCTTATCATCCTTTTGTGTTCTAAGGAGAGGGCATAAAACCAAACGAGGTTGTTCATTCTCATCAGCATCTTGCTCGTCTTCATCATCTTCTTCGGCTTCCAAAATAATAATCTCTTTTTCTCATTCTTCAGAGACAGCATCAATATGGAAACGTTTCTTTTTTGGACATTGCTAGCTCATATGACCTGGAAGTCCGCATTGAAAACAGCCATCCTTGCTAGTTTGCTTGCGATCATTAGGACTTGGAGCCTTGCCTTTAGGATCAGCTAACCTTAGGCTACCTTGTATGTTGGGTGGTTTGTTAAAATCAACACCAAATTTCACATCTGAGCGACCATTAGATGTAGGAACTCGCAAAGAAGATGTAGTAGAATATTCAACTTTGATTTGGCGAGCAATACATATAGTATCACTCAACGTAAGAAGCACAACAGTTGCTAACTTAGATGAAATTTGTGGTTTTAATCCCCTTTTATACGAAGCAATCATGATATCTTCGTCCCATTCAAAGTAACTACGAGTAGACAGACAATAGAACTCACTAGTGTATTCATAAACTGTCATGTTTCCTTGCCTTAACTGCATAAATTGGAGATGAACTCTTCGCTTGTAATTAGAAGGAAGGAAGTGGCGCGTCATAGCTTGCTTCATCTCCTCCCAAGTACCAACATCACCCAATCCCATCTTCCTACAATTTGCTTGTTCTTTAATCCATCACACACATGCAGTCCCTTTCAACTTAGCTTCAGCAAACTAGAGCTGCCATATCTCACACATTCTATACCATCGAAAATAGGACTCTAAACTATGCACCCAATGAAGAAAAATATCAGCACGACTATCCCCATAAAAATCTGAAACATCCAACTTGACTCCTTTGCTGAAATCTTGTCGAATATCCATATTATTATTATGGTAAAACTGATTTTGAGGTGGGAGTGGAGCT
This sequence comes from Mitragyna speciosa, assembly GCA_024721245.1. Classification (NCBI taxonomy): domain Eukaryota; kingdom Viridiplantae; phylum Streptophyta; class Magnoliopsida; order Gentianales; family Rubiaceae; genus Mitragyna; species Mitragyna speciosa. Next base: position 15,413,218 of record CM045560.1, on the reverse strand, counting down.
TGAGGCTGGAATTGTGTTTGAGGTGCAAAGTAAGATGTATTAGCTTATCTAGAAGGGAAAATTCCTTGCAATGAACCAACAGCAAATTGAAACTGGTTCGGAATTGCTGTAGAGCTATGACTGTCTTGGATAATAGGTTGATAAATTGGTTGAGGATTGTGCTGAAAAATGGGTTGAGAAACAGGCGGTAAACTTGATTGAGAGATAGGCTGAAGAATTGGTTGGAATATTGGCAAAGCAAGAGGCTGGGAATGAAAATTTGACATTGATGTGGTTGAAGCTAATTGAAGACGGCAGCTTGTATCTTTTTCATCCTTGCTGTGGCTTGCTCCAATTGTCTGCTTTCCCAACAATAAGGCTTCAGTTCGGTCAAGTCTACTAGGTATGCTGACTAAGGGATCAACAGAAGATTGCAAGGCTTCCAATTTTCTATTAATATCTTGCACTTCATCCTTTAAGAAAGCAACATCTTTTTTGGTACTCTCATAGGCTTTTGATAAAGCTTCAAATCTTGAAGATAATTCTGTCTCGCTAACCATAATTATGGAGGATGATGAAAAATATGTTTAATCAAAAGGAGGAAAGTTTGGGCTTTGATACCAAACTGATGTAGAACAAGATTGAAATAATCTTTCCTATGAATGCAAGCAGAAGATCATAAGGGATTTGGCACTGTTCACGGATGAATAGTACGTGGATAGTAGCGCTGCAATAGTGTGAACAATAACGAGGGGGAAGAAGGGAAGAAGAAAGAGGAAGTTTGGGGAATCTCCAAAAAGAAAATTAACTAACTAAAACCAAATAAACTGAAACTTCATTAATCAATCTCTCACCACCTAGAATAGCCTAATAACAAGAGTATTTATAAACTTATGACTTACCTAAAATAAAAAAAATTCTATTACAAATAGAATTCCTATTTCCTATTCTATATAAGAAAACAAAACACTTACAGAATATTCTTATAACAACTATGACTCTAATTAGTTATCTAACATAATTAAATAACTAAATAAAATAAAAAACACAGCTACTGGAAAAAATTCCTGCAAGTGTATAAAAGACTAAAATACCCTTAAGACACTAATTTCAAGATAATGATTCTTAAAACATCTACTAATAATCTAATGACACTAATTTCATCTTAAGACCTTCAGGATCACAATGGACCTCCTTTTAGACCAAAATTCTTTCTTGCTTACAAGCGGTCTTCCAGCTTTAGTTATAGGCTTTTATAGAGGATATTTTTTATTCAACCAGCTTATAGCAGCTGCATCATTTTCTTTCTCTTTCTTATACTTTTTTTAATCATTAACTTTTCTTAACAGTTAAGTAAAGAGTTAATTACACTTCACCCCTATTTACTTGAGGTGTAGTCACACTTTACCCTATGTACTTCATAAATATATACTTTGCCCTCCCCGAAGACTAGTCAACGGTTAAAAATAATAATTCCATGAGAAAAAGAGCAAAATGACATAAATACCCATGCATTATTATTTGAAGTACAAAACTACTTTTTAAAAGTCAATAATAAATGAATTTGGATACACATGGTCCTCAATTAGAGGAATAATTGACACACTTATGTGTGATATGTAAATTATAATAGATGTTCAAAATAGTATAATAAGTATCAAGTAAAAGATCTAGGTCAAAAAACAAATAAAAGACTAACTCTTCTAAAAAAAACCTTTTATCTCATTTTTCTGAAATTTTTTTATTGGACATGTATTTATGAAGTGAGAGGCATGTAAATTATAATAGATGTTCAAAATAGTATAATAAGTATCAAGCAAAAAATCTAGGTCCAAATACAAATAAAAGACTGATCTTCTAAAAAAAAAACCTTTATCTCATTTTTTGAATTTTTTTGTTGGACACGTATTTATGAAGCAAGAGACGAACATAGTTTCCTACACTATCATCGTCTACATCAAAAACAAAATAAGAATAATTTTGAAACAGTTGACATAACTAAAGCAATATCAAAGTACAAAATTTTGGAATATTTTAATTATACAATTTTTGTAAATTTTCACTTACATATTTTTTGTCTGTATAGTAAAATATTCCAGTAAGTCTGTATGGATTTAATGGGATATAAAATATGCATTATAATTATGATATGTGAAATTTGGGATTCCAAATTATAAATAACAACATGTAATTGAGCTTAAATAGATGCACCAATTAATTTTGTGTATGATTTGTAAGGCATTATCAACTCTTATAAAAATAATACTCTCCTACATAAGGCATTTCAATTTCCTTTTTTTTAATTACTAGTGGACTAACATTTGATGCACAATTGAAGAAGTGTATTTGGGCACTAAAATGTTCAAGGTTTTATTGCCACTAAAAAACAAGAAATATTGTTAGATAGAGGGTACATAATGTATATTTATGAAGTACAGGTAATAAAGTGTGACAACCCCCAAAGTGTGACGGAGTAAAGTGCAATTAATCCTTAAATAAATGTTATACGGCTTACCATAATAGATACTCTATATTATCATTAAAAGACTGCCGTTAAATATAAACTGTTGCTCCTTACTTAAGTCAAATTTTTTTTTCCAACACCCTATGGGTCAAATAACTAAAATCAGGCTTTCAAAATATAAAAACTCCCCCTTTTAGTTCTTTTGTGCAAAAAAAGGCTCATTTTTTCAACAACGTGTTGTTATCCAAACAAAGTAGTGATTCGAATTAACTTATGAAATTTATATTTTTACTGAAAAAAACACAATTAAACCAATTCTCAACTACAATTCTGTAAGGTCTTAATTATATTTCTGATTCACTTTTTTTTTTTTTTTGGGGGGACAAGTAACTCTGATTCATTTTCTGATTCACTTTCACGCAGGAAAATACAAGAAAACAAATTAAAAAATTATGGGGAAATTGGGGGAGGGGGGTTGGGAGAGAGAGAACCTGAAAGAGGTCGGTGAGCCGGCAGGGAACGAAATTAGGCTCGGAAAGGGGCGGTTGTACGTTTAAAGGGTGGTAGGGCCCACCGTTAACTGGATGCTGATATCCTTCTCCGACGTCCGAGAGCAGATCGCCGATGCATAGCAAGGGTCCCCCGACACCTCTCATCGAGATCGTTGCGGTTGCTTCGCTCTGCCCTAAATTAACTTAGCCAGGCGACAATTTCGCCAAACATCTCAGTAATATTTGGGAGAGGATGGTTACGAAGTGGCATGTATTGCTGAGACTAATTAACTAGAACCGTTTTAGAAAAACGCCTAACGATTTGGGGAACGACTAAATTGGTTTTATTATTATTATTTTTTTAAAGAAACCAATCAATTCTCGTTACAAAATACTTAACGCACATAATTTGGAGTGAGACTTTTAAATTTTTGTTAGGCATAGTTCACACATAAAATCTACCATGCCACGCTAGGGAAGCTTTTTTAATAATATAGTGTATGTGAAAACCTGGTTTAATTTCATACATAGAGCAAATATTAATATTCATTTTTATCCTATTATCTAACATAAACAATAAGTGAAGGAAGTAAGCTAAATTAAAAATCAATTAAAACAAACTAAGTAATAGAACTAAGGAACAAAACGATAACAATTAGCACAAGAGTTCAACAATCAATGGAGAAGTGATTTAGACGAAGAATCCCTAATTCTTTCTAATTAAAAACCAGTTCAAAATTAATGAACAATCTCAATTGTTTTGATCTTAAAATCCCTTTTATAGTGTCAGGAGCCTTACGATTGCACCAAAAGCGATTGACATTAGTGAATGCGTAACTTTATTCCCTTAACCGCAATGGCATTGCAAAGTACCGTACCGCACTCGATCAGCATGAGGGGCTTCACCTGTAGATACCAAATTTTAATATATCATTTAGATTTTCTAATTTTTGGGGGCACTTTTTATTTTTCGGAGTTAATATTAATTTTCATGTAAAGTGTACTAAATTAGGCCAGCCAGGAGCAAAATGGTAATTTTAGCTTATAAAAATCTTTTTCACCTATTTTGAATTTCTAAATTCATAATTTACATTTTTAAACATTTTCCTCATTTTGATAATTTTTTTTAAATTGATTAGCATTTATCTAGGATTTTTTTGTTAATATTGCGTTTTTCAACGTGCTTCCTATTATTGCAATTTTGTGTAAAAAACATTCATTCATTTTAAGTTTTTATACAATTTTTTTTTTGTAAAAATTGTGTTAAGAATATTGGCTCAAAAGGCCCAATAATCAAGTTCTATTCATGAGAAATGTCAATAGATTAATTTTTTTTGTTTTATTTTTATTTTTATTTTTATTATTTTTCTAAATGAATTGGGCTTTAAGTTTGAGAGGTTTCTAGAATGTATATTTTGATTGATATATAATGCACAACCCTAGTGTTTAGAGGGACACATTTTTACACTCATTCACGTTCTTTTCACACAACACACACTACCTCATGCACTCACGCAGCACACACACTACTCATGCACTACGCATTCACACACACTGCATACAATTCACACACCAACACAACAATACATCCCTCCACCATTGCAGCCACCATCTACATTTCCACCATCACTGTGTAACCAAACCACCACCATTTGCACTATCACAAACAACTAGCCACATCCACCACCAACCAAATTACCAATCACCATCAACTACCAAATTGTCAGCCCCTCAAATGGCATCAACTAGCCCCAAAATGTCATTAAATTTGCTATTCATAACTCCCACCCATACAATTTCACAAACATAATCAATCACACACACACACACACACACACGTTATCACGCCCCAAATCCACCATGACTTGGAAAATAACACGCCATGAGACTCAAAAAGTGAACTTCCCTAACCTCACAAGGCATTTTTACTTTTATAATACCACAAAATATGGAAACTTGCAAATAAATTGTAAACCTCTAGAAATTATTTGATTACATGTGAAACTTAAATAAAACCCAAAACATACCATTGTACCTTAAATTATGTCAAACCAGCCTATGTAGTGGTTTCGCACCACTTATTACAAACTATGCTAATATTCTAAATTTCTAAACTAAAAATCCCTTACTTGCGCACCTCTTACTCATTCCCATCTCCATCACCTTCCACATATACTAGTTTATACTCATCGAGAGCATCTGTAAAAAAAGTTAAAACGATGGGTTAAGCATGGATATGCTCAGCAAGTAACATCACATGTCCTTGTCGAATCACATATGTTACATATATACATAGATTTTCACTAAGCTCATATTTATGAAAATTGATAGGTATAAAATTAAAGTAATATTTAGGCATTAGTTTAAGTCATTAGGCGTAGCTTTTTAGTAGAATATGTTAATTTGTGATTTATTTTTTCTTTGTTTTAGTTTGAGTTGATGTTGATAGTATTTTCTTTGTTTTGGTATATATTGAGGTTTTCTTACATCTGGACCACCAAAGGAGTTCAAGTGTCAAGGATAAAGGGCTGCATGGCAAGAACTTGGATGATGGTGAAGAGTGGATTAATAAGGAAAGATGAAACTTTGAAGAAATTCACAAAAGATAGAGAAAAAGCTTTACCCGTGACAGTATTCAGCAACGGATACGGGTGGCGGGTATTTTCTCGACCGCGAGGGTTTCTCATCACTGGAAGGAGTGTCCGCGACAATATCACAATCACAGATATGCATCGCAGGAAGGCAAAACCTTCAGGTTTACTACAGATGAGAGCGAGGAAAAGAAGGGAAATTCTAATTTTGGAGACTTATACTGCAACTCAATCTCTTTCCTTCTTCTAAAGAGAAGTCCTAGGGCAAGAAAACTCTGTAATTTTTGTATAGTCGTAACTTTAGTGATAGTTTTCTCTCCAGTTTTTAGTTTTCTCCATAGCCATAGATAGAAAGTAGCAAGAGTAGAGAAGACTTGTGGGTGAACAACCCAAAGAGAATCATGCGGCAACTGTTGATTTCCCTTAATAAATCAATAAGTTTCTCCTTCCAATTTTTTTTCTTGCTAATTAATTATGTCAAATGCATTGAAAGATTACATCTTTATTGATATAGTTACGTGCACTTGAGTTATTGTTGTCTAGGGTTTGTGATAGTCGTCTATCTACACATGTTTTAGAGTGTCTAAGTAGTGGTTTTGGCTTGGTATTTTAGGATTTTAATTAGTTTATTTGGGTCAATTCAATCATTTTATAGATACATTTTATTTTGTCACTTGAAGTTTACATTTGAGCCTAATTGAGTCATATACTTGCACTTACTCTATAAGTTTTTGCAGGTAAAAAGATCAAGCATTGGATTGCTAACAAGAGCGAAGCAATGGCCAAGAAGAATTAAGAGTTGAAAGGGTGATTTTGATGCAAAAAGGCCAAATTGTGGATCACTTTGAAGTAGACGCGCGTCTCGTCTCATGCGGTTTATGGGCATCCACGTGACCAACCGCACGCGTGTGTTGCCGCGGTGTCCATCCATAAGTCAAACGTGGACAAAACCTCGCAAGTTCTCGCACTATAATGCAAAGAAGGCAAACTACGTGCGGTTTTCCAGGGCTGGTCCGCAATTTCTCCAATTTTTGAGAAACCGCGGGAGATCAACGAAAGAAGACACGTGCGATTTCTTGATAGATTCTGCAGCAAATTTAGCAGTTGGGACTGGCCTTGGGATGAGATATTCACTCTTTTCTTCTTCTCCTAGGGTTTCTTAGCAAAGAATAGAAAGAAATTAGAGATTCTTGAGGGAGATAGAGAAGGGGATTGAAGAGGAGACTTCAAGTGGCAAAAGGAGCTTGAATCATCACCATCTAGAGGAAAATTGCAGAAAATTGGCAAAGAGAAGACCTAAAGCTTCATTGAGAATGAGTTTTTATGTTTCCTTTTTGTTGATTAATGTATTTTCTTTAGCTTTTTATGGAGTAAATCTTTGTAAGTCTAGATTGGTTGAACCTGTTAGTGTATGCCCTAAAACCAAGATGGTTTAAGGTGTTTTTATATTTACACTTATTTATGTTATATTTATTCATGTGGTATTTTCTTTATCATCTATACTTGTATTTCCATGTTACTTGTTTAATTGATAAAGTCCTTAGAATATTGATTATGTATTAGAGATTGTAAGGGGTTACAATTATGGGACTCTAATACATAAAGTCATATTCTTAAATATCCCTAGTCATAGTATTAATGAGATTGGACATCATTAATACGGATAGACTAGCACATACTTTGCCTCTACTTATGGTAAGTAGTAGTTGATCTCATTGACTATGGTGTGCGTGACACTTAAGCTGGTATGTGGATGCTTGTTTGAGAACAAGTTCATTGGATTGATCCGCCAAGAGTTTCAACTATAGTGCCAATAGTTGAACTCTTAATGGCAATGGTGTAAGTGATCCTTTGACTTGAGATTACCATAGTATCTTGAGTGTGGATTGCTATACTTTGACTCTATTCCTCGGTGCCTGTAAAAGGGTAGCTCATAGGTTAGAGATTGGGTATAGTTTGAAGCATGGAAAGATAGTGAGTAATCAATATAGGATTCACCACTCCTTAATAGGAGAGTATATCCCTTAATGGCCACTTGTTGGAAATATTAACTCATAAATCTTCTGCAGAAGTGATAGTATAACTTGGAAGTAGTTTCAAGGTTATACATCATGGAGAGTTATATTTCTGGAACAAGAAAATATAAATTAGTCATTTAAAAGTATGCACTATACTTTTAGACTAATTGGGATATAGTGTGGTGAAAGGATATTAATTACACGATAACATTGTCATTGAAGGGTATGGTCTACCATATGACTTTCCTATTCACTTGGGTGGTCATGATGCATTGCTAGACGCCACTCATGATCTATAAGTATGAATTGATTAATTAGTGAATTAATGATAAATTAAAAGTGTTTAATTTATCTAGCTCAATTAATGAGTTATAATTTATACTTATTGCCAACGTGAATGGAACCTAATGGGTCACACACATAAAGAACAAAATCTTTGGGTTAAAATGTAATAAAGATAAGTATGAGATACTTATGGGGTTAATTTATGAGATAAATTAACTTAAAGGACTTATTTATAAATATTCTAAGTCTTGCAGGAAATTTGTTTCCTAAAAGAAATAAAGTAACTAATTAGTTTCCTTATGGAATAGATTTCCTAAAGGAGAAGGATTAGCTTAAAGTAAGTTACCTAAACCTTCTTGGTTTCTAATTAGCCTTATTTCCTAAAAGACTAGAATACTACCTCTATAAATAGGTTTATGCTTTGACTCTTGAATGATTATTACTACACAAAAAGAAAACTAGTGAGAGAAAATAGAAAAAGAATCTGCACGCCTCTCTCTCTCTCTCTAGGCGTCTCTCTCTCTCTCTCCTAAGGGTTAGGGTTTTCTTCTTCTTGTGTTCTTAATAATTCAAGGGAGCTAGCACTCAAAAGTCAAAGCAAGCAAGCCTACAAGGTTCCCAAAGAAGTTGTTCGTGTGGATATCGTTAGAGGCTCTACGCTTGGAGGGCTTTTCGTGGTAGATCTAACATCTTCTTCGAAGGATCTTTGCCTAGAAGCATAGAAATCTTCTGTGCTTAAGGTAATCTTCATGCAAACCCCCTTGTTAATCATATAGATATGTCAAAGAGATCCATGGTTAAGGTAATAAATTTTTATTTTTCCGCTGCGTTACCTATGCTATTACCTTACAGAACCAAAATATGGAATTGATGGGTTGATTTTGGGTTATGCTAATTGCTATTCTTGATTTTGAATTAATTTGTGATTCTACTTGTTAATTGGATTGGGACTTTTGCATGCATCATGGATTCAATTGTTGATGTTGTATGGATAAATCGAGAGATTGCATATATGAATGAGTCATCTCACAAATTAAGACAATTTGAATGAACCACTAGAGATAGGGTTCTATGATTTGTCCCTTTTTATTGAGTTTTGCAAAGACTTGACAAATTAGAACCCACTAATCTTAAATCATCTAATTGGGGTGTTAATGGTGAAGAGATTCCAATTGGCCAACCAACAGAATAGGGATTGTTTCTTTTGAGAAAGGTTACGGTCGTAAATTTGGAGTTTTGGATTCAAATCGAGTAATTGGGGATGGCATTAACCCGTAATTGATTCATTGAGGAAGCACTTGGGGGAATACTATATCTAGACTTAAATTGCCATTAAGGTTGTTAACTCTCATTTTCCACTTTTGGTTTCTCTCAAGTTTAGTGGACTAGCTAGTATTTTCACTTAAAACGTTTAGAACTCCGTTTGTGCTCATTAGACTAGATAATAGAAATCAAGTGAATACTAGTACTTGCTAATTCCTATGGGACGATATTCAGTGCTCCCTTACACTCTACTATGGAACAATAGGTGCACTTGCCTAAAATTTCTTTGGTATAATTTAAAGGATACACATCAGTTTGAATGATCTTTATGATTGATGGGTGTGTTTGATTAACACCTGTAATTATTTTGTTTATTCACTATCTTGAATAAACCTGGGGTAGTAATTGGATGTCCAACGATTATGACTGTTTAAATTACTTCTATGCAATGAAAGTTGATAATAGTAGTGGAAAAGGGACAAGTAAAGCCTTGGTAATATTTCACACGAGAGTAGTGGTACTTCTAGGTCGGTCAAAAGCAATCCATAAGGTTAAATGAATCAATATTAATCACTTTACCACGAGAGTAAGAAATGATTAATAGTCTGATAATTGCTAATTTGTCATGAGAGTAAAAATTATATAAAATGGGATTGGACTCTAAATAAGGTAATGAGAGGGTATAAAAGAGGTTAATTGTTTATAAGCCTAGATCATAAAGTGGTACTAAATCCTAGGCATTCATTCCCATAACTTTCTTGAAATTGTTAATTTATTTTAGGTGAGTTTTTAGTAGAGATTTAGGTTAAATCACTCACATTTGTTGCGTAGATAATAGGGCAATTCATAAAAACCTAGTACTTCTTAACCATTACTTGTGGGATCGGTCTGAATCCCCTACCCTACTGAATGATCTATACTCTTACAAATATAGGAAATTGGGCAATTTAATTTGATAGGTTTGTAGCTTTTAAAGCTGTTCTTATAGCCTCATTTAGAGCCTATCAAATTTTTGGCACCGTTGGCAGGGAAAAGATAAGAATACTAAGGCTAAAGCGAGTTTTATTACTCTAAACTTGTTTTGTTTTTTGTTTTTATTTTTAATTTTTCTTGTTTTAGCAGGTAGAAGCTGAATGAACGATCTCAATTGTGCAACCTTGGTTTGAAAAAATGGCGGATTATTTTGATGATTAGGCCAATGAACGAGGTATCATGAGAAGATCTACAGGTATATCTATGAGTAACATTCTTAATATGTTGAAAGTACAGATGGATGAATTGGTGAACCTGGTCAATGTGTGATTTGGTAATGGTTCTTATTATTCTCGAGTAAACATTGATTATTGTACTTACTATTGTTCTAATTGTAGACAAGTACAATATAATGACAATTACTACTATCCCCCTCAATATGACCTCAATTCCAATATCTATGATTCGGGGTGGAGGAATCATCCAAGTTATGGATGGGAAGAAAACTGGAACCATCAATAACCTGTTTGGGAAGAACCTAGTTTTCAATTTTATCCATCTCTTGTAGATTCGAAACCTAAGTGGGAATTGGCACTTGAGAAATTGGCTCAATCAACATTAGAGAGATACTAGCTAGGATGGAGAAAAATTTTAAGGATCAACTTAACCAAATTGCTGAAGCTTTGCACATTAGATACCAATATGACCTACTAAGTGATATCGAGTTAAATCCTAGTGAGCAAGTGAAAGCAATTACCTTTTGTACTGGTGACCAAGTAAGTAAATCTCCATCTGTAAAATATGACCCTGATTATAAGTTGGCCATTGAGGGATTATCCAAACTGATAGATGAAAAATATGACCAACTGACTATAGTGTACATGAATCTTAAGGTTCAAAAAGAACATGACTATGCTAAGGAAGAAAAAGAGAATTGTGTGTGAGGATGAGAGTTTTAGAAGAACAATTGAAAGAATAGAAGTCTCACTTCCAATTACTTCTCCCATATCACAATCGGTATCTTGTGTTAACATTTGTGATTCGCTACATATTACTCTTCCGTTTAGTCATACTATTTTCTTCTTATGCAAAATTTCTTGATGATGCCATGATACATGAGAGGAAGCTGGAGGATCATGACATTAAAGACTTAATAGAGGAAGGCAGTGTTTTCATTGATGTGGACATACCGCCAAGGTTTAAGCATTCTAGGTTGCAAGGTGCTTAACAGGAGAAATGTCTAATGGTTGAGATCACAAAGCCCAAGAAGTAGGAATAAGCTACTGAAGTTTTCCATCAAGGAGTTACCTGACGAGCTAATGGGAAAGTCTAGCTAAAGACTATAAACAAAGTGCTTGTTGGGAGGCAACCGAATCGTTATTTTAATATTACTGTATTTTTAGGATTTAAAAGTAGTAGTAGGAGTTATTTAGTTTTTATTTTCTACTGTTTAGTTTGGTTACTAATAGTTTTGTGGAGTTTATATTTGTTTATCATGTTATTATTCCAGGTTTTAATCAGTCGATATTAGATCAAGGAAGCAGGACAATCATGGATAGACACTTCAATGGCTATGATAAGGGAGTTATGTTTCTTTGTCTTTTGTTATATTATCTTATTTATTTCCTTTCTACACATTGAGGACAATGTTTATCTTAAGTGTGGGGGGAAGTTTAGGATATTGTTCATCATAGTAATTATTGTGTTTGAATTGTTTGGTTTTTGTTTTGAATATTGGTTGCATAGTGAATGTTGTAATTGATTAGCCATCGATTGCAAAATTTTTTATATTGCTTGTCAAAATTTTTCAAACAAATTTACCCAACAAATTGAAAGAGTTTAATTGGTTAAATTCCACACCATTAGGAGTCATATTCTCTTACCCTAGTTGAGATAATTTCAAGTGTTTTTGAGAATTTCTTTCTTGAATGACTAGAAAATAACCATTATGTTATAGTGAGTTTTGTTTTTTAGAGAAAGTATATTAGATAAAGTAGATGAAATTATGCTTAGATTTTGCATGTTTGACAAAGTTTTTTGTCTTTGCTTGATTTTTGTAAGTTGGGTGATGAATATAGTTGGTGAGTGCTACATGTGATCTATGATTATTAATGCATTAGAAAGGAACTATTATGTGCTTATTTGAAAATTTTGAAAAAACGAAAGAGAATAAATGAATTTAGGTTCTACTCCTATAGTTCTTGTACTAAATAACGGGGGTCTTCATATGTCAATAGTCAACTTTCGTGTAAAAAGGTACTTGAATTATAAGTATACATAATAGCTTGGGCAAATGAAGTGTTGAGTAATCGGGGATCTTCAATTTACCAATGTCAATCTTCATGCAAAAAGGTAACTTCATGTCCCAACTAAAGGCTAAGCTTATAACAAAATGTCCCTAATTTATTAAAAGTTCAAATAATCATAGGCATGTGAAGTACTTATCAGCTATATGAGTGTCACGCCCTATTTTTCAAAAACGAAAAAAGATTAGTGTGGAAAAAGAGTGTAGGTTTTGTAAAAATGTGAAAAATGTTTTATTTCGAAAAAAGAAAGGTAGGCTGAAAAAGAGTGTGGTTTGACAAAAATGTAATTTTTGAAAAATACTTTATTTTGGAAAAAGGAAAGGTAAGTGGAAAAAGAGTGTGGTTTGACAAAAATGTGATTTTTGGAAAATGCTTTATTTTGAAAACAAAAAGAAAAGAAAATGGCCTAAAATGGGATTTTGAAAATGCGACGATTTTATGCCTGAAAATAGAGTCTAAAAAGGGTTTTTATAAAAACGGAGTCACCACTTAGTATTGAGTTTTGGTGTACCAAATCACTGAAAAAATAATTTAACAAGAATCAAAACCTTTGTTTAGATAAACATTTTTATAAAAGATAAAAATAAGTTAAAAGAAGACCCTAGATCTTTGAAAGCCAAGAGGAAACGGGTTTGGAAGTCACAGTTAAAGAAAGGGAAGGCAAAGGCTTGTGCCTAAGGCACCCTTTCAATCTAGATAAAATTAGTTGTGAGGTTTAGTCTAAATTTTCCTAATGTAACTTTAAAACTTATTGCATTTGGACGTATCTATATGAATACAAAATCCTAAATCTAGAAAGGGATATCGAAAGGGGCAAAATGTCCCTTCGAGGTTTAATTTGGAATTAACGCATAAATTGTGTAACTCAAAATGAGACCTCAAAAGAGTCATGAGTTATGCAAAAATGAAATGCAAAAAAGTGAAAAAATAAAAATGTAAATATAGATATAAGTGATTAAAGAAAGGGAATGCAACATAACAGGTACGGGGGACTAATAAATTTGTAACTAACTGTTCTTACTCACGAAGGGAGAAACAACATGTTAAGCCACCATTTCCCACGTAAGTAAATACTATTTCTAGTCAAATCACACAAATAACCTAAGATCTATGTGAAACGTAACCTAAATGTCATGCACTAAAGATATTTAAAAAATAAATAATAAGAATAATAATACATAAAAAAACCATGCAAAAATGGAAAAGGCCTTACAAACAAAGAAAAAGTGTGTGAAATGATATAAAATGCAAACAATGAATGATCTAAGACTAAAATGACATAAGGGTCTAGTATTGGACTAGCCCATTTTCTAGGAATTCTCCGCTAGCATTGGACTAGCGAAAAAATGGGAATTAACCACAACTAGCATTGGACTAATGTGGCGACGATACACATATATCATAATAAAGCAAGTAAATAAATAAACAGATAAAAACATAAATTAAAGCAAAAGTCACATAGAAGCAAATAATAGTACATAAGAGCACATAGCACATAAGCATAATATTCTATATGCAAAACCCTAAGGAAAGCGAATAAAAGCACATAAACACATAAGCACATAGCACATAAAAGTCCTAACTATTACACCGAAGGAGCTTAGTTACAATCTAGAAGGGGTAAAGATAAGAAAAATAGCCTATCTAACCTATTTATTACATTTTCAATCTAAAATACAAAATAAATGAAAATATAACCTATCTATTAAATTACGTATCTAAATACAAAATTTGATAAACAAAATATCACCTATCTATTACATTCCATTGAATAATTAAAATTAAATTCGAATAAATAAATAACCACAAAATTAATAAATACTTGAAAATAAAAGAAAATTAAAAAAACACATAAAAAAATTGCATAGGAGCACATAAAAAGAATTAAAAGGTAATGATGAGTACCTTCCATGTGAAAAGTCGGTATAAATACTAACAAACACTAAACAAACACATCAAAGGCACCACTATTTTGGATAAACAAATCATAAAGTAAATAATATAATAGTAATTCCTATACATGCAATATAATACAAGAAAATTATAATAGTAATAATAAACAAGAATTAAAATTAAAAGCGCAAACTAAACATTTAAGGAAAAATAAAAGTATTTAATTTAAATAAAGAAAACCCAATAACACATAATTAAACTCTTAACACACAACATAAAAACACCAAAATGATTAAAAGATAAAACAAAACAAAACAAAACAAAGCAAACTAATTTGCACCTTAATTAGATAAAGAAACTTAATTTGGGCATTGATTAAAAAATTTAGAAAAGGCAAAAAAGGGTATAATGAAAAGTATTAAGGGCTCAATTGGATAAAAGGAAAAGTTTTTGGGTAAAAGTGCAAGTATATAAAAAAAATTGGGGACAAACTATAATTTTAGAAAACTATAAAATTATAATTTTAGAAAAGCTTAGGGGCCAAAATGTAATTTTAGAAAAATATAGGGGTCAAAATGTAATTTTAAAAAAATAAGGGTCAAATGTAATTTTAGAAAAATAATCAAAATATAATTTTAAAAATATGGGTGTCGCACTCCATTTTTCAAAAGACGGAAAAAGGATATTATTTTTTAGTGTGGAAAAAGAGTGTAGGTTTTTGTAAAAATAATTTTTTTTGAAAATGCTTTATTTTGGAAAAAGAAATGGTAGGTGGAAAAAGGGTGTGGTTTGACAAAGATGTAATTTTTAAAAAATACTTTATTTAAAAACAAAAACGAAAAGAAAATGGCCTAAAATGGGACTTTAAAAATACAACGGTTTTGGGCCCGAAAATATAGTCTAAAAAAAGGGTTTTTATGAAAATGGGAGTCGCTACTTGGTATTGAGTTTTGGTGTATTAAGTCACGAAAAATATTTTATAAAAGGTAAGAAAATCAAGATTGATTTATTTAGAAAATGATATTTTGAGAAAAATATAAAAAATGAGAAAACCCTTTTAGACAACTCCAGGTCTTTGAAAATAAGAAAAAAAGGTTCGGGAGTCACAGTTAAAGAAAGGGAAGGCAAAGGCTCGCGCCTAAGGTATCCTTTCAACCTAGCCGAAACTAGTTGCAAGGTTTAGTCAAAATTTTCCTAATATAACCCTAAGTTTTATCACATTTGGATGTAATTATATAAATGCAAATCTAGTCTTGAAAATAGATATCGTGAAGGGATAAAATGTTCCATTAAGGTTTGGTCAGAATTATTGCATTAATTGCGAAACCCGAATCTAAATCTCGATGGAGTCATGAGTGTAGATGCAAAATGGAATGCAAAAAAAAAAAGGGAAAATAGTAATATAGATAGTAAGTGAACAAAGAAAGTAGGGATGCAACATAACGGGGATGGGGGACTAATAAACTTGTGACTAACTGTTCCTACTCACGGAGGGGGGAACGGCTTGTTGATCCACCGCTTCCCACGTAAGTAGATGACTATTTCTAGTCAAAATCACACAAATGTCCTAAAATTCTATGTAAAATGTAACCTAAATGTCATGTACTGAATATATGCAAAAATAGATAATAAGAATAATAATACATAAAAACTATGCAAAAATGGAAAAGGCCTAAAAAGGAAAAAAGTGTGTGAAATGATATGAAATGCACACAAGAAGTGATCTAATGCTAAAATGACTTAAGAGTCTAGCGTTGGACTAGCCCTTTCTAGAGATTCTCACTAGCGTTGGACTAGTGAAGAAACCGGAATTAACTACACTAACGTTGGACTAATGTGGCGACGATACACATATGTCATAATAAAGCAAGTAAATGAATAAATAAAAACATAGAGTAAAGCAATAATCACATAGAGGTAGGTAATAGCATATAGAAGCACATAACACATAAGCATGATATTCTAGATACAAAGTCCTAGGGAAAGCAAGTAAAACACATAAGCACATAGCACACGTAGCACACAAAAGCCCTAACTATTACACCAGGGAAAAGCCTAATTACAATCTAAAATGGAAAAAGATAAGAGATGACCTATCTAACCTATCTATTACATTTTCTATCTAAAATACAAAAGCTTTTGTTAAATAGATGAAAATATAAATTACCTATTACATTAACTATCTAAATACAAAATTTTTGCTAAATAGAATATCACCTATCTATTACATTTCTTTGAATAATTAAAATTAAATTCAAATAAATAACATGACAGAAATAAATAAATGCTCACACATGAATAAAAATAATAAATACAAAGAGATACATACATAAAAAAAAACACATAGGAAACACATAGGAGCACGTAGGAGCATATAAAGAGACATTGAAAGGGTAATAAAGGTACCTCCCATTAGTAAACTCGGTACAAATGCTAACAACATAAACAAACATATTAAGGTACCACTATTTAAATAAATAAACCATTAATTAAGTAATTTAGTACTGATCACTATAACCATGCCACAAAGTTCAAAACAATTCTAGCAACAATAAACAAAAATTTAAAGGCAATAATTAAACATTTAGGAAGAAATTGAAAAATATTTAATTAAATAAAAAGATAAATAAGACAATAAAATAAAATACAATAATACATAATTAAGCTTTTAGCATACAAATAAGAATCACAAAAATAACGAAAAGAGTAACAAAGAAACTAATTTGAGCATTAATTAGACAAAAAGACCAAATCTTAGGACATTAATTGTAAATTTAATGAAATAAAAAAATGAAAGAAATAATTAAAGTCTTAAGAACTTAATTATTATTTTTTTTACAAAAATAAATTTTTTTCAAAAAGTTTTTTTTGGTTAAAAAATAAAATTTTCAGCAACATTCTATAGCAAAAATGTAATTTACAACAAACTAAAGGGTAAAATTACAATTTCAAACAATTCTTAAGGTAATAATATAATTAACAACAAATTTAAAGGCTAAAATGTAATTTCCAGCAAGCATAATGACAAAAATTAAAAATTTCAGCAAGTTTAAAAGCCAAATCTATAAATTCCAGCAAGCCAATGAGAGGAGATATAATTTCCAGCCATATTTAAAGGCCAAAATACAATTTCCAAAAATTAGGGAGGGTCAAAATCAAATTTTCAGCAACGTTTGAGGATCAAAAATGAAATTCCAGCAAACTTAAGAACTAAATTGCAATTTCCAACAATATTCAAGGATAAAAATGAATTTTACAGCAACAATGGGCCCCAATTTGTAAATTCCAACAAGTATTAAACACCAAATTGTAATTTTTAGCAACATTCAAGAGTAAAAATGCAAGTTCTAGCTACTTGGGGGGCAAAAATATAAATTCCAGCAACATTTGAGAGTAATAATGTAATTCCAGCAAAGCATAATGGCAATAAATAAAATTTCAGCAAGGTTGGGGGACAAGAATGCAATTTTCAGCAACATGAGGGACTAAATTTATAATTTCCAGCAACATTTAAGGACCACAAATGTTATTTCAGAAAGATTTAGGGTCAAAACGTAATTTCAAAAAAATTTAGGGGTAAAAAATGCAATTTTAGAAAAAAATAGGGGTCAAAATGTAATTTTCAAAAAAATGTAGGGGTCAAAATGTAATTTTAAAAAAGTAGGGGTCAAAACGTAATTATAAAAAGTCGGGGAACCAAAATGCAATTAATTAGGACCTAATTGAAAGGAAAAAAAATTATGAGGGGTCAATCTACAAAAAAAATAGAAACTTAAATGCAAAAATCATTAATGCTTAGGCCATAATAACATTAATAAAAGTTTAAGAACTATAAAATAAATATACATTATTCATTAAAATAAAATTAGAAAAGAAATCAATCAAAACGACGTAGTTTTGAGTGAAACTACGTCAAAACGACGTAGTTTTACTAAAACTCTCTTTTTGCTTTTTTTTTTTTTGGCTAACCAGCCAGTTATTGGCCGACCATGGAGCCAGTGGTTGGCCGGAAAATTTTCTAGTAGTTCAATCAGACCCAAATTTACACCCCCTACTCCGTTTTTCACGTAGAATCCATTTTCGGCTTTGTTTTTGCCAGAAAGTGGACGGAAATCGGCCAAAACGGTATTGGACAGCTGGGTTTGTTTCTTTCTCCACCATCCCCAAAACTCAACAAAAACACACAAATTTTTATAGGAAAAGACTCCTAACAACTAGTGGAACTTGAATACGTGAAAGAGAACAGCATAAAAACTCAAAAATCATAACTTAGTAATATACCCATTTCATACTCATTGAGGCATTTTTACGAACATGTAGTGAGCATTAATAAACAATACATATTTCAATCAAATTTGCACATACGTGAGCCCGAAATTTTAGCCAATACACGTTTTAATATAGATTTCATAAAAAATAATCCATAATCACATAAGAAAATATAAAATAAATGGTGTGAACAAAGAGAAAGTATACCTCTTCAATGAAAGTAGAATGAAGAAATAAAATTTGTACTTCGGTTGCAAGAATGCCCCCTCCTCTTCCTTCTTCTCGCTTCTTTCATTATATTAAGCTTGTGGTGTGTTAAATGTGAGTATGGTAATGTGTGAGAGTGTTAGTGTGTGTAGTATGTGAGTGTAGTTGAGTGTGCGTGTCTGTGGTGTGTGTTTTTTTGGTGAAATGAAAAATGTTTTGTGTAGGTGTAAATGTGTGCAAAATGATGAGATTTTTTTAGTGCAAATTGTGAGATTGTGTGTGCAGGTGTGTGTTTGTGATGATGGAGAGTAGGTGAAGAAGGAAAAAAAATCAACCCAAAATCCCCTCAAATGTGGTTTTTGCATGGGGAGCTGATGGGTTTGATTTCTCTTGCTGCTGCGTGCAGTAGCTGCAGTAGGAAAACTGCTGCAGCGATTGTAGCAGCTAAGTTTTTTTTTTTTAGAAAAATCTAAATAAATAGTAAATAGTGTTGAAAATTATGAAATTTTTATGAAAAATCTATAAATTCATAAAATGCATATATAAAAATTTTGATGCGAAAATTCTAATACTAAGAACATATTTGAATATGTGCCATATGTGACAAAAATTATGAAAAAAAACAAAAATACTAAATGACCATTAAAAATCACAAAATTTTTACACAAAATACATTATCACACAAAAATATGTATACTAAAAATTTCACTCAGAAATTTTAACATTAATGCATTCTTGGGAAATGTGCCCTTACTAAGGCAGAAGAAGAAAAATTAAATAATACCAAACATCCTTTAAAAATTATGAAATTTTTACATAAAATTTTGAAATTTTTACATAAAATTTATGAATATACAGAATGCATATATAAAATTTTTCACTTGAAAATTCTCATAAAAAGAGTGTATTGGAAAATGTGCCATTAAGTTAAAAAATACTAAAATTTTAAATAAATTATAAATGACTCCCAAAAATCATTAAAATTAGAAATAATGATAAAAACAGTAAAACTATGTATTTAGGAAATAAAATAAAATAAAATAAAATAATATTTATGTGGTGAAATTACCATTTTGCCGTTGATACAACTAATTAGACATAATTTACGCAAAAGTTGCAATTAGCCCCCGAAAAATAAAAAGTATCCCCAAACGAAGAAAAATATATATATATTTTTATAAAGGGTGTGTTAAAATTTGGTGTCTATAATGGGGACAAAATGTATTATTAAAAGTCTAGGGGCCAAAATACAATTAATTGGGACCTAAATGAAAAGAAAATAAAATTGTGGGGGCTAATCTATAAAAAATAGAAATTTAAATGCAAAAATCACAAATGTGTAGGGCAACAAAAATATTAATAAAAGTTCAAGGACTACTAAATAAATACATATTATCAATAAAAATAAACTTAGAAAAACAAAACATCAAAATGACGTAGTTTTAAAAGAAAATACGTCAAAACGACGTAGTTTCACTAAAACTCCCTTTTCTCTCTCTCTCACTTTTTTTTTTTGGGTTGTCTTCAACCTGCTGCGGGCCGGCAGTTGACCGGTGACCGTCGAAAAATTTTTTAGGAGTCCAATCAAGCCAAATTTACACTCCCACTTCGTTTTTTGCGTAGAATCCATTTCTAACGTCACTTTTTGCGAGAAAATGATCAGAAGTAGGTCAAACAATCAAAAGATAGCCAGGTATATTTTTCACAACTCATCTCCAAAATTTCAACAAAATGCCATAAAAATTATATAAAAAAACTCCTAATGACTAGTACAACATGAATATGGCAAAAGAAACAACATGAAAAATGTAAAAAAAGGTGATATATTTAAAGACCCATTTTATTGTTCTTTTAGGCATTTTATCGAGCACATGGTGAGCATACATGAAACTCTCACTTTTGCTTTCCAATTTGCTTATGTTTGAACCAAAAAATTCAGTCGAAACAAACCCATATCCTTTCACAATACTCAACCAATATTATAACCATTACTTGAATTTATGCATACAAACTCATCAAAACAGCAAAATATAAAGGAGAGAACAATTAAAAGACAATGAAAAGTTCACTAACGTTGTTCAAAACAATGCTAATGAGGATGATTTGCTTTTGACCATGGCTTTGAAACTCCTTGGTAGTAGTAATGTCTTGTGTGTGCTTGTGAAGCGATGGTGTAGTGAGGTGAGTGAATTGTGTGCAAGTGTAAGTATGCTCGTGTGAGGAGCTCCAAGGGGGACATTCCAAGGATGTTGGATCGAGTTTGAGGAGCTCCAATGATGTGCTTAAAGGTTTGGATGGTCCTATGACTAGAGCAAGAACTAGAAGAATGAAGGATGCATTGCATGGACTCATATTGGACTCGTATGAAGAGGCTTTGTAATTGGGCTCAAAGGACCAATCTAAACAACTCATTAATGTGATTTGGGCTGAACAAACTTTGGATGAGGGCTTCATGGACCACACGAGTGGGGAGCTTAAAGAATTGAAGTCCAATTGATGGTTTTGTAGGCTTAATGGACCGCCAGCCCATTAGGGTTTATTAGTTACGATTTTTATAGTTTTTAGAGTTGTAATAGACTTAGTTATTTTAGTTAATTCATGCTTTGTTTTGGTAGTTTCATTAGTATAAGTTTTGTCTTAGAAATTAAGTCTATTTTCACAACTCTAGAATCTTCTTTGTAAGCCTATTTATAGGCCATATTATTAGTTACAAATTTAACAAGAATTATTCAGAAAAATTGTGTGTTTTCTCTATTGTGAGAATTTTCTTGGTTCTTTGTCGATTAAGAACTATTCTTGCTCTTATCAAGCTTGCTTGTGGCGACCACCAACTTCGCTTAGAGTTTTTCTTGTATTTTTGATCAAGTCTTAGGTAACTTAGGTGAAACGATTGAACTCACTCAACTTGGTTTAATCTAGCTTGTCTTAGGCGTGTTCATCTTCTTCAAGGGAGATTCAAGGCAAAACAACTCTACGTCAAGGGTTCCTTGGTTCACGAATCAAACGAGATCTTGAGTTCAACGAGTTGCATACCTGAAATCCAAAACTTTCTTGGCAACGCAACCGTGCACACATCATATAGTGTGTATATGGTGTGAGTGAGCTTGTGAGAGTAGTGAGAGGTAGAGGAAGATGAAGTGAGTTGTGTGAAAATGGTGTAGTGCCAGTGAAGTGAGGGTGAGAGTGAAGAAGAAAGTGCAGTGTCTGATGATGATGGGGGATGAAAAAGTCCAAACTAATCCCCTAAAATCTAGTAAAAGTGAGGGCAAGTGGTGAGGGTGATTGATGGGGTTAGGTTGGCTGGGGAGGTTTTGACTTTGTAGCCATAAGGGCTGCATGCAGCCATAAGTTGCAACGCAGCTTTGTTTTTGGTTTTTTTTTTTTGAAAAAATCTAAATAAATATTAAAAAACATCAAAAAAATATGAAAGTTTTATAGAAAATTTATGAATGTATGAGATGCATATAAAAATTTTTATATTAAAAAAAATTCTAACGGCAAGGGCACATTTGAAAATGCGCCACATATGACAAAATTATAAAAAAAAATACTAAAATACTAAATGACCTTTTAAAAATCACAAAATTTTTATAAAAAATACATTATCACACAAAACACATATGCTAAAATTTTCATTCGAAGATTTTAACATTAAAGCATTCTTGAAAAATGTGCCTTTAATAGACAAAAAGAAGAAAAATTAAATAAATACCAAACATTCTATAAAAATCATGAAAATTTTACAAAAAAACTTATGAATATACAAAATGCACATATAAATTTTTTCACCTGAAAATTCTCATAAAAAGAGTGCATTAGAAAATGTGCCATTAAATTAAAAAATACTAAAATTTTAAATGAATACTAAATGACTCTGAAAAATCATTAAAATTAGAAATAATGATAAAAATAGTAAAATTATGTATTTAAAAATAAAATAAAATAAAATAAAATAATATTTACATAGTGAAATTATCATTTTGCCCCTGACACGACTAATTAGACATAATTTACACAAAAATTACAATTAGCCCCCAAAAAATAAAAAGTATTCCCAAATGAAGTAAAATACATGTTTTTATAAAGGGTGTGTCAAAATTTGGTATCTACACTTACCCCTATTTGTCAGAAGCTTGTAGAGGTTACAGACAAAGACGTAAACGAAACTAAATTTTGACTCACTCATACATAAAACAAAAGCATATTGACTCTCATAAAGATGAATGTATGAAATGCAGAAGGAATGATCTGACTCTCTAGGAGTTGCCTACGTATCCCGATGATGGGAATCAGGTCAAACGTAGTTTAGATCACGACTACATACACAAAAGACTCATGTAAATAAAAACACAAGGCCTAACTGAACTCGCATGGAGTTGCCTACGTATCTCGATGAAGGGAATCAGGTCAAATATAGTTCGAATAATGAAAATAAAAAGTTTGGGTTGTCAGACTTGAAAAATAAAATAAAATATAAAACGTCCAGTTTGTGAACCAATGCATGACTCCAGTTTGCTAGAATTGATGAAACGCAATGAAATTCAATATGAAACGTCCAATTTGAAGGACAAATGCAATCTCAGTTTGCTGGGACAAATGTGAGGAAATTAAACGTGACAGATCCAGTTTGCTGGACATGCACCCAATTTGCTGTTATGAATGCAATGCAAAGTCTGGTTTGCCAGACTCGGAAAAGTAAACGTGAAAGGTCTAATTTATTGGATATGCATCCAGTTTGTTAGGGTGAATGCAATGCAGTGTCTGGCAACCAGACTTGAAAAAGTAAACGTGAAAGGTCTAATTTGCTGGGCATCTACCTAGTTTGCTAGGGTGAATGCAAGGAAACATCCAGTTTTCCAGACTTAGAAAAGTGAACATGAAAGGTTCAGTTTGCTGAACATACATCCAATTTGAAGGGGTGAATGCAAGGAAATTAAACGTGAAATGTCTAGTTTGCTGGACATGCACCCAATTTGTTGGGTTGAATGCAATGCGAAGCCTGATTTGCCATACTTGGAAAAGTAAATGTGAAACGTCCAGTTTGCTGGGGTGAATACAATGCAAAGCCTAGTTTGCCAGACTTGGAAAAGTAAACGTGAAATGTCCAGTTTGCTGGACATGCACCCAATTTGCTAAGGTGAAAGCAAGAAACTTAAATGTGAAAGGTCCAATTTGCTGGACATGCACCCAGTTTGCTAGAGTGAAATGCAATACAAAGTTTTGTTTGCCAAACTTGAAAAAGCAAACGTGAATGGTTCAGTTTGCTAGACATGCACCCAGTTTACAAGGGTGAATGTAATGCAAAGCCTAGTTTGCAAGACTTGGAAAAGTAAAAGTAAAAGGTCTAGTTTGCTGGACATATACCTAGTTTGCTAGAGTGAATGCAATGCAAAGTCTAATTTGCCAGACTTGAAAAAGGTAAACATGAAAAGTCCAATTTGTTGGACATGCACCCAGTTTGTTGGGGTAAATGGAATGCAATGCTTGGTTTGCCAGACTTCGTAAAGTAAACATGAATGGTCTAGTTTGCTGGACATGCATCTAATTTGTTAGGGGTGAATGCAATGCAAAACCTGGTTTGCTATATTGGGAAAAGTAAACGTGAAACGTCCAATTTGTTGGACATGCACCCAATTTGCTGGGGTAAATACAATGCAAAGTTTGGTTTGCCAAACTTAGAAAAGTAAACGTGAAACGTCCAGTTTGCTAGACATGCACCCAGTTTACTGGGTCAAATGCAATGTATAGCCTGGTTTGCCAGACTTGGAAAAGTAAATGTGCGACGTCTAGTTTGCTGGAATGTATCTAGTTTGCTAGGGTGAATGCAATACAAAAACTGGTTTGCTAGACTTAGAAAAGAAAACGTAAAATGTCTAATTTGCTGAACAAATACATGAAATATATATTTTTTTAAATGTCGAAAAGCAGCCCACAAATCTATTTGATTTTTTTTTAAATTGCTCTAGTGAACAAAGTTCGAATTTCTTTTCTAAATAAACAAAGTCTAGGAAAAATCAGTTCATTCTTCCTTCATCTTCTTGTTTTGTTTTTTTCAAATTGCCCCAGTGTACAACTTTGAAATCACCTCCTTTTTTTTATTTTTCAAAATTTGCCTAGTGTTAGCATCTTGAATTAATTTGAAATTTCTCCTTTAAAAATTTTGGCCCTATATAAAACATCAAAATTCATTTAAAATAAAAAAAATTTATACAAAAAAAAAATTGTCCTAGTATAAATCAAATAAAATCAATTTGAAATCATCCTTTAAAATTTTTCCCAGTGTAAATTTGAAGTCAGTTCTTCGCAAAACAGGTTCAAACATAAAACATCAAAATCAATGTGAAACCAAAATTTTTCAAAAATTTGCCCCAATATTAATTTGGAATCAATCTTTGAATTAAATTTTGCCCTAGTTAGACCATTGCTAACTGCAAAAGATTTGCTCCAATTTTTTTCTTTGACAAGGGCCTTAAGTGATGGTGGTGTGATTCCAACTGCAAAAAAGAAAAAGCAATGGCAATTGCAAAAGTGATGCCACCACTTGGTGGTCTCTTGATTCCACTGGTACAAATAAACATGAGTATTGCCATCTTGAATGTCTGATATAGTCCCCTGCTTTGCTTTTTGCTTGTCCGGAACTTAATGGACTTCAGTTCACTATTTAGATCAAATCTCCCAGACAGTCTTTCAATCCATATATGCTTCAACTTTCCTATAAACTTAAGATTACCTTTGCTTTTTATTTAAAATTCAACAAATTTAACTATAATTATTTATTTTTGTAGAAGAACATTTCACATGCATTATTTCAAAAGAACTTTTGTACAGCAAACAACACGAAACACGAAAAGACTACATAAGTAAAATACAGTCCAATAAAATATTTTTTTCAAAGCTGATTTTGAAATAATAGTTTGTAATTCTAATTTTGATGATAACAAACCTCATCTTTGATAATCATACTTGTTTAGTGTTATGGAAGGTTTGGAACAGGTATTGAAACATTTGGTACAAATTAGAAATGATCGGCCACTTGATCGGATGCCTCAGAATTGCTTCGGTCGTCCGAAGTATGTTCGGACTATGAGTTTATTGTAGAGTCATCAACAAGATAACGATAAAGTATCGTCATTCAATTCCTAGATTAGAAAATATGCTTGATAAATTGCATGGCTCTTCTATCTTTTGTAAAATTGATCTTAAAAGTGGTTATTATCAAATTAGAATGAAAGAAGGTGATGAATGGAAGACTGCTTTTAAAACCAAGTTTGGATTGCTTGATTGGTTAGTTATGCCTTTTGGTTTGATTAATGCAACTAGTACATTCATGAGGCTTATGAACTATGTATTTAGAGCTTTTATTGATAAATTTATAGTAGTCTACTTTGATGATATTTTAGTTTATAGTAGGTCACTTGAAGATCATGTTGAGCACTTGCATCAAGTTTTCTGTGCTTTACGTGAACATCAACTTTATGCAAACTTGAAAAAATGTTCCTTTTGCATGGAAAGCATTGTGTTTCTTGGATTCATTGTTAGTAGTCAAGGTATACATGTTGACGAGCCTAAAGTTCAAGCCATACGTGATTGGCCTACACCTACGAACGCTAATAGATCTTTCCATGGCTTAGCAAGTTTCTATAAAAGGATTGTACGTAATTTTTCTACTATTGTTGCACTTTTAAATGAACTTGTTAAGAAAAATTTTGTGTTTAAGTGGGAAAACAAACATCAAGAGGCATTTTAAACATTAAAAGAAGGGTTGACTAAAACCCCTCTCTTATGTATGCCTAATTTTGATAAAGTGTTTGAGGTTGAATGTG
The DNA here is from genome assembly GCA_024721245.1 of Mitragyna speciosa. NCBI lineage: Eukaryota > Viridiplantae > Streptophyta > Magnoliopsida > Gentianales > Rubiaceae > Mitragyna > Mitragyna speciosa. The sequence goes on along the minus strand of CM045560.1, from coordinate 15,386,657 downwards.
ATGCTTCTGGAGTGGGTATAGGTGCTATTCTTATGCAAGATGCTAAGCCTATAGCTTACTTTAGTGAGAATTTAAGTGGCCAACCTTGAACTATTCCACTTATAATAAAGAACTCAATGTATTGGTGAGAACTCTACAAACATGGTGGCATTATCTACTTCCTGAAGAATTCGTTTTTAAAGTCTCAAGGGAAAGCTCAACAAGAGATATGCAAAATAGTTGGAATTCATAGAGTTCTTTCCTTACACAATTAAATACAAGGGAGGTAAAAGGAATGTGGTTGCTGATGCTTTGTCAAGAAGGTATTCTCTTATCACCATTTGTCGCGTCCTAAAAAATTGTGAATGAAAAGGTGTGCTCGTGGGGTCGTTAACTGTCGCGTCCCAGAAAGGACAGTCCGGTCTGATGACTCTTTCGAAAATAAAGGTTTTTGGAAAACCGTGCGTGTGTGAGAAAAATCAAATTTTAGTAGAAAAAGTGTATTTAAAAAAATGGTATTTTAAAAGAAAATAAAGCTGGGACTAAAACTGCGACAGGTTTGGCCAAGTAATTTTTGAAAAAGGGTTTTATTTTAGAAAATGGAGTCGCCACTTGGTACTAAGTTAGGGTGTACCAAGTCACCCGAAAAATCGTTTAACAAAAATAAAAATAAAATTTTTAGAAAAATAATTTAAAACCCTTTTTTGACTCCGGTCTACGAAAAACGTGAGAAAAAGGTCTGGGAGTCACATTTGAAGAAAGGGAAGGCAAAGGCTTGCGCCTAAGGCACCCTTTCAACCTAGCCGAGGCTAGTTGCGAGGTTTAATCAAAATTTCCTAAATTAACCCTAAATTCTATCGCGTTTTGGATGTATCTAAATGAATGCAAATCCTAAGTCTAAATGTAGGTATCGGGAGGGTCGAAATGTTCCGTCGAGGCTTGGTCGAGATTATCGCATTAATTACGAAACCCAAGTCGAGACCTCGAGGAAGTCACAAGTGTGAATGCAAAAATGAAATGCAAAAAGAAAAAGAAAATAATAAAATATATATTAAGTGAAGAAAGAAAGTGGGTATGCAACATAACGGGTACGGGGACTAATAACTCGTGATTGATATTTTTCTATTCACGGAGGGGGGAACGGCATGTACGCCACCGCTTTCCACGTAAGTAGGTGACTATTTCTAGTCGAATCACACAAATGTCCTAAAGTCTAAGTGAGATGCAACCTAAATGTCATGCATTTTTAAAAAATGTGTCAAAATAATAATAATAATAATAATAATAATAATAATAATAATAATAATAATAATAATAATAAAATCATGCCAAATGGAAGGAAAAACTAAAAGTGTGTGAAATGAGAAATGTACACGAATGAACCTAATCACTAAAATGTCTTAAGGGTCTAGCGTTGGGCTAGCCCGTTCTAAGGAAAATCCCATTAGCGTTGGACTAGCGGGGAAACGATAAGCCACAACTAGCGTTGGATTAGTGTGATGACGAAATAACAATAAATCATGACTCAAACATTAAAGCATGAATTAAAAAAAATTAAACATATAAAAACAAAAATATATAAGATCACATAGGAGCACATAACACACAAACATAATATCTAGATGCGAAATCCTAATGAAAGCGATAAATCAAATAAGCATGTAAGCACACAAAAGAGCAAATAAACCCTAACTATTATACCAGGGGGCTTGATTTACAATTTAAGGGAGGAAATTAAAATGCCCTATCTATTACACTTTCTATCCATTTACACAATTTTTGCTAAAATATGCAAAAAATAATCTAATTATTACATTGACTAGCTAAATACAAAAAATATTACATTTTTATCAAAATAATAATAAAGAAATAATAAGATTTAAAATGAAATCACATGAAAGAAGTAAATACACAAAGAGCATACCAAATAGGAAATATGTGAATAAAATGTATAAAAATCACGTAAGGCACATTGGAGCACATAAAAGAGAAATTAATCAATGAGGAATAGGGATACCTCTTTGAAGATCCGGTACCAATACTTAAAAAATGAACACACAAGTCAAGGTATCACGATATAAATAAATAAAGCATAAAAAATAAGTCGCAATAATTTATGGGGTAAAAATGTAAATGGAGCAATATTCTAAGGAGAAAATTGCAAAGTCCAGCAAACTAAGGGGACAAAAACATAAATTTCAGCAAGCCTAAGGATAAAGAATAAATTACGGCAATTATGGGGAGCCAAAGATAAAAATTACAGCAGGTGTTTAAAGCCAAGAATAAATTTCAGCAATATTCAAGGACAAGAATGTAATTTCAGCAAGCATCAATTGACAAATTACAATTTTCAGAAATATTCAAGGGTACACAAATATAATTTCAGCAAACATGGAGACCAAATTGCAATTTCCAGCAAACCCAAGGACAAAATATAGTTTCCAGTAATGCATAGGGTCAAATTGCAATTTACAGCTATATAAAGGACTAAAATAAAAAATTCCAGCAGCTACAAGTATTAGAATACAAATTCCAGCAACAAATAAAAGACTAAAAATATAATTTCCAAGCAAGTTAATGGGAGTTTAAAAATCAAAGTTCTAGCAAGTCAAAAAGACTTTAGAATAAAGAATTCCTAGCAGTATAGGACTAAAAACTAAAATTCAAGCAAATTTAGGAACTTAGAACCAAAATTCCAGCAAGCCTATAGGCTTAGAATAAAAATTCCAACAAGTGTCTAGGGATGAAACAATAAATTCCAGCAAGGTTTAATGACTTAGAATGAAATTCCTAGCAACCTAAAGTTCAAAAAATGAAAATTCCAGCAATGATAATAGGCTCAAAATGGACTTCCAACAATAACAAGGGTCCAAAAATGAAATTCCAGCAACTATGAAGACTAGAAATGAATTTTTTAGCAACTTGAAAGGGTTAAGATGTAAATTCCATTTATGGTAAAAAAAAAAACTGAAGAAGAAAAGAAAAAAAATGATAAAAAAAAACGTAAACTAAATTACACAATAAATTAACCTAATCAATCAAGTCAATTGCCCAAGCCACGCATTGGAAAAAGTCTTAACTAGAACCAAAATGCTAAGATAACTAAAATAATAAAAAAAATAGAGAAAGCAATAAAAAATTAAAAGAACCAATGCACTAGAATCGTCTATATTAAATTCTTACAATCAGAAAATCAATTAGCCTCTCATTCATAACCCCACGTCCACTTTGTCTTCTTCACTCGTTCGTCTCCTGCTTTCTCTTTTCATTACCTTTGATCTCTCTCTCTTTTTTTCAGCTAATTTTGTTTCGTTTGTTCTCTCTTTCTGACTTCTCCGATTTTCTCTCTTTCTTGCTCTCCTGATTTCTTTCTTTCTTTCTCCCCTTTTCTCCGTCTAAGTCTTTTCTCTCTACTCTTCTCTCTCTCTCTCTCTCTCTCTCTCTCTTTCCCTTTCTCACTCTCCCTTTTCTTTTCTTTCCCTCTGATTTCTTTTCTTTCCCTCACCATTCCTTTTTTTTTTTATTCTTTTCTCTCTATCTCTCTCTTTCTTTTCCAAAGGCCAACAGAAACGTTTCGGGTGCTGGTTATTGATGCGAAATTGGTAGGAAATGGGGGGCTGGTGATGGTTGTGGACCTCTAATTGACTATGGGTGTGTGGTAATTGTACTTGTACAGATGACTTTGTAATGAATTTGAGTTCAATGGCCAACTGGGGCTGTGTAATTGCTGATTTTTGTTCGGTTGGTGTTGTGTTTCTTTTGCAGGTTTTGGGCAATTGGAGGGGGCAGTGGGTTCACAGCTTTTGGGGCTTTTTCTAATTGAAACGGTGGTGATCAAGCTGGTGGGTTGGTTGGTATATGATTGTGTGCTTTTCTTGCAGGCTAGTGGTGGCGGTTGTCATTGGTTGGTCTTGACTGCAATTTGGTTCTGATTTGGGATGTTTAAGTTGGAGAGGGGCAACGGATATGGGGTTGGAATTGATGGTTTTTGCAGGCGATGGGGGTGGTGACGAGTGACTAAGGTGGAGACAGGGGAAGTTTTGGTTGATTGTTGGCTGTGTTTTGTGACTAGCTTTGGGTCTATTTGGTTGTTTGCATTGTTTTGTGCTGCTTCTACAGGTGGGAAAAGTTGCTGTGAGTGGTCTAATAGAGGAGGGAGAGAGATGGTGGAAGGGGACAGTAGAGTTCTGCTGTGGTCATGGAATTGAGCTTAGTGGTTGTGAGGAGGTCCGAGGGTAGAACAATGGGTAGAACAGAGGAAGAAGGAGAACCCAGAAAAAACCATAACCAGAAACAGAAAGAACAAAACTCAGCAAGAACAAACCCCAGAAAACAAAAATAGGAGGAAAAAATCTAAAAGATTCAACTCAAATTCCAGAAGGATAGACACAATTAATCAAATTAGCATAGGGGATGGAAGAAAAGTGAATCAAAACAAAATAAAGAAACTTACCTTTTAAATCTTGGAAATGGGTTGATGATGAACAGTAGAAAAGAAAGAATCTACTCGTTGTTGACGATGAACAGTAAAAAAAAGTTGAGAAACGACGGCCTCTTTTAATGTGTGTTTTTTAAGTGTATATGTAGGTGCTTTGATCTTCTAAGGTATAAAATGAAAGTGTTTTTTAGGGTTTCTCAATTTTTTTCTTCTTTCTGTTGATTACAGAGAGTATTTATAGGTCACTTGTCTTATTGGCCAAAAATGCTGTAAAATAACGAGAATGCCACCGGTATTAAAAAATGCTAATTTTATTAAAAAAATATATTTTTAAACCTAAAATTAAAATTAATACAAGAAATATGACAGCGATCTATAAATTTTCAAAAAGAATTCACAAGTAGATTTCAAAAATAAAAATTAGAGTTCAAAACTGATAGAAACGCGCTCGGGGTGTAAAATGACAATTTGTCCCTGGACAACGAAAATACACAAAAAAATAGCTATTAACCTCAGAAAATTATCAAAAAAATTAAAATAAGCTTAAAACATTAGAAAATGCCTTTTTGACTCAAAATTTGGTGAAAAATTAATTTAAACTGTAAAATGACGATTTTGCCCTCGAACAATGAAAATACACAAAAAATAGCTATTAACTTCAGAAAATTATCAAAAAATTAAAATAAGCTCAAAACATTAGAAAATACCTTTTTGACTCAAAATTTGGTAAAAAATAAATTTAAATTGTAAAATGACGATTTTGCCCTCGCACAATGAAAATTTACAGAATAATAGTTATTGTCCTAAAAAAATTAACCAAAAATTAAGGATAAATTTAAACTACTGGAAAATGCATTTTTGACTCAAAATTGGTGAAAAATGAATTTAAACTGTAAAATGACGATTTTGCACTTGAACAATGAAAATTCACAGAAAATAGTTATTTTCCTCAAAAAATTATCAAAAATTACAAATAAGCTTAAAACATTAGAAAATTCATATTTGACTCAAAAATGAAAAAAATAAATTTAATTTGTAAAAATGACGATTTTGCCCTTAGCTGGTACAAATATAAAAAATACCAATAAAATCCAAAAAAATCATAAGAAATTAACAAATTCACATAAAAGTAAAAATATGAATTTAAAACCTCCAAAAGCTGACAAAAAAATATTTACAGATAAAATTACTATTTTACCCCCCGAGATCATTAAAAATTTAAAATTTGTCCTAAAAAGTGCAAACATGCCCCCCAGTGTTTGAAAATAGATAGTGTGTCAAAATTTGGTGTCTACACCATTCTTCAAACTAAGTTGTTTTGTTTTGATTGGATTAAAGAATTGTATGAGCAAGATAATTATTTTTCTGAATTGTGGCGTTTGTGCATGAAAGGTGCTCATGGTGACTATTTTAGGCATGATGGTTTTTTGTTTAAAGGTAATAAATTGTGCATGCCTAAGTGTTCTATACGTGAATTGCTAGTAAGGGAGACTCATGGGGGTGGTCTTATGGGATAATTTGGTGTTAAAAAGACTTTACACGTTTTGCATGAGCACTTATTTTGGCCAAATATGCGATTTGGTATTGAGTCAATTTGTGCTCAGTGTTTGACTTGCAAACAAGCAAAAAGTCATGTGATGCCCCATGGCTAGTACTTTTCCATTGCCTGTGCCTTCTCAACTTTGGGTAGATATCTTTATGGATTTTATTTTAGATCTACCAAGGTCACAAAATTGTAAAGATAACATCTTTGTTGTTGTTGATATATTTTGTAAGATAGCATACTTTATTGCATGCTCTAAGACTAATGATGCCATTTACATATCTAATTTATTCTTCAAAGAAATTGTGAGATAGTATGGTTTACCTCATTCCATTGTTAGTGACAAAGATGTTAAGTTTTTGAGTTATTTTTGGAGCACTTTGTAGAGTAAACTTGGTACTAAAATGTTATTCTTTACTATTGCACATCCACAAACTGATGGTCAAATTGAGGTTGTTAATAGAACACTCTCTGCACTCTTGCGCGCAATAATTCAAAGAAACTAAAAGAATTGGAAAAGATGCTTATCACATATTGAGTTTGCATACAATAGGACTGTTCATTTTGTTACTTCTTATTCACCTTTTGAATGTGTTTGTGGATTTAATCCTTTGACTCCTTTGGGTATTTTGCCTTTGTCCATTAATGAAGTTTTTTATTTGGAAGGCAAAAAGAAAGCTGAATTTATTAGGGATGTCCATCCAAAAGTGAGTGCTAATATTGACAAAAAGAATGAGCACTTTACTAAAGTTGCAAATAAAGGGCGTATGAGAGTTATCTTTGAGCCTCGAGATTGGATTTGGGTACACATGAGAAAAGAAAGGTTTCCACAACAAAGGAAATCTAAACTTCACCCAAGAGGAGATGGTCCTTTTCAAGTTCTTGAGAGGATTGGAGATAATGCCTACAAATTGGACTTACCAAGTGAGTATGGTAATGTTAGCACTACTTTTAATGTTTCTGACTTATCTTGTTTGATGTAGGTGATTTGAGGACGAATCTTTTTGAGGAAGGAGGGAATGATGAGTCCCAAGTGAAGCTCATGGAAGATGGATGTTTGAAGAGCATTGGATTGGACTTGAAAGATTCCAAAGATGTTCTTAAAGGCTTGGATGGGCCTATGATTAGGGCAAGAACTAGGAGAATGAAGGATGCACTGTATGGATTAATATTAGACTTATATGAAGAGGCTTTGCATTTGGACTTAAAGGATCAATCAACAAGTTTAATTAACGTGATTTGGGCTGAACAAACTTTGGATGGAAGTTTAATGGACCACACGCAAGGAAGGATTGAATAATTGAAGTCCAATTGAAGTTGCAATGGGCTTAAGGCACACGACCAGCCCAATTAGTGTTTTAGGCATCTTTTTATGTTAGGTTTTTGAGTTGTAATAGACTTAGTTAGTTCATACTTTGTTTTGGTAGTTTTATTTGTTTAGAAATAGTCATAGTAGTTAAATCTATTTATACAACTCTAGAATGTTACATGTATGCCTATAAATAGGCTTTGGATTTTTGAATTTTTAATCAGAATTTTCAGCATATTTTCATGTGATTCTTGAAAGAATTTTCTTGGTTCTTTGTTCATTAAGAACTACTCTTGGTCTTATCAAGCTTGCTTGTGGCGACTACCAACTTAGCTTAGAGTTTTTCTTGTATTTTGATCAAGTCTTAGAGTTAATTAGATTAAACGATTGAACTCTCTCAACTTGGTTTAATCTAGTACTTCTATAGGCATCCATCACTTCTCAAGGGAGATTCAATGCAAAATAACTCCACTTCAAAGGTTTCTTGGTTCACGAATCAAATGAGGTATTGAGTTCAACGAATTGCATACATGAAATCTAAGACTTTCTTTACAGCGCAACCGTGCGCACATTAGGGGCACAAAATGTAAATTCTATTAAGTACTCAGACTTAACCGCAATCAATTGGGCCTAATTGATAGAAAATAAGATCTAAAAGGGGCCAATCTAAAATCATGGAGGACATAAATGCAGAAAACTAGAAGTTTTTAAGGTATTCCCATAATAATCCAAATACAGGGACTACTAATTAAATCTATATTTTATAACCATCTCAACACAGAAAATCAAATTCTGAATTAATAGAGACTAACTTAATCAAATAAACTAAATTTAATTAATTAACTTAACTATTGAACTAAACTAATTAAACCTAAATTATTAACTAAAAGAACACTAATAATTAAATAAAACTAGAAAACTAAAACTACTCCTCCCCCCTAAGTCTTCTTCTTCTCTCTTAGTCTAATTCTCTCCCTTACGTAGTTTCTCTCTTTTTTATCTCGTTCTTTGGTCTCTATTACTCTCTCTATTTATGGTTCTCAGCTTCTCCCTCGCTTTTTCTCTCACTCTCTAATCTTTCTTCTTCTCTTCTTTTCTTCTCTCTGTCTCACTCTCTCTCACCCCGTTTGATTCTTTCTCTTTCTCGTCTGATTCTAACTCTCTCTTTCTCTCACCTTTCTCTCCCTCACTCTCTTCGATTGTAAAACTATTGCTAGAGAGGGAGGGGCTGCAGAGTATTGATGGTTCACCATGGGTTCTGTGAAACAAGGGGGATAGAAGAGCTGGTGAGTGGCAATTTGGAGCTCCTAACAATTTCTAAGGGGTTGGGTTTCGGTTATGAAGTCCAATTTGAGGGCTTGGAGGCTGAAGTGATGGTGGTAGAGTGTGGGCTGGTGTGGGATCTATGGTTGTTTAGTTCGTTAGTTGACATGTGTGTGTCAATGGTCATCCTGACCCTAGAGGGTTCACCAACACAAGTGGTCAATCTAACCTATCTTGAGGAGGTCAATGGCACAAGGCATTGCATTCAGGCATAGAGAGTTCATGTTTTAGCACCCATTCAATAATCAACAGGCTGGTGGTCGCGCATAAGGTCAAAGGTGTGAGGTAGAATTCTCAACGGAGGAACCAGCAGCCAACGAGTAGCGAATTGGACATTCTGACCGTGGCCACACCCCAGGCTATGCAGCGGCCTTCCCCATGGCCTCCGTCAGAAAGTTGAACCAAGGCAGTGTGGTATTATGATCTTAGCCGTGCCCTAGGCTACGTCGCGACCTTCGTCAGCAGCTTTACAATTTTATTATTTTTTATTTATTTTTAGTTTAGTTTTAAATTATATTTAATTTAGATTTTCTATTTATGTATCTTAGGATTTGTACACCTATATAAAGGCTAGCTATTGTCATTTATTATTTATTGAATGATGAATTAAAGTCAATAAAATTGAGAGTTTGGGAGTTCTTGGTGATGAGAACTATCCTTAACTTTTCAAGAGTGATTCTTGAAGGTTAACCTTATACCTTAAATTCTAATCAACAGGTGTGATTAGGGTTTAGGTTTTGTTCTTGTTAGATTCAAATAGTTTCATTCCACTGGTTGTATTGGGGTCAAGCAATTCGACAAGAATTTGCATTCTTTGAGAGTTTGATCCATAATTGCGGGAGGGCTTAGGTTAGATTATCTCCTGATTGTTCAAGATAGTCTTTTGGAGATGTTCCTGTGACACACAGAATGGGAGATCAACCCCGATCGTGTCAAGTGGTATCAGAGCTATTGGATCTTGAAAGAAAATCAAGCCTTTCGTTGTATTTAACCTACTTGGGTATATCTCTTTTTGTTGTCAATCCATTTGGATATATGTTTTAATTTTTGTTGTGTTGTTTTTGGTTTAAGATTTGATTTTTCTTAAATCAAAGTTGTGTTCTTGTGTTTGATTATCAAAAAAAGAAAAAAATACTATTCGTCGTACTGTTCACACCAAAGCCATTGTTCATCGTCAGAATTACTGTTCATAGGAGGTTAATATTCATTACTGGTACTGTTCATCTATTTTTTCTAAAAATTTTCCAATTTTTGTTTTGTTTGTTTTTTGGAGTTGAATTTTGTATTGTATGAGTTGTTTTGTGTTGTTAAAAAAAAAAGAGGAAGAAAAAAAAGGGAGGGTTGAAAATTTCTTAAGTGAAAAAAGGCCTAAAAGTGAGATCTTCATAAAAGTCAAGAATTGGGAGACGATTTGTCTTTGCAGGCTTTTGGAATGAATTTTGAAGATCCTAGTCTATTAGTTCGTGAACTCCAAAGAGACATCAAGGCAAATAAAGATAGTTGGGATGCTAAAAGATCGACTGATAAAAGGAGTCATTCCAAATCCTCTACGAAGGCGGTTAATGATGAATATGACTATGAGGGCAGTGATTCAAAGAGGAAGGAGAGGTGTTTGAAATCCAAGTTCTCTAGAAAGTATCATTTTGATTCTTCAATATGGGATGAGATGAAGGATCAATGTGAATCTTTCCTAAAGGAGGTGGAGAAGTTTGTTGACCATCTTGAATCATGTAATGTTGCTTCAAAGGAATCGTGAGATCATAAAATCCATGAGGAAAAGCATCAATCAAATGCAAAGTTAGAAGTCAACAAACGTCCACAACCAAGGAAGGTGCTTTTTTTTTTTAAAGGCTAACCCCGTACACGGGGGAGGGCGCCACTCCATAATTTTATTAATAGCTTAACGGAAAATATGAGGGGGACATAAACCTGACCTCACTTATTACATAAATCAAATTTAACGGAAAATGAAATAAAGAGTACTTCCTCCATTTACAAAAAAGAAAACTCATCGTTTCTTAAATCTAAAACCAGGAAAACCTAATTGATCTAGTTTGACTGCCCCTCGAACTGCTTTTGGTAGAGCTGCTAAATTCTCAAAAAACTGATCATGCTTTGATAGTAATCCCTCATTTGACAAGATGTCTACTGGCTTGTTTGCTTCCCTAAAACAATGCGTAAAAGTCATCATATGTGAACTAAAGCTATTTAATTCCTCATATAATGAATATAAATGCCATGGACATGAAATTTTCCCAGTTACAATGTTAACCAAAACAAGTGAATCCGATTGCACATGGAGGTGCTGAATTCCCTGTTGACAACATAATCGAACACCATGAAGCATAGCACAAAATTCTGCCTCCAAACTTGATCCATACCCCAGTGAGCAAGCATACCCAAAAATAACCTTACCTTGCACATCTCTAAGGATCCCACCACCTCCACAGTTACCTGGATTCCCTTTGGAGCATCCATCAACATTGAGTTTAAGATAATTCGCAGGAGAACTCCATCTTACCATAGTAACATGAATTTCCTTCTTCATCATACCAACGTTACAGTAAAATTCCAACCAGGTACTGGCATGAATGGATTTACGAAATTTTTGTTCCCATGTCAATTTTATATCTCCAAAAATCCTTCTAGCAATAAGATCCCTAGGAAGAGCATTATCTGCAAAAATAAATTCATTCCTAGCTTTCCACAAATGCCACAAGATTAAAATAGGAGAAATATGATGCAAAAAATTCACATATGAGTTAGTAGCAGGAAGCAACCACCAATCCATTATCCTCCTACGTAAATGATAATGATTAGGTGAAAACCCTACAGCTGCACCAAAAAAAATCCAAAGTAGAGTAGCACATTCTCCCAAGCTAAACACATGCTCAACAGATTCAATCGATGGGCTAGCACAACAGAAACATCCAGATGGGCCATGAATACCGAACTGCTGCAAAGTATCCGCCAGAGGAAGTCTCCTATGTAACAATCTCAACATAAAAAATGAAATCTTCCTTGGGATAGAAGTATCCCAAATCTTTGAAAAGAATATAGTAGAGACTTTACAATCCCTTACACAGTGGTATGCAGAATTCAAAGAAAATTTACCAGAAGAAGACAACTTCCAAACAATTCTACCAGAGGGAAGCCAACCAATATTATTTTCAGCCAAGGTGCTTATTGTAGTAGAAAATGAGGCATCATCATGGGAGGAGAAGATTGGAGTTGAGGTGACACCTTTGAACCCAACTGAAGCTACAACAACATTACTAGAGGGACCTTGTGGCATTGATGATGAAGCATCAGTGGAAGAGTGTGACGTTCTTGAACCATTAGAGGAGTCATTGGAGGAAGAGACATCAAGTGTTGAACAATCCCTTATGGTCGTACCTTGTTGCTTATCTACCATGGGCAACAATTCGAGAATGAATCGTTTTGAAGAGGAGGAGTTTGATACGTGTGTGTCAGTGGTCATCCCAACCTTAGAGGGTTCACCAACACAAGTGGTCTATCTAACCTATCTTGAGGAGGTCAAGGGAACAAGGCGTCGCACTCAGGCATAGAGAGTTCATGTTTTAGCACCCACTCAAGAATTAATAGGCTGGTGGTCAGCATAAGGTCAAAGATGTGAGGCATAATTGTCAACAGATAGAACCAGCAGCCAACGAGTAGCAAATTGGATATTCTAACCACGGCCTTCCCCACGGCCTCTGTCAGAAAGTTGAGCCAAGGCAACGTAGTGTTCTGATCTTAGCTGCGGTCTTCCCCCCGACCTTCATCAGCAGTTTTATAATTTTATTATTTTTTATTAGTTTTTAGTTTAGTTTTAAATTATATTTAATTTAGACTTTCTATTTATGCCTCTTAGGGTTTGTTATGCCTATATAAAGGCTAGCTATTGTCGTTTATTATTAATGTTATGTTGAATGATGAATTAAAGTCAATAAAATAGATTTTTCTCTCTGTGTGAGAGTTTGGTAGTTCTTGGTGATGAGAATTGTCCCTAACTTATCAAGAGTGATTCCTGAGGGTTATCCTTATACCTTAAGTTCTAATCAACAGGTGTGATTAGGGTTTAGGTTTTGCTCTTGTTAGATTCAAATGATTTCATTCCACGAGTTGGATTGGGATTGAGCGATTCGACAAGAATTTGCATTCTTTGATAGTTTGATCTAGATTTGCAGGAGGGTTTGGGTTAGATTATCGACTAATTGTTCAAGACGGTTCTTTAGGGATGTTCCTGTGACACACAAAAAGGGAGATCAACCCCGATCATGTCATTAGTGGAGGTGGAAGGTGGTTGTGATTCTTGTGGTGTGATTGGAGGTGGATTTGTTGATCGTTTATTGGTTGGGATTGGGCTAGGTGGTGGCGGTTTTGGTGGAGGATGGTAATTGAGGTGTATACTGGTTTGGGGCTAGTTATAATAGAATTCCTATTGATGGCGGTGGCTTGACTGTAGTCATTGACCATGGATTTGCTGGCTACAAGGGTGGTTTTGAATAGCTTTGGGATGGCAGTGTGGGTGGTTTGGGTTGCTGATGGTGGTTGAATGATTGCAATTCAAAGTATAGTGATGGGAATTGATGTTGTGTCTTGAATTGCTAATTATGGCTTGATGATTCGTGGGAATTGCAAAATGGTGCAAATTGGATTTGGACTATGGTGGTTTCAAACAGATAGGGATGCAGTGGAAGAGGAGAAAATGGAATTTGTTGACAATTGGGTAATTTTGGGCAGCAAGTTGCAGCTCTTTTTTTTTTTTTGGTTTATTGATTGATCACAGAGGGTTGTTTTTGTGGAATTTGGTGGTGGTAGAGGTGGCTGGTATGTAGTTGGTTATTCTGGTGGCGGTTGATAGAAGGAGAGAGAATAGGTAGAGAGTTTGTGTCTGGTTGCTGTTAGTGACTTAACAGGTGGTTCGTGGATTGATTATGAATGATTGTAGGTGACGTTTGCAGTGGGTCTGTGGATCGGGTTGTTAGTGTATGCCCTAAAAAGAAGTTAGTTTAAGGCTTTTGTACTTACACTTATTTATGTTATATTTATTCGTGTGGCATTTTTCTTTATCATTTATACTTGTATTTCCATGTTTCTTGTTTATTTAGTAAAGTCCTTAGAATATTGACTGTGTATTAGACATTGTAAGGGTTACAATTATGAGACTCTAATACATATAATCGTATTATTAAGTCATAGTATTAATGAGGTTGTACATCATTAATATGGATAGACTAGCACATACTTTGCCTCTACTTATGGTAAGTAGTAGTTGATCTCGTTAATTATCATGTGTGTGACACCTAAACTGGTATGTAAATGCTTGTTTGGAACAAGTTCATTGGATTGATCTGCTAAGAGTTTTCAACTGTAGTGCCAATAGTTGAACTCTTAATGGCAATCTGTAAGTGATCATTTGACTTGAGATTACTATAGTATCTTGAGTGTAGATTTCTATACTTTGACTCTATTCATCAATGCTCGTAAAAGAGTAGCCCATAGGTTAGAGGTTGGGTATAGATTGAAGCATGGAAAGATAATAAGTAATCAATATAAGATTTACTATTATGGCCACTTATTAGAAATATTAACTCAATAAATCTTCTGCAGAAATAATAGCATAACTTGAAATTAATTTCCATGTTATACATCATGGAAAGTTATATTTCGGGAATAAAAAAATATTAATTAGTCATTTAAAATTATGCACTATACTTTTTAGACTAATTGGAATATAGTGTGGTGAAAGGATATCAGTTATACGGTAACACTGTCATGGATATGTATAGTTTATCATATGACTTTCCTATTCACTTGGGTGGTCATGGTGCATTGTTAGACACCACTCATGTTCTATAAGTATGAATTAATTAATTGTAAATTAATAATAAATTAAAATATTTAATTTATCTAACTCTTAATTGTTTAATTAATGAGTTATAATTTGTACTTATTACCAACGTGAATGGAACATAATAGGTCACACACATAAATAACATAATCTTTAGGTTAAAATGTAATTAAGATAATTATGTGATACTTATGGGGTTAATTTATAAGATAAATTAACTCAAAAAACTTATTTACAAATATTCTAAATCTTGCAGAAAATTAGTTCCCTAAAAAAAATAAAGAAGCTATTTGGCTTTCTTATGGAATAGAATTCTTAAAGGAGAAGGATTAGCATAAGGTAAGCATCCTAAACCTTCTAAAGTTTCCTAAACCTTCTAGGTTTCCAATTGCCTTTATTTCCTAAAAGACTAGGATGCTACCCCTTTAACTCTTGAATTATTATTGCAACAGAAAAGAAAATCTAATGGGAGAAAAATCCAAGAGATCTGCCACCTTGTCTTTGGAGTCTCTCTCTCTCTTTCTCTCTCTCTCTCTCTCTCTCTCTCTCTCTCTCTCTCTCTCTCCCTCCTGCCTAATTGTTAGGCTTTTTCTCTTCTTTTGTATTCTCTAATTAATTCAAAGGAGCTAGCACTCAAAAGTCAAAGCAAGCAAGACTTGAAGGTTTTTAAAGATTTGTTCGTGTGGATATCGTTAGAGGTTCGACACTTAGAGGGCTTTTGTGGTAGATACTACCTCTTCACTGAAGGATTTTAGCCTTAAAAGCATAGAAATCTTATTTGTTTCAGGTAATATTCGTGTAAACCCTCTTATAATGATATAGACATGTCAAAGAGATCCAGAGTTAAGGTAATAAAATTTTTATTTTTTCCCTGCATTACCTGTGTTATTACCTTACAAGAGTATCAGAGCCTCCTTTAATTATTATCTATATGGTTTGTATTTATTTAATTATCATAAATATGGATGGTTTGTTCTTGATAAAATTTGCCTCAAAATTGTTTTAGAAAAATGAAGAGTTTGTTTTTTAAGAAAAGATCTTAATTGTTTAAAGGTGTTTTAAGTAATTAAGATAAGTTTTTAATGTTGCATTAATGGTTTCTGAATTATTTTTATGTATCAAAAGGGTATTAACACAAAATTTGTTCAAAAGAGTTTTGAAAATATTCATGAAAAATCATTTTAAAAATTGTAGAAATGTACCTGCAGCGCTAGTTGTGTGCGGGTACGTCTGCGGTTTCATCCTGTAAAGCATATTTTCTTAGCCGCAGGGGTATTGACCCTAGCCGCGGCATTACCCGTGTGCAGGTAGACTCGTGGCAAGTAAACGCCTCCACAGATTGTATCTGCGGGAATTGTCCCGCAGATTGTATCCGCGGATCAGGCGTGAATAGTAGTGTGGATTTTTTTTTTATTTTTTATTTTTGGAAACGTGATTTTGGAAATTTTTGTAAAAAAACTCTTTCCAATTTTAATTTTTAAGATTTGGAAAGTTAAATTTTAGAAACCTACACCTTCTATAATTTTATTTTTGAGACAAATAAATTCAAGAATATTCATCTAATTAAATTAGACCATGTGATTTATGACAAGAATTAAATAAATTTATTTATTTAATTGTTAAATTGTATGATGACATGGTGAATGATTATGGACTAGACTAATGTGATTGAATGATTATTATTTCTATTTTGGTTGGCTTGTACTGGTTTTTGTAATAGGACCTGCGTGTCCTGCTTTTTTTATTATTATGATATAATTCTCTTCTCACCTAAACTCCCATCGAATGTAACTCGAGGTTTCTTGATTAATTCTTGTAATGTACACAGTATTGGTTAGGAATAGGTTTCTTTTCTAAATTGTTTATGTAGCAGCCCCACCTTACCCAGAGGCGCACCAAAGGGCTTAGCGGACTGCCTGCCTAGCTCTCGCCAGGTCTCGAATCACGCACTCACGCAAATATCCGAGCGTACTTAACTTAAAATAAAGCAAAATCAAATACACTCATATTAAATACATTCATAGGATTCGCTTGAAAGTATAAATATCACAAGAGTTTTACATCACAAAATATAAATAATATTTACAATAAAAGCCTACACATTTAGGCTATCAAAATACATGAAGCAAAACATTTACTATATCCAAAAGCAGCTTTCCAGCTTTAGTATTTTGGAAAAACCTGGTTAAAGAAAACAAATGAACGGGATGAGCTATAATAGCCCAGTGAGTGTCCAAGACAAGCAGCATGCCAATAACCAGGTAACATTTAGTGACAACAATTAACAAGTTCATGACACAAGAAACACACAAAATGAAGTATCATATAGTCAATGGCGGATACGGGCTCACTGCAGAAGCAAGCTCAGGTCCAGCATACTCGTAAAATTCAATCCGGAGTTACCCTCTTTGAGGAATGAAACTCTTATCGGAAAGAATATCAAGCACCTATATTCTCCAGCACCTTATATCACCCCATTCTCACCCAAGGATTCAAGTTCAATCATGAGTTAGCCTCTTCGAGGACTCTACTCAGATATGAACATTAACAAGCACCGAATATCGCCCAACACCTTATATCTCACCCAATCTCACCCAATTTGACTAACCGTGGAAAACAATGAAGTTAACCACGGAAGTCGCAAGCACAAGTAACACATTGATAGTGAATGCATTTAACACATTGCGGAATAGATGCGATAAAGTACACATCTTTCCTCAAGTAACATAGGTCATAAAATAACAAGTACCAATTTAACGTAACATTTCATGATTTAACATTTCTCAAGTATGACATAACATTTCATGTATCGTACACACATAAGGACACTCACATACTACATTGAGACATGTCACGAGTATCAAGTACAAATAAAATCACATTTGGACATGCAACATGTATATATGAAGAAACACTCATAAGCACAAGTAAGGGAACACTCACCTGAAGCCTAAGAAAAGATTTCGTAATATGATTGCGTTTCACTTCCGGATCCTGAAATTCACGAGGAAATAATCGTATAAAAATCCTGACTAAAATCTAAGAAATTTCATAAGGAAATTCAAGAAATACCCCAAGTCTTTCTAGGGTTTTGCTCGGAAAGGTTTATTTCACTAATAGCTAATCTACGAAAATTTCTGCATGCTTAAATCACTAAATTACAGCTTATAAAGCCTTAAATCATAGCCTAATTACTTTTATTTCCTAGGTTTTACCGAAATTTCGGCAGCACTTCCCCTATAATCGGACTAACCCAAAAATTTAAAACCTGCAAGAAAAATCAACCATCCAATCCATTCAACATGTACTACAACTTATATATTCAATTTAAACCCAAATTCAATCAAGATTCCACTCAAATTCAAAATCCCTACTCCAAGAATCATCACCCAAATCTGCACAGGGTTGGTTTTCAGCCAACTTCGTGCCCTTGCTGGGGTCAATCCACTAAGAACTAGGGAATTGTGATTACATGGTTTGAAAGTACGTTTATAGGGCTACAACTTTCATGAAGATCATCACTTAAAATTCCAAATAGAACAGGTTCAAAATCAGCCCCCAAGTTGGCTCTTCATCAAAACTGTTTACGCAGAACCGAATTTTCAGCCAACTTTGCAAGCTTTCTGCGATTAATACACAATGAACCACCGTGCAAGCTTTATACCGTTTTAAAGCCCTATGAATCTAGTTTCTAAAACAACAAGAATCATTCGAATCCAAGTTATCTACACCAAGTTATGAAAGTTTTACTAAAACTGGTCCAGCATGACTGTTTAAGTGTTCTTAAGTTCAAGCTTAAATCTTCAACCAAATCAAACTTAAATCATGTCATTTCAAGTTTAAATCACTATCTACAAGTCATACAAGTCCATAAACTTCATATTCATGGAATAAAACTTCATATTCATGGCCAAAAATCAATCTTACTTAACCATAAAAACATAACTTAAGAGCTAAAACTATAATCTTACACTTGAAATTAAAGGAGAAATTCATGGGAAATACCTCTAGGTAGACAAGATAGTTGCTTAGGAGGAAGTTCCACTTAATTTCTATGGTTGGAAAATGAGTAAATGGAAGCAAAATATCCAAGAAAATTGAAAGAAAATGGAGAGAAAAATGGAGAAAGAGCAGCCGGCCAGCAAGAAGAAAAAGAAGAGAAAAATTGGGTAAGTAGGAAGAAAAGAAATGGAAAAGAATTGGAAAAAAAAATGGACCAATTAAAACAAGACAAAGTTAAAGAAGTCTTGACTTTTCTTCTCCATGAAAGACCACACTTGGCATGAACTAATTAGAAAGAATTTTTTTGTTATTTATCTTCACATAAGTCTTGCAAGAGATGCTAGGTACAACTCTTAAAGAACTAAGTACAACATGCTCATTTTTTTTTTCCACAATTTTCGGCCATCACATTTTTTTTTTGTCTAATGAACATGATACAAAATAAATAGTTTTGGCATGAATTTCTAGGGTGTTACAGTTTATATTAGAATTACATATATAATGTACAAAAAGATGGAGATGACACCAATGAGCAACCAAGGAGGTGCATCAAGGTGTTGACACGTCCCTTAGGAATTTTGACCAAATATTTTCTTCAAAGCTTGAAGAAAATATTATTATTTAAAGTCCATAATCATTCGCGTTTATTATGCTTTTATTTATATGTTGATATATTTTAATTGTATGATATGATGAACATTAATATTTAAAATAAAATCCCTCAAACTAAATATTAAGTCATTAATTAAAGTTGCTTTCCATTATTATAGCCAAAAATGAAGAGTTTCTATTAAGTGTTGACTTGTTGGCCTTCGTCAAGGTCACCTTATTCAGAATATGTTTTTGTTATGAGATCTGATTTTCGAATAATGGGTGTATGACTTAACAAAAATACAAAATTTATTGACCTTCATCAAGGTTATGGTTTTGAGGCAATGTTGGGTTATACATAAGATGTAAATTTCAAGAGTTGATACCCAACTATCTAGGAGTCATAAGAGTTGTGATTGATAAAAGTTATCTACCTAATCGAAATTACCTTTGGATTATTGGCCTCCGTCAAGTTCAAAGCTAATTAGATGGGATCCTAACCCACTAAGAATCTCTAATAGATTCTAGAATCAATATTGAGTGTTACTAATTTGAAGTAAAATAGTAGGAGTAAACCAAATAAAGTCCACATTTTTTGTTTGCATCTATGACATAAAACAAACACTTATTTTTGTCTTTACTTTTGTTCTAGAATGTCTAACGTGAATTTGCGACCGATTCTAGACAATAAACTTAATGACACCAACTTTGAGGATTAGAATATCAATTTTAAGAATCATTCTTAAACATGAAAAGATTACGTATGTCCTCGATAAACCCATGCCCCCTTCTCCTCCTACTACTACATCACCTAAGGAAATAGATGCATATGATACATAAGGCCGATAATGATACTATAACATGCATCATGTTAGCTGCTATGAGCTCGGCATTGCAAAAGTAACGTCTTAAGATGGATGCTCTGTCCACGATTGTGCACCTTAAAGAAATATTTGATGCACAAGCTAGGACTGAGTATGAGACCTCCATGAACTATATCTGTACAAGATGGCAGAAGGATCTTCAGTATGTGCCCATGTACTGAAAATGATCGGGATAATTGAGAAACTAGCTGATTTGGGATACGTCTTTGACAATGAATTAAGTATTGACTTAATTCTTCAGCCCCTCCCTGAAAGCTATTTGCAATTCATCCCGCACTTCAACATGCAAAAGTTAGAGTGCACATCGACTGAATTAATGTTTATACTCAAGACTATTGAGCCCAATTTTAAGAAGGAGAAGGGCACTGTTATGCTTGTTTCGGACTCCAAGAAAAGGAAGCCGAATTCTAGACTTAAGAAATCCAAGAAGAAAAGAAATAAGCCTAAGGGTGGGGTTAAGAAGGACAAACCCAAGGGCACGTGCTTCCATTGCGGGTATTGGAAGAGAAACTGCAAAGCATACCTTAACTCCTTGAAGTTAAAGAAGCTTGGTGAAGCTTCAACCACTGGTACGTTTATAATTGAGATTAATTTATTTACTAATCAAGACTCATGGTATTAGACACCAGATTTGGATCTCATATTTGTAATAATATGCAGGGTCTTAAAGATAGTAAATTCCTGGGGAAAGGAGAGGTCAAGCTACGTATGAGGAATGGAGCAAAAGTTGCTGCATTAGCCGTAAGAACTAATGTACTCTCTTTGTCCATTGGGCTTTCTTTAGAATTAAGGAACTGTTATTTTGTTCCCGTACTCACTAAAAATATCATTTCTATTTCTTTATTAGATTTGGATAGTTTTACCATTATTCAAAAGAATAAAAGTTGTTCTTTTTCAAGTAATGGTATTACTTATGGTACTAGTATATTAATTAATAATTTATACATTCTAGATGAAGATAAGTCCATTCTCAGCATAAATACCAAGAAACAAAAATTAGATATTGTAAACCATTTATACCTTTGACATTGTAGACTTGATTATGTAAATGAGAAACACATATCCAAGTTACAAAAAGATAGATACTTGGGCTCATTCGAATCTTGTTTACTTGGAAAGATGACCAAGACACTTTTTACTAGAAAAAGTGAAAGTTCTAGTAATCTTCTTGGACTCATACATACTGATGTTTGTGGCCCAATGTCAATCTATGCTAGGGGTGGTTTCTCTTACTTCATCATTTTTACGAATGACCATTCAAGATATGGTTATGTGTTTCTAATGAAACACAAATCTGAAACCTTTGAAAAGTTCAAAGTTTTTAGAGCTAAAGTTGCAAACACCAAATTTTGACACACCGTTTATTTTTCTAACATTGGGAGCATTTTTATATTTTTTAGGTCAAATTCTAATTTTTCAACAAATGGGGAACAAAGTCAACAATTTTGGGGGGCAAAACAGTAATTGGTATGTAAATATTTTTTTTATTAGTTTTGAGGCCCCAAAGACATAATTTGTACTTTCAGACATGTTTATGAATTTTTTGTGATTTTTAGATTAATTATTATTTTTTGTAAATTTTATCAATTCAAGGGCAAAATGGTCATTTTGCCTTGTGAACACCATTTTTGCTCATTTCAAGTTTTAAATTTATTTTTCATGTTTTTAGACATGTTTTTAAATTTTTTTTATTTTTTCGAGAATAATTGCTATTTTTCTGTTTATTTTGTCATTACAGAGGCAAAATAGTCATTTTACACCCCAAATGCTTTTTTTTTTGCCAAATTTTAAGCTTTAATTTCTATTTTTTGATTTTTAAATATATTTTAAATTTTTTTGATAAAATTTGTAGTTCATTTTCAGTTTTGTAGTAATTTTAATTTTTTGTGTGTCAAAAATTATTTTTAGAATAAAATTAGGATTTTATTTGCTAGTAGCATTTTGGTTATTTTTGGGTAGTTTTGGAGGCCAAGACTATTAGATTTTATAAATACCCTCATTAAAAAAAGAAGGAAGAGAGAAAAAGAATAACCCTAAAACACATGCCCTTTTATCCAGTTGGGGATTAAACACACACTTATGCACCAAAACTCATACACTCCAGCTGCCAGATTCAATTTGGAAACTGTTCATCATCTTCAAACATTCATCACTGTTCATCATTAGCTGATACTTGATACGATTGGGGGTGGCCCCTTTCGTATATCACAGGAATATCTTCCCAAAGATCGTCTTGAAGAAACAAGTGACAATTTAATCCAAATCCTCCCACTGAATTAGACCAAATTATTTCGAAAGTAACAACCTAATTGAACTTTAGATCAATTTTGATTTGTAAACCAAAGCAACCAAAACGTAGAGATTGGTCGTCTTGAATTCAACTCTTGTAGAAATCTTGAAACAAAGAATAAACTTTACTAGACTGATACAAGCGAGTTCGTTTATCTAACCAAATTTATTCTAAGGACTTAATCAAAATGAGAAGAAAGTCCTAAGCTAGGATGGTTTTAGACTGCTACAAGAATCACTCTTGATAAAGTCATAGTTCTCATCAACAAGAACTAAAGAAAACTCCCATGAAAGAGAAGAATAATTTTATTAATTCATCAAACATCAAAACTTATAAAAAATATTACACATAGTGGCTATTTATAGGCTCACAAAGTCATAGAATATGGAATAGAAAATTCTAAAACTATCTACCAAAAACTAATTCTTAACAAATTCTAACACTTAACATAAAATAATATGGAAACAATCTAAAGTCTTGCAAATAAAAACTACTCTAGAATATTCTTTCAAAAAATATAAAAAAATCGCCATAAAATAAATAAATGGGCTGGTCATCCCTCCTTGGATTCCATTGGGCTTCAATCTTGAAATTTTAAGACCTTTAATTTGGGTCCATCACACCTAACCAACTTATGTGCATCATCTTTGGATCATATGCTACTTGTTGGGCCTTTTTTGAATGCATGTTTTATCCAAAACGAAAACGCAATCTCCAAGTCCAATTTCCTTGATTGGTCCACAGATTCTCCAAACTCATTGTTGAAAACACAAGACTCCTTGTAGAATCAATCAAATCACACAAATTGACGAATATCATTGATGAAACTTCCAAGTTTAAAATGGGCGTTACCACGCACATATCAACACTCAAGCTTAAAAGGTAATACCTTAGTTAAAATTTTGCTTTTAGTTCATCTTCCATCATTTTACTCTGAAAATTTGATTAGATAACAAAAAGCAATAATAATATCTGTGATTTTTTTGCTGATCTTCTTTTTGGGCTTGAGTCCTTCTTCCACCACCGTTCAACTATCAGTAAATCCCAAAATCTCCACCAATAGATCCTTAGCCCTCCTCTCACCAGAATTGAAACCACTCACAACAACCTTCCAAAATCATCTCCCCTACTTGCAAGTCACCACCACTGCAAAAATTTGACAACAAGACCACAACCCACACAAAGCAATTGCCATCAAATTTCAAAGCCAACTACTAGAAAATCAACCATAATAGCCTTCCAAAACATCAGGACCACCAACAAAAACAAAATTCAACCTCCATCTTCAATCAACTTCCACCACCAATTACCGATGCCCAAAACCAATCATCACCACCATGAAAATAACTAGAAACCATCATAATTCCCTAAAGAATCAGTCCACAGTTCCTTTCCTGAACCATTGTCTAATCATTAACCACACCAGTCCAACCGTGGCCATTACCACCACTAACAATGTCCATAAAATCCAATCCAAGCCTTAACCTCTACCAATTACCATTCCAATCGACCATCAAAACTCACCATCTCCACCATCCCCCTATTACTAGTTGGAACATCACTATAATCCCAGTCAGAATAATATCAAATCAGACATTCAAGTAGCCCAACCACATCATCACGACCTCCCAAAGCAGCTTCTCCACCTTTTACCACCAATCAGTAACACCTGCCATACAGCCCTCTCTAACACTCAATTCCCAGAAACAATAGCCAGCCACACCACCAGCAATCACACAAGACCACAACCAGTAGGACAATCCAAAATTCACTACACACACAAACACGAACAGATTCACGAACAGTGACACACAAATTCACAAAAATGACAAATTCATGAATGACAACATAGATTTGTATACGAAAATCGCACACAGATTCACATGCCAACAGTATCAGTACAAAATTGTCTCAAATCACCTAAATGGCCACCGAAAATCACCACCGTCTGTCGTCCAAAGAACCACTAGTCACTCCAACATCAGCAACACCACAAGCTATCCTTCGTCACTTCACAATGCACAAAAACCAGCAAACAGTCTCCCTAAACATTTCCAATTCATGCCGTGACTCCCCACCACCCACAAACCACCATCAAGCTCCAGTTCACAGCTCAATCTCCACCATTGCTCAACCCACAATTAGCCAACATCAGTAGGCAACCACAAACAAGCACAAATCTCCGTAGAGTTCACCCTCACATCTATCAGCCCCTTCACCAAGAACCAACCCAGAGTAGTCATGCACCACCCCTCTTGCGCCACCCATCCCCTCCTATGACAAAACCTCATAACCACGCCTCCACCATTTCCATCTCTTCTCTCTCCATCACCAAGGCAATCACTTCACCCACAAAAGCCATTGCTGCTGGCCCCTCTCAATCGAATCAAATTCCCTCTCCTCATTCGGAGATAGTAGTGCTTGGGCTTAATGGAGCTTGAGTCTTTTTGTTTGAGTCAAAGTTGAGAGAGAAAGAAAAAGACCAAGAAGAGAGAGCAGAAGAAGAAAGGGAATTTTAGAAAGAGAAAAGAGAACTAGTAGAGAGAGACACGAAAGAAATAGAGAGAGACGGATAGAGAGCTGTAGTTGGAGAGAGATAGAGAATGAGAAGCGTGAGAAGAGAAATAGGGGAGAAAAGAACAAAAATCAGTAGCTGAAGAGTGAGATAGAGAAGGAGCAAATGAGAGTGAGAAATGGAGATGAGAGGAGAGAATAGAAAGAAAGAGAGAACGATTTGGAAGAAGGAGAAAGAGAGAAGACTGAGAGAGAGAATGAGATGCAAAAGCAAGAGGGGAATTAGATAAGCAAATCATTGAGAGGGAAAGAGAAAGAGAGGATAGATTAGATAAGGAGGGAGAGACAGCGGAGAAAAGAGACGAGAGAAATGGTGGGTGAGGTGAGAGAGAGAGAGAGAGAAAAAAGGAAAGTAAAAGAAGAGAGAAAGAAGAAGTGTTAATTTTTTTAGATTTTGTTAATGGTGTTTCTTTTAGTTAATGATTTGGGTTTTAATTGGTTTAATTTTGATAGTTAAGTTGAATTAACCGATTTAGGTTATTGAATCAATTTGGCTTCTTTTATTTTTACAATTTGATTTTTTATTTTTTGATTGTTATAAATTTATTTCTAATCCTTAATTTTTTGAATATCGTAGGTTTACCTCCATAATTTCTAGTTTTCAACATCTTAGGTTCTTGATAATTGCAGATTGCCCCCCTTTTAGATTCAGTTTCTTTCAATTAAGTTTCTTGATAGTGCTAGAATTTACTGCGTAGCCCCCCATTTCACTTTAATTGCACCTCTACTCCTTAGACTTAAGGTTTATAGAAATTTAATTTTAGTCCCTTTAGTTGCTATACTTTACATTTTTATCCAATTTGTCAATACTTACATATTTTTAGGCTTTATTTTTTTGTATCGAGGTACCTTGACTTATTTTTTGTGTTCTTAAGCATTTGTATAAGGTCTTTAAAGAGGTATCCCTATTTCTCGTTAATTTCGCCTTATGTGCTCCAATGTGCTCCTACGTGACTTATTATGCATTTTCCTCATATATTTCTTATTTTACATGCTTTTGCGTATTTATTTATTTTATGTTATTTAATTTCAAATTTTTATTATTTGGCAAGAACGTAATATTTTGTATTTAGATAGCCGATGTAATAGTTAGGTTAATTTCCTTTTCGTATTTTTTACAAATATTTTTGTACTTTAGATAGAAAATATAATAGATAGGTTGTTCTTACTTTTTTCTCCTTAAAGTTGTAGCTAACTCCCCGATGTAATAGTTAGGACTTATGTGCTTTTGTGTGCTTGTGTGCTTATATGTTTTATCGTTTTCCTTAGAATTTTGCATCTAAATATCATGTTTACATGTTTTGTATCCTTACGTGCTCTTATATGTCTTTATATATTTATTTTCTTTTTCGTTCCTATTTTACTGTTTTAGTTCATGTTTTATGTCATTCGGTCACCACACTAGTCTAATGCTGGTTGTTGTTTTATCAATTCTCTACTAGTCCAACGCTAGTGGGGAATTCCTAAAAAAGGGTAGTCCAATGCTAGACCCTTAAGGCATTTTAGTACTAGTTTCACTTGCGTGCATTTCATCTCATTTCACAACACAACACATTCTCCTTTTTTTTAGAAATTTTCATATTTGTATGGTTTTTGGTATATATCTTATTATTACTATTACTATCTATTTTTGGCATTTGACAGTGTATGACATCTAGATTGCATTTCACTTAGAAGTCAGGACAATTTGTGTGATCCAACTAGAAATAGTCATCTACTAATGTGAGAAGCGGTGGATTAACAGGTTGTTCCCCCCTCCGTAAGTAGAATAATATCAGTCACGAGTTATTAGTCCCCGTACCTGTTATGTTGCATCCCTACTTTATTCGACCACTTATTATTTATATTACTATTTTTCTTTTCTTTTCATTTTGCATTCTATTTTGCATTTACACTGGTGACTCCCTCGAGCTCTCATTCCGGGTTTCGCAATTAATGCGATAATTTTGATCAAGTCTCGACAGGACATTTCGACCCTCTCGATAATCACATTTAGATTTAGTATTTGCATTTATATTGACACATCCAAACGCGATAGAATTTAGGGTTAATTTAGAAAAAATTGATTAAATATCGCAACTAGCCACGGCTAGGTAGAAAGGGTGCCTTAGATGCGAGCCTTTGCCTTCCCTTTCTTCAAATGTAACTCCCGAACCTTTTTCTCTTTTTTTCGTAGATTAGAGTCGGAAAAGGGTTTTAAATATTTTTCTAAATTTTTTTTTTGTTAAATGATTTTTTTGGGTGACTTGATACACCCTAACTTAATACCAAGTGGCGACTCTATTTCTTTAAAATAAAATCTTTTTTCAAATTTAGTTGGCCAAAATTGACACACTTTTTAGTCCCGGCCTTATTTTATTTTTATTCTAGAATACCATTTTTCCTAAATAGCACCTTTTTACTAAAAATTTGATTTTTTCTCACACGCGCATAGCTTTTTCAAAAACTTGCTTTTCGAAAAAGGTCACTAGACCAGACTGTCTTTCGGGGCGTGACAGTCACGAACCGACCCGTGCCTACCTATTTTTTAGGACGTGACAGATTTTGGTGACTCCACTAGGGACCACTAGTGAGTCCAAGCATAAGGCTTAATCACTTTTTTCTTCTTTAACCCTTCTATTTTATCATATTTGGATGTTAGAATTGCATTTTTGTTTTAGGCTTTTAGGGTTTGTTTTTGCATTTCACACATCTCGTCTCTCGTCTATCTATGTGATGTATGTTTTACTTATCTTTGCTTTATTCGATCACGCTTGCATTTGGGGGGGTCAGTCACCACTATAGCCCCCGCTTTATCATTCCCTCCTCTCATAAGGAGCACTCCATATGTGCATTCGATATTTTACCGTTTTTTATCTTTTTGGTGGTTATCACCCACCCATCCTGATTAGGAGTAGGATTGATCTACTTAGACACGTAATTGTGGCACAATGTGCATATGATCATGTCTAGGAGATCACCCAAATTCTCGACTTAAGTCCATAAATTTAAAGTTTTGGGACTTTAAGAATAGATCTACTCGGATACGTGACTGGGGCATGATGTGCACATAACAGTGTCGGGGGGATCAATTGAGTCACCGACCAAGGGCTTTGGGATTGATGAGCCTTACCCTTATGTCTGAAGGCTTGGGAATCGGCAGCCTAATCGAGTCTAGATGTATTAGTGAGCCCAATCTCATGCATTCATATAAAATAAGCTTAGGGTAGAGTCAGTCTTATCCTGTCAGGTACACCAGACACGAGAGGAGGGAATCCACCCCTTTATTTGCCTCATTATGCCATTTACTGCTATTTATTTATCAATATGTTATGTGATATTTATTGAATAAACTAACATAATCTTTTTTATTCTTTGATTGCATTCACAACCATAGAATAAAGAGCCCTGGTACGGTGCTCTCGTAGGAAGTCAACCCACTATTGGTACGTTTAAATTTCTGTCTTACCATTAATTTCTTCGTGAAAGATGGAAATGAGATTTTAATCAAATTTTAGAAATTGCATTTTTGTTGTAAACAAGGCACCTCAAAGGTCCAATCATTGTAAATTTTGTAAAATCTCCAAAATTTGATTTTGACTTATTAGTGTCTTAACCCTGGGTTTTCATTTTAAAAGTGTTTTGTGATACGTACCTACTTTTTCAAAGTCAAACGCATAAATTTGAAGTCAATAATCCTTTGTGTAGTTCATAGCTCATTTTTCTCAAATAAGTCATGCACAATTGATTGGACTAAATTTTATGACAAATTTTTCAAATTTTACATATTTTATCATGCTTTAATAAACTGTCATTATGAATTAACCTTAGAAGGGGATGCCATTTAAAGAACCCCATTGTAGGAATAAGCCAACCTTGTTTCCCGTGAAAATATAACCTTGCTATGGGAATTGCACGTTTAAATTTTTGTAAAATCAGAGAAGTAGGGCCTATAGGTAAGGTATCTAATGTGAGTAATGCACCTCAGATGGACAGTCCACAATGCATCTATCAGATGTTAGCAGTTTCGCCCGAAGTTAGGAAATGGCCAACACTTTTTTCCTTGAGCGAAATCAATCAAGTGGTATTTGTTTTAGGACCAATTGGTGATTTTAAAGACATAGAGGTAGATGGATGTCTGGTTGAAGCTTTGGTTTACCTATAGGATTCTAGTTGCTCAACATTTAGGATTGGAGATCGAGAGATGCTATTACTGTTGAGGAGGTAGCAGAGTTATTAAATTTGACAATAGAACATACAGTGCCAATGTTTCCAACTGTTTCAGAAAAAATAGAATTCTGTCATTTAGCTAGGTTAAGAGAATCTGTGATGCAAGGTTCAAATCAGATCATAGATGTAAAATTCTTATTTGATCGGTTCGCAGCAAAAGATGGGTTTGACCAACATATGAAAGATTTTACATTTTCATCCAAGACGATATGAGAGCATAAGAGGACGTTGGTATAGGGGTTCGTGATGATCGGTATTTATCTTTTTCCTAGGAGGGATAAAAAGATCGGTTTCAAAATCACCAAGGTTATGACTGACTTATTTTTTAGGATTGGAGGTCGGAGAGCATCTATAATACCAACCATATTGACGACCATATTTGTCTCGTGTACAAATTGTCAAAGAGAAAAAAAAAATTTCATGGGTCAAATCGAATTTTATACATATGGGCTATGGAACACTTCAAGAGGTGCTCACCCACTCCTAATAGTTTGATGTTGGTCGAATATAACTGGATAGTCACTCATCACAAGAAAGTTGATAAGAATGACAGGCTGATGAATGCGTCTGATTATTTGGGCTTCTTAAAAACACTACCAGACCAAAAAGTTAGATGGGTATTAGACTGGACCGACTGCCTTAAGCTAGGTCTACGTATAAAGTCGTTAGACTACATACACCAAAAAGGTTTCTCAGACAGCTTGAACGTGTTCAATGTCTGCCACCCACGCCTAATCTAGTCAGTTTCACCATCAGCTTCGATAAAGGAGGTTGCCCAGATCCTATTCTAATGAAGACCCAAATCACTACTGCTATTGTTTGGGGCACACTGTCCAATGATGACAACATTATCTATGACCCAAAATCTAAGAAAAGGGTATGGTCACTTCCTAGTATAAAAATTAGTTTCGGAGTCTCAAAGAAAACAAACCGCAAGTAGCACAATCCGAGAAGGTGAGGAAGTTGATAGCAATTATCGAGGCGAAGGATAAGGAAAACATGCAATTGAGACAATCAATAGAACTAAGCAAGGGAATGACAAAATGAAACAAAGAGTTGTACGAGGATGCAAGAGAGAAGAACCAAGAGTTAAAGAGAAAATGTAGTGAATTGTACGATCAAAAAACATGTATGAAGAACCCAATACTTTAGATAATCAAAAGATGTTATGATAGATAGGTTGAAGAATTTTAATGATCTTGTACAAAGTCATCTTTGAGAGATGATGTAGATATTGTATTTCAAAATTTTATCAATGAAAGTGATAGTTGTAATGCATTGTGTTCCGAAGCACAGGTTTGGTGAACAAGCTCTACTTTGAGGGTGTTGTATTTCATGCTAGGTCTACCCTTGACATAAAAAGGTTCCCCCTAAGACATGCATCCAAATTATTTATACACATATTGACTTTAGCCTTTATCTTTTTCTTTTGAAATAATAAAATCGACAGGGCTAATAATGAAAGGACGGCTGAATCATTTTTCTCTCCAATGTGTATTTCAGGTACTTTAAATCATAACTTCTTTTCATCGAAACCCCATTCAGACGCGATCCCGTACTCGTCAATTACAAAGCCGTATAAACATGAGTTCCAATCCGAATGTTTCAGAAAAAATGACTCAAATAATGTTAGTGGATTTCTCTGCATTGGGGGCTCAATTGAGCAAAGTATTAGGCAAGTTTTATGACTTGAGTGTAGAAATGGCATCACAGAGGCGAGTCATTGACCAACTCGTTACAAACAGTAGTGGTGGTACCCCGAACAACCCACTGCCGGTAGTTGACCATTCCCTTTAGCAGGTTAACCAATTGTCTTTCACGTCCAATGTGCAAACCGCTTCCCTCCCACCTTTTCCCAATTCGATTGAAGGACCCTCTACCCACGTCAATTGTGACTTGCTGCCTGTGCGCCCAAGTTTTGTTCAAATGAACTTACCTAACTATCCACTTCTTTAATTCCATCCACAAATCAACCCAAATATCCCACACAATCCTTAAGTACATCATCACCATGCAGCAGAACATTTTGTATGGGATGTCGCCTCTCAGGGAAGGTCGGCTATGGATGAAATTGCCGCACCTATGGACAAGAACTTGCTTACGAGATTGGATTAGTTCGAGGAATTCATGAAGAAAAGTTAAGGGCTAAACAAGCACGGAGGATTGGGTTATGATGATCTTTGTCTCTTTCCAGATGTTCAATTACCATTGGGTTTCAAGGCTCCCAAATTTACTAAGTATGATGGAATTAGAAATCCCAAGACTCATCTCAAGATGTCTGCAAACAAACTTGGCAAACCAGTTGATGATGCGAACTTACCCATGTACCTATTCCCTGAGAGTCTAGAAGGTGATCAGTTAGATTGATATTCAAATCTGAAGCTCCAAGAGATAAGGACTTGGTTAGATTTATCAAGAGTTTTTGTAAAGCAACATGAGTTTAATTGTGAATTGGCGTCGACACGAACTACACCAGAGAGTACCAAGAGGAGACCTTTGGAGGATTACAAGACAATTGCCAAGCATTGGAGAAAGATAGCTGCTAAAGTGGAGCCTTTCATGAATGAGGAAGAGATTGTTTGTACTTTCATTAAGGCTCATGATCTGCCATATTTTGAGGAGATCTTTCGCATGAGTGGAAGTTCATTTGCTGCCATCATTAACAAGCTTGAAGAGTATGATGAGTTTGTCAAGCCAAGCAAAATAGTTAATGTAACAGCTTTGAAACTGCAATTGGTGGCTTTTCAGAATCAGAATCAAAACAATAACGGTAATAAGCCCCCGTTTAAGAAGAAAGAAAGAGAGACTGCCTTTGTTTGGGAGTAAGGCCTATCATTTAGACCCACAACCCAACATAATCTTTCATACACAAACGCTTACCAACAATATCCCAATCCTTAGCCAATTTACCACACCAACACCCAGCCTTATTTTCCTCGTCCCAGTCGTTCAAATATCCAACATATGTTCTACAATCCTTGACCCGCACCCTAAAATAACCTTCACCCACCCATGCAAAACCACCCAAGGCCTGCTTATCCTAACAACTATGTTTCACCTACCCAATATTAGGTAGTCATTAGTCAAACCAACCAACCACAAAGGCCAAACAGGGTGTTCATTCCTCTGAGTCGTCCTATAGAGCAAATCCATGAACAGTTGAAGGCTGCAAACAAAATAGGTACAATACTTCAGGCTATCTACTCTAATAGACTGCCTTGTGACTACGACCCCCAGAGTTTTTGTGCTTACCATTCAAGAGGTTAGGGACATTTCATAGCTAATTGTCGAGAACTAAAATACAAGATTCAAGATATGATTGACGATGGGAAAATCATATTGAGGAGGGGAAGAGAACAAGTCCTGAATATTGATAACAATCCTTTGCCTCAAAATGAACCTACTGTAGGGATGATAGAGCTACATAAAAATTTGGTGATAGGTTTAAAATCTAGTTCAGCTGTTTTCAAGGTCATCAATGAAGAAGCGTTGAACAAGTGGATGGCTAGTCACTTCCTTGTGCCCAAGGAGTGATAATGAATTTAGAATTATCTTTGTTTCAAAAATTTATTTTTTCAGATAAAGCTCTGCAATGGATTTCTTTCTTCAAATGATTTTGATGTCTGGCTCATAACATGTTTTGTTGCTTTCGAAAAAAAAAATTTGTTGTCGTGAGTCTCTATTTACTTTTAAGAAAAATGACTTTGTTTAAGATTTGGACTGTGTTTAGTACTTTCCCAAAGGTTGGTACTAGTTTATGTGCTTGTAAATAGTCATTTTCTAAGAAAATGCAAGTTTGAGTTCAATGAAATATAAGTTTTTACTCTTTTGTCTATTTATTTAGCTGTTCCCATGCCTTTCATTTTTTTTGAATAACCAAAAATAAATGTCTACGATCTTTGGATGTCACTTTATTTGAAACTGATGATTGCCACTTTGATATCTCTCTGGATTATGAAATAATGCAAACTGTTAAGGCAGACTAGAGTGACACCAAAAATTTGGACTTTGTGTTAAGGAATCTGAATGGTACAAAAAGGAAATCCATACTTAACCTGAAAGAGAAAGAAGCTACAACCATTGGCACCAAGAAATGGGTTAAGAAGTTAGGACAAGATGCAGTTTCACTTTAGAGACCTTGAAAATGTTTAGCAAACTTTACAAAGCAAGTTTGGATGAATGTTTAGAGAATTCAAGCACAACAAGAGGAACGAACGTGTAGAGGATACGACTTCAACCAGTTTAGAAGGGGAGTTTTATTGTTTCATATTCTTAATCTTTATCTGTGGAATACATTGTGTAGAATAAA